>JARQOD010000003.1:573764116-573885709 GCA_033576555.1 Oophaga sylvatica | reverse complement strand
CCTGCTCCCAACCTCACTAACATGCTCATTCCAGCCCTAACCCATCTCTTCAACCTATCGCTATCTTCTGGTACCTTCCCCTCTGCCTTCAAACATGCCACCATCACACCCATCCTCAAAAAAACAAACCTTGACCCAACTGCTATGCCCAGCTATCGCCCCATATCACTGCTCCCGTTTGCTTCCAAACTCCTTGAGCAGCAGATCCATGCACAACTTTCCTCCCACCTTTCATCTAACTCTCTCCTTGACAACCTCCAATCTGGCTTCCGCCCCCACCACTCCACCGAAACTGCCCTGACCAAAATTACTAATGACTTACAGCCAAAGCTAACAGTTTTCCAACCTCCTCCTTCTCGACCTGTCCTCTACCTTCGACACAGTCGACCACTGCCTACTGCTACAGATTCTTTCTTCCCTTGGCATCAAAGACCCTGTTCTGGATCACCTCTTACTCTTCTGAGCGCACCTTTAGCGTTTCCCACTCCCACACTACCTCCTCATCCCACCCTCTCTTTGTTGGAGTCCCTCAAGACTCTGTCCTGGGGCCCCTACTTTTTTCCATCTATAACATTGGCTTGTGACAGCTCATAAAGTCCCATAGCTTCCAGTACCACCTGTATGCAGATGACACTCAGATCTACCTCTCTGGCCCAGATGTCACCTCCCTGCTGTCCAGAATCCTGGAGTGTCTATCAGCCACATCCTCCTTCTTCACCTCTCGCTTCCTAAAACTCAATGTAGACAAAACCGAACTCATCATCTTTCCTCCATCTCACGTATCTTCCCTACCCGATCTATCTATTATGGTAAACGGCATTACACTCTCTCCCGCACCTGAAATCCGCTGCCTCGGAGTAACTCTCGACTCTGCCCTATCCTTCAAACCACACATCCAAACTCTTGCCACCTGTCGCCTCCAACTCAAAAATATTTCAAGAATCCGTCCCTTCCTCAGCCTCCAATCTACTAAAACTCTTGTGCATGTCCTCATCATCTCCCACCTTGATTACTGCAACACCCTCCTCCGTGGCCTCCCCGCCAACTCTTTTGGACCACGCCAGTCTGTCCTCAACTCTGCTGGCCGACTAATCCACCTCTCTCCTCTCTACTCCCCTGTTTTTCCTCTCTGCAAATCCCTCCACTGGCTCACAATTTCCCAAAAAATCAAGTTCAAACTACTAACACTACATAGTAACATAGTATTTAAGGTTGAAGGGAGACTTTAAGTCCATCTTGTTCAACCCATAGCCTAACCTAACATGCCCTAACATGTTTATCCAGAGGACGGCAAAAAAAAAACATGTGGCAAACACTAAGCTCCACATTGGGGAAAAAATTCCTTCCCGACTCCACATATGGCACTCAGACTAGTTCCCTGGATCAATGTCCTATCAAGGAATCTAGTAAATATGTAACAATATGCTTTTCAAGAAAGGCATCCAGTCCCTTCTTAAACTTTACTAATGAATCACTCATTACAACATCATACGGCAGAGAATTCCATAGTCTCACTGCTCTTACAGTAAAGAATCCGTATCTGTGATTATGACTAAACTTTCTTTCCTCCAGACTAGAGGATGCCCCCTTGTCCCCGTCACAGGTCTAAGAGTAAAAAGATCATTAGAAAGGTCTTTGTACTGTCCCCTCATATATTTATACATTGTAACAAGATCACCCCTAAGCTTTAGTTTTTACAAACTAAATAACCCCAAGTGTAATAGCCTGTCTTGGTATTGCAAACCCCCCAGTGCTCTAATAACCTTGGTCGCTCTTCTCCGCACCCGCTCTAGTTCAGCTATGTCTTTCTTATACACCGGAGACCAGAACTGTGCGCAGTATTCTAAGTGTGGTCGCACTAGTGACTTGTATAGAGGTAAAATTATGTTCTCCTCATGAGCATCTATGCCTCTTTTAATGCATCCCATTATTTTATTTGCCTTTGCAGCAGCTACCTGACACTGGCCACAAAATGTGAGTTTGTCGTCCACCCATACACCCAGGTCTTTTTCAGTGACAGTCTTGCCCAGTGTTTTACAATTAAGCATATAATAATACATCTTGTTTCTTCTGCCCAAATGCATGACCTTACATTTGTCCCCATTAAAGCTCATTTGCCATATATCAGCCCAAGCTTCTAGTTTACATAAATCTTCCTCTAATATTAAATTGTCCTCCTCTGTATTGATTACCCTGCAGTTTATTGTCATCTGCAAATATTGAAATTTTACTCTGTATGCCCCTACAAGGTCATTAATAAATATGTTAAAAAGAAGCGGGCCCAATACTGACTCCTGCGGTACCCCACTGCTAACCGTGACCCACTGCTAACTGACTTACAAAGCCATCCACAACCTGTCCCCTCCCTATGTCTCTGAACTAATCTCCCAATATCTTCCCTCACGTAATCTTTAATCCTCCCAAGACCTCCTACTCTCCTCCACACTTATTCGTTCCTCACACAACCGCCTCTAAGATTTCTCCCGAATATCCCCCATCCTCTGGAATTCCATGCCTCAACATGTCCGATTATTCACCACCCTCGGATCCTTCAGACGGAACCTGAAAACCCATCTCTTCAGGAAAGTCTACAGCCTGCAATAACCATTCTGCCGCCTCACCACCACCCGAGCTGCCGCCTCATCACCACTCGAGCTGCTGCAACCCGACCTTCTGTCTCTTCCCTATTATCCTGTAGAATGTAAGTCCGCAAGGACAGGGTCCTCTCCCCTCTGTACCAGTCTGTCATTGTAAATTTGTTTACTGTAAACGATATCTATAACTTTGTATGTAACCACTTCTCATGTACAGCACCATGGAATTAATGGCGCTATATTAATAAATAATAATAATATTCTCTGAAAAAAGGCCAAGAAAGCAAAAAATTTCTACATGACATAGAAATGTACATATGAAGAATTATATGCCATGGCAATAGTTTTGGTATAAATGTCTTTTCCAGAATTTTAAAAAACATGCGATGAAGCCCTCAATCCACCAATCCGATCCAACAACCAACGAGAACATCCAAGAACTCTCATGGTGAACCACTAGAAAAACAGAATCACAAGTAAGTTTGATAATATAACGAAAAATAGCAAATCAAACAAAAAACAAGACATAATATCCGTTAAAAACAATTATGTTATGCACAACAAAAGTATGTGCATTACAAATATTAAAATTTGCGCCCTAGATAAAAGGTTTGAAGCTTATTGTTTCATTTAGACCTTCTGGTGTAAGTGTATTTAATGAAAAGATCCATTTGGATTCTTTTTTCAAAAGCTGTTTTTTATCATTACCTCCTCTTATTCTAAGATGGACTTGATCAACTCCTTTCACCTTTAGATATTGAAGATTGCAGTTATGATGGGTTTTGAAGTCCCTGGAAATGGTTTTAAGATTCTCTAAGCTCAACGTTGTCGATATATTTCGAATTTCACGGACATGTTCCAAAATACTAACTCTGGGTCGTCAATATGCATAATAAATAATCATTTCAGATTTACAAGTGATATGGTGTGTAATAGTATAAGTATCACTACCATCATTGTTAGTTAAAGTTTGAGATCTTTCCACGTACCTGCAGGCCGAACAATCTCCACATTAGAAAGACCCCCACTTTTGACCCATTCTCTCAGAAAAAAATGATGTTTTAGGTGCCACATAGTGAGTCCTCGTAATCAGGTCTTTTACATTTTTGGATCTACGGCATGTTATTGAGGGATGAATATGGAGATTTTTAGCCAGATATTCATCGATTCATAATATAGGCCAATGCTTTTGATAGACTTGTGAAGTTCGGTCCATCCATCTAGAATTGAAGTTGGTGATAAGTCTAATTGTCTGATTGTTATCTATGTGGATTTAGTCATTTATCATATCTATGAATACTTCACATGTTTAGGATAATATATGCCTTCTTGAATAGTGGGGTAGTTAGATTTTTTGCTTCTGTTTTCTGTGTACTTTTATCTGTTTTTGATCTATATGAGTGCCTATATAGGTATACCACTTTATGTAATATTATGTGTCAATATTTTTTCATATTTGTGTTTACAAAGTTTGGATCCCAGTATCTCTTTGTTTGGACTCAATAGGTTCTGTAAGAGAGGTATTATTGTAGAATGTAGAAGGGATTTGAACCTGCCCTGAAAATAATTTTTTTTGTATGTGTCAACAACAAACTCTGGGGGAACGCAAGCAACACTGCCAGCTTTGATGAATTTCTGAGTACAGATCAACGTAAAAAACATTAATTGAGCAATGAGTCCATGGAAAGAGTAACAGCATAAGGCAATAATCCCTGACTAGATGCCTGTCATAAGCTATACCTACTGCCACACCTCACCCTACACAAATTGCAGATAAGAGCAGTATTATTGTAGAATGTAGAAGGGATTTGAACTGGCCCTGAAAAGATTTTTTCTTGTTCGTTGCAGCAACAAACTCTGAAGGAACGCAAGTAACACTGCTAGCTTTGATTAATTTTTGAGTATAGATTACTGTAAAAAACATGAATCAGTCAATGAGTCCATGGAAAAAGCAGCAGCAATGCTTTGAATTTATAAGGCATTAATCCCTGACTAGATACCAGTCATACACTATACCTACTGCCACACATCACCGTAGACAAAGTGCAGATGAGAGCGGAATTATTATAACAGAATAGAATCTATTTGAATTATCCCTGAAAAAAGCGATTAGTTTAATATAGCAGTATCAAGGACTGTTATTTCATCAACCCTGCTGGGGAATATATTGGAGCATTTCACATCTACTCAGCTTGATATGGAGGAGACCAGGATCTTCTGTACATACTGTGGGGCAGCAAAGGGTGTAGTACTGGATGGAAGATATATTTCTCCCAGCAGGATAAAGTTTGGCTGGGATTTTCCCTAAAGTTCAGGACCTGCAATGATGTCACTATCACATGATCAGCCCATGTGATGTGTACCTCATCTGTGGGTGGGTTATGGGCTATGTAATGGACATTGTTGTTTGGCACAGGGTGAGTATGTGTGTAAGGTGTGAGGAACTAGGCTGGAGTTAGCCTGAACTTATTTTGTTGGAATACCTGTGCTGCAAAGGTTTAGCAGCAAGACTCAAAACAACCCTGGGAATGGCACCGGCGGACGCCGCTGACCGGGCAGCCGCTTAGTTAAGCCCGTCCCGTGCAAGGGTGAGTCTGAGACAAGTGGTTCTCCAAGCTGGAGTATGTTTATGTTTTTTCCTTTCTTTCTGCTAACCTGCTTTAAAGTGCCATTAAACCACTGAAGTTGGACTATAAGCCTGTGTGTTGCCTCATTTACTGCCTACCAGAGCAAATCCCTACAGTACTGTACAAACTCTCCTGTCCGGGCTGTGAATTCCTTTATGCAGTGTGAGAACTCTCTTTGTGATGATCACCTGACAGCCCACAACAAGGCACAGGATCATATACTAATAGAACCCTGCTCTTTTGGTTTCAAAAAATATTCCCTCATCTAGAAGGTGGATCCTCAGAAAAGCATTTTTTCCCATTACTAAGGGGTTGGTCTCCTAGACTGGTAAAGCATATGAACTAAGTGCAAGGGATGCCAAAAATTAGGAGGCACTCCAATACCCCTTTGAAGAGACATAGTGGAGGTCCTCAGAAAACATTTTTTCAGATTGTTAAGGAGTAGTATCCAAGACAGGTAAGGCCATGCACTAAGTGTGTAACGAGGTGGCAGGTCCCCTCAATTGCGCCTTCTCCTCCTTCCTGGTGACCCCCGTGCACATTATGTACTATGATGTAATGTATTATGTTGAGCTGTGTTTGTCTGGTCTTAATGTAATGTATATACTGTATTTCTATTGTAATGTGTATGTTCCCTTTAATGCCTGTCTAGTTAGGAACAGAATTAGTTAAATGAGGGGGCTGGACTTGCAGCCAAAAGGAGAGAGGAAGCTGCTTCTTCCTCAGAACTGCCCGGATACGTTGGCCAGGGCAGACGTGATTTTCAGACGAGGCACTGCCAGACCCTCAGATGGGAGAGGTCTGTTGCCCAGGACTCCAAGGACTCAGAGGAGTTTGAAAGGACTCCAAGGACTCAGAGGAGTTTGAAAGGACTCAAGAGGGGTCCCTAAGACTGATAGGACTAAAGACTGCAACACGGGCCCAAGGACTCTGGAAGGGCCCCCACTGAAGGGGTTTTAAGCGCCCAGACTTCAGCGCGTGGACTACTGTAAATCTTCGGCTGCTGCAGCTGTTGTGGGTGAGGCTGTGCATATTGTCAGGGAGAAATCATCAATCCAGTGTTGCACTCTTTTTACTTTCTATTCCATCCCTGTTAATTAAAAGTTATTCCCTGTGGGACAACAGTTGCCTTCTTGGACTGTAATTCGCCTGGACTACCGTGGCTGGAGAGAGAACAAGGTAACTCATGGGAAAAGCTGTGTCGGTCCCGTCTATTCCTGTACAGGGGGCCGGGGGGGATTCGCTAACTGTTTGCTTGGTGGACTCGGTCTGTGAACTGTGCCTTTAAATAAGTCAGCCACAACTATTTCCCCCCCCCCATGAGCCCTTGTTACAAGTGCATGGAATGAAAAACATTTACACCTGGGGGATATACATATATTCAAAAGATTGTTCGAGGTAGGCCTCTCAGGCTAAGTGCACACGTTCAGGAATGTTTGCAGAATATTCCTGAGCAAAACCAGACTTTTTTCGTGGCAAAAACGCGCGTTTTTTTGCGCGGATTTTGCGCGTTTTTGGTGCATTTTTGCGCGGATTTGACGCGTTTTTACCGCGATTTTTCCCTGAACTTTCTAGGTCAATAATATAGCGGGAAAAACGCTAGAAATCCGCAAAATTAATGAACATGTTGCTAGATTTTCCGTGATGCGTTTTTTTCGCGGAAAAAAACGCACCATGTGCACAAAAATTGCGGAATTCATTCTAAATGATAGGATGCTTAATTCATGCGTTTTTGACGCGTTTTTTCCCGCGAAAAAATGCGAAAAAAACGCAAATAATCCTGAACGTGTGCACTTAGCCTAAAAAATTGTTAATATGGGTATCATAAATACCGTTAAAAAATTTAAAGCGAGGGTAGCATGATCACCCTGATATGGTGGCGGTGGAGGAGGAGGACTACACAAAAAAAAATGAAATACTGAAGCGTATACCCATGTTTAAGTGGGAATGGGTGCATGGGAATACACCAGAAAAACAAAACAAAAATAACACTGCATTTGAGTTTATGTTTCCCTGCTGTCATCCAGTGGTGTACAGAAGTCTGGCCCATTCCAACCCTTATTATTTTGATAAGAGTCAGCTTGTCAGCATTTTCAGTTGACAGGAGGATGAGCCTATCGGTTATAATACCCCATGCGGCACTTAGAAACCGCTCTGACAAAACGCTAGCGGGAGAGCAGGCCAGGACCTCCAAGGCGTAGAGAGCCAATTCAAGCCACAAGTCTAGCTTGGATATTTAGTAGTTTTAAGGCACAAAGGAATCAACTAGTACGGTCAGCAAGGTACTCCTGCAGCATCTTCCAAAACTTTTCACTCCTTGTTAGAGGGCCTGGCGATGGGAGGGTCTGAGAAAACTGTCCCAGACCTCTGAGAGTGTTCCCCTGCCTCTGCTGCATCTAGTGTGTGTCTCTCTAGTTTCCACTCATTGCTTGTCCAAGAAACTGTGACCTCTGCCACCAGCATTGTCAGATGGAAATTTTTTGTAATAATTCCTCAACTAGGGCCATCTGGTACTGCAACATTTTATTAGACCTTTCCACCACGGGAAGGAGATGTGTAAAGTTCTCCTTTTAGCATCGGTCTAGAAGTGTGATCAACCAATAATTAATGTTGGCCAAAATGCGCACAACGCGAGAGTCACGGGAAAGTCAGCGTAACAAACTCAGCCAAGTGTGCCAGACTGCCAAAAGCCAAGCTTTCCCTGTCCCCACACGACTGTCCATGTTGCTGCTCCTGTGTACTGAGCTATTCCTGACTACCTGCCGGTGCTGCCCCTTGTGGTTGCAATAACACAACTCCAACCCAGGTCAGTCCATAACCGTTTCAGTAGACAGAAGCGGGATGGTGAACTGATTACGGCATTATTGCCGCTCATCATCTGAGTCAAGCCCTCAAAGTTTTGGAGAACAGATGTCAGACATCCATGCCCACTCATCAGCTCTTATGTGCGGAGGCTGACCAAAATACCGATTGGCATGGAGTAGCTGGTGTTCAACTACTGCCCCGTGCTGCTCACAAAGCCTTGTCAACATACAGTATGTAATGTTGAGTTCCAACGCGTGGTGACATCGCACACCAGTCAGTGAGCTGGAAGTTGCAAACACTACTGCAGCACTGCCAGGGTGGCGGCAGCTGTAGCTGACTTGCAGAAATGGGCACACACACGGCATACTTTCACACATAGCTCAGGCAGATCAGGGTAGGCTTTGAGAGACCGCTGAACCACTAAGTTGAGCACGTGGGCCAGGCTTGGTACCTGTGAAAGGTTGCCAAGCTTCAGAGCTGCCACCAGGTTACATCCATTGTCACACATGACCATGCCTGGTTGTAGGTTCTGGGCAAGAGCCACAAATCATTCTGGTCTGTTATACCTTTCAACAACTCTGCGGCGATATACGATTTGTCACTTAAGCAGATTAGCTTCAGCAGAGCTTGTTGCTGCTTGGCCGATGCAGTGTTGCAGTGCTTCCAGCTTTCGACTGATGTTTCTGAGATGGAGGCTATCTGCCCACGTTGCGTTTGTTAAGCGGTTTTGCCGGGGTTTTCCGTGGCGTAAACGCTTATAAAAACGCTAACAAAACGCATCCCATGCAATCCTATGGGATTCCACAATTGCTGTGCCCATGCTGCGTATTTTTCCAGAGCGAAATCGCATAGCCGTAAAATACGCAGCATGTTCATTATTTTTGCATAATCGCGGCAATTACGCCACCATAGGATTGCATTGAAATGCTCACTTTACGCGTGTGGCTATGCCCACCATGCGTAAAGTGAGCGCTTCATGTGCGGTTGGTACCCAGGGTGTGGAGGAGAGGAGATTCTCCTCCAGGCCCTGGGTACCATATTCCTGTAAAAAATAGAAAATAAAAAATAGGGATATACTTACCCTCTGGCGGCCCCCGGAGTCCTCCCGCTCCTCAGCGGCGCTGCGGCAAGTTCCGTTCCCAGGCATGCATAGCGAGAATGACCTTTGTGACTTCGCAAAGGTCATTCTCGCTAAGCACACCTGGATTGGAACTTGCCGGCAGCGTCGCTGAGGAGCGGGATCGCCGCTGAAGAGATCGGGGGACCGCCAGAGGGTAAGTATATCCATATTTTTTATTTTTTTTATTTTTAACATTCCTCAGTAGTAAAAAGGTGGTCACACTTGTCAAGCACTATGTGTGACAAATGTGACCAACCTGTCAATCACTTTTCCAAGCGATGCTTCAAATCGCTTGGAAAAGCTCGAGCTTTCTGCAAGTTAAAAACGCTTGCAAAACGCTTTTTGCAGGAAAACGCATACTAATTACATATGCGTTTTACCCACGGCGGGGAGTTGCACAAATGCTCCAGAAAATTATGGAGTATTTCTGCAATGTGTGAACATAGCCAGAGTGTGAGGAGAAGGTGCAAGGACTACAGTAGAAGGTCAGGGCAAGCCTGATTGAATCAGGGCCCACAATCCTCTGTGTCAGTAGCACGTGCCTGTCCCAGGGTTCGACTGGGTCCCAGCTTCCACATTGTTCACCCAGTGTGCCTTAAGGGAAATATAGCGTCCCTGGCCACAAGCACTTGTCCACATGTCTGTGGTTAAGTGGACTTTCCCAATAACAGCATTGGTCAGGGCACCGCTGATGTTATGGGACACGTGTGTTAGGGATCGAGTTCCCGCTGCTGCACAAGGGGAATCTCGAACCTGTCCCGCTGCGGTCCCCCATCCATCTCCGGCCACAGTGGAGCCTGCTCAGCGGAGACGTCGGTCCCAGCGTCTAATACTGTGCAGAGGCTTGTTGCTGCCTTTTCTGGTTCCTCTATTATAACCAGTGCTGGAGCAGGCAGTCTTGGGACTAAGTCCTGCGTTTCTCCATCTGAGCATGCCCAGGGCAAGATCTCCCATTGGAGATCAGGGGTCACATGCTCGGTTACAGCAGCAACTCCCATTGGTCCACCAGGAAGGTCCTGAAACTGCTTGTGTTCTGGAACAGTTTCTCATTGGTCCTTTTCTGGAAGGTCCTGTAGCTGCTACTATAAAAGATGTGCATGACCGCTCTACCATGCGCTAGTAACAATTGTGTTATGTGCTTTGCGCCAGTGTGATCATGCACGCATGTGGTTAGGGCTCGGCTGAAATAAGCCTCTAGAATACCGGCACCTCCAGTGAGGAGATCTGTATGCACGTGTTCAGGGCTTGGCTGAAATAGCCTCTAGAATACCGGCTACTCTGGTGAGGAGTTGCTTGTTTGCGTTGCTGACTGCATGACCACGGACTGCTATCTGCACAGCAGTTATCTGTGTACCCCAGTGGTGTTAACAAGACACAGTCTCTATCTCTGCGTCTCTACCTCAGCGACTCTGTGGTGTAACAGAGTTCGCTTATACCGCCATATAGTGCTACAGCATCTATGTTTGCGACTCTGTGAAGTAACAGAGTTCGCTTATACCGCCATTTTACTAGCAGCAGGCTCTGCCTGCACGGTGGACCCCGGGCTGCGAACGCACCCATTATTTATATTTACTTGGTGCGTTCCGCAGACCCTAACAACGTGCTTGTGTAAGGTGGGGATGGCACACTGGGAGAAATAGTGGCAGTTGGGGACTGAGAGAGGGCCTCTGCCATGAGGTTGCGAAAATGTTCGGTCTCCACAACATTTTCAGGGCAAGCAGTCTGAAAATGTGGCCGCTTAGTATTGTGGCCTGTTGGTGGGTGGCTGCGTATTTATGCTTCTGTTCAAAGGACTGGGGTAGGGACAACTGAATGCTGTGCTAGTACAAGGATGTGGACATGATTGCTGACAGTTGTTGCAAGTGTGCAACTACAGGTGCAGGGTGGGAGTCATCTTCACCTACACCATGGATTGGCATGCATGTAGAACGGGGTACAGGCAATGATGTTGTGGAGCCCAGCTGCGACTGAATCCATATCTCCCAGAAGGGTGCACTGAAAGAATATACCACTAGAGGTCATTATACACCTTCACACACGTTCATCTTATCCCAAAGACCACCAGAGGGAGCTGTTTTAGACATATAAAAGAAGCTGCAGATAGGAAGTTTCAGTTTAGTTTAGCTCAGTTCTGCTCAGTCATCTCAGAGAACTCAGTCAGTCTGCAGTAAGGGAAGTGCAGAGCTGAGATTAGAGAGGCTGCAGAACTATTCAGTTCAAGAAAGCAAGTGGAGTCTAGTAAAGGGTGGAATAGAGACCACTCCAGCCTAGTCAGAGCTGAATCTAGGAGTGCAACTCAGTGAGGAAGCGTGCCGACGCTTAGAGAGCGGTGAAGAGGCAGCCCATCAACTGCCAGTGTGTGATCGTGTGAGGATCCAGGTAGGCCGAAGGCGAGTGGAAAGTTAATGAGACAGAGGAGCCTCTATAGCTCATCTCAGCAAGTATTACCGGACACCGGGGTCCGAGCCTATAGGGATCTCCACGACCCATTAGGAGAACATCAGAGTTCCTGGAGGACTACAAGTCCCAGGAGTACCACAGAGCTGATATGTAGCAGGATCAGGAGGACGGAGTCCAGCCGGGCCCGGTCATCAAAGACCCTGTCCTTTCAGAGAGAAGGTCCAACCACAAGGTCAGCCAGGTACAAGACGGAGACTAAGCTAGGCCCAGCTACACGCAGGCCAAGACTTCATTACAAAAAGGCAGAAAACAGGAGGCCACACACCTACTCAGTGGAGGAATCTGGATGTGCACCCTTCACCCTACAGTGCTCCGGGGAGTGCCTGCAACATCTTCAGTAAAGGTACCAAAGTGACTTGTGTGTGTGTCTACCTTATTGCCCCTGATTGCCGGGTCCCCGTCTGTCCTGCATTTCTACACATCTATCTGCCCTGGAGGAATCAGCCTTACTTGTGGAAGGCTTAACATCTAGCTGCACAATATTAACCCTTCAGTGGATCTGTATAGCAGCGCTGGTCATCCTGACCAGATACCACAAGTGGCGTCACGAATCCCCATACCAATATTCAATTCACCTGTAAATATCCCACATTTCAGTGAGCCCCAGGGCCACGGACCGAGCCATGTGCTGCCCGTGACATCCCCCATAGAATTAGACGGGCTCAGTGCCGAGTACCCCACGGCCCTGGCGGATGGCTCATTCTCTGGCGTCACGAACAGGATTTCGTGCCCTGCAGCAACGGAGTAACTTGTGCCCGTTGCCACCGGGTACTGTGTGCCTCACTAAAAGACTGTGTTTTGTATGTGGTGAAGATTTCCCGCCATTTGCCCGCCATTTACAACGCCACGGCGCGAAAACTAGTGGGCGTACCTGCAAAAGCGCGCTGAGTCCTGGACACGCCCCCAACGCTGACGCGGCGGCAGGTCCTGTGGAGAGCTTCAGTGAACGCTCTGACGTCAGAGCGCCGGCGACACAGGTCCTTCTACATCGCTGTGCCCTGCGGTGCTGCAGCCTTCAGAGAAGGTAGGCCACGCTTAACTAGGGGGGCGCAGACATGTCGTAGCCGCAAGCTGATAGCGCGGCCGAGGGCGACCGCTCCAATGACTTACCCCTCGGCGCTGCCGCACAGGCTGGAAATGCTGGCCCCTCACCTGGTCCTGTGGCCCCGATAGTACCGCTAACGCTGCCATACATGCCTGGAGCGAAGTGGCTCCCTCAGTACAGCGGCAAGCCAGACACCCTGTCAGGGTTCAAGCGAAAAATATGCAGCATAATGGACATGTACCCTATGACAGAAAAGCAGAGAGCTGCAGTGGTAGTGGGACAATTGACTGGTGCTGCAGAGAGAGAAGTAGAAACTTGGACAGCTGCAGACCAGGAATCAGTGCTTGCAATTTTCTTAAAGCTACAGACTATCTTTGAGGACCGCACTGAAACAGATCTCCGAATGAGGTTTTACCAATGCTCCCAGAAACCAGATGACAGCATTAGGGACTATGCCTGCCGATTACAGGGGCCCTGCGAGCACTCAAACAGGTTAACCCCATAAGTGTCAACAAAGAGAATAAAATGTTAAAGGAACAATTTGTACGGGGACTGAGGTCCCAAGCTGAAAGCAGGACTGTGCACTGGTGGTCCTTGGATCATCCTGATGCTACCTTTGATGCCCTTAAGGATATGGCTATAAAAGGACTGCGAACCCTGGAGAAGCCCGAGGTGGCAACCCAGTGTCACCCGGGAGAAGCCACTCTAAAGCCAGCAGCATCCACCTTTTCCCCGCTGGTTGCGGAAGCCAAAACGCAGGTGGCGCCCCCTACTGAGCTGGACTGTCTGCGCTCAGAAGTGCGCCAGCTGACCAAAAACCTGGCCACTGTAATGAGTGCCCTGCAACTGCCGACGGAGGAAGAAGGAAAGATCCTGCTAGCTGACTGCCCAGAGGATGTCCCTTGGATGCGCCGGAGGAGAGGGAGGACGTCGCCTAACCGGAGGACAACGCCACCCCCAGGAAGGACCCGCGACCAGCATCATCCTCGCCGAGAGATCATCTGCTACCGCTGCCACAGGGAAGGTCACCCAGCACGTCGGTGTCCTTTAAACGAGCAAATCCTGGGTCCGAGGGCCAACACCCAGGAATAGACTCCTCAGGCCCCTCAGACTGGAACCGCAGGTTTGTGGGAGGAAGACCATACCTGTCCATCATACTGGACGGGATCGCAATCCCTGCCCTGCTGGACACTGGATCTCAGGTAACCGTCATACCTGATGTTCTTTACAAAAGATACTGGTCCAACCCCCAAACCCTGACTTTGCCGTATACGCCTCTAATGGCCTCCCTCTTGACTTACTGGGGGATGAAAACGTAGACGTAAAAGTGGGGAGAGTGGAGCTAAAAGATCAGGGACTTCTTGTAGTGAAGACTGTTAATGAGGTTGAATGTGGTTTTAGGCACTAACATTATTAGTAACTGTTTGGAGGAGGTCGTGTTTTTACTCCAACAGCTCGCCGATGTTGCCAGACCAAGGCAAAAGGGAGTGATCCGGAAGGAGATCTGGACCCTGATGTGCCAGCAGCAAGTGAAACTGACCGGTGGTGAGATTGGTAATGTACGGGTGACAGACCCGAACCCTATTGTGATACCCCCAATGAGTGAAATGCTTATTTGGTGTAGAGCAGCAATAGGTCTGAGAGGACAGAACTACCAAGCAGTAGTAGAGTCCCATTGTTCAGAACACAGACCTACACTCTTGACTGCCAGAGGGGTAGTGGAGGTACATAATGGGAGGGTGCCAGTGTGTCTTCTCAACTGGGGAGAGGATGAAGTCAAATTACCACGTTATGCCACTGTTGCTAAGTTACATGCTGTGGATAATAACTCCATTCACACGACAGAGCCCTTAACCTCCCCACAACCAGTGGAGGATAACGGTCCGACCAATCAGGTGGAGGATTGGTGTCAGCAGCTCCATGTCGGGACAGACACCACTCCAGCCCACCAGAAACAAGGAGTATATCGAGTAGTTCAGGAGTATGCGCAGGTATTCAGCAAAACACCACTCAACTTTGGGAAAATTAAAGGGGTTCAACATCACATCCCCACAGGCAATCATCCTCCCATTAAAGAACGGTACAGGCCTATACCACCAGCACACTACCAGAAAGCCAAGGAAATGTTGCGTGACATAAAGGAAGCAGAGGTGATAAGGGATAGTTGCAGTCCCTGGGCAGCACCTCTAGTCTTAGTCAGGAAAAAGGATGGAAGCATGAGAATGTGTGTAGATTACAGATAAGTAAATCGCATTACACATAAAGATGCATACCCTTTACCACGCATTGAGGAATCCTTAGCTGCACTAAAGACTGCTAATTACTTTTCCACCCTTGACCTCACTAGTGGGTACTGGCAAGTAGCTGTGGCTGAGGAGGATCGGGAGAAGACGGCTTTCACCACCCCGATGGGACTCTGTGAGTTCGACAGGATGCCGTTTGGACTCAGCAGCGCCCCTGGAACGTTCCAGAGAGTGATGGAGAGCTGCCTGAGACATCTCAACTTTGAAACTGTGTTGCTGTACCTGGACGACGTAATTGTGTACTCCAAGACGTATGAAGATCACTTGAAGCACCTGGCGGAGGTATTCGAGTCACTGTCCAAGTATGGGATGAAACTGAAGCCTTCAAAGTGCCATCTGCTCAAACAAAAGGTATAGTATCTGGGACATATTGTCAGCTCAGAAGGAGTAGCGCCAGACCCTGAGAAGATCACCGCCATCCAGAAATGGCCGGAGCCGAAAAATCTCAAGGAGGTGCGACAGTTCCTGGGACTGACAGGATACTACCGGAGGTTTGTAAAGGATTACACCAAGAAAGCAGCGCCTCTGCAAGACCTCCTGGTGGGACAGTCCCTCAAGAGTAGAAATTCTCCGTTCCACTGGGGTAAAGAACAGGCTGAGGCATTCAAGGAAATGAAGGAGATCCTGACAGGTGATGAGATCCTAGCCTATCCTGACTACAGCCAGCCGTTCCTGCTGTATACTGATGCCAGCAATGAAGGATTGGGAGCTGTCCTCAGTCAGAAGCAAAATGGCCTGGAGAAAGTCATCGCCTATGCAAGCAGGAAGCTCCGCCCGACCGAGAGGAACCCAGAGAACTATAGCAGCTTCAAGTTGGAGTTCCTGGCACTGGTCTGGGCCATCACGGAGAGGTTTAAGCACTACCTAGCCTCCAGCAAGTTCACTGCCTACACTGATAACAACCCCTTGACGCATCTTGAAACAGCTAAGCTGGGAGCCATGGAACAACGCTGGATGGCTCGGCTGTCAAACTACCAATTCACAATCAAGTACTGAGCAGGCCGCAAGAATGCCAACGCTGATGCCCTATCCAGGATGCCTCATGAATCGGACACAGAAGAAGTGGATGATCTGGAAGAGATTGAACTACCTGCCTTTCACAGGAATGGGATGATCCACGAGCAACAAGCCTGCAGGAGGCCACGTGGTAAGACGTTAAATCCTTTACCTCACCACAGCTGGAAGGAAACTCAGGACAGCGATCCAGTTGTCAGCCGAATCAAAGAGCTGATAACTCAAGAAGGTTCCTCCTTGGAGAAGGATGCGTCTCTTCAAGCAAAGCAGCTGTGGAATGAGAGAAGCCGGTTGTTTATTTACCGTGAGAAGCTGTGCCGGAGGTACGTCAACCCAAGGACCCATGAGATGGTATGGCAGATAGTAGTCCCCAGAGCAGATATCCAGATGGTGTTGGAAGCCTACCACGATCAAGCGGGACCCTTTGGCTGGAAGAAGCTGGAGACCCTGTTGAAGTGTCGTTTCTACTGGGTGGGAATGCGCAGCTCCATCGAGAGGTGGTGCCAGAACTGTGGACCCTGTGGCCTCAGAAGAAAGGACTACAGCAGTCAGAAGGCACCCCTGCAACCCATCAAGACGACTCATCCCTTGGAGATCGTGGCCCTGGACCATGTCAAGTTGTCACCCAGCCGGTCAGGATACTCCTATGCCCTGACTATGGTGGATCACTACTCCAGGTTCCTGGTGGTCGCCCCTGTCAAAGATCTGACGGCAGAGACAGCAGCAAAGACGTTCCAAGCATATTTCTGCAGACCACACGGATATCCTGAGCAAGTGCTAACTGACCAAGGCTCAGCCTTCGAGGCCGAATTGTTCAAAGAGTTCTGTCACTTGTACGGGTGTAAGAAGATAAGAACCACTCCGTACCACCCTCAAACTAATGGTCTCTGTGAGAAGATGAATCACATCGTCATCGACCTGCTGAAGACTGTACCACTCGAGGAGAGAAATCGGTGGCCAGACCTACTACCTGACCTGGTAGATCTGTACAATCACATACCTGTGAGTTCCACCAATTGAACCCCAGCTTATCTCATGCGGGCAAGACCAGGAAAGCTGCCCATGGATCTGGAGCTTGGTGTTGTAGAACCAGAAGCAGATGTGACTACTGAAGACTGGGACACAAACAGACAGGAACAGTACAGAAAAGTACAAGCCTACGTTGAAGATAGTCTCAATCGAGTAAGGGATAAACAAGAAGATCGCTACAACAAAATGCGCCAGCTGAACCTTTCACACCTGGTGAAATCGTACTGAAAAGAAAGAGGAGGATACACAAACTCGACGATCAATGGGAAAGAGAGCCCTACATCATACAGACTTCAAGGTTTGACAACAAGAAAACGTGCATAATTAGCAAGGATGGAGGAAGAACGACTGCAACTGTATCCAGAGATCACCTAAAGTTGTGTCCGGATCCGTTAAAGTTTCAGGAAGAAGAACCTGTTGTCAATCAGGAAGAGCGTGATGAAGCAGTCATACATACAGACTTAGGAGATTTCCCGCGGATTGGCCCAGAATTGGAGAAGCCGTAATCATTCCCGTACTTCAATTCTATCAACCACAAAGAGAACCTCTACATCCAGTTGCACCGGTTGTTGCAGTAGAGTCAGTTCCAGAAGAACCTGCTTCAGCAGAACCCCAAGAAGCAGCACCCCAAGAAGCGGAATCCCAAGAAGCTGAACCTCAGAAAGGAGGATCCCCTGCAGAAGTCGAGCCAGTTCACCCAGCTCACAGTATACTTGCCAGATCTCTAGAGAGGCTAAGGCAGTACTACAACCTACCTGCACGCAGGAATAACAGGGTAACTGACACCTCACCTACCACTACACCACGTAGGTCAGTACGCATAACAAGGGGGCAATTACTTGTTAGGTACAGAGAGTAGGACCTAACAAATGTAAATAATTATCTAGAGTCACTGTACATAAATGTATATATTTTTGCTTATAATATGCTTTATTACACCGTTATTTATTAATCTGTTTTCCTTTTAAAATTGAAACAAGTGAATGGACATTATTCTTGCTTGTTTTCTCTACCCCTTTTTGAGCATCCTTTTCCAAAAGAGACTGGGACTTTTATGGTTGCTCAATTCCTCAATTCCTCATTGTGCTAATGTATATAATTGTTCATTTACCGTTATGCAACAGTTCAAGAGTGCCTTACCTCCTGTAAAGGAAGAGTTATTTATACAATGTTTATTGTTCTTTGTTTTTATATTTCAGCCCCGGAGTGCTGAGTTCTACTAGGGGGGAATGTGGAGCCCAGCTGTGACTGAATCCATATCTCCCAGAAGGGTGCACTGAAAGAATATACCACTAGAGGTCATTATACACCTTCACACACGTTCATCTTATCCCAAAGACCACCAGAGGGAGCTGTTTTAGACATATAAAAGAAGCTGCAGATAGGAAGTTTCAGTTTAGTTTAGCTCAGTCATCTCAGAGAACTCTCAGTCAGTCTGCAGTAAGGGAAGTGCAGAGCTGAGATTAAGAATCATAGAATCATAGAATGTTAGAGTTGGAAGGGACCTCCTGGGTCATCTGGTCCAACCCCCTGCTCAAAGCAGGATTCACTAAATCATCCCAGACAGATGTCTGTCCAGCCTCTGTTTGAAGACTTCCATTGAAGGAGAACTCACCACCTCTCGAGGCAGCCTGTTCCACTCATTGATCACTCTAACTGTCAAAAAGTTTTTTCTAATATCTAATCTGTGTCTCCTCCCATTCAGTTTCATCCCATTGCTTCTAGTCTTTCCGTGTGCAAATGAGAATAAAGATGATCCTTCTACAATGTGACAGCCCTTGAGACATTTGTATACAGCTATTAAGTCACCTCTCAGTCTTCTTTTTTGCAAGCTAAACATTCCCAAATCCTGTAACCGTTCCTCATAGGACATGGTTTGCAGACCAGTCACCATTCTGGTCGCTCTTCTCTGAACTTGCTCCAGTTTGTTGATGTCTTTTTTAAAATGTGGTGCCCAAAACTGGACACAGTATTCCAGATGAGGTCTGACCAAAGAGGAATAGAGGGCAATAATGACTTCACGTGATCTAGACTGTATGCTTCTGTTAATACATCCCAGAATTGTATTTGCCTTTTTTGCTGCTGCATCACACTGTTGACTCATGTTCAGTCTGTGATCTATTAGTATACCCAAGTCTTTTTCACATGTGCTGTTGCTTAGCCTTATTCCTCCTTAGAGAGGCTGCAGAACTATTCAGTTCAAGAAAGCAAGTGGAGTCTAGTAAAGGGTGGAATAGAGACCACTCCAGCCTAGTCAGAGCTGAATCTAGGAGTGCAACTCAGTGAGGAAGCGTGCCGACGCTTAGAGAGCGGTGAAGAGGCAGCCCATCAACTGCCAGTGTGTGATCGTGTGAGGATCCAGGTAGGCCGAAGGCGAGTGGAAAGTTAATGAGACAGAGGAGCCTCTATAGCTCATCTCAGCAAGTATTACCGGACATCGGGGTCCGAGCCTATAGGGATCTCCACGACCCATTAGGAGAACACCAGAGTTCCTGGAGGACTACAAGTCCCAGGAGTACCACAGAGCTGATACGTAGCAGGATCAGGAGGATGGAGTCCAGCCGGGCCCGGTCATCAAAGACCCTGTCCTTTCAGAGAGAAGGTCCAACCACAAGGTCAGCCAGGTACAAGACGGAGACTAAGCTAGGCCCAGCTACACGCAGGCCAAGACTTCATTACAAAAAGGCAGAGAACAGGAGGCCACACACCTACTCAGTGGAGGAATCTGGATGTGCACCCTTCACCCTACAGTGCTCCGGGGAGTGCCTGCAACATCTTCAGTAAAGGTACCAAAGTGACTTGTGTGTGTGTCTACCTTATTGCCCCTGATTGCCGGGTCCCCGTCTGTCCTGCATTTCTACACATCTATCTGCCCTGGAGGAATCAGCCTTACTTGTGGAAGGCTTAACATCTAGCTGCACAATATTAACCCTTCAGTGGATCTGCATAGCAGCGCTGGTCATCCTGACCAGATACCACGAATCCCCATACCAATATTCAATTCACCTGTAAATATCCCACATTTCAGTGAGCCCCAGGGCCACGGACCGAGCCATGTGCTTCCCGTGACATCCCCCATAGAAGTCGACGGGCTCGGTGCCGAGTACCCCACGGCCCTGGCGGGTGGCTCAATGTCACCTGCAGGCATTGTTTCTGAACTCTGACGTTCGGCCCAAGTAGTTGGATACTTTACTTGCAAGTGCCTGAGCATGCTGGTGATGGTAAGGCTGGTAGTTGTGCTGCTCCTGCTGATGCTGGCATAGCAGAAGTTGCAAATGGCCTTTTTGGGTTAACTGGACTCTCTTTAAAAAAGTGCTAGACTTGAAAACACCTAACCCTTGGCTTGGCAACTTCACCCGTGTTGGTGCTCTGTGGAACAGTTGCCAACCTTGTGTCTCTGGCCATCCCACTGCATCTTTCTGCCTGTTGTGGTGCTGCCTCTACCTGTGAGCTGCCGTCCTAGCTCTGCATGTCACCTTCTCAGGTTGGGTCAGTGGCTTCATCGTCCACCACCTCATCTTCCTCTTCCGGACCCTGGTCCTCCTCCTGACTTGCTGATGGAAAAACACCACTTGTTGGCAATTGTGTCTAATCATCATCCAGCTCTTGTGACAGTAATTGCTTTTTCCCATCGTCGCCTTCTTGTGAGCATGGCTGCTCAAATATTAGGGCATTGCTACATGCAATCTCCTCATGTCCTGCTTGAAATGAGCAGGGCGAGAGGCTAGAATCTATAAATGGTAATGTGAACTGCTCTTCAGCATGTCCAAGTGTGGGATCACTTGTCCCCGAGCACTTGGCATAGTGGGAGGAAGGAGGATCAGGCGGAACATTATGTGGTCCACGGCTACTGAGACTGGACCATGTGGAAGACATGGTGGTGCTGGCAAAGTGACCGGAAGCATTATCTGCTATCCATCCAACAACCTTTTCACACTGGTCTGGCTCCAAGAGTGGCGTTCACACGCCCCCCTGCTACAAAGTGGGACAGTAAGCTAGATTTACATGATGTGAGTGTTTGTTGTGTTTCCACGGCAGGCACAGTTTCACCTTGCTCACGACCTCAGCCTCTGTGCTTACAATCAACATCACATCCACTTCTCCGTCCCTTACCATGCGTTGCCCATTTTAAATTACATATGATATATCCCTGTTGAGAAAAGGTTGCAGTATTACAATGGCAGGAAAATTTGCCCACCTAAGATGGATGTCTTAGATTGCAGTATCCTATCTGTAGCCAAACAATTTTTTGTGTGTTTTGAGGCACAACTGGCATTCATCGGGAGACAAGTCGAGCCTCACCATCAGAGGCTCTAGTGAACAGTCCGGTGCTCACATAATCACACCCCTCCGGGCTCTCCGCGGTCTGTGGCACAGTGGTTCCACAAACCATGTCCGTGACACATTGTGATATTGAGCAGCTTTGTAACAGTGTGTACAATATAACATTGCAACATACGGAGACATTATTCCAGCCATGATAAACTGAAGGGTAATTTAGTAAAACAAACATCTCTGAGTTTACATATTATAGCTATTTACAAAGGCTGCTGAAGCTTCTGGCTTCTGTTTACTTTAGGATTATAGGAAACACTGCTAAGAATAGTTTTCCAAAGGTTCATGATCCTCACTTTTACATTTCATGATAGAAGAACACCAAACTTAGTAGTTTTTCATCTACTTATAGGGCTTATACACAGCCAAGTTACTGTGTTGTAAAGAGAGTTTTATTCTGCAAACTTATGTAGAATCCACAAAAACATTTTCTACTGTATATTTTCCATATGACAGAGATATTCTTCCCTGTTAGAAATGCTTTTGGAGAGAATACAGTATTCATATGACACACAAAGGGCCCAATTCAGTATTGCATTTGTACCCTTCTTTGCCACGTTTTTCTTGGTTTGAGCTGTTTTTTTTTATTTTTTTCCCCTCAAATTTTTCTTTCAAGTTGCTCCTATCTTTAAGTCTATTTCTATTTGTTCGTCTGTTTTTTGGGGGTCTGTTCACCTCTGTGAGCATGATTTTTGTAATCCAGATATTTCTGGCCAATTTATTAATTGCAACTTTTTCAAATGTCACAATTTTTTTGTGAAAATGTACTCCAGTCCAATAATTTTGTTTGCCAGAATTTTTTATTTTTTTGTGCAAATGGTAAATTGCACGCAACATTTTAAAGGGTCATATGACTCGTAGATGTAAAAAGGAAGAAAAAATATATATATATATACTGTATATAAAAAAAAAGATTTATTTTTATTTTGTATAAACTTAATCAAACTGTCTTTTTGAAAAAAAATGTGGTGCAATGAATAACAGTAGACAAGAAAAATTTTGAATCTGGCCAAATTTGTCTATGACTTTGTATACAGAACTGTAGAAACTTTAAACACGATTCATCAAGACCAGCGTTGGTCATGCTGGAGTCAGACACTCCCGATTCATGAATAGGCATACGCTGGACGAGTAGCGTACACCTGCTTGTGCACCTCACCACTAATCCTAATCCAGATAAGATTTGTGGTGTAGCGTGCAGTCATGGAATTTGATAAGCGTTGGTCATCATCCCCCTGTCCTGCAAAAACTCCAGAAGTCCCAAACATGTAGGCACAGCTCCAAATTGCACCTAAATTTTGCAACGTTTCAAAGTTTTTACACCAGAAATCTGGCATGCAGGCTTTGATACATGGGGCCCTTAGTGTGACACCTTGCATTGTTCATACATGTGGCATTATCATTTGCATGGCAAATTATGGGTAGACCAAATTTACTCTTGCAATTACTTTACACTCTTAATTCGGCCAACTGTTACAACTTGGATTTTCAGATAGAAGAAAAAATGCTGATCTAAAATAGTAACATGTCTAAGATTGTGTTTTTTGTTGTGAACGCTCTGGATCTGACTTCTGAGTTTGGGCTCCCCCTGGTGGCTGCTGATATTAATGAAGCTGCTTTGGCTAACAGAGGTCTATCAGCTGGGGGCAATGATTGGCAATCAGGGCTCACTGACTGGGGAGATATAAGTGAGCAACCTTCCCATGATCCTCGCCGGTGATTTGTTTCCTCCTGGTCCCTTTTGGAAGTCAGCTTGCTTCCTGCTTTCTCCTGCACTTTTCAGATAAGTTATTTGCTGGTTATTTCTGTGGCATTTGTTTTCCCTTTTGTTTTCTTCCCTTCTGGAGTGAGGTCAGCCAGGTTCCCCGGCTGGGGCCTGGGGCCAGTTCACACCAGAGTCTGTTCTAGCGGGGAGAGATCGTGTGGTCTCAATATTTTTGGAAATCAGACGTGTTGGAATTTTTCTTAGAGTTTTTGCTGGATTGCAGACAGTATTCTGTCCTGTCCTGTTCTATCTAGACAGTTTGGGCCCCAGCGTTTGTTGCTCTATTTTATGCCTGTGTTTGTATTTCATCTTGTCTCATCGCCAATATATGTGTGGGGGCTACCTATTCCTTTGGGGTGCTACTCCGGGGCAGTTCGCTTTCCCCTTTCTCTCTTTAGGCTAAGTTAACTCTCCGGCTGTGTCGAGGCATCTAGGTCATCGTAGGTACGTCCCACGGCTACTTCTGGCTGTGTGTTATGATTTGGTAGCTGAGGAGTGCAGTAAAAAGGGCAATACACCAGAGCAGTTGGAAACTATGAGATTGCAGTACCCTGACTAACCACCACAACTAGAGGCAGCCGTGGAGCATTCCTACGTTGGTCCTAGACGCCTCGTCACAGCCTGAGAAACTAACTATACCTAAAGATAGAAAGAGGAAAGCTATCTGCCCTGGAGCAGATCCCCAAAGAACATAGAAAGCCCCCAAACATGTAATGGCGGTTAGACAAGAGGAAATACTGACACAGACAGAAAATAGTATGAGCAAACGTTGGGGCCCAAACTAACTAAATAGAAAAGGATAGGAAGGGCACTTACTGCAATCCCAAAAAACCCTGAAAAGCACCAACTTCACTAATTTCAAAAACACCTGAGATCACACGACCTCTACCACCTAAATTAGTTCTCTGGTGTAACAAAATCAAAACAGCAGCCACTGAAAAAACTGGAAAAAGCAAATGTACAAACATCAGTGGCTGAACAAAACTGAGAGGGCAAAAGCCCCCGGAGGGGACCCTGAAGGCCCCCACAGAAGTGCAGGACAAAATGCAAAAATCAAGCACAAAAGCAAAAAGAAGAAAATGTCTTATCTGTTAGCAGGAGATGCAGAAACGACACAGCAGGCTACAAAGGAAACAGGAATCAAGGATTGAGACCAGAACAATTGATCACCGGCAACCCTGATGGGAAGGTGACTCCCTTATATAAGACCAGTCAGTAACACCTGATTCCCAATCCTCACAATCTTCACTGGACAGTCCAGTACCGTTTGTAACCACCAGAGGGAGTCTCTGCTCAGAACTCATTTCAAGTCCATTCACAACAGTACCCCCCCCCTTGAGGAGGGGTCACCGAACCCTCACTTGAGCAACCAGGTCGGTCAGGATGAGTTCTATGATACGCACGGATGAGTCTCCTAGCATGGATGTCCGAAGCAAACACCCAAGAATTGTCTTCCTGACCATAACCTCTCCACTTAACCAAATACTGGAGTCTCCGTCTAGAAAAACGAGAATTCAAAATTTTCTCAACCACAAACTCCATATTGCCGTCAACCAGAACAGGGTCAGGAGGCAAAGCAGTAGGAACCACAGGCTCAACAAACCTCTTCAACAAGGACTTGTGGAACACATTATGGATCTTAAATGTTCCTGGAAGAAGCAAACGAAAAGAAACAGGATTAAGAATCTCCATGATCTTATAAGGTCCAATGAACCTAGGCTTAAATTTAGGAGATGCCACTCTCATAGGAATATTTTTTGAGGACAACCAGACCAAGTCCCCCACTTTAAACCGGGGACCATCAGTCCTATGCCGGTTAGCAAACCGCTGGGCCTTCTCCTGAGAGAGGGACAACCTCTGCACTACCTGGTCCCAAATCTGTTGCATACGCTCCACAACAGAGTCAACACCTGGACAAACAGAAGCCTCCGTCTGTCCTGAAGAAAATCGAGGGTGAAACCCAGAATCACAGAAAAATGGAGACATCAAAGTGGCAGAGCTAGCCCTATTATTAAGAGCAAACTCAGCCAAAGGCAAAAAAGAGACCCAGTCATCCTGATCAGCAGACACAAAGCATCTTAGGTAAGTCTCCAATGTCTGATTTGTTCTCTCAGTTTGACCATTGGTCTGAGGATGAAACGCCGAGGAGAAAGACAATTGAACACCAAGTTTAGAACAAAAGGTCCTCCAAAATCTGGAAACAAACTGGACTCCTCTGTCAGACACAATGTTCTCAGGAATGCCGTGTAAACGAACCACGTGCTGAAGGAACAAAGGTACCAATTCAGAGGAGGAAGGCAACTTAGGTAATGGCACAAGATGTATCATCTTGGAAAATCTATCACAAATCACCCAGATGACGGTCATTCTCTGAGAAACAGGGAGGTCGGAAATGAAATCCATAGAGATATGGGTCCATGGTCTCTTGGGCACAGGCAAAGGCATCAACAAACCACTAGAGCGAGAGCAAGGCTTGGAGCGAGAGCAAGTCCCGCAGCACTGCACAAATTCCCTGACATCACGAGACAAGGTAGGCCACCAAAAGGACCGACTAACCAAGTCTCTGGTACCAAAAATTCCGGGATGACCAGCCAACGCGGAACAATGAATCTCAGACATCACACTCTTTTTCCAGTGGTCCGGGACAAACAATTTCCCAACAGGGCAGCGCTCGGGCCTATCCTCCTGACACCCCTCCAGAGCCAGTCTCAAATTGGGCGAGATGGCGGAAAGAACTACACCTTCTTTCAAAATAACAGAAGGATCAGATAACTCAGGAGAGTCCGCAAGGAAACTCCTTGAAAGGGCATCCGCCTTAACATTCTTAGTGCCAGGAAGAAAGGAAACCACAAAATTAAAACGTGTGAAAAACAAGGCCCACCTGGCCTGTCTAGGATTAAATCGCTTGGCAGATTCCAGATAAACCAGATTCTTATGGTCAGTAAGGACCACCACCTGATGTTTGGCTCCCTCCAGCCAATGTCTCCACTCTTCAAAAGCCCACTTCATGGCCAATAACTCCCGATTACCCACGTCATAATTACGTTCAGTAGGAGAAAATTTTCGAGAGAAAAAGGCACAAGGGTTACTTTTAGAGGTCTCTGGATCTCTTTGGGACAAAACGGCACCTGCCCCAATTTCAGAGGCATCAACTCCACCTGAAATGGCAGAGAAACATCAGGCTGCCGTAGAACAGGAGCAGAAGTGAATCTCTGCTTAAGTTCCTGAAATGCAGAGACTGCCTCAGGAGGTCAATTCACCACATCAGAACCCTTTTTGGTCAAATCAGTTAATGGTTTAACAATAACCGAGAAATTACCAATAAATTTGCGATAAAAATTGGCAAAACCCAAAAATCTTTGAAGAGCCTTTAATGAAGTAGGTTGGACCCAATCACAGATGGCCTGAACCTTGACCGGGTCCATTTCAATAACAGATGGGGACAAAATAAATCCCAAAAATGGGATCCTCTGTACGCCAAAAAGACACTTTGATCCCTTCACATACAAAGCATTCTCTCTCAAAATCTGGAATACAGTTCGAACATGTTTCACATGAGAGTCCCAGTCATTGGAAAAAATCAAGATATCATCCAAATAAACAATCAGAAATTTATCCACAAAATCCCTGAAAATGTCATTCATGAAGGACTGGAAGACAGAAGGAGCATTAGTGAGCCCAAAGGGCATCACAAGGTACTCAAAATGCCCCTCAGGGGTGTTAAATGCCGTCTTCCATTCATCCCCATGCTTAATGCGAATAAGGTTATATGCCCCCCTGAGGTCAAGCTTGGTAAACCAAGTAGCGTTTTTCACCCTGGAAAACAGGTCAGAAATCAAGGGTAACGGGTATTGATATTTCACAGTAATATTGTTCAAAAGACGATAATCAATACACGGCCTTAATGAACCATCCTTTTTGGCCACAAAGAAAAAACCGGCACCTAAGGGTGAAGAGGATGGTCTGATATGACCTTTCTCCAATGACTCCTTGATATAAGACCGCATAGCGTCATGTTCAGGTACAGACAAGTTAAAAAGGCGACCTTTAGGGAATTTACTACCAGGCACTAATTCAATAGCGCAGTCATAGCTCCTATGGGGGGGCAAGGATGCAGATTTACTTTCGCTAAACACATCAGAAAAATCAATGAAAAAGTCAGGAACATCCTGAGCCTGGGGGGAGGCAGAAAAAACAGGAGTGTTGGTATTAACACCTTGGCAACCCCAACTGGTTACAGACACAGATTTCCAATCCAAAACAGGATTATGAGACTGTAACCAAGGGAAACCCAGAACGATAATGTCATGCAGATTATACAGAACCAAAAATTTGCAGCTCTCCTGATGATCAGGTTCAACCCTCATTATCACCTGAGTAGAGAACTGAGGTTTATTCTCAGCCAAAGGGGTAGAATCGATCCCCAGTAGGGGAATAGACTTCTGTAGGGGTATCAAGGGAAACCCACAACGTTTAGCAAAATCAAAATCCATCAGGTTAATAGCTGCTCCCGAATCAACGAAAGCCTGAGCAGAAAATGAGGACAGAGAGCATATCAGAGTAACAGTTAATAAAAACTTAGTCTGAACACTACCCAAGACAACTGAGCGTGCAAAATGTCTTCCCCGCTTAGGACAGACTGAAATAGCATGAGAGGCGTCACCACAGTAGAAACATAACCCATTGCGCTTTCGAAACTCATGACGCTGTGCCCCAGAAACCACTCTATCACACTGCATGGGTTCAAAAGCAGGTTCACAAGGCAACACTATTCCACGCATACTTCTCCGCTCACGCAAACGTCTGTCAATTTGAATCGCTAATGACATAGAATCATTGAGACCAGAGGGGACAGGGAATCCCACCATAACATCCTTTACATTATCTGACAGACCCTTCCGAAAAAGGGCTGCCAAAGCGTCGTCATTCCATTTGGTCAGGACTGCCCACCTACGGAATCTCTGACAGTATAACTCAGCGTCATCAAGCCCCTGATTTAATGCCAACAAGGCTTTTTCAGCTTGATCAGTGACATTAGGCTCATCATACAATAACCCCAAGGCCTGAAAAAATGCATCAACATCACTCAAAACAGGATCCCCAGGTGTCAGGGAAAAAGCCCAATCCTGAGGATCGCCGCGCAGGAGAGAGATGACAATTTGAACCTGCTGCGCTGCGTTCCCTGAGGACTTAGATTTTAAGGCAAAAAACAATTTACAATTATTTTTGAAATTCAGAAACTTGGCTCGATCCCCCAAAAACAAATCTGGCATGGGAATCCTAGGTTCCACAACAGGCAACCTAGCAAGATAGGTAGCAATACTCTGAACCTCAGTGGCAAGCTGATCCACACAGCCAGACAACTGTGCAAACTCCATTGAGAGAAAAAAAAATCCTCCCCAGCACCCAGAGATACAGAGGGAAAAAAAAAATGCAACAAACAGAAAAAATATCTCTGACAACTCTGACAACCTTTTTTTTTTTTTTCTTTCACAATATTTTCCCTTCTGTGAGTACCATATAATTTTCAGTTAAGGCCGGTGATACTGTTATGATTTGGTAGCTGAGGAGTGCAGGTAAAAAGGGCAATACACCAGAGCAGTTGGAAACTATGAGATTGCAGTACCCTGACTAACCACCACAACTAGAGGCAGCCGTGGAGCGTTCCTACGTTGGTCCTAGACGCCTCGTCACAGCCTGAGAAACTAACTATACCTAAAGATAGAAAGAGGAAAGCTATCTGCCCCGGAGCAGATCCCCAAAGAACATAGAAAGCCCCCAAACATGTAATGGCGGTTAGACAAGAGGAAATACTGACACAGACAGAAAATAGTATGAGCAAACGTTGGGGCCCAAACTAACTAAATAGAAAAGGATAGGAAGGGCACTTACTGCAATCCCAAAAAACCCTGAAAAGCACCAACTTCACTAATTTCAAAAACACCTGAGATCACACGACCTCTACCACCTAAATTAGTTCTCTGGTGTAACAAAATCAAAACAGCAGCCACTGAAAAAACTGGAAAAAGCAAATGTACAAACATCATTGGCTGAACAAAACTGAGAGGGCAAAAGCCCCCGGAGGGGACCCTGAAGGCCCCCACAGAAGTGCAGGACAAAATGCAAAAATCAAGCACAAAAGCAAAAAGAAGAAAATGTCTTATCTGTTAGCAAGAGATGCAGAAACGACACAGCAGGCTACAAAGGAAACAGGAATCAAGGATTGAGACCAGAACAATTGATCACCGGCAACCCTGATGGGAAGGTGACTCCCTTATATAAGACCAGTCAGTAACACCTGATTCCCAATCCTCACAATCTTCACTGGACAGTCCAGTACCGTTTGTAACCACCAGAGGAGTCTCTGCTCAGAACTCATTTCAAGTCCATTCACAACAGCTGTGCTGTCAGTTTAGGGGTCTGCAAACCGCTAGTTACCAACCTCATTGGGTGTCTGGTTGCCTTGGCTATTTTGCTACTGTCCTCCTCGGCTACCAAATCCTAACAGTTTTTGCTACATTAATATTACAGGAGAAACCTTGGGTAGTGTGAATTCCCTATGGCACACTTAAATATAGTTGGTACGAGAGCTTTGACAAAGAATGCCGGATAGCATTCGAAACGCGTTGCTTTTTTTTTAATTTGCTTCCTGCTATTGAATTAATTTTAAAATACTACAATAAAGTGGAAATTTATCCAGGAGCTGGAACGTTATTTTTTCTATTTGGACTTACTCCACGTTTGGTCAGATCGTGGTTCCAGGCTTACTGGACCTAACATTCATAATTGACATTTTTCCCTATTTTTTTTCTCTATTTTCTTTGCAACTTTAAGACTGTGGTGTTTGGTACATTAACAGGCTGTACTCAGTAAGAGAACTTTTTCCTTGACTTGAGCTCTTCCCTTGAGTTGGCACTTGGGTTTCCAAAACCTGAGCAGTATCCCCTCTTTGTTTTTGCTACAATACAAGGAGATTGCTTTGTATAAAATCTCTAAATACATTTTTATTACCTGAACACAGAGCAGGAAATCCGCTCAGAGATTTAACTACCATGAATATTTACTACCATAAATAAGGCTCCTTAGCCGAAACGCATTGGTCAGTATGCCGCTGGTGACTCGATCCTTGTTCTTGAATTTTATTTATTTTTAATAATAAATTTTTTTCTCTGGATTTTATTACATACAGTGCCTTGCGAAAGTATTCGTCCCCCTGTAACTTTTCAACTTTTCCCACATATCATGCTTCAAACATAAAGACACCAAATGTTAATTTTTTGGTGAAGAATCAACAACAAGTGGGACACAATTGTGAAGTTAAACGAAATTTATTGTTTTTTTTTAATTTTTGTGGAAATACAAAAACTGAAAAGTGGGGCGTGCAAAATTATTCGGCCCCTTTAACTTAAGACTTTGTTGCGCCACCTTTTGCTGCGATTACAGCTGCAAGTCGCTTGGGGTATGTCTCTATCAGTTTTGTACATCGAGAGACTGAAATTCTTGCCCATTCTTCCTTGGCAAACAGCTCGAGCTCAGTGAGGTTGGATGGAGATCGTTTGTGAACAGCAGTTTTCAGCTCTTTCCACAGATTCTCGATTGGATTCAGGTCTGGACTTTGACTTGTCCATTCTAACACCTGGATATGTTTATTTGTGAACCATTCCATTGTAGATTTTGCTTTATGTTTGGGATCATTGTCTTGTTGGAAGACAAATCTCCGTCCCAGTCTCAGGTCTTTTGCAGACTCCAACAGGTTTTCTTCAAGAATGGTCCTGTATTTGGCTCCATAAATTTTCCCATCAATTTTAACCATCTTCCCTGTCCCTGCTGAAGAAAAGCAGGCCCAAACCATGATGCTGCCACCACCATGTTTGACAGTGGGGATGGTGTGTTCAGGGTGATGAGCTGTGTTGCCTTTACGCCAAATATATGGTTTGGCATTGTTGGCAAAATGTTCGATTTTGGTTTCATCTGACCAGAGCACCTTCTTCCACATGTTTGGTGTGTCTCCCAGGTGGCTTGTTGCAAACTTTAACAACACTTTTTATGTATATCTTTGAGAAATGGCTTTCTTCGTGCCACTCTTCCATAAGGGCCAGATTTGTGCAGTGTACGACTGATTGTTGTCCTATGGACAGACATTCCCACCTCAGCTGTAGATCTCTGCAGTTCATCCAGAGTGATCATGGGCCTATTGGCTGCATTTCTGATCAGTCTTCTCCTTGTTTGAGATGAAAGTTTAGAGGGACGGCCGGGTCTTGGTAGATTTGCAGTGGTATGATACTCCTTCCATTTCAATATGATCGCTTGCACAGTGCTCCTTGGGATGTTTAAAGTTTTGGAAATCATTTTGTATCCAAATCCGGATTTAAACTTCTCCACAACAGTATCATGGACCTGCCTGTTGTGTTCCTTGGTCTTCATGATGCTCTCTGTGCTTCAAACAGAACCCTGAGACTATCACAGAACAGGTGCATTTATACGGAGACTTAATTGCACACAGGTGGATTATATTTATCATCATTAGTCATTTATGACAACATTGGATCATTCAGAGATCCACAATGAACTTCTGGAGTTTGCTGCACTGAAAGTAAAGGGGCCGAATAATATTGCACGCCCCACTTTTCAGTTTTTGTATTTCCACAAAAATTTAAAATAACCAATAAATTTCGTTCAACTTCACAATTGTGTCACACTTGTTGATTCTTCACCAAAAATTAACCTTTGGTATCTTTATGTGGGAAGCACGATATGTAGGAAAAAGTTGAAAAGTTCCAGGGAGTAGAATATTTTCGCAAGGCACTGTATGCATTGCTGGATTTCCAATCTTTTTCCTACTGCAGAGATTTAAGGGGTCGGCCACTTTACTTTTATTTTAACAAATGTATTGGCCACATGAGTTTGTGGCATTTACTAATGTATAAGCATCAGTAGAGTTGACTTTGAAGGTTCATCCTCAGTTGCAATTAGATATTGCAGATTTTAGGCTGTTAAAAGGAGGCAATTTTTTTTCATGATAGCATTATTATTCTGTCCCGGGGCCTGTGGCTGTAAATATGGCTCTGTGAGATGCTGGATCTCTTTCACCTTACTTACAATTGGCGACGATCGCAGATAGCTTAACTCAGCTGCCGGCACACATGTTATGAAGAATCCAGAAGAGACTTTGATTTCTTTAAGAATTCTTGTTGAATGCATACAAACAGCAGCAGGTAAAAAAGACTTTCTTCAGACAGACTGAAAACACATGTGATTCTGATAAAATCAAGATGGAGAATGAAACACAGGAGAAAGAAGAAGGAAATGACATCACACCAGAAGAGGGAGACAGAGAGACAGAAGGGACAAACTTGATGTAAAGGGAGGATTTCAGCTATGCAAACACAGGGACACATAGCAACAGTAAACAATATGAGAGACTGCAATACAGCATGTAAAATACACAGGGCAGTCTGTAAAATGTCTCATGGGACATAACACTCCCCATCTGAAATCTATAGATTTCATAATTTTATGATGTCCACTGGAGATGTCACTGTAGACCTGAAAGACAAAAGGAAAAAACAAGCATGCAGGTAATAACAACAACAGTTGAAGTCCAATTGGCATGGTCCAATGTTCAGTTGGAGGCATGAAGTCCTCAACAGCGGAATAGTCCGAGTCCAAACGAAAACCCATCTTCGGATTGGGGAAGCTGCAACATGCAAACGCCTCCACCAACCCAAACAATCCAAAGATGAAAGTTCAAGTTAACAAAGGAAAGTTCAAAGTTCATTCAGATGCTGATAGTTCTGCATACTAGCAAGGCAGTAGTATGCAGAGAAATGCTCCCCGCCGTGGCGGAGTTCAGAGACGAAGCTAAGATCATGTGACTCCTGCTCGAAGGAGCCAGCAGATGATTTGCCTGAAATGTATGTCAGCAGATAGGATGGCTGACCAGCTGAAAGGATGTCCAGGGTAAAGAGAGCTCAGCTTCTGTACCTTTTTGCCGGTTTCTGAAGCGCTGGGAGAGGCTCCTGCAGCTGTAGTCTTTGTAGACATGTCGTAGGAAAGGTAGACTTGTCTCTTGATGACGGTTGAAAGAGTCTTTACAGAACTACGGGGCAGGACTTGTTGTAAGGCCTTTAGAGACTTCTTCGCCATCTCCCATCTTTGCTGTCTCTGAGATGGTAGCATAGTGTTCCCGTTGATATCCGGAGTAGCAAGCTGTCTCAGTGGTACCCTGCCTAGAACTGCGATGGGTGTCTTAAATCCGAGAGGACCGTCGATGCTGTTTTCAACAAGCGAGTCTCCTAGTTCGATAGCAAGTTCATTACAGGGTGATGCTTGGGAAGTGAACGTGTCTTGTTCAACATCCGCCAGTGAGCTGAGGCTGAATTGCGTGGGGAAAACGCTGTCACCATCGGTCAGAGGTAGACTGTTGAGAGAGGGGCTCTCACTCTGAGCACTGAAGTCTAGCATGGCTTCGGTTTGACCAGGCTTGTGATGGAGATGGGTATCAAAGGTTGGGAACTTAGCAGTTACTTGCTGTGGATCCCTTGGCAACTTAGTCTTTGCTGGAAGAGAAGGTGAGGGAGCTACCCAGCTGTTATAGTTGTCTTCAGTGGGTTTGATGCTCATGACCCTGATGATCACTTTGTCTCCCTCTGTAGGTAGTGAGTTGTTGTCCTTGGTTGAAGGATCGAATGCTGTTATCTCGAGGTTGTAGTCTCGAGGATAAAGCGGACTTGAAATATCGGATGGTTGCCGTTGACACGTAGTGTCGTTTGACTTCTCCTTCATCCATTGGTGACGTGAGTATGACAGGGAGGACAAGTCGTTGTCATCCGACGTGATAACGGTTTTGTAAGAGGAGATGTCGTTCTGAATCCTTGTCTGGTCACTACAGACATTGCCAATGATGACCCAGCCCAGCTCGAGACGCTGGGCATATGGTTCATTGAGTAGTCCGTGGATTTGTTGACGCATCTTGTGCAGTCGTATAATGTCTCTGCCGAGGAGAATTAGGATGTCTGCCTTATCATCCAGGGGTGGCATCTCTTTGTCTATCATTCTGAGATGAGGATGCTGAAGAGCGACTTCTGGTGTTGGGATTTCTTCCCTATTGAATGGTATTTGGTTACACTCTACAAGCGTGGGTAGTGGTATCTCTGTGGCGCCTTTCTCAAGAGAAGTTATTATGAGGCCACTGGCCCTTCTTCCAGAGGTTTGTAAAACGCCGCTGCAGGTGCCCAAGGTGTAGGGATAGACGTCTCCTTTTAAATCAAACAAGTCAAAGAGTTCTCACCTGGCTAATGATTTGTTGCTCTGGTCATCCAGGCTAACGTACACCTTGACTGCCTTCTCTGGATGGCCCTTGGGATACACCCATGACAGGCAAATCTTCGCACAGGACTTGTCTCGAAGACCTTCTCCACAGACATCGGTGCATGAGGAAGATACCGCAACATGGCTTGTCACTGGTCTGTACTCTCCCCGCCATGGCTTGTGGTGGGAGAAGGTGAAGACGCAGAGTCAGGCTGTGATGGATGGAGCGCCTGTACGTGGTCTTCACTGTCGCACTCTAGACACTTGATGGGGATGACACAGTCCTTAGCAAGATGTTCGGTAGAGGCGCAGCACCTGAAGCATACTCCAAACTTCTTCAAGAGCTCCTTTCGTTCTTGAAGGGGCTTCTTCCTGAAGCCGATGCACTTCTTCAGGGGATGTGGCAGTTTGTGAATTGGACACTGGCGATTAGGATTCTCAACCTTCTCACCTTTGTCGCTCTTATCTTGTGATACTGAAGGTGCCGGAAGAACATCAGTCTTCTTGATGGACACTGGAGCTTGGTGGTTCCTGTAGTTAAGACGTGGACTGTCGTGTTTAGTAGATGAAACAGGGTCGCTGTGTTCTCCATAGGAAAAACTTGGATCGGTCTTACACTCTGCGATATTTTCGATGAACTCGCAGAAGTAGGAAAATGGAGGGAAGGAGACTTGGTTTTCCCTTTTGTATTTTGATCCAAGCATGGCCCACTTATTTGGATATTGGGTGGCAACTTGGAAACTATCGGGGTTACCCCATGAGCAGTGTCCAGGTAGCTGAGGCCAGGAAGGTACGGGTCTGCTTTGGCCAGCTGAAGCTCTAACAGGAGGTCGCTGAGCTCTTGGAACCTTGTACTGTCCTTATTAGATACCTTTGGAAAATCCTCTAGTCGTTTGAACAGGGCCCTTTCTATGACCTCAGGACTGCCATAGCTTCTTTCTAGCCTCTTCCATGCAGCAGTGAGACCAGCAATGGGATTACTGATGTGGACAGATTTAAGTCTCTTGACCCGATCCGTGGATTGTGGCCCAAGCCACCTGATTAGCAGGTCTAGCTCTTCAGCGGCGGTGATGCCGAGATCACTGATCGTGGTTTCAAAGGTACACTTCCAACCCCTGTAGTTCTCAGGTTTATCGTCAAACTCTGTAAGACCGGTCTTAGTTAGATCGCGCCGAATCATGTACCTTGCGAGGCCAGTCATATCAGCATTCTCCGATTTTGGAAGGACCGATGCTGGCTGGATAGCTTTGTTCATACAGTCTGTGATTTGACCTGGGAATGCAGGTACGTATGGGCAGCGTAGGCGTTCAGTCCATTAACTGGCTTAATGAGCTTAGTTTCTGCTACACATGGGACTGGAATTGTGTGATTGACCGGAGTGTGGTGACTGGCCTGCATATTGGCCTGTACGTAGGATTCTGAGTATAAGATTTGGTGATTTGCAGGTTTCTGGTACATTTTGGTGCACAGAGGTGGATCAGGATATAAGATTGGCAGCGTATTTAATTGTACTGACCTTGGGTGCAGGATGCGGATAAACGCTATGTGTCCTGTTGTCTCAGGGGAGCATCAGTGTGGTCAGGAAGGATTGCAGGAGCAGGGATAGCGCTGTGTTGGCTTTGTACATAGTCTCTAGTACGCTTAAGAGGGTCTTCAGTATCAAAACCCTGATGTTTCAGGGGAGCATCTGTGTGGTCAGGAAGGATTGCAGGAGCAGGGATAGCACTGTGTTGGCTTTGTACATAGTCTCTAGTACGCTTAAGAGGGTCTTCAGTATCAAAAACACTTAAACTGATGCTGTCTCTTTGGCTCCCACTGATGGCTTGTTCCAGGACCTTTAACTTTGCCATGGCTATGGCGTGTTGGCGTTCCTTCTCTAGGGCCTCTAGGGCAGCTTGTATTTTAGTGGCCTCAGTTTTCATCTCAGTTTCCTTCTCTAGGGCCTCTAGGGCAGCTTGTATTTTAGTGGCCTCTAGGGCAGCTTGTATTTTAGTTGCCTCAGTTTTCATTTCAGTTTCCTTTTGAGCAACGGCAGCTTGTATTTTAGTGGCCTCAGCTTCCGCACGTGCTTTTATGAGCTGTTCGCTGAGGGTTGAGGATTTTGAAGAGCGTGACTTAGATGTTCGCTTTGACTGTCTGGCAGAGCCAGAAATGCAAGATGACATCTCGGCTATTAGTGCGATTCTTGCCTCTGTTTTGGCTTTTATATCGCGCACCATGCTTTCTCTCTCAGAGTTAAGTTTTTGGAAAGCTTGCAGCTCTTTGCAGGTAACTGATGGGTTAAGTCTTTTTAACACTGCGATATATTGGTCTGTTATTTTTGCATAACATTGATAATCTGAACACAGTTGTGCGAGAGCTCCCTCCAGTGGTCGTTGGAGAGAAGCAGGCTGAGACAAGCTATTTATGTGGCATAAGAGTTTTTGCCATAGCTCTGCTGTTGCACGGAGAAGATCATGTTTACTGGATTCTAGATTCTCCCTTATTTTCCATGTTGGCTTTGTGACACGTCTAGCCTTCTCACTAAATGGTGGATCAGGGTCTATGCACTCTTCCTCTGACAATGGGTCTGGCAGAGACCGTGTAGTCATTCCTTCAGCCATCCTGATTCACAGGGAGAAGGGGAGCTGTATAGACTCTTATGTTGAGAGCGGATGCACTGCAGGAAGTTCTGTAGCTTTATAGAAGCTGTGGGTTTTACAGATGAATCTGAAAAGTCTTTTTTACTATTCTGTCCCTGGGGCCTGTGGCTGTAAATATGGCTCTGTGAGATGCTGGATCTCTTTCACCTTACTTACAATTGGCGACGATCGCAGATAGCTTAACTCAGCTGCCGGCACACATGTTATGAAGAATCCAGAAGAGACTTTGATTTCTTTAAGAATTCTTGTTGAATGCATACAAACAGCAGCAGGTAAAAAAGACTTTCTTCAGACAGACTGAAAACACATGTGATTCTGATAAAATCAAGATGGAGAATGAAACACAGGAGAAAGAAGAAGGAAATGACATCACACCAGAAGAGGGAGACAGAGAGACAGAAGGGACAAACTTGATGTAAAGGGAGGATTTCAGCTATGCAAACACAGGGACACATAGCAACAGTAAACAATATGAGAGACTGCAATACAGCATGTAAAATACACAGGACAGTCTGTAAAATGTCTCATGGGACATAACAATTATCATACATTTTTATATTTCCTTTGGTGTAGTCTAATGAGGGCTTTATATCAGTAGCACCAATTAGAGATATATAATATTAATTGATTAACTTTTATTAAATAAATGTTTGAGGAGAAAACAAGTAGAAGAAAAAAAATGAAATCTGCGATCACATTTGTTCATTTTTTTCTAGCATAAGCCGAATGTGCTATCGTAGGCTTTAGGGATACTGGGGGCAGTGGTAATATTCAGGAAGTGGGACTTTTGGAAAGGTAATACGGACCCACTGTGCCAACTTAGCAGCTAGACAAGATGGCATTCAGTCACAATGTATTTATCATAAACTGGGTAATATATCAGATAAACTACTCAGTTTACTATGTTGACACGACGACCAAGATGATGCGGAAGAAGTGCATTATCCAATTGCCACCACCCGAGCTTCCCCCTCGCCACCACTAGAGCTGCCGCCTCGCCACCACCACCAAAGCTGCCGCCTCACCACCCCCACCAGTGCTGCCGCCTCTGCACCCCCACCAGAGCAGCCGCCTCGCCACCCCCACCAGAGTTGCCGCCTCAACATCACCACCAGAGCTGCCGCCTCACCACTCCCACCAGAGCTGCCCCCTCAACATCACCACCAGAGCTGCCACCTCACCACCCCCACCAGAGCTGCCGCCTCACCACCCCCACCAAAGCAGCCACCTCAACATCACCACCAGAGCTGCCGCCTCACCACCCCCACCAGAGCTGCCGCCTCACCACCCCACCAGAGCTGCCGCCTCACCACCCCCACCAGAGCTGCCGCCTCAACATCACCACCAGAGTTGCCGCCTCGCCGCCACCACCAGACCTGCCGCACCCCCGACCTTCTGTTTCTTCCCCATTATCCCGTAGAATGTAAGCCCCAAAGGGCAGGGTCCTCTCCCCTCTGTACCAGTCTGTCATTGTAAATTTGTTTACTGTAAACGATATCTATAACTTTGTATGTAACCCCTTCTCATGTACAGCACCATGGAATTAATGGCGCTATATAAATAAATAATAATAATAATAATCCAATTGTTGTTGGAAGGTGGTGGCAGCATCTGCAGGGGAATCTACAAAACTGAAAGCCCACATTCTGTCTTATGAGCCTACCGGAAATTCACCGGCTCCCCAGAGTCCCAGTCCAAGCCTGCTGGTTACATGGGATAGCTGTTTTTCAGCTGGAGAAGGCTGAATAGGTCTCCATCACCTCCATCATGCTCCTCCATCACCTCTCTATTGAGAAAAGGAGAGCTGTGCAGTCTGTGCTGAAGGCAGCGCTAACAGGTGCAGGAAGAGAACCTGTAATCCTTATATATTAATGAGTGTTATGTCTCAACTGGAAAGGTGGATTCGCAATGCCGTTTAGCACATGTAACATTGGTTCAGAAAGGCAATATAGTTGACAGAGCTGGAATAATGAGTACTGCAGTAGCTGAACTGAAATAACAGCTGCTGACAGTGATATCGCAAAGTTGTCTCAGTGATAGAAGAATGAATTTGCAGCAAAGGTTCAGTAGTAAACTGGCATAGCAAGACTTCACGTACCAGTGATGGGACCACGGGATAGCAGAGATGTGATGTACAATGGTGCTTGATATAGAAATACTTGGTCCATAGAATAGCAGAGATGAGATATACACCAGTCCTTGATATAGAAGTGCTGGAAAAACAGAATAGCAGAGATGAGATGTACAACGGTGCTCAATATAGAAGTGCTGGAACCACAGAATAGCAGAGATGAGATGTACAACGGTGCTTTATATAGAAGTGCTGGGACCACGGAATAGTAGAGATGAGATGAACAATGGTGCTTGATAAAGTTGGGCTGGGACCATGGAATAGTAGAGATGAAATATACAGTGGTGCTTTATATAGAAGTGCTGGGACCACGGAAAAGTAGAGATGAGATGAACAATGGTGCTTGATAAAGTTGGGCTGGGACCACGGAATAGTAGAGATGAGATATAAAGTGGTGCTTGATATAGATGTGCTGGGACCACTGAAAAGCAGAGTTGTATTTGCTGTGAAAGTGCAGTGTAGCAGCAAGAATGCCAACCACCTGAATAATTTGGTGGCATCCTGCCTCTTCAACTGTGTTTCAGATAAGGGCTTTAAAGAAAAGGTTCTGGCCAACCTCACATCCTAAAGGAACCTGGAGAGATGAGTAAAAGCCACAAACGTACTGTATATGCTCCAAACACATTTGTTAAAATTAAGATAAAGTGCCCACTCGCTTTTAAATTCCCCTTTCCTGTCGTACGCAGCTATAAAACCAATTCATATAATAGAAACAAATGCAGAAATTTGAAATAGTCAAAATAAATCTGCTAATAATCCCTTAAAGGGGTCGTCCAGACTTGGGGATTCACGTCTGCGGTCACTCTACCGTTGCTGTCAGGATTCTGCGATGTCGGGAGCGAGCGGTCATGTAACTGTATGTGATTTTCCATACTTTCGCCCACATTACAACTAGACATGTCTGTCTATAAGTATGATATAAGTATGATAATTATGATAAAAGGGCTGAAGTTGCAGATTTATTGTTCTTTGCCCCAGTTTTCCTACGTGACTAGTAAAGAAAATAATAGATATCTATCCAGACTTTCTTTCCTTGTTTCCTTTTTGTGTCCTTGGTAAAAAGTCCCTATGAGCTATTGCCTGGCTTATGTAGGCCAGGGTCGTCTTAAGCAACTGATTATAGCTAGCATCAGCTTTTGCATAGATATGCTGAGCACAGGATTTTTAGCAAGTGAGATCTATCTAACTGTAAATGCATATATATATATATATATATATATATATATATATATATATATTTTGAATATATGGAATACATATATATTTCCATGACACCTGTGCCCAACACCCCCATCCGGGTAAAAACAAGCCTTCATATGGCTATATTCACGGAAAAGTTATGGTTATTGGAAGAAGGGGAGGAGCAAAAAAACAAAAGGGCGAAAATAAAAATTAAGAGGTTAGAAAGGATCCATTTTTTAGATGAATTATTTCTGCATATATTTGACAATCCATAAACACGTTCTGTATGTGCCGCAGCTTCTATCCTGTTATTCTCATGAAACACACTTTGCAGCAGGCAGTAGTTTCCTTTCTTATGACAGGTTGATTTGTTTGTTTTATTATGCAGTGATGAAAGTTGTATTTCCACAAAATCACAAATCTATCTTATCTTTTTCTTGGTGTTTTCCTCTTTGATTTTTGTTGCCACGTTCAGATTCTTCACTCGTATAATGTCTTGTTTATATTAGACAAAATGTTTGTCATGTTAGTAATTGCGGCACTTACACTGTTTACAGAGGCAGGGCGCTTCTTGCGTTTGGCTATTTTAGTCCTTGCCTATCTGTCCCACCAGTTGATGATTAACACTGCACTTTACACAAATCATAAAGTGAATGTAATAAAGTCATAAATTAATTAAAGTGTCAAGAAAACAATCAATAACAATTAATTGCTCTGTTTTAATCTGTTGTATTATGACCGATTCTCCACAAGTAAAAAAAAAAAGACATTTCCATTTTTGATCCAATTTGTAATTCAAACTTGCTCATTCATTGATAGCAATTTGATGTCATCTGATTTTTTTTTACTTTTCAATAGGTAGGAGAAGCTTGTAAAAATATTTTTTTTCAACGTTTCTCCTTGCGAAGAGTGACATGTCAAGGTGAGGAGACTTTTAAGCTGCAATGCTCCTCTGGAAAATATGCAAATTGACTATTCAGCGAGGAAGAGGAACGCTAGTGCCACCTACTGGAAGTAGATATTGACTTTTCCTATAGGTGTCACTAGAGTTCTGGTCCTCTTCTATGAAGAGACAATTTACAAAAATGGATGTCACACTAAGGCCATGTGCACATGTTGACTCAGTTTTTTAGATTAGAATTTGTAAGCCAAAACCAGGAGTGGAACAATCAGAGGAAAAGTATAATAGAAACTCGTCACCACTTCTGTATTTATCACCCACTCCTGGTTTTGGCTTACATATCCTGATGTAAATACTGACCAAATACTGAACGTGTGAACGTGGCCTAATGGTGACTATCTTTAGCGGCATCGTTTTTGCTTTGCTGAGACGCTGCTAGATTTGCACAGGACGCTTCCGTCAGGCTCCTATGTATGAAATTTACCCGCAGACATTGGTCTTATCTTACCTTTTCTAGTTGTTGACCCGTCACACATTCTGATTTTGATTCTAATTAATCCTGTTCCAGACCTTGGCTTGGTTCTTGAATACACACTGTTACACTCGGTCCCCGCGCTGGCTCTGCACTCCGTCCTGGTCACTCACCTGCTCCTCTAGCTGTCCCTCTGCAGCAGTCTGCGCGCAGGCTGAGGTCTCCTGTCCCATCTGCTCCTCAGCGTCCTGTGTCCTCCTCCAGTTCCTGGCACGCTGCTAGCAGGCCTCCAGATAGATTGCTTAGGAGGCCGCGCCCACCGTCTCTCTTAAAGGGGCAGCGTGCATTTTTTTAAATAGCCAATTAACCAATGGCAGCGCACTCAGTACTATATCTGGTCACTCCACCATAAGGGGAGTGCCGGAGCAAGGTGTTCTATCATTGCTACATCCGGTTCTGTTCCTGATCTGTCTGCGCTGCGTCTGCAGTCTCTGTGCTTCGCTTACACTATTTGTCTCCACAGATCATTGCTAACCCGTATCTGGCTAACCTGGACAATCTCGGTTATTACTGGCGCAAGTGTCATCCCGTTCCGCCATCAGCCATCCGTACCCGTGGACTGTGACAAGGTCACTGGAGCCAGCCTGCCACCATCCATTCTGGACCAGGACCTTACTCATCTCCGTCAAGAACCCTCCACGGTCTCTGTATATACCTGTTATCATTTTGGTCCCTCTGGGACAGCTGCCACGTGTCCGGGGTCTAACTGGAGGTACCACCTGTGTCCTCCAGGTATTCCATTCTGGTCCTGTTCGAGGGGCCTTACTACAGGTACCCGGGGCTCATTAGTCACGCCCCCTTCGGAGCCCCCCGGACCGCGGTCTCGAGGTTCCACATTAAAAAATAAAGACGAATGTGAACTTCACCATCTCTGCCTCCGCTTCCATTAGTCAGAGTGTGGCCCCAGCAAAATTCAAAGTGGGGCCCCAGATCCTGAAATAGTGCGTTAACACCGTGCTAAATTTATAGTCCAAGTAATGAAATCAATGATACTCACCAGCTCACATTCACCTATATGCAGTGCGGGGCGCTCTGTGGTGTGATGTCACCATTCACATGACTGTAAGGCTGTGGTTCCACGATCCAGAACCACAGCGCTTTGGACGGAGCGGAAAGTCCGCACAGTCAGCGCACAGCGTCAAACACGCAGCAATTACTGAAGAATTCCGGATCGTGGAAACACACCCTTAGGGCCTGTTTAGCCCTGCGGTCATTCCGCATGTGTTCCGGATGTGTTCCATGAACACATCCGGAATGACCGCGCGTTCACTAGGGGGTGGGGCTTTGGGCGGAGCGGACTTTCCGCTCCGTCCAAAGCGCTGTGGTTCCGGATCGTGGAACCACAGCCTGATAGGCTGCAGCAGTCACGTGTCATCCTATGACTGCAGACGGTTCCAGGCCATGGCGGTCCCGTGGCTGGCGACCAATGATGTCATCACTTCAGGTGCTGATACAGACCACGGAATAGCGTGTGCTGGAATCAATGGGATTACAGAAGATGAATAGGACGCTATTTGTTATGTTGAAGGAATCCAAGCTGCACATTACATTTAGCTCATAAACCCCTTTGTGAAGTTGAATTTTCAATACTTTTTTTTTTTAAACACACATTTATTACTTTAGGAGTTAGGGTTGCTGTCCGCATCCTAGTTGTACTTTTAGCCCCCCAATCTAATTACACCCTAAAGAGCACACTAGAGGTTAAGGCTGCATTCACATGTGATGGACTCACGCTGTTGTATTTTTTTTGTTTTTTCAACAATTAAAATAAAAAACACAGCATATTTGCTGAAATTTCAAAAAGTTGAAAAAAAATTGAGATAAAAAAACAAATATGCCAACAACTTGTGAACCACCTGTGACTGTGCAGTGTAAAACTCATCAGTCCTTGATGGCATTGCAACAGTTGTATTGTGTGCGGAGTGGTGCTGATGGCCATGTATATATGGACATAGCCGCATCACTTACAGCTGCTGTGGGTGCTACATACTGATGCCATATGATGACTGTCAATGCATAGTACATTGCAGACACTTATTTTTTGGGTTGCGACCATGGTAAAATTGCCGCATTTTTGGTGTGATTTTCTTCTAGATTGTTGTTTCCTCAATGCTCTTTCCTGATTATTCACATTCCACCGGTGTAAACATGACCGCAATCATGCAAAGACTGAGCACAGTGCTCGCTCATCTGGTGATCAAATCATTAAAGAAGCACTCTGTCACGCTGTGACGGTCTTTAATAAGAGAGAGGGGCCTCAAACTGTCCCTGGAACAGGGACCCTAACTATCCCTAACTATCCCTGTTACTGGGGTACACTTGAAGGTAGAGAGGCCTAGGTCTCCGACCTTACTATGCTTCTGTTAAATCCTGACCTGCTCCCTCCCACACCCCCATGAGGCATTGGACAGAACTGAAAGGTAAACAAGATACAAAGACAAAACAGGGATAACAGAAAACCACTATCATACGAAAGCACTAACCAACAATAAGAAGGAGAATAGGGACAGGGAGGAATAAACAAAATTGGAATAGAGACCAGGAGATAAACTTTCACACACAATAGCAAACAACAGATCACTACTACTACAACTCCACTCCAACTACTTAGCTATAGCACAGGAAGACAAATCTTTCACCAGCATGGACTAAATGCCCAAAACCAGTATATATAGAGGAAGTAAATGATAAGTAGTTGCAGCTGAGAACAGCCATGCTGTATTGTCTCAGCCAGCATGGAAAGAGTCTTTAACCCTATATATATTAGTTATTGGCAGCACATCTTCTAATGTAAACTGGGAATGTGTGTAGCCCTGGTATGTAAGGCACACAATACCAGGAGGATGAGTGGAGAGGTAACGGTTAAGGCTCGACATGATTCATACACTTCAGACACACCCAGCAGGGGTGTATAGGGGAGTGTCCTGTAGCACAGTGGAGTCTGAAAGTTTCTCCTGAGTGTGGAGGGAGTCAGGACTGGTGCCTGTTGGAGAGCCGAGATTCCTGTCAATACAGAGAGACGGTACAAAAGTGGAGGCTAGTATGGATAACCGAATATTATCCTAGTCTAGTCAGTGCTGATATTAAGAGTGCGAGCAGGGCGAAAGGCGCAGTGGAAGAAACAGAGAAGTGCCTTAGGTATAGGATACCTGCACCAATTATCCGGTCACTGGGGACCGAAGTGTCGCTACAGCTTCAGGCGTGGTGACAGGAAAACCAGAGTCTTACTGGACCTTAGGTCGCAGAAAGCAGCCCTTGGAGTGTCGGTACGTAACTGGAGTCAGGGAGAGTGGGAACCTTGAGTCGATGCAGGACAACAGTAGGAACTCAGCTCTCTCACATTATTTGGAAGGCTCCGACCACAATGCTGACCGGGCAGTACAGCTATGGAGTTAACTGGAGTATTCGGAGTTAACTTAGCTCTATGCTAGTTGGACTCATCATATTGGAAAGTAAAGGAGGCCTCCAACCTGCTCAGCCGTTACCTCGAAACGCATCCTCCATCCACCCCAACAGCTTCCCGGGACTTGCCTAAACATCTGACAAGTAAAAGGTATGGAAAGACGCTGGATGGTGTGAGACTGATTCATTTATCTGCACCCTACATCATTAATACCATAGACTTTGAGGGACCAGTCCCACCTGTGGGGGACCCGTCATCTAGCTGCCACAACATCCCCTCAGAGATCTACTGCAGCGCTGGTCTTAGTGATCAGACCACCACAGGTGGCGTCACGAACTGTTATCTACTAAATCCCCTGTAAATAAACCCCCTTTAACGCCTGACCGCCAGGGACACGGACCGAACCACGCTACCAGTGACATCCCCTATAGAAATCTACAGGCTCGGCTCCGAGTACCCCATATCCCTGGAAACCCACAATTGTGGTGCGTGGTCGAGACACAAAACTTGGCGTCACGAACAGGATCCGAAACTTGCAGAATTGCGAGCCCTGTGTGCCTGTGGAGTGTTTTGGTGAAAAAGACTGTTGCTGTTGTTTGGCGCCAAATACCGCCATATTTGCCGCCATATTCGCGCCCTAAGGCGCTGGAGAAGAAGGTGGGCGTACCTGAAAGAGCGCGCAAAGTCTTGGACACGCCTCCGGCTCTGACTCAGCGGCAGGTCCTGCGACAGGAAGTGGACGCTCTGACATCAGAGCGCCTGCGACGAAGGTCCTGTCCCCATCGCTGCGCCTGTGGAATAGCAGCTTCTGAAACCGGTAGGCTCCGTTTAACCAAGGGGGAGCTAATATGTCACAACAACCGGCCGACAGTGCAGCCCCAGCCGGAGGCCCCGACCCCGCACCGCGTGGCGTTGTAGCGCCAGATGGGGGCGCAGGCCCAGCACCCAGTCCGGTAGTTCCGCTCATGCCACTAACGCTCCCATATATGCCTGGGGCGAAATGGCTTCCCCAGTACAGCGGTGAGCCAGGCACTTTAGCAGGATTCAAGCGGAAGTTATGCAGCATCCTAGAAATGTATTCCATGCCTGAGAGACAAAAAGCTGCTGTGCTGATAGGGCAGCTAACTGGCGCTGCTGAGAGGGAAGTGGAGACTTGGGATACCGTTGATCAGGAGTCGGTACCTGCGATCCTCTTTAAGCTACATGCCATATTTGAAGACCGCACAGAAACGGATCTCCGGATGGCCTTCTACCACTGTTTGCAGCAGCCAGGTGACAGCATCAGGGACTACGCTTGCCGACTACAGGAGCCCTGAGAGCCCTTAAGCAGATTAATAATATAAATGCTATCGACGAAAATAAGATGCTGAAAGAGCAATTTGTACAGGGATTGAGATCCCAAGAGGAGCGCAGTACTGTAAACTGGTGGTCCTTAGATCATCCTGATGCTACCTTTGATGCCCTAAAGGACATGGCAATAAAAGGGCTGCGACCCCTGGGCAAACCTGAGGTATCAACCCAACATCACCAGGGTGAAGTCACTCTGGAACCGGCGGCACCCCCCTTTTCCCCGCTAGTGGCAGAAGCCAAAACGCAGGTGACACCCCCTAGTGAATTGGACTGTCTGCGCTCAGAGGTGCGCCAGCTGACTAAAAATCTGGCTGCTGTGATGAGTGCCCTGCAGCTGCGGAAAGAGGAAGAAGGAAAGATCTTATTAGCTGACTGCCCAGAAGACGTCCCGTGGATGAACCGGAGAAGAAGGAAGACGTCGCCCCCCCGGAAGAGGACAACGCCACCCCCAGGAGCGACCTCTGATCAACACCCTCCTCGCCGGGAGATCACCTGTTACCGTTGCAACCGGAAAGGTCATATGTCTCCACAGTGTCCTTTAAACGGGCAGAACCTGGGTCCGAGGGCCAACACCCAGGAGGAGATCCGTCAGGCCCCCTAGACTGGAACCGCAGGTATGTGGGTGGGCGACCCTACCTGTCTATCATTCTAGATGGTATTGCAGTTCCGGCATTGTTAGACACTGGGTCTCAAGTAACCCTAATACCTGATGCCCTATATACTAAGTTCTGGTCAATGGACAGTCTTAAACCCCCGAGCCCTGACTTTACCGTGTATGCTTCTAATGGTCTTCCTGTAGACGTACTCGGGACAAAATGTGTGGATGTGAAAGTGGGCAGAGAGGAGTTGAAAGACCAGGGGCTTCTAGTAGTAAAGACTGTAAATGAAGAGAACGGTTTAAATATAATTTTGGGTACTAACATTATCAGTAACTGTCTGGGAGAAGTTGTGTTCTTACTCCAACAGCTCGCTGAAATTGCCAGACCAAGACAAAAGGGAGTAATCCAAAGAGATATCCGGGCCCTGGTGTGTCAGCAGCAAGCGAAGCTTACAGACGGCGAAATTGGTAATGTACGGGTCACTGACTCGAATCCCATTGTGATACCCCCAATGAGTGAAATGATAATCTGGTGCAGGGCAGCCATAGGTCTGAGAGGACAGAACTACCAAGCTGTAGTAGAACCCCACCATTCAGAACATAGACCTACACTTATGACTGCTAGGGGAGTAGTGGAAGTGGTGAATGGAAGAGTACCGGTACGGCTCCTCAACTGGGGAGATGATGAGGTAAACTTACCTCGTTATGCAACCATTGCTAAACTACATGCTGTCGACAATAATTCTATTCTCCCGGCTGAGTCCTTAGACTCCCGCCAAATAGCGGAGGACAATGACCCGGCAACCCAGGTGGCGGAATGGTGTCAGCAACTCCATGTTGGGACGGACACCACTCCCGCTCACCAGAAGCAAGGGGTATTACAGGTGGTACAAGAGTACGCCCAAGTGTTTAGCAAGCACCCACTTGATTTTGGGATAATTAAGGGAGTACAACATCATATCCCTACAGGCAGTCATCCTCCCATCAAAGAGCGGTACAGGCCTATACCCCCAGCCCATTATCAGAAGGCTAAAGAAATGTTGCGAGATATGAAAGAAGCCGGAGTAATCAGGGATAGTTGTAGTCCCTGGGCAGCACCTCTAGTCCTGGTTAGAAAAAAAGATGGTAGCTTGAGAATGTGTGTGGATTACAGGCAGGTGAACCGCATAACACATAAGGATGCATACCCGTTACCACGTATAGAGGAATCATTAGCTGCTCTGAAAACGGCTAACTACTTTTCTACCCTCGATCTGACTAGTGGGTACTGGCAAGTGGCTGTGGCTGAGGAGGATCGTGAGAAAACGGCTTTCACCACCCCAATGGGGCTCTGTGAGTTCGACAGAATGCCGTTTGGGCTCAGCAGTGCCCCAGGAACATTTCAGAGAGTGATGGAGAACTGCCTGGGTCATCTCAATTTTGAAACCGTGCTGCTATACCTAGACGACGTCATCGTGTACTCCAAGACATATGAGGACCATCTGAAGCACCTGGCAGAAGTATTTGAGTCCCTGTCCAGGTACGGGATGAAGTTGAAACCCTCAAAATGCCATCTACTCAAACAGAAGGTACAGTACTTGGGGCACATCGTCAGTTCGGAAGGAGTAGCGCCGGACCCAGAGAAAGTCACTGCTATCCAGAAGTGGCCGGAGCCGAAGAACCTCAAGGAAGTGCGACAGTTCCTGGGACTCACGGGTTACTACCGAAGGTTCGTGAAAGATTACACGAAGAAGGCAGCCCCTTTACAGGACCTCCTAGTAGGACAATCCTTAAAGAGCAGAAACCCTCCCTTTAATTGGGGTAAGGAACAGGCTGAAGCATTCCAAAAGATGAAAGAGATTCTTACAGGTGATGAGATCTTGACCTACCCTGATTACAGCCAACCGTTCCTGCTGTACACCGATGCAAGTAATGAAGGTTTAGGAGCAGTTCTCAGTCAGAAGCAGAATGGCCAAGAAAAAGTCATCGCATATGCCAGCAGAAAACTCAGGCCAACTGAGAGGAATCCGGAAAATTATAGCAGCTTCAAGCTGGAGTTTCTGGCGCTGGTCTGGGCCATTACTGAAAGATTTAAGCACTATCTGGCCTCCAACCAGTTCACTGCGTTTACAGACAACAACCCCTTAACGCATCTGGAAACCGCCAAGCTGGGCGCCATGGAGCAGCGTTGGATGGCTCGGTTGTCCAATTACCAGTTTACCATCAAGTACCGGGCAGGCCGAAAGAATGCTAATGCTGACGCATTGTCCCGAATGCCGCATGAATCTGACACGGAAGAAGAAGCGGACGACCTGGAAGAAATTGAGCTACCTGCGTTCCATCGAAATGGGATAGTCCACGAGCAGCGAGTCTACAGAAAGCAGCATGGTGCAACGTTAAATCCCTTACCCCATCACAGCTGGAAAGAGACTCAGGACAGCGATCCAGTGGTCAGCCGTATCAAGGAGTTGTTACGACAGGAAGGTTCCTCCTTGGAAAAAGATGCACCTATGTCAGCAAAGCTCCTGTGGAACGAGAGAAGCCGATTGTTCCTATACCGTGAGAAGTTGTGCAGGAGATACATCAACCCCAGGACCCATGAGATGGTCTGGCAGATAGTGGTTCCCAAGGCAGACGTCCAAATGGTGTTGGAAGCATACCACGATCAAGCAGGACACTTTGGCTGGAGAAAGCTGGAGACCCTGTTGAGGTGCCGATTCTACTGGGTAGGGATGCGCAGCTCCATCGAGAGGTGGTGTCGGAACTGTGGACCCTGTGGTCTCAGAAGAAAGGACTACGGTAGTCAGAAGGCACCCCTGCAGCCTATCCGGACGACTCGTCCCTTGGAGATTGTGGCCTTGGACCACGTCAAATTGGCGCCAAGTAGATCTGGATACTCATACGCCTTGACCATAGTGGACCATTACTCTAGATTTCTGGTGGTTGTTCCAGTTAAGGATCAGACAGCAGTGACGGCAGCAAGAACCTTTCAAGCAAGCTTCTGCAGACCGCATGGGTATCCGGAGCAAGTATTAACTGATCAAGGACCTGCTTTCGAGGCTGACCTATTCAAGGAATTCTGTCACATGTATGGGTGTAAGAAAATTAGAACAACACCATACCATCCTCAAACCAACGGCCTTTGCGAGAAAATGAACCACATTGTCCTTGATTTGTTGAAGTCTATACCGTTGGAAGACAGAAATCGGTGGCCGGACTTACTACCTGATTTGGTTGACTTGTATAACCATATACCTGTAAGTTCCACTAACTGCACTCCAGCCTATCTTATGAGAGCAAGGCCCGGGAGACTACAATGGATTTAGAACTTGGAGTGGTAGAACCGGAGGCAGATGACGCCGTTGAAAACTGGGACATCAATCGGCAAGAGCAATACAGACGAGTGCAAGTCTGTGTAGAAGAAAGTCTCAACAAGGCACGGGAAAAACAGGAAGATATTTACAACAGGAATGCTCCTGCCAAGCCTTTGATGCCTGGAGAAGTGGTATTGAAAAGAAAAAGGAAGATGCACAAATTGGACAACCAGTGGGAACAAGAACCCTACGTCGTACAAGATTCCAAATATGACAACAGAAAAGTTTGTATCATCAGTAAGGACGGAGGAAGAACAATATCCACTGTGTCCAGAGACCATTTGAAATTGTGTCCAGAACCCTTAAAGTTTCGTGAAGAGAACCCTGTCGTCAATCGAGAAGAAAGAAAAGAAGAGGTCATACACACGGATCTGGGAGATTTCCCTGCGGATTGGCCCAGACTGGGAGATGCTGTAATCATTCCGGTGTTGCAGTTTTATCAGCCACAAGAGGAAGTTCTACCTCCAGTTGTGCCCATGGTCCAGTTGAGCCAGTTCAGGAGTTACCTATTCCAGTAACACCTCAGCCTACAGAATCTCAAGAAGGACCATCAGAAGCAGCGCCCCATGCTATGGGATCCCCTGGTGAAGCTGACTCACACCGCCCAGCCATCAGTACGCTTGCCAGATCCATAGAAAGATTGAGACAGTTCTATAGTTTGCCGTTACGCAGAGCAGGTAGATCACAGACTAATATACCTGAAGCTACTCCACGTAGATCAGAGCGAACCACGAAAGGGAAGATACCTATTCGATATCAACAGTAATTCTAGCAAAATAATGTAATTTAACCCAGAAAAAGGTTACCTTATGTGAATATTGTAAAAAGTATTGTTATGGTATTGTGCATTACTAAATAGGAGGAATAATGGACTTCGAGGCTGTGGACTATGTCAGCCCCAGAACTGATAATGTATATAGTTGCACTTTATGCATTTTCGTGGTTCTATATCAAACTGTAACAATTACCTCTGAATATAAAACCCGTGTGGTGTGGCACTGAGCGAGGTCTGCAGCCAGATGTCCTGCAGCCCACCCAGGACCCACGTTGAAGATTTGGTGCGGGTCCTTCACAAGAATACTGTTTGATATGACATATTTATTGAAAGTATGTTTTTGTATTTTTCTATGTCAATTGTACATAATGCAACGTTTTAAGAATTTCTTACCTCCCTGATGGGAAGAGTTTAATGTTTATTGTTAATGCAGAACAAAATGTCTTTTTTTTTTATATTTCACAGCCCGGGAGTGCTGTATTTTACCAAGGGGGAATGTGTAGCCCTGGTATGTAAGGCACACAATACCAGGAGGATGAGTGGAGAGGTAACGGTTAAGGCTCGACATGATTCATACACTTCAGACACACCCAGCAGGGGTGTATAGGGGAGTGTCCTGTAGCACAGTGGAGTCTGAAAGTTTCTCCTGAGTGTGGAGGGAGTCAGGACTGGTGCCTGTTGGAGAGCCGAGATTCCTGTCAATACAGAGAGACGGTACAAAAGTGGAGGCTAGTACGGATAACCGAATATTATCCTAGTCTAGTCAGTGCTGATATTAAGAGTGCGAGCAGGGCGAAAGGCGCAGTGGAAGAAACAGAGAAGTGCCTTAGGTATAGGATACCTGCACCAATTATCCGGTCACTGGGGACCGAAGTGTCGCTACAGCTTCAGGCGTGGTGACAGGAAAACCAGAGTCTTACTGGACCTTAGGTCGCAGAAAGCAGCCTTGGAGTGTCGGTACGTAACTGGAGTCAGGGAGAGTGGGAACCTTGAGTCGATGCAGGACAACAGTAGGAACTCAGCTCTCTCACATTATTTGGAAGGCTCTGACCACAATGCTGACCGGGCAGTACAGCTATGGAGTTAACTGGAGTATTCGGAGTTAACTTAGCTCTATGCTAGTTGGACTCATCATATTGGAAAGTAAAGGAGGCCTCCAACCTGCTCAGCCGTTACCTCGAAACGCATCCTCCATCCACCCCAACAGCTTCCCGGGACTTGCCTAAACATCTGACAAGTAAAAGGTATGGAAAGACGCTGGATGGTGTGAGACTGATTCATTTATCTGCACCCTACATCATTAATACCATAGACTTTGAGGGACCAGTCCCACCTGTGGGGGACCCGTCATCTAGCTGCCACAACATCCCCTCAGAGATCTACTGCAGCGCTGGTCTTAGTGATCAGACCACCACAGGTGGCGTCACGAACTGTTATCTACTAAATCCCCTGTAAATAAACCCCCCTTTAACGCCTGACCGCCAGGGACACGGACCGAGCCACGCTACCAGTGACATCCCCTATAGAAATCTACAGGCTCGGCTCCGAGTACCCCATATCCCTGGAAACCCACAATTGTGGTGCGTGGTCGAGACAAATGTGCTGCCGATACTATATGAGGACATGTAACGATTATCTTAGCAATCATTTTGACCTGGTATGTAAGCAGGATAGTAAGGTTGAGTTTCCATGAAGAGGTTTTTGACGCTGCACAAAAAAAAAGCAAAAACACAGCATCTTACAGTTCCAACAAATTGATTGGGAATTATAGTATTTTGGGGATTGTTTTTGTTTTAATGCAGCGTAACCTGACTTGCGGTGCTTGTTTGAAATTCGCAACATGGCTATTTCTCTTGCAGGTAGTCTGAGTCTAATTTGTGGATTTTCCCAAAGGAATTGCATTAGATGCAGAAAATCCACAGGTAAAAAACACGTGTTCTTAGTACATTTCCGCTGCAGAAGCACACTAAAAATGCATGTAGTCATCTCATGTCTCATTGACTGTATCAAAGTTTTAGTCAAAGTCAAATAGGCAGGAAATATTAAAAAAGCAGTTTTGTTTAAAATATAACATACCAAGAAGCTGAATAAAAATGCATGAAAGAAAAAAAAACTCAAACGCAGCAAAAAAAAAAATTAAACAAACAAGTAACTTAATTTACCTTTTGAATGACAAAAATATGCAACATCAAAAACTGAAATGCTCGCCGTGGGAACATAGTCTAATGGACCAAATCAGAACAATACATGTACCATTAGGCTGTGTGCCCACCACAAGGTTTTTAAAAAAACAAAACGCTTGTAATCCGCACAAAGTATTTTGTCAAAACCAAATACCAGTAAGTATCAAAAATAAAGCAGCTTTATTTAAAACGTGACAAGAAGAGACAAAAGACAATGCATTATCAAAAACACGATTAAAAAAATGCACTCAAAAATGCAATGAAAAAAAAACGCAAGTAACCTAATTTACAAAATAACTGCAGAAAATCTGGAACATCAGACACTCATCAGCTCTTCGTGGGAATCTAGTCTTCGACTACCCACCCAAATATAGTCTACACCAAACTCATTGGGGCTTAAAGAAACAGATTTTACAGTTCGTGACATTCTGATTACAATTATGTATAGCAGCAAAGTGCTGGATTTGGGAGCATATAATCTAATCTCACATGTAAAGTGCCATAAAAGGTATCAACCACTGAGGACTCTCAACTCTAAATATTTTCCTATCTACTGGCTAACACGGTACAAAGATATACATCTTTACTGTATGTAAAGTGCCATGGAATAAATGGTGCTATAAAAATAAATACTGTAATAATAATTTTAGGAAGTGTATATTTCCATAGGTATACTCGCGCTATGATTGGAACATATCAACACAACTGATAAACCCTTACCTTTAGATGTATATGGTATATAGGATGTATAAAAGGAAATGCAGAATAAAGTCCAGGTGTGAATGCGCCTTTTTCAGTTTTTTTCAGAATATATTCAGCAGACTAAAAAAGAGAGTAGGCATTTTAAAGAATCCATCGAAAGGTAAAAATACTTATAAAAGGTACAGGTGTAACCATAAATAGGGTGGAAAAGGAATCAGAGAAAAATATGATAGGTCGGTTGTGTCAAAAGCTATAAATGTGTGCATACAACCAAAAAGGGTGCTGGTCTGATACTGAAAGTTCAGTATATAGAGGAGATAACAGTGAGGGATTGTTCCCTTTTATACAGAGCAATATAAATAGATAAATCCTATATAGGGGTACCGTGAAAAAGAATTTTTGTTTCCAGAAAAAACAAGGGAGTGAAATAAATAAATAAAATAATAGGTAGTGATCAAAATATTCAACCATATAAAGTGCACAAGGGTCCTATATACATTTAGTGAACGAGTGTTGTGATAAAAAATCACTGGCAATCGTATGGGGGTAGATAACTGGAAGTCCCCACATTAATGCAAAAGGAAATGTAAGCGCTTTATAAAGCACAATATAGTGATAGTTCAGTGTCAATAAAAGACGGCACATCCAAGCGTGTTGCTAATGAAGCAGTATGGCGGTATAGTGGTGCCTTGGAGATACGTATTAGCAGCAGTAAGAAAGTACTTATCTGAGGAAAAAGGGGAGATCGTAATGATGGAGTCCGGGGATCTTCACAGCACAGCGTGGGTTCCGGAAAGCAGCCCCGGCCGGTGGCGCGCTTCTGGTGCACCCAGATGACGGACGCTGGATGCTGCAGATGGGGGTGTAGTAAAGCAAGCCGTAATGGCGTCGGTGGAGCTCGGCAGTTCGGGTCACGTGTCTCGGGCGGTCACGTGGTGCCCAGGGAGCAAGTTACGGTGTCCTGGAAGAGCCAAAAATCAATCCTACGCGTTTCGGAATCTGTCGGATTCCTTCCTCAGGGATGGCTCTCCAGCAGTATGTGTCCATATATATACCTTCACAGTCAATCCGGTTCATGTGGATTAATCAAATGCAAATGATTCAATGTCATTATTCAGGCCCTTAGGCTTTATGGTGTCTAGTTGGAAAATGCAACGTGTTTCTTCTCTGGACATTTTCTTGATGAAATCGCCATTTCTCCAGTCTTTTTTAACTCTTTTAATGCCTATGACTTTTACACCCTTCAATGATCCCTTATGGATCACATTAAAGTGTCTGGATAGGGGATGGTCATCAAAACGGTTTCTGATATTGCGAAGATGTTCCCCAATTCGTTTACAGAGGGGGCGTATTGTACGTCCCACATATATTTTGTGGCATGGGCATTCGATGGCATATATCACTCCAGTAGTTTTACAACTTTGTAAAAAGTGCAAAATGTGTAAAACATTAAAGTTAACAAAACAAAAAGGGATCAAAACCCAAAACGGTACAGAATTTCCCATTAGGGATTTTATTAGTTGTAAAACTACTGGAGTGATATATGCCATCGAATGCCCATGCCACAAAATATATGTGGGACGTACAATACGCCCCCTCTGTAAACGAATTGGGGAACATCTTCGCAATATCAGAAACCGTTTTGATGACCATCCCCTATCCAGACACTTTAATGTGATCCATAAGGGATCATTGAAGGGTGTAAAAGTCATAGGCATTAAAAGAGTTAAAAAAGACTGGAGAAATGGCGATTTCATCAAGAAAATGTCCAGAGAAGAAACACGTTGCATTTTCCAACTAGACACCATAAAGCCTAAGGGCCTGAATAATGACATTGAATCATTTGCATTTGATTAATCCACATGAACCGGATTGACTGTGAAGGTATATATATGGACACATACTGCTGGAGAGCCATCCCTGAGGAAGGAATCCGACAGATTCCGAAACGCGTAGGATTGATTTTTGGCTCTTCCAGGACACCGTATCTTGCTCCCTGGGCACCACGTGACCGCCCGAGACACGTGACCCGAACTGCCGAGCTCCACCGACGCCATTACGGCTTGCTTTACTACACCCCCATCTGCAGCATCCAGCGTCCGTCATCTGGGTGCACCAGAAGCGCGCCACCGGCCGGGGCTGCTTTCCGGAACCCACGCTGTGCTGTGAAGATCCCCGGACTCCATCATTACGATCTCCCCTTTTTCCTCAGATAAGTACTTTCTTACTGCTGCTAATACGTATCTCCAAGGCACCACTATACCGCCATACTGCTTCATTAGCAACACGCTTGGATGTGCCGTCTTTTATTGACACTGAACTATCACTATATTGTGCTTTATAAAGCGCTTACATTTCCTTTTGCATTAATGTGGGGACTTCCAGTTATCTACCCCCATACGATTGCCAGTGATTTTTTATCACAGCACTCGTTCACTAAATGTATATAGGACCCTTGTGCACTTTATATGGTTGAATATTTTGATCACTACCTATTATTTTATTTATTTATTTCACTCCCTTGTTTTTTCTGGAAACAAAAATTCTTTTTCACGGTACCCCTATATAGGATTTATCTATTTATATTGCTCTGTATAAAAGGGAACAATCCCTCACTGTTATCTCCTCTATATACTGAACTTTCAGTATCAGACCAGCACCCTTTTTGGTTGTATGCACACATTTATAGCTTTTGACACAACCGACCTATCATATTTTTCTCTGATTCCTTTTCCACCCTATTTATGGTTATACCTGTACCTTTTATAAGTATTTTTACCTTTGGATGGATTCTTTAAAATGCCTACTCTCTTTTTTAGTCTGCTGAATATATTCTGAAAAAAACTGAAAAAGGCGCATTCACACCTGGACTTTATTCTGCATTTCCCTTTTATACATCCTATATACCATATACATCTAAAGGTAAGGGTTTATCAGTTGTGTTGATATGTTCCAATCATAGCACGAGTATACCTATGGAAATATACACTCCCTTTGTTTTTATGCTTTCTTTGTGGTAGAAAGCCCATTTATACTTGCTGCTTATTGGATATATGTGCACCAGCGCCGCTATACAAATTCTTTATGTAATAATAATTTTAGAAAGCAAAAAAATGTTTAACAGTTCTTACTCGTATTAGTGGATCTTTTACGACGCCATGGATCCAGTGCTTATCACAATGTGGAAATTGAATGGCATGGGCACAAAGCAAAAGGAACATCATCAATAATCTGCCACTTATTCCTATCATGCCCAGAAAGCAAAATGACAATGCTCATTAATCTTAAACCTTGTCCTTGGTGAGCAAAAGTTCTTACCTGAGTCTCCCGTCTTTATGTGCCATGTCTGAAATACTGCAGTGATTTTTTTATTCCATTGTGAAACTTTATACCCACTATAAAAAAATATCATCAAGCAACTGTATAAATAGTTATAGCCTCCGGACTGTGCCCTTTCCTCCCAGGACCACCACATAGACGGAATGAAAGAACCCTTTTAGAATTTTTTTGCCCCTCCTTCTATTATCTATATATACCCAAAAAGCAGATCTATACACATTCCTGCAGCCCGGAAGCTAAAGCACTTATTTGTTCATGCATGTCTAGGAACAAAGGATATGGACAACCATGGCATCACTTTACTAAACTTAAAGGGTTTGTGTTATAGTTTTCTGCAGGAGCACACTGCTCCACTGTCTCCTGGCTTTCTACTTGCTGGGAGATGGGGCACTCCTGCCTCATTCACAGTCTAAACCTGAAGTACATGGTGGCACTAAAGCTGGCTTCTGCAGCTCAATGGACATAGATTGAAGAATAACATAAAATTTACATTTGTCAGTGAGCTCATACTGACGGCAGTATTCTGTAAGGCTTATCTCTCTTCTCCCTAACCATCTTCTAAGCTCATCTTGAGTCAGTCAAATCTTGAACTTTTCTGGTAACTCATTCTACAGCCTACTTTGTACAGTGATGCATAAAGGCTGTAGAAGCCAAACAGTCCAGCATTTTCAATGGCAAAAAATACTTTTGAGCCAAAAACTTCATGCATTTAATAAAAAAAAAATGATCCCAAAGGAGTCCATATACTTTGACATCCTTACAAGTGTTTTGGTGATTCCTTATATCAGTCATATTTTTAGGACTACGCAAAGTAATGTAGCAAATAATGTATTCTATTGCCGTAAAACATATATTTTTAAACCAGCGTAAAACTGTCAGCGCTATCTTCATTGATGTGATATGTCCTAATATAGACATATGACTGACTGTGGAATCTTACAAGACTGTTCCAAACAAGCAGTTATTTGGCAGGAGATGAATTCTCATCAGAGGTCTGCCTCATACAAGCATCTTTAAAAAAAAAAAAAACTGGCTAAGATTCATAAAAAATGATTTTCCACACAGGAGAGGGACATGTTTGGAGAGGCCACATTAAATTCACAGCCGTAGACAGATATTTTGGAAACAAAAAAAAAAATATATATAAAATGTTCCTGAAATTAATCACAACTTTTTATTTTTATTTTTGTATTTGTACGTGACGTGGTACAGCTAAAATTACCGGACAGAAATGTTTGGCTGGAAGGGATGTTTGTTTTAATCCAAGACATGCAGTTCCTGACCACAAGTGCACAAGAAAGATGTGATCAGTGTTCTGCAATGAGCAGCCCACCTGTGTCACATCCACGTGAATGCCAAGACCCGGGCTGGACATTGTCCAATGGATCACACTCACTCAATCAGCTTTTCCTCCTGTATTGCGTCATGCTAATATCTCTTCCCCCGGTTTATGATGCACAGGCACTTGTTGTAATAGAAAATGCGGTTCTTCACACCGGACCACCTCCTTCCATTACAACTTGGTCCAATTCAGTTCAGATGCTCACACCTATGTATTAAAAAATAAAAATGTTTTAATTTTCTCCGCAAATTTTTATTCTTCTTCTCAAATTTTTCATGTTGAGCTGGACACACAATGTAAGGTCCTCTTTAAAGGGGTTGTCCAGGACTAGTCTGTTTTTTTGTTTTTTTTATTATGGGCCTAAGAAATAGCAAGCAGGTATTCTGCTGCTTGACATAGACAGAGCAGCTGCTTCTCTTCTGCTCTGCTCTGTTGACGGGGCGTGACTGCCGATGCCTTGATGATTGACAGTCGGAGTCCCTCAGAATCGCCAGCAGGAGCGATCTGTGACCACTCTGAGCCAACATAGATTGACGGCGGGCAGGACAGGTAGTTAATTAGCAATTACCAGCCTGTTTGTTCTTAAGCCCACAGTAAAAAAAATAAAATAGTTGTGTCGCCAGTCACTATGCATTGTGACGCTAGTCGCTAGTTACAGACTTACTGTGAGGAAGCATAGTTTAGAGGTCCGGGGTCAGTACAAAAAGGGCTCATAATGGACAAAGGGAAAAGACAAAAGTGTAGTCAGGAAGCAGCTCGAGGTCAGAGTATCAGGAAGGATCAAGGCAAAGGGGTAAGTCAAATCAATAGATGGTTAAAAGGTAACTCAAAGGTCAGCAATGGAGATCAGAATACAACTCAGAGCAAAAGGCAGACACACACACCACTTGAGCATAGTTACAATTGGCAAAGGTCTGACAATTATCAGAGTGCTAAATAGACCTGTAATCACTCAGAACATATAACACCTGGAGGAGATCCCACAGATTCAGCCAGATAGGACAGCTAAGGCCTCTTTCACACATCAGTTTTTCGACGTCAGGCGCGATCCGGCAGTTTTTGAAAAAAACTGATCCGTTATTTTTTAGTCTGGATCTGTTTTTTCTCATTGACATGCATTAGCGCCGGATCGCGTCGCATGTCATTGCGTTTCGTCCGTTTTCTGCCAGATCCGTCATAGTTTTTAATTCTGGCGGCCGGACAGGACGCATCATGTAACGTTTTTTTTTTTCTGCCGGAAACAACGGATAGCGCCTGAAGCGGCACGTCAGGCTTGGTCATACAATGCAAGTCTATGGGTGCCGGATCAGGCATAGGACTGATCCGGCCACCAAACTCCGTTTTCTTCATCTACGCATGCCTGGAGGCTGAAAACCAAGGTCTCTCTCTCTCTCTATTTCTCTCTCCTCTGTGCCAGACATGCGTACAATACATTTTCCCGGTTCAAAAGTTCACGACGGATCCGGCTAAAAATCACTTTTTTACAATCTACGCTGGATCCGTCTTTTTAGAAATTGGACAGATTGTGCCTGATTGCAAAAAACTGATGTGTGAAAGAGGCCTAAGCTGGCAGTCACAATACTCACACCTCCGCCTCAGATTGGGCAGTAGAGCTGTCTATCATGTTATTTCTTCTGTGATGTCCATCCACAGGCTGAGTTTTATAGGGAACCTCTTGGGCTGAACATTTTGCACCAATGGTGTTATGATTTGGTAGCTGAGGAGAGCAGGCAAAAACGGCAATACACCAGAGAGGCTGGAATCTACCGGACTGCAGTACCCTGACTAACCACCACAACTAAAGGCAGCCGTGGAGCGTTCCTACATTGGTCCTAGACGCCTCGTCACAGCCTGAGAGGTTAACTACACCTAAAGATAGAAAGAGGAAAGCTATCTGCCCCGGAGCAGATCCCCAAAGAACATAGGAAGCCCCCAAACATGTAATGGCGGTTAGACAAGAGGAAATACAGACACAGACAGAAAATAGTATGAGCAAACGTTGGGGCCCAATCTTCCTAGACAGAAAAGGATAGGAAGGACACTTACTGCAATCCAAAAAACCCTAAAAAATACCAACTCTACTAATTGCAAAAACACCTGAGATCACACGACCTCAACCACCTAAATTAGTTTTCTGGTGTAACAAAACAAAGCCGCAGCCACTGAAAAAACTGGAAAAGGCAAATGAACAAATAACAGCGGCTCCAGAAGAACTGAGAGGAGCCCAAGCCCCCTGGGGGGGGGAGACCTGGCTAACCTCACAGAAATGCAGAGAAATATGCAAATGGTAAGCACAAAAACAAAAAACAGAAAATATCTTATCTGAGAGCAGGAGAAGAGGCAAGACTCAGCAAGCTTCCAAGTGAACCAGGAACCACAGTTGAGACAAGGGCAATTAATCACCGGCAACCATGATGGGAGGGAACCTCCCTTATATAAGACCAGTCTGTAACTCCTGATTGCCAATCCTCACTGAATGGTTCAGTACTGTTTGTAACCACCAGAGGGAGCTTCTGCTCAGAATTCATTTCTAACACATTCACAACAGTACCCCCCCTTGAGGAGGGGTCACCGAACCCTCATTTGGGCAACCAGGTCAGTCAGGATGAGCTCTGTGATACGCACGGATCAGTCTCCTAGCATGGATGTCCGAAGCAAACACCCAAGAGTTGTCCTCCTGACCATAACCTCTTCACTTAACCAAATACTGGAGTTTCCGTCTAGAAAAACGAGAATCCAATATTTTCTCAACCACATACTCCAGATTGCCCTCAACCAAAACAGGGTCAGGAGGCGCAGCCATAGGAACCACTGGCTCGACAAACCTCTTCAATAAGGACTTGTGGAACACGTTATGGATCTTAAATGTCCTTGGAAGAAGTAAACGAAAGGAAACAGGATTAAGAATCTCCATGATCTTATAAGGTCCAATGAACCTAGGCTTAAACTTAGGAGATGCAACTCTCATAGGGATATTTCTTGAGGACAACCAAACCAAGTCCCCCACTTCAAACCGAGGACCATCAGTCCTATGCCGGTTGGCAAACCGCTGGGCCCTCTCCTGAGAGAGGGACAACCTCTCCACTACCTGGTCCCAAATCTGCTGCATACGCTCCACAACAGAGTCAACACCTGGACAGACAGAAGCCTCCGTCTGTCCCGAAGAAAATCGAGGGTGAAACCCAAAATTGCAGAAAAATGGAGACATCAAAGTGGCAGAGCTAGCACTATTATTAAGAGCAAACTCAGCCAAAGGCAAAAAAGAGACCCAGTCATCTTGATCAGCAGACATAAAGCATCTCAGATAAGTCTCCAATGTCTGGTTTGTTCTCTCAGTGTGTCCATTGGTCTGAGGATGAAAAGCAGAGGAGAAAGACAATTGAACACCAAGTTTAGAACAAAAAGTCCTCCAAAATCTGGAAACAAACTGGACTCCTCTGTCAGACACAATGTTCTCAGGAATGCCGTGTAACCGAACCACGTGCTGAAGGAACAAAGGCACCAATTCGGAGGAGGAAGGCAACTTAGGTAATGGCACAAGATGTATCATCTTGGAAAACCTATCACAAATCACCTAGATAACAGTCATTCTCTGAGAAATAGGGAGGTCGGAAATAAAATCCATAGAGATATGGGTCCATGGTCTCTTGGGCACAGGCAATGGCATCAACAAACCACTAGAGCGAGAGCAAGGCTTGGAGCAAGAGCAAGTCCCGCAGGACTGCACAAATTCCCTGATGTCACGAGACAAAGTAGGCCACCAAAAGGACCGACTAACCAAGTCTCTGGTACCAAAAATTCCGGGATGACCGGCCAACGCGGAACAATGAATCTCAGACATCACACTCTTTTTCCTCCGGTCTGGGACAAACAATTTCCCAATAGGGCAGCGCTCGGGTTTATCCTCCTGACACCCTTCCAGAGCCAGTCTCAAATTGGGCGAGATGGCGGAAAGAACTACACCCTCTTTCAAAATAACAGCAGGATCAGATAACTCAGGAGAGTCCGCAAGGAAACTCCTCGAGAGAGTATCCGCCTTAACATTCTTAGTGCCAGGAAGAAAGGAAACCACAAAATTAAAACGTGTGAAAAACAAGCCCACCTGGCCTGTCTAGGATTAAGTCGCTTGGCTGATTCCAGATAAACCAGATTCTTATGGTCCATGAGGACCACCACCTGATGTTTGGCTCCCTCCAGCCAATGTCTCCACTCTTCAAAAGCCCACTTCATGGCCAATAACTCCCGATTACCCACGTCATAATTACGTTCAGTTGGAGAAAATTTTCGAGAGAAAAAGGCACAAGGGTTACTTTTAGAGGTCTCTGTATCTCTTTGGGACAAAACGGCACCTGCCCCAATTTCAGAGGCATCAACCTCCACCTGAAATGGCAGAGAAACATCAGGCTGCCGTAGAACAGGAGCAGAAGTGAATCTCTGCTTAAGTTCCTGAAACGCAGAGACTGCCTCAGGAGGCCAATTCACCACATCAGAACCCTTTTTGGTCAAATCAGTCAATGGTTTAACAATAACAGAGAAATTACCAATAAATTTACGATAAAAATTGGCAAAACCCAAGAATCTCTGAAGAGCCTTTAATGAAGTAGGTTGGACCCAATCACAGATGGCCTGAACTTTAACCGGGTCCTATTTCAATAACAGATGGGACAAAATGAATCCCAGAAATGAGATCCTCTGTACGCCAAAAAGACACTTTGATCCCTTCACATACAGAGCATTCTCTCTCAAAATCTGGAACACAGTCCGAACATGTTTCACATGAGAGTCCCAGTCATTGGAAAAAATCAAGATATCATCCAAATAAACAATCAGAAATTTATCCACAAAATCCCTGAAAATGTCATTCATGAAGGACTGGAAGACGGAAGGAGCATTAGTGAGCCCAAATGGCATCACTAGGTACTCAAAATGCCCCTCTGGGGTATTAAACGCCGTCTTCCATTCATCCCCATGCTTAATGCGAATAAGGTTATACGCCCCCCTGAGGTCAAGCTTGGTAAACCAAGTAGCACTTTTCACCCTGGAAAACAGGTCAGAAATCAAGGGTAACGGATATTGATATTTCACAGTGATATTGTTCAAGAGACGATAATCAATACACATCCTTAATGAACCATCCTTTTTGGCCACAAAGAAAAAACCGGCACCCAAGGGTGAAGAGGATGGTCTGATATGACCCTTCTCCAATGACTCCTTGATATAAGACCGCATAGCGTCATGTTCAGGTACAGACAAGTTAAAAAGGCGACCTTTAGGGAATTTACTTCCAGGCACTAATTCAATAGCGCAGTCATAGCTCCTATGGGGGGGCAAGGATGCAGATTTACTTTCGCTAAACACATCAGAAAAATCAGTCAAAAAGTCAGGAACATCCTGAGCCTGGGGAGAGGCAGAAAAAACAGGAGTGTTGGCATTAACACATTGGCAGCCCCAACTAGTTACAGACACAGATTTCCAATCCAAAACAGGATTATGAGACTGTAACCAAGGGAAACCTAGTACAATAATGTCATGCAGATTATACAGCACCAAAAATGTGCAACTCTCCTGATGATCAGGTTCAACCCTCATTATCACCTGAGTAGAGAACTGGGGTTTATTCTCAGCCACAGGGTAGAATCAATCCCCAGTAGGGGAATAGACTTCCGTAGGGGTATCAAGGGAAACCCACAACGTTTAGCAAAATCAAAATCCATCAGGTTAATAGCTGCTCCCGAATCAACAAAAGCCTGAGCAGAAAATGTGGACAGGGAGCAAATCAGGGTAACAGTCAACAGAAATTTAGTCTGAACACTACCCAAGACAACTGAGCGTGCAAAACGTCTTCCCCGCTTAGAGCAGACTGAAATAGCATGAGAGGCGTCACCACAGTAGAAACATAACCCATTGCGTTTTCGAAACTCATGACGCTGTGCCCCAGAAGCCACTCTATCACACTACATGGGTTCGGAAGCTGGTTCACAAGGCAACACTATTCCACGCATACCTCTACGCTCACGCAAACGTCTGTCAATTTGAATCGCTAATGACATAGAATCATTGAGACCAGAGGGAGCAGGGAAACCCACCATAACATCTTTTACTTTCTCTGACAGACCCTTCCGAAAAAGGGCTTCCAAAGCATCATCATTCCATTTGGTCAGGACTGCCCACTTTCGGAATTTCTGACAGTACAACTCAGTGTCCTCAAGCCCCTGATTTAATGCCAACAAGGTTTTTTCAGCTTGATCAGTGACATTAGGTTCATCGTACAATAACCCCAGAGCCAGAAAAAATGCATCAACATTACTCAAAACAGGGTCCTCAGGTGTCATGGAAAAAGCCCAATCCTGAGGATCGCCGCGCAGGAGAGAGATGACAATTTGAACCTGCTGTGCTGCGTTCCCTGAGGACTTAGGTTTTTAGGCAAAAAACAACTTACAGTTATTTTTGAAATTCAGAAATTTAGCTCGATTCCCCCAAAAATAAATCTGGCATGGGGATCCTAGGTTCCACAACCGGCAACCCTGCAAGATAGGTAGCAATACTCCGAACTTCAGTGGCAAGCTGATCCACACGGCCAGACAACTGTGCAAACTCCATTGAGAGAAAAAAAAAATCCTCAGCACCCAGAGAGAAAGAGGGAAAAAATGCAACAAAAAAAATTTCTGACAACTTTCTCTTTTCTTTTTCCTTTTACTATTTTTCCCTTCTGTTGAGTACCATATAAATTCAGTTTGGCCGGTGATACTGTTATGATTTGGTAGCTGAGGAGAGCAGGCAAAAACGGCAATACACCAGAGAGGCTGGAATCTACCGGACTGCAGTACCCTGACTAACCACCACAACTAAAGGCAGCCGTGGAGCGTTCCTACGTTGGTCCTAGACGCCTCTTCACAGCCTGAGAGTTTAACTACACCTAAAGATAGAAAGAGGAAAGCTATCTGCCCCGGAGCAGATCCCCAAAGAACATAGGAAGCCCCCAAACATGTAATGGCGGTTAGACAAGAGGAAATACAGACACAGACAGAAAATAGTATGAGCAAACGTTGGGGCCCAATCTTCCTAGACAGAAAAGGATAGGAAGGACACTTACTGCAATCCAAAAAACCCTAAAAAATACCAACTCTACTAATTGCAAAAACACCTGAGATCACACGACCTCAACCACCTAAATTAGTTCTCTGGTGTAACAAAACAAAGCCGCAGCCACTGAAAAAACTGGAAAAGGCAAATGAACAAATAACAGTGGCTCCAGAAGAACTGAGAGGAGCTCAAGCCCCCCCAGGGGGGGGAGACCTGGCTAACCTCACAGAAATGCAGAGAAATATGAAAATGGTAAGCACAAAAACAAAAAACAGAAAATATCTTATCTGAGAGCAGGAGAAGAGGCAAGTCTCAGCAAGCTTCCAAGTGAACCAGGAACCACAGTTGAGACAAGAACAATTGATCACCGGCAACCATGATGGGAGGGAACCTCCCTTATATAAGACCAGTCTGTAACTCCTGATTGCCAATTCTCACTGAATGGTTCAGTACTGTTTGTAACCACCAGAGGGAGCTTCTGCTCAGAATTCATTTCTAACACATTCACAACACAATGGTATGTCCGCTACTGTGAATTTTGTATGTAAACGCTCTCCACTTGTGCGGCACCAAAAAATATATAATAATAATAAAACATAAGACATCCTATCTGATAAATGCTTAGTATTGATTAACCTTAGAATGACTGTACTTTAACTTGGTAGGAATTAGAGGTTTGGAAAGGGATAAATGAGCACTGAACTAAACCACCAGGGGAATAAGTACAAATTAAACACTGTTTAGTCAATGTATAGATCACCAGTCATCGTGGTTAATATCTTGCCTGTGAAATCTTCAGGGGTTTCCTGTGAGGTAAGGCAATCTCCCACATATCAGCATGAATATACCTTAGGTTACAGAGTTGTGACCATGTGTAGTCGTCAATAAGGGAAATGTGTCATCAGAAAATATTCTATTGTTAATAGCAAGTTTTTACATTAAATATTTTTATAACACTGTTTTTAAAATAAAAAAAATGTAGTTTTCACTCTTTCTGCCGAGCCTCCTAGTAGGCTGATACTTCCTGTTCTATAGAGTTAACTTCTCAGCAGTTTCATTATCATCACAGGCAGGGTAACACCTAAAGATAGATAACACAGGATAATTCCACACCGTTAATTACATTACGCAGTGGTCAGAGATCACCTAATCCTCCTCTCTGCACAATGACCTCTGCACAGGTCACTGAGCACGCCAACAACTACTCTCCCATGAATGTCAAAGGACCAGATCCTGTCTGTTGTTGTCTTATAGTCTATGTTGCTGCTAAAGAAAGTATGTCTGAATGCAGTTAAAGGGAACCTGTCACCAGGTTTTCCCCATGTAAAGTACGGCCACCACAATTAGGGCCATTTTACAGCATTCTAGAACGCTGTAAAAAAGTCCCCAATCCGCTCAGAAAGATCCCAAAAAACATCTTATTATACTCAGAGATGGGACAGTCCGGTCCGATGGGCGTCTCTGATCTTGATCTGGTGCTTCATGTGGATGACGTGTCCTACGACATCTACATTGTCCTCCATTGCACTCCTGCACAGGAGCACTTCTCTCTGCTCTGCCGAGGGAAGATCAGAGTACTGTAGTTGGCTAATAGAAGCACCAAAAGAAGACAACAGACATATTTTTGAGTCTAGTGTATTCTTGAGCGCTCACACCACCTCCTTTCTGAGCCCCTCTCTGAACCTGTTGCTCTAAAGCTGTAATATTTTGTCCATACATAGGACAACATATTAACCCCTTACCTACATCCACTGTACATGTATGGTGCAAGTCGCCAGCGGATGTATGGAGCGGGCTCACGTGGTGAGCCCTCTCCATAACTCGCAGGTCATGGCTGTGTGTTACAGCCAGGACCTGCCTATAACGATTGTTAACCTGTTAAATGCCACTGTCAAAGTCTGACAACGGCACTAACAACGCACCGCAATGGGTGCGCATCATTCAATTCGCCCATGACGTGATTGCGGGTCACCAATGGGTTGTTATGACATCTGGGGATCTGCTGAAGACCCCCATGATTGTCATTTTGGAGCTCCCTTGAAATCCTGCCTGTGGCCGGGAATCAAAGGAGGCCGTGGTTTTCACAATATGCAGTCAAAGGGTACGCACTCACTGGCGACGAAAACGTCCAACGCTCGCATGTAAAATCCCAGCTCTGGCGCCGGCACTCGGGAGTGAAGTGAGCGGCTGCATGTGTCACGCTGTCTAATGATATGTATACAATGTCAGTAAACTATTAATACAGGAACAACACTCTATACAACAACTAGTATAGCAACATCAGCATGTAAGTATAGAATAGATTTACCTGACACGATCTCTGCTGAACTCAGGGTTAATCTTGAGGACTTGATGAGCTGAAACAGGAAAGAGGTGGACCGGGATCTAACCTGATCCTAAACTGGGGTCCTAACTAATCCCTCACCTTGGAGGTACTGATAATGGTTCAGAGGTCCAAGTCTCCAACCTAACCCTGTCTCCTATCAGACCCTGAACCCTGTAATCAGTCCTAAGAAGGATCCTGACTACCACCAAAGGGATATGTGCTGATCTTAGCTAAATACACAGATTAGACATATAAGACAGACAGGATAACACTCGCTTGCATACACACTCAAACACCAAAGGAACATAAATGGTCTGGGAAATAAACTCTAACCAAGTTGAGCTTAGAACAACTAAGGAGCTCACAACTAAAGTCTATACAGATTCATTCCTATCTGTGGTCTGCATGAAGGTTTCACTGGCAACTCCCCAAGCAGACAACCAGGAATTTAAAGGAAACCAATCAACAAATAATCAATTGCAGCCGGGAGAAACTGCACCCAGTCCCAGCACCGAGCACAGACAGAATTAACTCCCTAGCTGCCAAACACAAAGAAACAGCAGATCAGCTGTGAGAAGTCAAAATGTGCAACCGCGACGATCTTCGTGGCAATGCACACATGACAGCATGTATTTCTATGCAGCCGCTTGCTCCACTCCTGAGTGCCGGCGCCAGAGCTGGGATTTTACATGCGAGCGTCGGACGTTTTCGTCGCCAGTGAGTACGTACCCATACTGTGGCATTGCTGTATATGATACAAGCAGACAATCGCAGCTTCAGGTCCCCTGAGGGACTAATAAATGCAGAAAAAAGTAAAAGAAATTGTTTAAAAAATATGAAAAATAAATAAATAAAAGTTCAAATCATCATCTTTTCCCCCCCCTATTAACAGCAAAAATAATTAAAAAATACACATATGTGGTATCGCCACTTTTAGAAAAGTACAATATGAAAATATAATAATAATTAACCCGATTTGTAAACACCGTAAACTGCAAAAATTCAAGAACGCCAAAATTAAGCTTTTTAGTTGCTGCAATGCCAAAAAAAAGCTTTAACAACAGATCAAAATGTCATATCTATCCTGAAATGGTATCAACAAAAACATTTTCTCGCTCCGCAAAAAATAAGCTGTCACACAGCTCTAGCAACCGAAAAATGAAAACATAAAGGGTCTCTTAAAAAAAAAATTTCACCACTAAAATAATAAAAAAAACCTGGACATGTTTGGTATTGTTATAACCGAACTGATGAGCAGAATCAAATTTTGAGGCCATTTTTACTGAAAAATGTACGCAGTAAAAACAATTCTCAAAAAACAAGAATGTCAGAACTGCAGGGCTTTTTTTCACAATTTCAGCATATTTGGATTTTTTTTTCCATTTTCCAGTACATTATATGATAAAATGAATGATGTCATTCAAAAGTACGACTTGTCCCTAAAAAAATAAGCCCCCATATGGCTATGTGGACAAAAAAATAAAAAAGTTATGGCTTTTGGAAGAATGGGAGGAAAAAACTAAAGCGCAAATACAGAAATTGGCTACGTCAAGAACACTGACCCAAATTCATCATTTGCATTCTGTTAAGATTTTTTTTTATGGTCTTCTCTAGCACCAAATGTTTGCCTTCATCTGTGAAAAAAATAAGACTGATTTTGTACTCCAGTAGGGAACTAAAGTACTGTTTTGCAATATTTTTTAAATGTCGAAAATGATGAATGAGCCGAAAACATCTGGATAATGAAAATCATGCCCTCCGTTATCCAACCTGAGGAGGGCTGAAAAAAGTTGGGAAGAAATGGCAAAAAAACCTATAATGAATTTGTCACAAACATAAAAGTTAAGTAGATTCTCAGTAGCAGCGAAGCAGAGTGCCGAGGTATAGCAGAGCTGAGGATTGCTGTGGTAATGTAGCAGAGCTACATACAGTACAGACCAAAAGTTTGGACACACCTTCTCATTCAACGATTTTTCTGTATTTTCATGACTGTGAAAATTGTAGAATCACACTGAAGGCATCAAAACTATGAATTAACACATGTGGAATTATACATTACACGCTGTGGTAGCCATGGTGGTTCACTATGCCTTCAATTTTGAATAAATCCCCAACAGTGTCACTAGCAAAGCACCCCCACACCATCACACCACCTCCTCCATGCTTCATGGTGGGAACCAGGCATGTAGAGTCCATCCGTTCACCTTTACTGCGTGCAAAGCAGTAATCAAAGCAAAAGGTGGTACTTTGAAGAACCTAGAATATAAGAAATATTTTCAGTTTGTTTCACACTTTTTTGTAAAGTGTAATGTATAATTCCACATGTGTTAATTCATAGTTTTGATGCCTTCAGTGTGATTCTACAATTTTCATGGTCATGAAAATACAGAAAATCTTTGAATGAGAAGGTGTGTCCAAACTTTTGGTCTGTACTGTATGTCCAAAAGCCTCACAAAGATAACATAGCAGAGACTGGTATGATAGGCAGAGAATGTTAATGTAAGTGAGCCCGACGATGTACCACAGCTTGATAAGTTTTCATGCACTCTGTGGTATAGCAGATCTGAGTATGTATTGATGCACACTCTGTCTGTATATAGTACTGAATATATCTGTGGGCACAGAATGGAGAGGTAATAAGCAGTAGTAGTGGACCCTAATTATCTGAATTCTCAGGTCCCGTCTTGCCACCTCAGCTGGGCTAAGTGACCCATGTGAGTGACGTTGCAGAAGTGCATCAGGGTGCAATGGCAACCTGGTGCGCAAAGGAGCAGTGGGAGCCTGCAGCTGTAGAGGGAAGATGGAGTGCTCAGCACTGGATCCAGCAGAGGTAACACTCACACTGGGCTTCATATTCCATCTATTGTTCTGCAGTACAGAAACATTTTTATGATCTCCGCTTGTATCGTTGGCTCTTAAGTTTGGCTGTTTTAGGAGCATTGGCAAAGTTCCTCACTACAGTATAAAACAGACAAATTTGTCAAAATGTTTCACAACCGTCTCACAGTAACATCAGAGTTTTAGTATATTTGTCTGAATGAATGTGAACGCAGGGGAACTGGGGTCAAAGATGACATATTTGTACACACTGCAGTCGCTGCATCATTTTTTCCATTCGGCAGAGGGAGGAGTTTCAGTTTGTGCGGTTTTCATTTCTAACTTGTTCAAAAACACTTCCTCGCTGAACACAGCCCCTTTTAATCATCTGCTTCTCAAACGAGAATTTCCACATACTATCTCCAATCTCACATTGGCACTGAAAGGAAGGCTTTGTAGAAAAGCTTATAAACGCCTGAGAGTTTCACAGCGGCAAATGGTGAAGTCTCCGACAGACGACAGAAACTATTGTATGTTAATGTGTAGTGTGCAGGACCATTCATCCTATCAGAGAGGGAACTATTAATATGTATATGCAAATGATCAGGGGGTTGATTATATTTTTATATAACAAAAAAAAACTGCTGCCATTTCTTAATGCCTTTTCAGAATTTCATGTATTCTTTTGGCATATAAGTGACATATTACTTCTGAAAGAAGAAGAATAAAATATGCAGCTGTATAGTGCTCACTATAAAACACTTACAGAGTAGTTTTATGTTAAGGGTATCCAGAAGGTTATATAGTGCCTTGAAAACGTATTCATACCCAATGAACTTTTGTAAATTTTTTCACGTTACACCCACAAACTTTTTTGGATTTTATTTTGATTTTATGCGATATACCAACGCAAAATAATAAGTATTTGTTTAGTGTGCGACAAAGTCACTAGTAAAGTACTGGAGGGTGCAATATGTGTCACTACACTTAATGGCGTCAGTTATATAAAACTCAGAGTTTTATCCTCCAGTACACTAAGTGCCGTGAGGAGTTAAGCTAATTTATAAAAAAGGGATGGCTTTTATGTGGACATCGATAGAGTGGGTGGGAGGATGTCTACCTTATCTCCACCCCAGGATCTGGTCTGGTGCTTAAATAGCTGGGCTCCAGCGGCAGTCTTGGTTCAGCAGGACTGGAGAGAGGATCTCCAGTGGTTTGTGTTGAACCTGTGGTGCTGCAGAGCGGACAGCTCCCTGCAGATCTATGGATTGTGTACAGCATCTTTGTTTTCTGTGTTGTTTTCCTGTTAGAGTGGGTGGGAGGATGTCTACCTTATCTCCACCCCAGGATCTGGTCTGGTGCTTAAATAGCTGGGCTCCAGCGGCAGTCTTGGTTCAGCAGGACTGGAGAGAGGATCTCCAGTGGTTTGTGTTGAACCTGTGGTGCTGCAGAGCGGACAGCTCCCTGCAGATCTATGGATTGTGTACAGCATCTTTGTTTTCTGTGTTGTTTTCCTGTTAGAGTGGGTGGGAGGATGTCTAGCTTATCTCCACCCCAAGGTGTGGTCTGGGGCTTAAATAGCTGGGCTCCAGGGGCAGTCTTGGTTCAGCAGAACTGGAGAGAGGATCTCCAGTGGTATGTGTTGAACCTGTGGTGCTGCAGAGTGGACAGCTCCCTGCAGATCTATGGATTGTGTACAGCATCTTTGCTTTCTGTGTTGTTTTCCTGTTAGAGTGGGTGGGAGGATGTCTACCTTATCTCCACCCCAAGGTGTGGTCTGGGGCTTAAATAGCTGGGCTCCAGGGGCAGTCTTGGTTCAGCAGAACTGGATAGATGATCTCCAGTGGTTTGTGTTGAACCTGTGGTCCTGCAGAGCGGGCAGCTCCCTGCAAATATATGGACTGTGTACAGCATCTTTGTTTTTCTGTGTTGTTTTCCTGAAGGGCTGTGTTTTATTTTCCCCTTCTTGTTGGTTTATGCTGCCATATAATAAACCAACCAAAGATTTAAAGAGACAGTGTTCCTGTTTTCTACCTCCGTAAACCGTTGAGCGAGTTGAACTGCCACAAGTGTAAAAGACATGTTTTTTTAAATATTTAAAAATATAAATCTGAAAATTGTGACATGCATTTGTATTCAGCCCTGCACTAATTACAACTGCTTCACTATCCTATTAAACAGTGCAGGTTTCCGTGCTGTCAAGACAAGGGATAATCAGTTCAGTTGATCTCCTGAATTTCCTCAGCTGTTCAGTGTCGGTCATTCCCCTCTGGAATATATGCTTGCCACTGGCACTTGGGAGTTGCCAGTGATAGTTCTACTTCCTGGTTTGATGGTGAAGGAGAAAGTTCAGTATTTGGAGTTGGCAATTGGAGATTTCTGCATGAAGTTGTTTTGTGTGTTTTCCTGTATCCTCTCACATTTGGTTTCCACCTCCTATACCTCGTTTGTTTACCACTTTGTTGTTTTGTGAGTGTGTTTGTATGAATGTAGTTTTCTTTTATCCCTGTCTGTCAATCCTGTCTGTCTGATTAGTATTTTCCTATACACTTCAGCCCCTCACCTCCCTGAGTGGGGGAGTTATCAGATAAAGGTTACGTTAGGAATATACTGTAGATAGATACAAGAACCTGGAGTCTCCACTTTCAGGAGTAATCCAGGGGACAGGGATAGACTAAGGTGCCCCTTGTTTGAGGGATCGGGTAGGTGCCCAGAGTCTCTAGACACTATGTGACACGTTCTTGGCTCATCCTTCTTTGTAAACTAACCCTTGCTCAGTGGGATTGGATGGAGGCATTTGTGAACAGCAACTTTCATGTTTTGACACAGATTGTCAATGTGATTTAGGTCTGGACTGTGACTGGTCCATTCACACACATAAATAAGCTTTGATCTAAACCATCCATTGTAGTTCTGGTAGGATGTTTGGGTTCATTGCACTGCTTGAAGGTGAACATACACAGCAGTCTCAAGTCTTTTGCAGCCTTTATCATATTTTCCTTCAGGATTGCCCTGCATTTAGCTCCATTCATTTTCACATCAAGACTGAACAGCTTCACTTTCACTGCTGAAGAAAAGCATCTCCACAGCATGATGGTGCCACCACCATGTTTGACTATGAGGATGGTGTTTTCAGGGTTTTAAATTTAGCCCAAAAAGTTCTACTTTGTTCTCTTATGACCAGAGCACCTTCTTCCACATGCTAGCTATGTCCGCTACGTGACTTTTTGCAATATGCAAACAGAACTTTTTATGGATTGCTTTTAAAAATGTATTTCATCTTGTCACTCTTCCATAAAGGCCAGATTTGATTTTTTAAGTATATGACTAATAATTAACCTGTGGACAGATTCTCCCACCTGAGCTGTGGATCTCTGCAGCTCCTCCACAGTGACCATGGGCCTCTTGGCAGTTTCTATAATTAGTACTCTCCTTGCTTAGGATGTCAGTTTAGGAGGACTGCCATGTCTCGGTAGGTTTGCAGTTGTGACATACTTCTTTCATTTTAGGATGTTGTACTGAAAAGCGTTCCTTGAGCTGTTTCGAACTTGGGCTATTTTTTTATAACCTTACCCTGCTTTACTCTTCTTCACAACTTTTATCCCTAACTTGTCTGGTGAGTTCCTTGGTTTTCATGAGGCTGTTTGATCTCTAATATTCTCAAACAAACTTCTGAGGCCTTCACAGAATATATGTACTGTAGCTATACTGAGAATAAGTGACATGCAGAGTCAATTTATGTGATTTCTTGGTCAGTTAGAATTTTATTTAGGGATGTCAGACTACAAAGGGCTGAATACAAATGCACGTCACAATTTCCAGAATTATATTTTTAAAATAATTAGGAAACCATGTATAATTTCCTTTACAGTTCACAAATGTGGGATCAGGTTGGTTAAAATAAATTAGTCAAAATGGTTCAATTGACAAAAAAAAACACTTCTTGCATTTGCCATGAACGGACAGCTGAATTCGGAGGAGTTGTGAGTAAAAATGCTACAATGTGCCCCAAAATGTTGGCACAAAGTCAGCCAACCAAACAATGGGATAGTCTGAAGTGTGATAAATTTTGAAGTGTTTACATAATCTAAATATTAGACATGATTAATAAACAGGTAAAAAAAAAAGTGCAAAAAAATTCTATAAGAACAATACTTAACTCATGGAAAAGAAAAGTTATACTATGTAATTTCCATTTTACATAAACATGAGTGATGGTATAATGCAGAACTCCTATTCACATGTAACTTTCTTTCTATTATTAGTAAGAAGAAACAACATCTGGTTTAGCTTTGGGGGATTTTCTTTAAATAGCTATAAATGTTGGGGCTGAACGTGTTGCTTTCTATTTTGAGTTGCTCAAAAATGTTAAATCATTCTGAAGACATGAAGGCATCTGACAGAATTGATGTTTAGACAGTGGCAGTTTTCTATATGCAAAATGCAATGAGTTAAAATTAAAATTGTCAAGGAAGTCAGATACACGTAAACAAAGTCCTAATACAGAGTTTTGACACATTTTTAAATGTCATGGGTTATTCCACCATCTCGTAACAATAATGGGATGTTTACCTTAAATTTGTTACAATTTATTATATTGTTATCATTTTTTAATAAGAAACACAGACTTCAGAGCTGAAATTGTATCATTCAGTATCAGAAAATATCAAGACTGGTCAGCCCTACCTGCAATATAAAATGAGTATGCCAGATTTTGCCAGAGAGCATGACTAGTCTCATAAAAATATCTCACTATGGAGGACCAGTAATTTAATCAAGATTGGCATAATGATTAATTTACAGTATGTCTTAAGGTGTTGCTGCCATACATACTGTAGCAAATCCAGGTAGGACTGAGTTAAATCCTAGCACTACAGGTCTTGATTAGATGCACCTGGCTAGCTTTGAATGAGAATCAGGGTCTGTGTTGACCTTGGGTGTCAGTCTGCTGGATGTAGAGCGGTGAAGAGTGTGCTGCTGGTAAGTGACCAGCCAAAATCTGAGCTGTAGCTGTAAGACAGTCATGCTGAGGTCTCTTTGTCTGATTGGAGACTGCATTTATCAGCTAGAAAAGCTGAGAAGTCTATGTGTTGGAGCTGCAGAGAAATGTATTTAAGCTGCAGCCTGCTCAGTGTGAACTTTGCCCGGAGTTGAACACTTCTGTTTAGCGCTTAAAGCTACTGGAGCTCGGGCCGAGGTGATATAGAGAGTGGTGGGACCGTACCTCTTATTTAAGTAAAGTTTGCTCTGGGAGAATGGACTGTATAAATCAGCTGATTGTGACTGAGAGGAAGAAAAGTCCTCTGGTGTTGACAGTCTCAGGCAGAAGCTGAGAGGGGGAGAACTGTAATCTGTTCAGATGAGTAGGCACGGACATATGTGCCCTGCTAAATGAACTGTTTGTTTGCCTTTGTGCCCAGAACACTACGTTTTTGATTTTTAAATCCTTTGGTGTTTTATGAAAGCAATAAAACTGCACATGTTCAGAATAAATCGTATTGCCTGTGTGAACGCTACCTGATGTCTACCTGAGAGAGTGAATCCCTACAATGCATATGAACAAACTATGTAACAGCACTCTGCAATTAATGAATACATGAAGACCACTATAACTACACACATAAAAACCTCAATGTACTGAGTTGACAGTTTTGATCAACATTCTGTAAGCCCATAAACCAGCGACAAGGTGACGTCTTTTAAATGGGACTCTAATTCTATAGATCCACCTTTCCATGTTCCTATCTAGGCATCAAATGTACAAGGGAAGAACAGAATCCAACTATACTTTGCTCTAAATACAAACCACGTCCTTAGAATAAGGATATTTCCATCTCATAAAGTGATCACATATTGATAGTGTGGCACCCCTGAGGCTCCAGTCGCCACAGAGGTACTGCACCTCACCCAGGGGTGTGGTATCCCACTCTCAGGTAAGAAGGGAGCACTATCCAGGACTCTAACACTCACACCCAACACACACCAGTTCAGTCAGGGCACCTGGGCGTACCCTTAGGGATGATGGCCTCATCCCAGGCTGAGTAGGATAGGGTGTTGGGGAGTGGGTGGGGAAGGTAGAGTAAGGGGGAGGAGCTTAAGAAGCGGGAAGAAGTTGGTTGGTCTGAGAAGACAGAAATAGAAGGAGTGCAGTAGAAAGGCTGCAGAGAGAGAATTGAGAGGGGAGGCTGAAGGAAGCTCCTGGAGGACAGAAGGGGTCATAGGGACACGGGAAGTGCCAAAGCCACCCGTTGGGCCCGTATCCAAAAGTGGAGGGACCAGGTCGCGGTAGGGTAGTCGGCCCCCCAAGACTAGTGGAGGACTACAAGTCTCAGCTAGCAAGCCGGAGGCTGGGGTAGCTGTACGTACCTCAGTCACATCCACAATTATTCGCCGAAAAGGCAGCCATATAGGAGCAAGGGGACTCAGAGGACGTCACCCGACAAGGTCCGCGGCTGCTGGCTTGAGACACTGTTTGTGAAGGTGCTGGGCTGGAGGGAGGAAGCCAGTGCAGTGAGACGGCCACGAGAGGAAAACACTGAAGGGAGTCCTGGAAAGGTGAATTCCAATCTACCTGGGAGTTTACTGGACCCCTCACCTGGAGGACAGGGCACTAACCCGGCATTTGCACACAAGTGAACTGTGAGTAAAGCATTGAAAACTGCACCCTGCCATGTCCGTACATTTATTTACTGCGCTGTCCACCTAGCACCACAATCATCATCATCATCACTACTTTACTTAAGTGCCCTGGGACTAAAGCTCTACCTGTGGAGAGCTATACCAACCCTGCTGCATCACCATCAGCCTCAGCGGTCTCTTAAAACAGCGTCGGCTAACACCTTATTTGCCGAATACCACAGGTGGCGTCACGAACTATCTCTTATAAACTTTATTTCCCCCTTAATCACCGTCATTTTCATTGGACGCCCAGTGCCACGGACCGGGTCACTGCTGCCATGACACTTCCCCTTTAAGAAGCGGCCCGGTACCGAGTACCCCCCGGCCCTGGCAGGCACTCCAATAGACTATACTATCACTTTATGATTGGTGGAGGTCCTACTTCCGAGACTCCCACCAATCTTGATACTAAAGGTGATTCAGTTCTGTGGCCCCTTCACATGCCCCCTCATTGTGATAGTGAATTGCTGCACAACTCCATTCAAGTGTAGAATTAAAAAACTTTAAAGGGGACGCAGCCTTAAATCAGCATGTGGGCTCTTCATTTTTAGGATCAGTGCTTGCCTAAGTTATATGTCTTCACTAGAGATGGGAATAACCCTTAAACTTTTACGATGAAGGGAAAGAAAATTAATCAGGATGGGAAAAAAGCTGATGATGTATTTTATACATTTTGTTCACCCCACAATTTCCCTATTTTTTTTTACTTCCGCTTGGTGGATCAGTGGTCAGCACTGTTGCTTTACAGCGCTGGGGTCCTTGATTCAAATCCCACCAAGGATAACATCTGCAAGGTCAAGTAGTCTATATGTTCTCCCTACGTTTGCGTGGGTTTCCTCTGGGTTCTCCAGTTTTCTTCCACACTCCAAAGATATAGTGATAAGGAATCTAGACTGCGAGCCCTAATGGGGACAGTGATGATAATCTCTGTAAAGAGTTATGGAATATAATGGAGCTTGTAATGAATGGAAACAGAGACACAGATGTTGCAGTGTACATTCGTTTATTGCAATTTTGTGGAACCACGGGACCACGGACCCAGGGGTTCCGAAAAGAGCGTGACTATGAGAGCCTTAAACACCCGAAGTAAGACCCCCTCGAACAGGGTCAGATGGGAACGTCCGAGGGACGCAGGTGCTACCTCCAGTTAGACCCCGGACACATGAAAGCTAACCCAGCAGAGCAGGCGGATGGGCAGGTATTGCAGGTAGCAATGAGCCAGCAGAGCAGGAGTGAGTAGGAACTGGTGCATGTAGCTCTGGCATTGTCCAAGGTGATATACAGAGGCACGGCAGGCACTCTGAGGAGACAAACAGGATTAGCAGGGTACTGACGGGATACTGGCGAGATACTGATGGGATACTGGCGGAACGCAGACACGACAGCACGGGAACCTGAGACAGCGAAACACTTGTTGCTCAGGCACCTCCTCTAGGGCACGGGTGCCAGAAATAGTATCAGCAACTCAGTCATTGGTTCTGGCCATATTTGAAAAATGTGCGCTGTCTTTTTAAGAGACCAGGAGTGCGCACGCGCTCTCAGAGCCATACCCAGAGACCTGCCGACCTCTTTCCAGGAAGCAGCAGCAGGAGGGAAGCCCGTGGACCCAGGGACAGAGAGCAGGTAGCGGGGAGCCGACCTGGAGCGGGGATTCTGGCGGGTAGGACCAGGCGCTGGGGCTACAGCATTATATAAGCAGAACATAATAAAATAAGATACAGAAGGAGAATTTACTAACTGATGAAATAAAGAACCACTGATGAATCTGCCATGGTGAATGCAGCCTTCCCTTATTAAATGGGACTTTTGTTGAGGCTGAGCACCACTGGAGAGGGGTGGTATTGGCTAGAGGTGTCCCAATGGACAATGGCTATGTTGTTGGCATCCTATTGTCTCCTATACACATTGCAGAGTGTATAATAAATTATATATAATAAATTGGGTACATTGTGTATTCTAGATTGTGTATTATAACTTAGATCTAATCTGTCTTATAAACCTACTGTATCTGACTGTTGGCAGAGTTTGTTCCACTGATCTCTCTATGGACATAACATAATCAAAAGATGTCAGATACAGAGAATAAGTGTGAACTAGAAATTGTGTGGCTTGTGTGATAAGAAAAGGAAGATTTTTATGGTAAAGTAAGTTTCCTACTGTACATATCTTGTGTTTGACAGTGAAATGTGTAAAGATCACAATATTTATATATTATACCCTAAACTCTATGTCTGTAGATATTAAATCACTGCTCCCCTCGGTCTCTTATGTTGCCTCCAACTAAAAAATGACTATCCCTATTATGTACTATATATGGCATCATGAATTCAGTGTAGGGGCTTTGATGGAAAGCAGGTCTTCTGTTGACCTAAATATCGCAGGATTTAAATGGGAACAAAAATGAAATTAAAATGTTATTATGAAAAGTCTATGTTCAGTGAAGTTCCTTTAATCTTGCGAGCAAAAAGTAACAGATGATCATAGAAAAGAATCTAAAATTCACTCTATATTGAAGGATTTATCTTATCACTCATCAACTCCTTTAATGAACAAGATGCAGGGGATCAGATTGCCAAGAGTCAAGCTGCTAAGACAAGATAAAAAAGTCACCATCGCCAATGGAATATTGCTTAGGCAGCAATTAAAGGGGTTGTCCACGCTAAAGCTACAAGTCTGTGACTGTAGACTTGTGAATCCTCACATCGAGTCAACTGCCGGGAACAGTAGACACATGACTCAAAGTATGTGATTTGCAAGGTTTTTATCCTCTTAATATATTGCAGTCATCATATTATATAGGACTGTGTACCTACAATTGCTCATTTTCCCTTTCTACCCAGCTTCTCTTTTCCATTACGTTAATGAGATCGCATAATTTAAAAACTGACTAGCTGAATCCTCCTAAGCTCTATGTAGAAACAGGAAGTCTCTTTTCACTGCGTGACTCATCATCAGACCTACAATTCTACATCACTGAAAAGTCTCTGGCAGGGGAGGAGAGGCGCAGCTGAGTCAGGAGTTGAAGAGGAGGTAGAGCTGGGCTGACAGGGACTTTGTAGTGATGTACAGTTGTAGTTCTAATGATGACTCATGAAGGGAAAAGAGACTTTCAATTACTACATAGAGCTTAAAAGGATTCAGGTTGTCTGTTTTCAATCACATGATGTTATAGATATTAATGGAAAAGAAAAGAACTGGGAGGAAAGGCAAAGTGAGCAATTGTAAGTACACAGTCTTATATAATCTGATGACTGCAATATATGAAGAAGATAAGAACTTTGATGGCAGTGCTTCTTTAGATCTGGGTGAAATGCCTCTGATGCTCCTTTTATTGTATAAATTATATATACATGTATGTTCATTCGTCATGAACTAGGCTTGGATGTGACAGATAGTGTTGCATTATAGCAAAGCTGTGTTTCATTCAATATTTATTCCTGTGCTGTAGCCCACACAGAAGGCTTTAAATAGCCCCATGCATCTTCCACGTATTATATAACAGCTGGCTGCCCTGTATTGTTCTGCAAAGTGTGGTAACTTTGTAATCAATACAGATAATTGAAAGTCTGTCAAGACTCCGGGCCTTCCCGAGTCAGATCATCAGTCAGACACATTTTTTTTTCCATCATAGACAGCAACAAATTCTACCCTGTTCTTCCCCCTCACAGATAAAGACAGGATGCTGCAAGCAAAAAATAGATCTCAGCTATTGTTGCTGTCAAGTGTAAACATCCATTCATCTTTGTAGTTATAAATACAATTTTAGGTTCATCTCTGGCCCCAGCAAAGGTAAAGCTTAGATATTACATTATGGAGATTACAGTCCTTACAAGTTGGCGCTTACCAATTATAGTGGCTTGCAAAGTCAGGTAAATAAAGTTGTCAATGTCTTCTTTATCCACCTTTTAAATCTACCTGTCATTTTAGGTGACGTTTCAGAATATGCTTTCATAGCTTTCAGTAGTGATGAATTACACTGCATTGTGCACCAGGTTCCCCCCACTGCAGTCTACATCTGAGCTAGTGAGTCGAGACTAGTTACTATGATGTATTCCATACACAGCACACACAGACATGAAGGATTCCTGATTTCCTGATTCTATGTAGCACACATTCAGAAGCAGCAGCAGCATGAAAGGCATTGTAGAGAAGTACTGAGCACTGTAGCTGTGAATCCAGCTCTGTAATGATATAAAACTCTTACTAGAAAGCAGCTACACCATCCGACTTTTTCTCTTAGCCCGAAGTCACACTAGTGTATAATGTGGCACCCCAGAGTCCGGTTGCCATGGTGACATTGCCTCCCTCTACAGGGTGGTGATGACATGCCTGGAAGCAGGAAGAGGTCCCCATGCGAGGTAATACACAGCATCCAACACTTGTTCGAACTCCAGACCAAAGGGGGTGGAGCTTAAGGGAGTGACAGTTGGCGGGAGGAGTTAGTGCTGAGGTGAGGAGATTGTTCTGGAAAGAGTCAGGCAGTTAGTCTGAGGAGAGGGAAAAGAGAGGAGCGGAGACAAGGGCTCTGGGAATTGCAGCTGCATCAGAGCTGATCCCGGAGCAGAGCGCTGATAAAAAGGACGCCAGAGTCCTGGGCTGTGCGGGTGCTGTACGCCCAGGCAGCTGAATCTGGAGGGCAGGGGACTGCAAGCTCCCTGACCACACCGAACGCCTGGAGGCACCGAAACAGACCAAGAGCCCAGGGCTGACAGTGGACAGACAGTGCCTGTGATAGGCTCATGCTGTTTGTCATACAGGTTAAAGCCAACACGCAGGGGAGTGTCGCCTGAATGCTTCCAGGCTAGCCGGACTCCAGCTATCATCTGTAATTAGACTGCATTTTAACCTACCAAAAAGTAAAAGGTAAAGAAAACTGCACTTTTCTGTGTCCCTTGCTTATTCTCTACACTTCAACGTTCACCACCTCCTGAACAGACTGCCATATCTGCCCTGGGGCCCCACTCTACCCGTGGGGAGCAGTAACATCTCTGCTGCGTCACCATCCGCCCCAGTGGACCTGAACCGCAGCGTCGGCCACATATAGCTGAACACTACGTGTGGCGTCACGAACTAATTCCCTTACAAACTACCCCCACCATCATCTTTGTCAATTTTATTGGACGCCCAGGGCCACAGACCGGGTCACTGCTGCCGTGACACTTCCCTTTTAAGTACCGTCCGGCCCGGTACCGAGTAACCCCAGACCCTAAGGGGCACTCCAATAAAACAGACGATAAAACATTGCATAGCACTCAGTCCAATGTTATACTATGGGGCAGCTTAGATCTGCATGCTGTGATTGCATCCAAGAATTGGATCACTTTCTCCTATACAAGTCTATGGGTGCGAGTGAAACATCGGATTGCACTCTGATGTCATTGTGTAGCCCAGCTGCGCTTGGTGCAACATGTTACCCTGGAGGATGCACATAAGGTAAACCCACAAATAAACCCGATATTCATTCACACTTCACATTTCCCTGGAGCCACCAGAGGGAGCCCTTGGAGAGTATGCAGATATATAAGGGTGTGGAGAGACGGAGCAGTGTGCAGCAGTAGTCAGAGAGGAGTTAAGTCAGTTTTAGCCTGAGGGCTGAGGAGATAAGATCAAATTACTTCAGTCAGTCAGATGAAGGCAGTCTAGCTGAGAGTTGGCTAGTTGTTGGTTGTAGTAGAGGAGAGTGAGAGAAAACTGCTATCTACTGCCCGAATGTGCTTATGTTAAAGGTTTTGAGTAGGACGAAAGGCAAGTGGAAGAAAGAAGAGAGTGACAGAGGTTGAAACAGCATTGATCGCTTACCTCTACTCTGCATCACCGGACACCGGGTCCGAGCTTGCTAGCTTCTACACGACTAGTGGGAGATACCGGAGACCCTGCTGACTTCAGGTCGGAGGGGCCCAGCAGTGCTGATACGTAACCGGGGTCAGGAAGAACTGGAGTCTGGTAGGCCAACCATTAGAGACTTAGTTCTGTCCAAGAGAAGGCTCCACCACAAGGTCAGCCGGGCGTAGCTGAGAAGACAGAGTTAGACTTTGTTCTATACAGGTCAGAAACTCACACAGATACAGGAGTACGGAGGCCCTACACCTACTCAGTGGGATTACTGGACGTGCATCCTCCACCCTGACAGCTTCCCGGGACGTGCCTGCATCTACCATCAGTAAAGGTACAGAAAGAGACTTTCTTGTGTGTGTCTGCCTTATTGATCCTGCACCCCTACACTGCCATATACCCTGAGGGATTGGTCTTGCCTGTGGAAGACTTAACACCTTGCTGCCCAGTAACAACCCCTCAGAGGATCTACCCTGCAGCGCTGGTCACCCTGACCAGGAACCACAGGTGGCGTCACGAACATTTCTACAAACCTATAATCCCCTGTAAATATTCCCCTTTTAGTGAGCGCCCAGGGCCACGGACAGAGCTGCGCTACCCGTGACATCCCCCATTGACGTGAACGGGCTCGGTGCCGAGTACTCCACAGGCCCTGGCTATGAGCAACTCATCATCCCAGTGCAGTCCGACATACGCCGATTCTGGCGATGGAGGAGATGGAGAAATTTCTTTCTCTGTCTCCTCTACACCTGTGCTGCTATTCTCTCATGAGAGAGGATCTGAGCACGGAGCACTGACACCCGGATCACGCTCGCAGCAGAGCTGGAGCCGAGGATCATTAGCAAATCGCATCAGATGTTATACGCTAATGTGACCCCAGCCTTACCTCTTGTCCCTCACTTCTCTGTAGACATCAAGATGAACTGTGAGCTGACAGTCCATCATGTTTTGAGCAAGATGAATTTTAGTAGTTTTTAATAGTAAATGATCCTTTCCACAGGTGGATTGAAGAAGAGGAAGAGGCTTAATGGCAGAGAAAAAAGCTTATTTTTCTGATAACAAATATTACAAAATTTATTACAGTGTTGGTCAAAAGATTGGACTCACCTGTGCATGCAATGGTTTGCCTTGTTCTGATTGGGATGTGCACATTGTAGATTCAGACTGAAGGCAGCAAAATTATGAAGGAGCACATATGGAAATAAGGAGTAAAGAAGCAAGTGTGAAACAAACCAGAATATGTGCTAAACTTTAGATTCCTTAACGTAACCCACTTTTACTCTAAGGCCTGCGTCACACTTGCGAGTGTGATGCGAGTAAGTCGCACGACTTTCTCGCATCAACACCCGGCACGGCCGCCCGCTCTCGGACCCGAGTGTGCGGCTGCATGTATTTCTATGCAGCCGTACACTCGGGTCCGAGAGCGGGCGGCCGTGCCTGGTGTTGATGCGAGAAAGTCGTGCGACTTACTCACATCACACTCGCAAGTGTGACGCCGGCCTAACAACAGCTTTACATCCCATTGGTATTCTGTTAAGCAGATTCCTCAGGTTGTCTCTTGTAATATCTCCCAATGAACAGATCCTGTAAGCCTCATAAAGAGTTATTTTATAGAATCACCAGTCTTCAGAAAGTCTTTGCATTCATCAGGTGTGTTTTGCTGAGGCAGTGTTCATGCACAGTTTCATACAGTGCTGAGAACTGTTCTATGGCAAGAATCACTCAACTAAGAGAAATGACAGTCCGGCATTACTTTAAGGCATGATGGTCAGTCAATCCAAAAAGTAGCTAGATCCTTGAAGTTATCCCAAAGAGCAGTCCTGAAAACCATAAATTACTATGATGAAATTGGCTCTCATGATTAACACACCAGGAAAGGAAGACCAAGAATTACCTTTGCTGCAGAGGATAAGTTCATCAGTGTTACCAGCCTCAGAAACTGCAAATTTACAGCACTTAAGATAACAATCCACATAATTGATGCACAGACATCACTGTCCATAGGAGACTGTGAGAAGCAGGCCTTTATAGACGAATTACAACAATGGAGCCACTAGAGAGGGCCGCAAACAAGAAGAGACTTGTTGGGGTAAAGTAACACAATAAATGCACATTAGAACAGTGAAAATGTGTACTATAGTTTGATGAGTCAAAATTCAAGATTTACGGTAGCAACCGCCATGTCTTTATGAGACACAGAAAAGGTGAGCAGATGCTTTCTACATGTGTGGTGCCTACCGTGAAGCATAGAACAGAAAGCGTGATTTAATTTACTTGCTTCTATTGCACAATACATTTTCACAACACTTTACAGACATCATCATCATCATTACTGTCTCCATTGGGGCGGATAATCTAAGTTCCCTATCAGTATGTTTTTGAGTATGGGAAAAAAACGGGGCAGCTGCACATATCAGAGGGAGAACATACAAACTGCTTGCTGATGTTGTCCTTGGTGCAATTTGCACCCAAATACAACGGTGCTGCAAGTCTACAGTGCTAATCACCGTGCTGCCCTTCAAGACAGTTGAAAGACAATCCAGGTGATAACCTGATAAAGGTGCTTGAGAGACTGCCATAGGTGTATAAAGCTGTCATCAGAGTAAAATGGGAGCATAATGATTATTTTAAACCTAAATCATAATCAAATGGAAAAGAAAATTAATGAAAAAGTAGAAATTTGCTTTAATGTCAATTTCAATTTATGTGGTTCTGTATCCACGCTGCCCCCTGCTGCTTTCTCTGACATATTTCTTTGATATATTTGAGGAAGGAGCTTATAAAAAATAACAAAAAAAGTCAATATCAAGATCTATCAATAAAATAAAAGTTTGGAAAACAAGTTCATGTTCACGATGACAAGTTAAAGGGAGTCTATATATATTACTACAAAAATATACTGCACTGGAAAGGGGACCTATAAGACATGTTTAAAGAGAACCTGTCAGCATGATTTTGTAATGTAAAGTAAAGACATGGCTATAATGGCGCTGTAATACTGATTAAATTGATACCTTTAGTGAAGAAATCCACTTTGTGGTTCTTCAGTAATCACCATTTGCAGTTTCCTTGCATTTGGTGCACAGGGGCCGGACTGTGCATTCAGTCTTCTCCTCCCTGGCTGTGATTCCCCAGCCCCTCCACCTGTCTCCGGTCTTTGTATGAACTGCCTCCTCTGATTGAAATCTCAGCAGTGATCTGTCATTCACAGATTGGAGGCAGGCGGAGGGGCGGAGGAATCACAGACTGGAGGCTGCCGGAGGGAACAGGGAATCCCAGATAGGGAAGAGAAGACCCAGCGCACAGTCCTGTCTCTGTGCACCGAAATCTAATTAGCAGAAAACTTCAAGTGGTGATTAAAGAAGAAAAACAAAGTGGATTTCTTCACCAAATATATCAATTTAATCAAAATTACAGCACCATTACAGCCATATCTTTACTTTACATTACAAAATCGTGCTGATAGGTTGTCTTTAAAGTGTAACTTTTCAGGATAAACTTTCAAGTGTGTGAATATGAGGAATAACAGAATTTCTGACTACAATATGCTCATATTCTACATTAATTTACAGTTTTCCCCTCTGAATGTGTAAAGTGTGCTCAAGCGAGATAGTCGTGGGCGAGCTGCTGCTCCCACTCACTCTGGCACTCTACAGACAACATGTATCCCTTTCCTGGTGTGCTGCAGTGTGTGGAGTACAGAAGGAATCACATGGAACGATAATTTTGGCAATCAACTGCCCCGAGTATTAGGCCCACATTGTCCCTAGCAGCCTATTGCATGAGACTGCTGCTGTCACTCCACATTACTGTCCTCCACTGAACTGTGGCTTACTGAACTTGGCACTAACTCTCAGTTCTCCCCTCCCCAAACTGGGCCGGCCATTACAGTTAACCCTGCCTAGGCTAGACTGCTGCCCAGTGGGTGTTACCCTTGACAACATGCGTGAATATAAAATACATTTAACCCCTTAGAGTGTCAAGGAGCAGAATATCAGCTCCACCACTCCTACACATGCTTTAGTCACGCAACAGCCTAAACAGCTCCTCTTTGTGTGCTCTGCCCCTTCCTCCATCCAGCTTCTCTTGCTCCTATTTACATAGACTTCTATAAGCAGCACATGAAATTTGAGCACTCACTGTAGACAGAGCTTTAGTCACATTTGAGCAGTTTTTATGAGTGAATGATCATTACAGGAAAGAATAAGTGATTGATAAGATTGATAAGTGAGGAAAGAAGCAATAAGATCTTCTACAGAGTGTGATTTTTCATATTGCTCACACCTGTTACTTGCCACAGGGGAGTTTGAACGAGCATCACATGCTTGAAACAAAGTTGTTTGCTCACATTTTTTGAAAGTCACCAACAATTTTGTCCGGACCATTTTTGGAGTTTTGTGTGAAATTATGTGCAATTTGCTTTTTTTCTCTTGTTTTTTTTTGTGTTGTTCCAATACACACAAAGGAAATAAACATATTTCCTTTGTGTGTAATATACAAAATATGCGTAATTGTAGTAATTTTCTGGGAAAAATACCGCACATCATTTTCTGGAACAATTTCAAGGGTGCCAACCAGGGTCGGCTCCAAGTTTTCGTGGGCCCCGGGTGAAATAGTCTCAGTAGGCCCCTTTAACACATACCACAATTCATGATGCACAGATACGGCAGAGAAATATAGGTATAGTACAATGCCAAACACTTCACTTCTTCCATTACATGAGTGATATCTATTGTAAATTCTACAATAGCTCAAAAGACAAACAGTATAGTCCTCCATACAGTATTATGGGCAACACATAGTGCTCCATGCAGAATAATAAGCCCCATATATTTGTAGCGCCCGCGTCCCTGCCTGCTGCCAGACAGGGACGTCGCTCTCCTCACCTGCGCTCAGCGTCCTCAGTGCTCCCAGCCTCCTCTGCGCCTCTGGCATCCTCGGCGTCCTCCTTCCGCCCTGCTGGTCCCGCGCGCTCCTTCCCTGCTGCTGGCCTTAGGGCGCGCGCCCGCACCCTCCCCCGTTCTTAAAGGAGCCGCGCGCATTTTCCAAATCAGTCTCCAGCCAATGCTGGTGGACTCCACCCTATATTAAGGGCTTCCTCCTTAATGGAGGTGCCCGAGCAATGTTGTTTCTGTGCAGTCTAACTCTGCTTCAGCCATCAGCTCCTGTTTCCAGTTGCCTGCCTGTTACCTGTCTGTTTGCCTGTCGGCCATCTGACTGCAGCTCTATCCAGAGGTTCGGACATCTTCAGCAGAGATCCCCGGCTGTTGCCTGCTCACCTGGGAGCGATCATCTGCCATCCGACTGCAGCTCTATCCAGAGGTTCGGACATCATCTGCGGAGATCCCCGGCTATTGCAGAGACTCTTGCCTGCTCACCTGGGAGCGATCATCTGCCATCCGACTGCAGCTCTATCTAGAGGTTCGGACATCATCAGCAGAGATCCCCGGCTATTCCAGAGACTCTTGCCTGCTCACCTGGGAGCGATCATCTGCCATCCGACTGCAGCCTACCAGGAGGCTCCACCAGCTCAGGTCGTATATGCCTGTTTGTCTAGAGACTGCCTTGGTCACTTACCGTGACAAACCTGCCTGTCCAGAGACTGCCCTGGTCACTTGCCGTGACAACCTGCCTGCCCAGAGACTACCCTGGTCACTTGCCGTGACAAACCTGCCTGCCCAGAGACTACCCTGGTCACTTGCCGTGACAAACCTGCCTGCCCAGAGACTGCCCTGGTCACTTGCCGTGACAACCTGCCTGTTCAGAGACTGCCCTGGTCACTTGCCGTGACAACCTGCCTGCCAGAGACTGCCCTGGTCACTTGCCGTGACAAACCTGCCTTCCCAGAGACTGCCCTGGTCACTTGCCGTGACAACCTGCCTGTCCAGAGACTGCCCTGGTCACTTGCCGTGACAACCTGCCTGTCCAGAGACTGCCCAGGTCACTTGCCGTGACAACCTGCCTGTCCAGAGACTGCCCAGGTCACTTGCCGTGACAACCTGCCTGTCCTGAGACTTCCCTTGGTCACTTTTGTGACAACCTGCCTGTCCAGAGACTGCCTGGCTAATTGCCGTGATTCCCTGTCCTATTCCCGGATGCCACCCGCTCTCTTACAAGTAAATTGTCTTGTATAATAAAGCTTAGTGGTTCCACCAACCAGACCCGTTTCCGTCAGTGGTTCCACCTACCAGACCCGTTACAGTTTGCTCGGGCCATGGAACCCGGTGGCACCCAAACCCCTTCACTTCCGGAACTGTGTCATGAGCTGTCTCGCCAGAGGTCTCAACAGGAGGCTATCCTGGGTCACCTGCGGAACGTCAATTCCCGCTTGGACACTCTGAATCCATCACCAGCAACCACCGCTGGAGCCATGACTCATAATCCGGCAGCCCCGCTGACTCCCAATTCCGTGGTTTCCATTCCCGGTCCCCGACTTTCAGCTCCTCCTAGGTATGGAGGCGACCCTGTTATGGCTCGGGGTTTCATTAACCAGTGCACCCTGCATTTCGAACTCCTGGCACACCAGTTTAATTCTGACCGGGCCAAAATTGCCTTCATCATGTCCCATCTCACCGGAGAGGCTCTGGCCTGGCTTAATCCTCTCTGGGAGAGAGAAGATCCTCTGGTGTCAGACCTGCCTGCTTTTCTCTCGGCCTTCCGGAGGGTATTCGACGAACCTGGACGGAAGACCTCCTCTGCGTCATCTCTGTTGCGTCTCCGTCAGGGAAGTCTCACCGTTGGTCAATATGCCATACGGTTCCGTACTCTAGCCTCAGAACTGGCTTGGGACAATGAAGCTCTAATTTCGGTCTTCTGGGAGGGTCTGTCCGGCCGTATTAAAGACAAACTTGCCGGTCGGGACATTCCAACCTCGCTTGATGATTTAATAAATCTTGCCAATCGGATTGATCTACGGTTCCAGGAACGAGCCAAAGAGGTCACCCGTGAAAAAAAGTTTCCTCATTTTACCCCTTCCGTTTCTCCCCAGGTGCACACTGCTGAGCCTATGCAGGTCGACCAGACCAAGATGGTCAAAGCCCGTCAGGACTCACGCCGTGCCGAGAAAAGTTGCTTCTACTGCGGCAGTAAGGAGCACTGGATCCGAACCTGTCCGGGGAGAGTCGGGAAACGCCTGTGTCTAGGTTCGCTCGGAGAGGTCAATCTAGACAAAAATAAATCCTCTTCATCTCTGCTGCTCTCGGTCTCAATTCTTCTCGGTAAGAACCGTTACTTCGAGATGGCCCAACTTGATTCTGGAGCAGCTGGGAATCTCGTGTCACAGGCTCTAGTAGAGAAGTATCGCATTCCCACCAAACCTCTTGTTGAACCAGTATCTGTTGCTGCTGTGGATGGGGGTCTCCTACCTCGTCCCATCCGACTTATCACCGAAGCCATAACCCTGCAGGTGGGAATGTTGCATTCTGAGAGCATCTCATTTCATGTTCTGCCTGGACTCTCTCATGCTTTCTTACTAGGTCTGCCTTGGCTCCAAAAGCATGCACCTGTGCTTGACTGGCAGAATGGAGAGATTCTTCGCTGGGGACAGGACTGTCATAAAACGTGTCTGGTGCCTGTTCATCCCGTCTGTCCTTCTCCTACTCCTGCTAATCTACCAGGACTCCCGATTCCATATTGGTCATTTGCTGATGTCTTCAATAAAAAGGAAGCAGAGACATTACCCCCGCATAGACCATATGATTGCCCGATCGACCTGCTACCCGGTACCACGCCTCCCCGTGGGCGTATTTACCCGTTGTCCGCTGCTGAGACCAGGTCGATGTCCGAATATATCGAGGAGAACTTAGCAAAAGGATTCATCCGGAAATCTACCTCCCCAGCGGGAGCAGGTTTCTTCTTCGTAAAAAAGAAGGACGGATCTCTCCGTCCCTGTATTGACTACAGAGGCCTAAATTTGATCACGGTGAAGAATAAGTACCCTCTTCCGCTCATTCCTGAATTGTTTGATCATCTTAGAGGGGCTAGAGTCTTCACCAAACTAGATCTTCGTGGAGCATACAACCTGGTTCGTATCCGTCGAGGAGATGAATGGAAGACGGCATTCAACACCCGGGACGGCCACTACGAGTACTTGGTGATGCCCTTTGGTCTCTGTAATGCTCCAGCAGTCTTTCAGGAGTTGGTCAATGACATCTTCCAGGGACCTCCTCTACTCCTGCGTTGTGGTGTACCTTGACGACATCTTGGTCTTCTCTCCGGATCTTCAGTCTCACCGGAGGGATGTTCGTCAGGTTCTGCTCAGGCTCAGGCAGAATCACCTCTTCGCCAAATATGAGAAGTGCCTCTTTGAGCAGACATCGCTTCCGTTTCTGGGCTACATCATTTCTCAGACAGGCCTATGAATGGATCCGGAGAAATTGTCTGCCATCGAGAAGTGGCCCCGACCGGAGGGGTTGAAGGCCATTCAGCGGTTCCTGGGATTTGCCAACTATTACCGTCTCTTCATACCGCACTTCTCTTCCAGGACTGCGCCAATCTCCGCGCTCACCCGCAAGGATGCTAACCCCAAACAGTGGACGCCCGAAGCAGAGGAGGCCTTCCTTTCTCTAAAACAGGCCTTCTCTTCCGCTCCAGTGCTGCATCGCCCGGATGGCAACAAGCAGTTCTTCCTGGAGGTGGACGCTTCCTCTGCTGGAGCCGGAGCGGTACTTACCCAAAAAGCTTCATCCGGGAGGATGGTATCCTGCGGTTTCTTCTCCAAACTCTTCTCCTCCTCCGAGCGCAACTACTCCATAGGAGACCGAGAGTTATTGGCCATCAAGTTGGCATTGGAGGAGTGGCGTTACCTACTCGAAGGGGCTCTTCATCCGGTAATCATTTACACGGACCACAAGAATCTGGCATACCTCCAGCATGCCCAGAGACTTAACCCTCGCCAAGCCCGGTGGTCCTTGTTTTTTGCCCGCTTCGATTTTCTTTTGCATTTTCGCCCAGCTGACAAAAACATCAAGGCGGATGCCTTGTCTCGGTCTTTCCTGGTGTCGGATCTCGAGGAGGAACCTAAGCATATCATCGATCCCGCCAGAGTGATGCAGGTGGCTCCCGTGAGTTTAAATCGTCTCCCTCCTGTAAGACGTTCGTATCAGAAACTGATCGGAAGAGAATCCTACATTGGGGTCATTCATCTAAACTCGCTGGCCACGCTGGTCAAAAAAAGACCCTCCAACTCATTACCCGGCATTATTGGTGGCCTACCCTGCACAAAGACGTAATAGACTTTGTTTCTGCCTGTGTTTCCTGTGCCCGCAACAAAGTTCCGAGACACCTGCCTACCGGCCGTCTTCTTCCGCTTCCTGTACCCGCTGCCCCCTGGCAGCATATAGCCATGGACTTCATTACTGATCTTCCCGTCTCTGCTGGTTGTACAGTCATTTGGGTGGTCACTGACCGCTTTTCCAAGATGGCTCACTTCATTCCTCTGCCAGGTCTTCCATCTGCATCCAAGTTGGCTAAAGACTTTATCCGCCACATCTTCCGTCTTCATGGTCTGCCTCGTCACATTGTGTCGGATCGTGGGGTTCAGTTCACCTCACGTTTCTGGAGAGCCACTTGTAAGTTGCTAGACGTCACCCTGGATTTTTCCTCCGCTTACCACCCACAGTCCAATGGACAAGTTGAACGAATAAATCAGAATTTGACCAGTTATCTTCGACACTTCGTTAATGCCCACCATTCTGACTGGGTGGAGCTCCTGCCTTGGGCCGAATTCTCCTACAATAATCATGAGAGCGAATCTTCCACCAAGTCTCCGTTTTTTGTAGTCTTCGGTCAACACCCTCGGATCCCTGTCCCTGTTTCCATCTCTGTGGACAATCCAGCTGCGGAATCTCTGGTTAGAGAATTCTCCTCCATCTGGGAGAGTACCCGGTCCGCACTCATTCAGTCATCCGAGCGCATGAAAAGACATGCTGACAAAAAACGTCTGGATCCTCCTCAATTCCGTCCTGGGGACAAAGTCTGGCTTTCGTCCAAATATGTTCGACTCAAAATTCCGTCCTACAAGTTAGGTCCTCGATTCATCGGTCCTTTTGAGATCATCAGTCAGATCAACCCGGTGTCCTATAAATTGAAACTCCCGGTCAATTTGCGAATTCCTAATTCTTTTCATGTATCTCTCCTCAAACCTGTGGTTCTTAACTCTTTTTTTAAGTCTACAGGTACACCTCCTGCTCCAGTGTCTGCTGATGATGAATTTGAGGTAGAGAACATTCTGGCCACAAAAAGGGTAGGAAAAAAGACTTATTTTTTGGTGGATTGGAAGGGGTTTGGTCCTGAGGAGAGAACCTGGGAACCTCGGGAGAACATCCATGCCCCTCTCATCCTAGCTAATTTTTTTTCTGGCCTAAAAAGGGGGGGGCCTAGAGGGGGGGGTACTGTAGCGCCCGCGTCCCTGCCTGCTGCCAGACAGGGACGTCGCTCTCCTCACCTGCGCTCAGCGTCCTCAGTGCTCCCAGCCTCCTCTGCGCCTCTGGCATCCTCGGCGTCCTCCTTCCGCCCTGCTGGTCCCGCGCGCTCCTTCCCTGCTGCTGGCCTTAGGGCGCGCGCCCGCACCCTCCCCCGTTCTTAAAGGAGCCGCGCGCATTTTCCAAATCAGTCTCCAGCCAATGCTGGTGGACTCCACCCTATATTAAGGGCTTCCTCCTTAATGGAGGTGCCCGAGCAATGTTGTTTCTGTGCAGTCTAACTCTGCTTCAGCCATCAGCTCCTGTTTCCAGTTGCCTGCCTGTTACCTGTCTGTTTGCCTGTCGGCCATCTGACTGCAGCTCTATCCAGAGGTTCGGACATCTTCAGCAGAGATCCCCGGCTGTTGCCTGCTCACCTGGGAGCGATCATCTGCCATCCGACTGCAGCTCTATCCAGAGGTTCGGACATCATCTGCGGAGATCCCCGGCTATTGCAGAGACTCTTGCCTGCTCACCTGGGAGCGATCATCTGCCATCCGACTGCAGCTCTATCTAGAGGTTCGGACATCATCAGCAGAGATCCCCGGCTATTCCAGAGACTCTTGCCTGCTCACCTGGGAGCGATCATCTGCCATCCGACTGCAGCCTACCAGGAGGCTCCACCAGCTCAGGTCGTATATGCCTGTTTGTCTAGAGACTGCCTTGGTCACTTACCGTGACAAACCTGCCTGTCCAGAGACTGCCCTGGTCACTTGCCGTGACAACCTGCCTGCCCAGAGACTACCCTGGTCACTTGCCGTGACAAACCTGCCTGCCCAGAGACTACCCTGGTCACTTGCCGTGACAAACCTGCCTGCCCAGAGACTGCCCTGGTCACTTGCCGTGACAACCTGCCTGTCCAGAGACTGCCCTGGTCACTTGCCGTGACAACCTGCCTGTTCAGAGACTGCCCTGGTCACTTGCCGTGACAACCTGCCTGCCCAGAGACTGCCCTGGTCACTTGCCGTGACAAACCTGCCTGCCCAGAGACTGCCCTGGTCACTTGCCGTGACAACCTGCCTGTCCAGAGACTGCCCTGGTCACTTGCCGTGACAACCTGCCTGTCCAGAGACTGCCCAGGTCACTTGCCGTGACAACCTGCCTGTCCAGAGACTGCCCAGGTCACTTGCCGTGACAACCTGCCTGTCCTGAGACTTCCTTGGTCACTTATTGTGACAACCTGCCTGTCCAGAGACTGCCTGGCTAATTGCCGTGATTCCCTGTCCTATTCCCGGATGCCACCCGCTCTCTTACAAGTAAATTGTCTTGTATAATAAAGCTTAGTGGTTCCACCAACCAGACCCGTTTCCGTCAGTGGTTCAACCTACCAGACCCGTTACAATATTGCTCCATACAGAATAATGAGCCCCATATAATGCTCCATGTATAATAGGCCCCATATAATGCTCCATATATAATGGCCCTTATAAGATGCTCCATATATAATAGGCCCCATATAATGCTCCATATATAATGGCCCCTATAAGATGCTCCATATATAGTAGGCCCCAAATGATGCTCCATATAATAATGGCCCCATATGATGTTCCATATATAATGGGCCCCATATGATGCTCCAGTATATGATGGACCCCATATATGATGCTTCAGTGCATGATGGGCCCCATATATGATGCTCCAGTGTATGATTAGCCCCATATAATGTTCCATATATAATGGGCCCCATATATGATGCTCCAGTGTATGATGAGCCCCATGTAATGCTCCATATATGATACTCCAGTTTATGATGGACCACATATATGATACTCCAGTGTATGATGGGCCCCATATATGATACTCCAGTGTATGATGGGCCCCATATGATGGTCTCCATTATTGCGCCAAACATAAAAAAAATAAAAAATGAAATACTCGCACAGGCACCGGGCCCCCATAGCATACCGGTGTCCCCAACTGTGAGTGGGCCCCACCGCCTGCTCAGGGCCCCGGCACTTGCGGGGGTGCTGACGCCGGCCCTGGTGCCAATACCTTGGGCCATGATTATACTGTATATATACACACAATATGTATATTTGTTAATCTCACTTATAATGTTGATTTATGGAAAAACTGAAAATGCAATTACCATATAAGTATGTGCTGTAACTGTAGCTCAGTTTAGTCATATGAATAAAATCAACTTTTTCCAATTATGTAAACACCCTTGTAATTTCTCCAAAGGGCGTTCCTAGTCCCTGTAGAAACTCCTTGGGCTTGTTTGATGGCTACACCATTGTGACACCTAAAGCGGAATGATTTATTGGGGTTTAGTGAGCAATGACTGGTATGCTGACTATAATGTTCTCTATGGGATTAATAGCATCTCTGGGCTTCGGTGTAACATGTGACCACTGCAGACCACTGATTGGCTGTAGCTATCACATCACGTGATATAACAATGTCATGTGACCACACGGAACACACAGCGCCATCATCGCCGGAGCAGCGCCAGTCTGGGAGGTGAGTATTTGTTTTTTTAATTTAATATGAACTCTTTAGCATTCAAGCAGGGGTTGTCCACTAGGAGAAAGCACCTGTAAGGTTCTATGTATATATTCCTGAAACTCAGTTTGTTCGTCAGCCATTTTACTTTCTGTCTTTCTGTAGCTATCTTGCCCTCAGTCAAAATGGAGTTTCCAGCTTGCATGTTCCCGCCCTGATTCTCTCCTTTGCTTCTTAAGCAGCCACAGCTGAGCAATCAGTGCTTCAGAATCTAGCCTGCAGTGAACCTGTGACTTGACTCCTGTAAGCCTTGGACCTTGTACTCCAGCTATTCCTACTGAGGAACTCTGAAGCACTTGTGGACTCTGAACCCTGCTCTTTGAAAGACCCACGTTTGCATGGACTTACGGTAACAGAGAAGAAGATCCTGAATCTGTGTTGGAGAGTGATTTGCTGAGCTTAGTTTACTCTGGCCTGCTGTGTCTCCTGCTTCTGTGTCTGCAAACTGTGTGACTATTTCTGCCAACTTGTATAAGTAATACAGGACTTTTCTATATCAAACCTGTGTCTCATGTATGTTCATCGCACCCAAGCACAAGACGCTATATGAACTGTACTACATACATTACAAGATTCTGAAGCCAAAACGTTAGTGTCTGCTGGGTCTGGAAGGCTGTGTCTGCTGTAACTGTGGATATCGGACGTCCGGTTGTGCTTTCTGTGATGACAGTGGTTGTGACTTCTCACAACCATTCCAGGTGAGCAATTCCCTTAAGTTTTTTCTTTCTGCAGTGTTATCACAGGTAAACACTATTGTTTTTTTTTTTCTTTTCTCTTTTTTGTCTGCTGTAACTCTGGATATCAGATGTCTGGTTGAAACTTTCTGTGATGATAGTGGTTGTGACTTCTCACAACCATTCCAGGTGAGCAGTTCCCTTAATTTTTTTTCTCTCTGCAGTGTTGCCACAGGTGAACACTATTGTTTTTTTTTTTTCTCCTCTCCTCTTCTTCCAGTAATCCTGTCTTAAAAGATCTGGAAAATGGAGGCCCGCATAAAGGAACTTTGCGGAGTGACTGATAATATCCTTGCAGATTTGCAGAATATAAAGACCCGTTTTACAAATCTACAGGACCTCAATAATCACAATTTGCAAGTGGTTGGACAGACTACCCAGGATTTGCGAGCCAGGATTGAGGTTCTAGAGGGGCGAGTCCAGGCTCCTGCCGTAGCCCCGAGTGCTGGGATTCCCAAGTTGTCCCCTTTTCGTTTTGGCGGTGAACGTGAGAGATTCAGGGGATTTATTAATCAATGCAATCTTTTTTTTCTGCACATGCTTCACAATTTCCCACTGAACGATCTAAGGTGCTTACTATAATTATGTTGCTTACCAACAAGGCTTTAATGTGGGCAAACCCTCTGATTGAGACTGAGGATGATTGTTTGAATCACCTTGATGATTTTATTTCAGCCATGGGGCAGGTGTTTGATGACCCCAATCGAGGTGCAACAGCTGAAGCAGCCATGTTAGCTTTGCGCCAAGGTAAGCACTCGGTAGCTGAATATGCCTTGGATTTCAGGAGATGGGCCCTTGATACCACCTGGGACAGTTCCGCCAAAAAATCTATTTTTCGAAAGGGGTTATCTCCACTGATTAAGGATGAACTTGCTCGTGCCGACCCTCCCACTGCGTTAGGTGACTTTATTAACTACTGCATCCGTATTGATACTCGTCTGACTGAACGCAGGCAAGAGAGATGGTTCGAAAGCAATCGTACTAACCTTTTCCTACCTTCCTCTCCAGCTAAGGAACCTTTGAGTAGGATTACACGGGAACCTGAACCTGAACCCATGCAGGTAGACTCTTTACAACGACGGGCTAGTGATGCACGCAAGGAACATCGTTTTAAGGAGAATCTATGTTTCTATTGTGGTAAGTCAGGGCACTTCATTATAAACTGCCCCAGCCGTTCTCGTAAGACTACTGCAGCACTCATTCATTGTGAGTGTTGCGAGAGGGGATCTGTCAGGTCCGAGCCTCAGGCTCCAGAGAGATCTGCAGCAACAGATCTTGATTTCTCGGACTTAAACTCCGTTACCTCTGAGGACGTTGACTGTGTAAACGCTGCCATTTTTCAAGTTTCCTCAGCGGTGTCCCAGCTGAGTTGTAAGAAAAACAATTCTCATTGCTTTCTTTCCATCAAACTCTGGGTTGACTCAGCTTGGGTGTCTAGCTCTGCTATGATCGACTCAGGGGCAAGTGGAAATTTTATGGATGTCTCCTTTGCTCTGAAACAGGGAATACGTTCAGTGAAGAAGGCTACTCCAGTACAGATGGAAACTGTGGATGGCTCCCTGCTGACCTCTGGACCAGTGGATCAGGAAACAGAGCCTTTGAAGGTTCTTATGGGTAAAGATCATCAAGAGAAACTATCCTTTATGCTTATCTCTTCTCCCCACTTTCCCATTATTCTAGGGCTACCATGGCTGCAGGCTCAGAATCCTACCATTAACTGGGAGACCAAGGAATTACACTTTCCAGAGAAACAGATGAGTCCAAAAGTTTCAGCTTGCTCTGTTCCTAAAGGAATCATGTCAGTCCCTGAACTACCAGCTGTATACCAGGACTATGTGGATTTATGTGACAAGAAGAACGCTGACCAGCTTCCTCCTCACCGTCCATATGATTGTCCAATTGAATTATTGCCTGGAGCAGAGATACCTTTTGGTAAGATCTACCCCTGGCGGGGCCCAGAGCTAAAGGCTTTAAAGGATTACATAGACGAAAATCTAGCCAAGGGCTTCATACGCCCCTCTTCATCTCCTGCAGGTGCACCCATCTTCTTTGTAAAGAAGAAAGATGGATCTCTGAGACCATGCGTAGACTATAGGGAACTCAATAAGGTTACTATTAGAAACCGTTATCCATTGCCTTTAATCCCTGAGTTATTGGAGAGAGTGCGACATGCCAAAATTTTTTCTAAACTAGATCTTCGTGGGGCCTATAACTTAGTCCGTATTAGACCTGGGGATGAATGGAAGACTGCATTCAGGTCACGCTATGGACACTTTGAATATTTAGTTATGCCTTTTGGTCTGAGTACCGCCCCAGCCACTTTCCAACACTTGGTGAATGACATCTTCAGGGATCTCCTAGATACATTCGTGGTAATTTATTTGGATGATATTCTAATTTTTTCTAACTCCACAGAGGAACATCATGGACATGTGAGAATGGTCTTGGAACGTCTAAGACAAAATCATCTTTACATCAAACTTGAAAAGTGTGAATTCCATAGGACCGAAATTCAATTTCTGGGGTATGTACTGTCTACACAAGGAATTAGTATGGATGGAAGCAAAACCCAAGCCATCAAGGATTGGCCAAGTCCTAGAAATGTGAAGGAGGTACAGCGCTTCATCGGGTTTGCCAACTTCTATAGACGTTTCATTAGAAATTTCTCTGAGGTAGTGTCACCTATCACTCAACTTACCCGGAAAGAGTCTAGGTTCTCCTGGACTCCCCAAGCCCAGGAAGCATTTTCCCGTCTAAAAGATAAATTTACCACTGCACCTATCCTAGTACATCCCAACCCCGAGCTTGCCTTCATAATAGAGGTGGATGCTTCAGACTGTGCCGTTGGAGCTATACTCTCTCAGAGAACAGGTGAGAAGAATGTCTTGCATCCCTGTGCCTTCTTTTCCCAGCAGTTGTCTTCGGCTGAGAGGAACTACGATGTGGGCAATAGAGAGTTGTTGGCCATTATTGCCGCCTTCAAAGAATGGAGACACCTTCTTCAGTGAGCTGCACAGCAAATAGTCGTCCTGACAGACCATCGTAACCTTGAGTTTATCAGGTCGGCTAAGTGTCTGACTCCTCGCCAGGCTCGCTGGAATCTTTTCTTAAACCAATTTAATTTTATCATTTCTTATAGACCAGGATCGCGCAATGGAAAGGCTGATGCACTCTCTAGGATTTACTCAGCAGAGACACGTCCAATTACTCCTCCTAAGACTATTCTTCCTGACTCTAGATTCCTAGGAGTAATTCATAATCAAGACCTATTAAGGACATCAAGGAAGCATACCATGCGGATTCCTTTTTGGCACAACCCCCAAGGGACATAAGTCTTGTCTTTAAGAATGGTGTGTGGATTCAGGGATAACGCCTGTATATTCCTGAAACAGTCAGATTGAGAGTATTGCAACTCATTCACGATTCCAAGATAGCTGGGCATAGAGGAATTCTAAAGACACAGGAATTTCTTTCTCGTTTCTTTTGGTGGCCCACTTGCAGGAAGGATGTTTTGAATTATGTCACTTCATGTGAGGTCTGTGCAAGATGCAAAACACCTCGCTCCTCACCAACTGGTCTGTTACAGCCTCTTCCCACCCCGTCCCCGCCGTGGGGATCCATTTCTATGGACTTCATTGTGGAGTTACCAACCTCTCAGGGAAAGAACACCATTTTAGTGGTGGTTGACCGTCTAACAAAGGCAGCTCATTTTATCCCTTGTGTCGGCTTACCCACTGCAAAACAGACATCAGATTTGATGATTAAAGATGTGTTTCGCTTACATGGAGTACCGGATGAGGTTATTTCGGATCGAGGGGTGCAATTCACTTCTAGGTTTTGGCAAAATTTCTGTGCAGCATTGGACATTAAAGTAAACCTTTCTTCTGCTTTTCATCCCCAGACTAATGGACAGACCGAACGAACCAATCAAACCCTGGAGCAGTATCTCCGCTGCTTTATCTGCCATCTACAGGATGATTGGGTGGATCTACTTCCATTAGCTGAGTTCTCGTATAACAACTCTCAGAGTGCCTCCACTAAACAGTCTCCTTTTTACTCTAATCTAGGTTATCATCCTAACATTCTATCACGATTTCCCATAGAAACGCCTTTACCAGCAGTGGCTGAAAGAATCACGTCTTTACAGAAGAATATGGATCTTCTAAAGGAAAATCTGGAATCGGCTCAAGAAAGGTACAAGAAAGCAGCAGATAAATTTCGTAAACCTGCACCAGCTTTCAAGGTAGGAGACTTGGTCTGGCTGTCAACCAGAAATCTTAAGTTAAGGATTCCATCGTCTAAGTTGGGACATAAGTACATTGGACCCTATAAAATCAGTAAAATTTATAAGTGCCGTTGCTTGTCGTCTTCAACTGCCCAGAACTATGAGAATCCACCCTGTCTTTCATGTATCCCTACTAAAGGCTGCCAACACCCAATACGTTTCCTGGACGTTCTTCTCCTTGCCCTGACCCAGTGCTAGTCGATGGTCAGGAAGAATTTGTGGTGGAAAGGATTTTAGATTCCAGGTTGTATAGAAATCTGTTACAATATCTGATTAAATGGCAGGGCTACCCAGTGGAAGACAACTCATGGGAACCAGTCAATAACGTTAATGCTCCTCGCTTGCTCCGTCAGTTTCATCAGAGGTACCCACACAAGCCTGGTCTGAGGTCATCCGGAGGTTGTCCTTAAGGGGGGAGTAATGTAAGGTTCTATGTATATATTCCTGAAACTCAGTTTGTTCGTCAGCCATTTTACTTTCTGTCTTTCTGTAGCTATCTTGCCCTCAGTCAAAATGGAGTTTCCAGCTTGCATGTTCCCGCCCTGATTCTCTCCTTTGCTTCTTAAGCAGCCACAGCTGAGCAATCAGTGCTTCAGAATCTAGCCTGCAGTGAACCTGTGACTTGACTCCTGTAAGCCTTGGACCTTGTACTACAGCTATTCCTACTGAGGAACTCTGAAGCATTTGTGGACTCTGAACCCTGCTCTTTGAAAGACCCACGTTTGCATGGACTTACGGTAACAGAGAAGAAGATCCTGAATCTGTGTTGGAGAGTGATTTGCTGAGCTTAGTTTACTCTGGCCTGCTGTGTCTCCTGCTTCTGTGTCTGCAAACTGTGTGACTATTTCTGCCAACTTGTATGAAGTAATACAGGACTTTTCTATATCAAACTTGTGTCTCATGTATGTTCATCGCACCCAAGCACAAGACGCTATATGAACTGTACTACATACATTACAGCACCTTTAAGATTTACACTTTTAGTAGAAGTATAGAAGTAAGATAAGGTTTGTGGTGATAAACACCTGAACATGAAGAGTCTAGACTTGTAGAAATATTGTAAAACCAGAAAAAACACATTTTCTAAAGATGCATACCTAAGGATAAATGGAGGTTGCAGTCTATCCAGCATATATGAAGGAAAAGAAGAAGAAAAAACAGTCTAATGGTCATAAATACAAACTTTATTAAATATATATGGGCAAGGTATCTGGCAAAATAGGGCAATACATCCCTCAATACACACAATCAAGAACTGGGCCGGGAAATGACCGTGTAGCACCAACAAAATACATTCTGCACAATAGGCAAAGTATGAGCCATGTATGTCAAAACAGCAATTGCCACAGTGCATTTAGCAGGGAAAGTAATGACAAGGATATATGAACATAGTGCGTCTATAGAACAATGGATCAAATCATGGTCAGTGCCTATGAGTCTATATACCCACAGCATAGAACCAATGCATATAAGTGGCAAAAGGTGGCATAGATATTTACCGATAGATGCGGTGGTCACAGTCACCCAGCCCACCCCGACGCGCGTTTCGGAGCGGTAAAGACGCTCCTTCCTCAGGGGGCATGTAACCAAGTGATGAACAGATACATATAATATATTAAAAGGAACGGAAATCCCTCACACGCTGTCGCAACCTCGCGCATGCACACCCGCGTATACCGGGGCGTCACATCCGGTATCACGTGGGGCCCCACGTGATCCGGCCATGAGACGTCACCGGAAGTGACGCGGCGGCACGAAGAAAGGAACAGCGCATGCGCAGAACCGCCACAATATAGAAAACACCAGGAATAAAAATGGCCACAACGATGCAAAATAAAACGGAAAAGACAGAAATGTGTAAGTATAACATAACGCATATAACAAGACAAAATTAATGAGACATAACAAATATGTACAACATAAAAAAGAAAATAATAAAAAATAAAAAAAGTGATGAAAATACCAAAAAACAACCAACAAAAATAAATCATAATACAAAAATATATACAATAACAACAAATAATATGATATGAACGATAATACAAAAATACAAAAAGCACATCATACTGAATATAATATTCCTCAGGTCACAATAAGATATTCTATTTCAAAAACATTATCGGAAGTCCAATATATCGGGAACAAAGGAATCCATAGGAAGAAAGACGTGACATTCGGGATTCTCCAAGTGGTTGTCAGTATATGTACGAAGAATGTGCCAAGCATCGGTAGGCAGAAAAATATCTACAAAGAAAATACATAGTTAAAATACAAATAAAACAAAAGATCATGCGGATGAAGGATATAAATGATGAACCAATGAGGAGATTACAAGAAGGGACAAATGATATGTTCTCATTTAACCCATGAGGATGAATGGTTTTTAATGTCCAAATCCATTTAGTCTCAGCCTGTGCAAGCCTCCTAGACAAATCTCCACCCCGTATATTAATGTTAAGGGCATGAATACCCCTAACTTTTAGCAAAGAGCTATCACAGTGGTGAAATTCAGCAAAGTGGCGAGGCAACGTTTTAATATGGCTAAGTCAGTACATGTGGATGCGGCTGCAATGCCCAGGACATGCTCGCGTACTCGAACTTTAAATTGTCGAGTGGTAAGACCAACATAAAGTAGTCCACACGGACAACTAGCACAATAGATGACATATCTTGTCGTGCACGTAATGCGTTGTTTGATGGAAAATTGTTTAGTTCCATCAGAATTAGCAAATGTAGAGCATCGTACAATGTTCGGGCACGCCACGCATTTCCCACATGGAGCACATCCATTAGCAACCGGAATTTTGTCTAAAAAAGTGCCAATGTGTTGACCAGAGTATGACTAGAAACCAATTGATCGCGTAGATTTCTAGCCCGTCTAAAAGTAAAATATGGTCTATCGGGAAGAAATTTACCGATGATAGGATCCACTTTTAAAATGGGCCACGCCCTTTGTACAGCCTCCCGCATCCTGTAGTGTTGGGGGTGAAAAGTGGTGATAAATCTGACCATATTTGAATCTTTAGATCTGGTGGTATTATTATATAGCAAATCATTACGCAAGGAATGTTTCGCTCTGTGGTATGCCCTCTTAATGGAACGTCCACTATAGCCTCTAGCCAAGAAGCGAGACCTTAGCTCTTTGCTCTTGCCTCAAAATCAGAATCCGTGGAACAGATCCGCTGTAGTCGGAGGAACTGTCCCACAGGGATCGCTTTTGTCACATGAGACGGATGGCAAGAGGTGGAATGTAACACCATGTTTGTTGAAGTCTCCTTGCGATAAATATCGGTCTGGATAACACCTGAATTATCCCTCCTAATGGCAACATCCAAGAAATTAATAACAATAATCACCTTGTTGTCATTACGAGGTGCTTCAGAAGTGTGTATAGGGCGTCTTTTATATGGATGGAAGGCATGGTCCCGTAACCTATGTGTTTCTCCATAAGATGTCGTTGATACAGATAATCCCCTAGGTTTAATAGGGCCAAATGGGAGGAGGCATGTGACACCTGTTCGTATTCTCTCATGCAGCTCTTGATTAACCTCAATTCTAAACAAATTAATGAGCTTGATAAAAATATTGATACCCTACAAACTGAGATCCGCAGTGGCTGTGCTTCAGAAAGGATCCAGTCATTTGAACTAGATATGGACAAATGCATGGATCAGCTTGTAAAAACTAATCCAAGACAATCAAATAAAGAAATATGCCAGAGATACTAAAGACTATCAAGGCAAAAGAGTTTATCTATGGAGGAAGAAAAATGGCCCTATTAAACCTAGGGGATTATCTAGGTGATTAATCTCAGTAATCATATATTATCTGATTCTGATGTTTCTTTACTTGGCAGGGGCTTATCCTACTCTCCCACTTCCAGTTATGATCCGTTCACGGGTGTCAAAGATCTACACATCTTTGCAAGGTCCCTTACTGTTCAAAAGGTATTTTTACAATGGTGACATTTCACATCTTTTCCAACAGAAGAGGAGCAGGAGGCATTAAGGATTTTGGAGGAGTTGGCATTGGAACACAATGATAATGGAGGTAAGATCCCTCCTTCCATACGTCCACGTTCCAAGAAGTTCCCCCCTTTTTCCACTTGTCCCAGTATTGATTTGTTTGTGCGGGTGGTGGCGGAGGATTTCTCCAAGATTCCTTTGGTAGAGGGGCTGATAATCTCACTAGAGATGAAAGAGAACGATTAAAGTTCCTACAAGGTTTGCCTGATGTTGTGCTGAAGCCAGCCGATAAGGGTGGCAATGTGGTCATCTGGCCTAAATCTTTATATGAAAGGGAAGCATTTCGACAGTTAAATAATTCTGTTTGTTATCGCAAACTTACATATAATCCCCTTTCTGCTTATTCTGCGAAACTAGAAGATATTCTTAAAAAAGCTGTTGATACTAATGTCATCACTGATGGGCTGGCTTCCGCACTAAGAATCAGGGAACCTACTATTGCCACTCTATACCTTCTACCTAAGGTTCATAAGAGTCTTTCGTCACCCCCTGGCAGGCCCATCGTGTCTGGAGGGGTAACTTTTTGGAAAATATAAATAAGTGGATTGACCATTATCTTCAACCATTGGTTGCCAACCTCCCCTCCTTCCTCAAAGATACCGGCGACTTGCTGCGGAAGGTCGATGGTTTGTGTTTGGAGGGTGATTCTCTATTAGTGTCCTTGGATGTTGAGTCCTTATATACCAACATTAAACATTCTGACGGCATTGCCGCAGTCCGATTTTTCCTTGGAACAACCACACTAGCTACTGGCCTTAGGGACCTCATCCTGGAGCTACTAGAGTTCACCCTCACCCACAATTTTTTTGTTTTCAAAGGGTCCTTCTACCTACAGCTCCAGGGGACGGCTATGGGTGCTGCCTTCGCGCCATCCTATGCCAACCTCTTCCTGGGTCTGTGGGAGAGGGACATTTTCCTGACTGACAAAGAGGGGTCAATTAATCACGTCCCTTTTTGGGTTCGTTATATTGACGATATCTTCTTTGTCTGGCAGGGCACATCCATCGACCTTGGGCAATTCGTCGCCTCTTTGAACAGTAATGACCTTAATATCCATCTCACTCTGGTTTGGGACCCTTCTGTTATTAATTTCTTGGATGTTGCCATTAGGAGGGATAATTCAGGTGTTATCCAGACCGATATTTATCGCAAGGAGACTTCAACAAACATGGTGTTACATTCCACCTCTTGCCATCCGTCTCATGTGACTAAAGCGATCCCTGTGGGACATGTTCCTCCGACTATGGCGATCTGTTCCACGGATTCTGATTTTGAGGCAAGAGCCAAAGAGCTAAGGTCTCGCTTCTTGGCTAGAGGCTATAGTGGACGTTCCATTAAGAGGGCATACCACAGAGCGAAACATTCCTTGCGTAATGATTTGCTATATAAATAATACCACCAGATCTAAAGATTCAAATATGGTCAGATTTATCACCACTTTTCACCCCCAACACTACAGGATGCGGGAGGCTGTACAAAGGGCGTGGCCCATTTTAAAAGTGGATCCTATCATCGGTAATTTCTTCCCGATAGACCATATTTTACTTTTAGACGGGCTAGAAATCTACGCGATCAATTGGTTTCTAGTCATTACTCTGGTCAACACATTGGCACTTTTTTAGACAAAATTCCGGTTGCTAATGGATGTGCTCCATGTGGGAAATGCGTGGCGTGCCCGAACATTGTACGATGCTCTACATTTGCTAATTCTGATGGAACTAAACAATTTTCCATCAAACAACGCATTACGTGCACGACAAGATATGTCATCTATTGTGCTAGTTGTCCGTGTGGACTACTTTATGTTGGTCTTACCACTCGACAATTTAAAGTTCGAGTACGCGAGCATGTCCTGGGCATTGCAGCCGCATCCACATGTACTGACTTAGCCATATTAAAAACGTTGCCTCGCCACTTTGCTGAATTTCACCACTGTGATAGCTCTTTGCTAAAAGTTAGGGGTATTCATGCCCTTAACATTAATATACGGGGTGGAGATTTGTCTAGGAGGCTTGCACAGGCTGAGACTAAATGGATTTGGACATAAAAACCATTCATCCTCATGGGTTAAATGAGAACATATCATTTGTCCCCTTCTTGTAATCTCCTCATTGGTTCATCATTTATATCCTTCATCCGCATGATCTTTTGTTTTATTTGTATTTTAACTATGTATTTTCTTTGTAGATATTTTTCTGCCTACCGATGCTTGGCACATTTTTCGTACATATACTGACGACCACTTGGAGAATCCCGAATGTCACGTCTTTCTTCCTATGGATTCCTTTGTTCCTGATATATTGGACTTCCGATAATGTTTTTGAAATAGAATATCTTATTGTGACCTGAGGAATATTATATTCAGTATGATGTGCTTTTTGTATTTTTGTATTATCGTTCATATCATATTATTTGTTGTTATTGTATATATTTTTGTATTATGATTTATTTTTGTTGGTTGTTTTTTGGTATTTTCATCATTTTTATTATTTTTTATTATTTTCTTTTTTATGTTGTACATATTTGTTATGTCTCATTAATTTTGTCTTGTTATATGCGTTATGTTATACTTACACATTTCTGTCTTTTCCGTTTTATTTTGCATCGTTGTGGCCATTTTTATTCCTGGTGTTTTCTATATTGTGGCGGTTCTGCGCATGCGCTGTCCTTTCTTCGTGCCGCCGCGTCACTTCCGGTGACGTCTCATGGCCGGATCACGTGGGGCCCCACGTGATACCGGATGTGACGCCCCGTATACGCGGTGCGCATGCGCGAGGTTGCGATAGCGTGTGAGGCATTTCCGTTCCTTTTAATATATATATATGTATCTGTTCATCACTTGGTTACATGCCCCCTGAGGAAGGAGCGTCTTTACCGCTCCGAAACGCGCGTCGGGGTGGGCTGGGTGACTGTGACCACCGCATCTATCGGTAAATATCTATGCCACCTTTTGCCACTTATATGCATTGGTTCTATGCTGTGCGGTATATAGACTCATAGGCACTGACCATGATTTGATCCATTGTTCTATAGACGCACTATGTTCATATATCCTTGTCATTACTTTCCCTGCTAAATGCACTGTGGCAATTGCTGTTTGACATACATGGCTCATACTTTGCCTATTGTGCAGAATGTATTTTGTTGGTGCTACAGGGTCATTTCCCGGCCCATTTCTTGATTGTGTGTATTGAGGGATGTATTGCCCTTATTTTGCCAGATACCTTGCCCATATATATTTAATAAAGTTTGTATTTATGACCATTAGACTGTTTTCTTCTTCTTTTCCTTCGCTTGTCCTTAATAGCAGTTGGTCTTATATTGTCCATTTTTGGCATTATATAATATTGTTATGTGATCCTATTAGGATCACTCTTTTTTACTCTATCCATCTATGTATGTTGCCAATATCGCCGTTTATATTTTATATCTATCCAGCATATAGTCTAGTCTTGTCTGATGATGACATGATGGACTTTTCTGTTGACTGATCCTCCTGAGGATATCAGACTGATATGTATGACAAGCATTTTGTAGCATTCCCATCCGTATAATACTAATATTACCTAGCTATTGGGCATATGCACGAACATGTCTTACAAACAATGTATGCTTCTATCCTTTTTGCTGCCTGAGGAAAAAGATGACATTGAAATGCCCCCTTTCACCCACCCCACCGCTTCTGAACTGGAGGTGATAGACTGATCATCTATGGAGGAGGTTGAAGCAAATTTATCACCTTGTCTTATGGAGTGTGCACTACTGTTCTCCTGCATATATAACCAGAAAGGCCGTGACTGTACTCTGTGTACATAATGCTATATTATTGATAAGGAGAGGTTAATTTAGTACTATGGTCCTTTGGTTCAAATACTGTATGTGTCTGGTAAATCTGCAAATGTATACCTCAGACAGAAGACTGCATGGTATCTAACTACATAGTGTAATGCAGCAGCTTTCATGACTGTATGGTAAAGGGGCACTGACCCATATTAGTCCAACTTAAATGTCTTTATTTTGGCAACTTACAAATTAACTCAAACTTTATCCTTCGATTCATAGCCGGATCGTCCATAACAATTCGTATCAAATACATTGCCATGGGCGACTGCACCGCCGTATCAATCGTGGGTGCATCAATGGCTATGACTTCTCTGGCCTGTGTTCAGTCTCACACAGAGCTCCTGCTCTGATACTTGCAAACCTAACACTGACATACCCAAACCTTAACTGAAAGTTTAAATGGAAATGGTGTACATGGGCCACAATCAAGACCCAGGGTAGAGGGAGAGATCTGCCCCACTACTCATCCTACAGATATCTCCAGAAATATAAGTCCATGTCAGGTTTTCTGTCTGGCTCTCACTCACTCCTGGACTTCTCAATAACTCATAGCTGAAGCATTTGTTTCACCTCAGCCACGATGGCTTGCCGCTGGGCATCCGGCACACGGTACGGTTTCATTTGTACCCTTACCTGAGTCTCAGTGACAATGTCATGTTAGATTAGATATTCGGCCTGGCAGGTCCAAGAACACGTCTGTATTCTGCTGCACCAATTTTCAAGCCTTCCATCGCTACTGTTTATAGAGGGCGTCACTTATCTTTACTGCTCTCCCGGCCTCCTCCCAGACCGGTGTCAGAGGGTCCACAGACTATACAACCATAGTCGCGTTGGTAATCATACATTCTTGGTCTTTCCACGCCTTTAACAGATTTACATGATATAATTGCTCGGGCTTCCACTTCCCAGGCTGATATACCCTGTAACTCATTTCCTCAGCCTTTTCTTGAACTACATATGGCCCTTGCCACTTGGCCACTTGGCCATGAGCTTACTTTCGGCAGTGAGCACTAAACTTAATACCTGATCCCCTTGTGGCCTTTCTATTGTACGCTCGGCTCTGCGCTGCCTGGGCATCCACTAGATGGTCCTTTACAATCAGCATCACAGCCGCGATCCTGTCCTGCATACTCGCCACACATTCTATCACACTTTTATGGGGAGTAGACTCCTGTTCCCACATTTCTTTGGCTATGTCCAGCAGGTCCCTGAAATGTCTACCATATACCATATTTTTGTATTTTTCGGATTATAAGATGCTCCGGATTATAAGACGCACCCCAAATTTTGAGGAGAAAAATAGGAACTTTTTTTTAATAAAATGGTGGTGCTTCTTATAATCCATGCATCTTTCTGCTTATCGGGGGTGGTAGCTGCAGTGAAGCCGGGTCCCAGGGTCACTGAAGGAGGCAGGAGTGGGGTGATGCTGCAGTTCGCAGGCTGGGATGAGGGGAAGTTCCGATGTGCAGTGATGAGCGGTGTGAGCACCGCTGCGGGTGTCCGCGCTGCTGCAGGTGTCTCTGGTGCTGTTGCGGGAGTCTCCGGCGCTGCTGCGGGGGTCTTCGGTGGTGCCGGTGCTGCTGCGGGGGTCTCCGGTGATGCGGGGGCTCTGCCGACATTTTGTGAAAGGCCCTAGCCCCCGCAGTTGCATGGTTTCCTATGCGGTGGACTCCAGGAAAATGGCCGCTGGGGGCGGCACCAATATATCGGGAGATGAGATTTCAGCGTTGAGATCTCATCTCCCGAGATCTCCATTTGCGCATGCGCCACCCCCGGCGGCCATTTTTCCAGAGTCCACTGCATAGGAAACCTTGCAACTGCCGGGGCTCTTGCCTTTCACAGCAGCAGCACTGGACACCGCCAGGGACCCCCGCAGTAATGGACACTGCCGTAGTACCGCTGGGCACCCGCAGCACTGCCAGAAACCCCTCATGCCAGCCTGTGGCCTGCAGCAATGGTACCAGTAAAGTATATCCGCATTAAGACGCATCCCCATTTTTCCCCCAAATTTGGGGGAAAAAAGTGCATCTTATAATCCGAAAAATAAGGTACTAGTTTGAATGGAGAGAATCCCATTGAAGACTGCGTTACCTCTTGGACAGTAAACATTAAACGCCCCTGATGAAGCTTGGGTGAAACCTGGGTTGGGGCTAGGGGTTCAACCCTATGCCATTACCTGACTAAGGTGCATCACTTGATGTAAGTACTATGCCTGCTATGTATATACTTCTCTGTTGTCAGTACATATTATTCTATATGTCATAGCTGAGCGCTGACACACTGTTGTCTGTGTACTATATTGCCTCTTGGGTTAAATCTTTCCATCTGAGCAAGAACAAGACATCATTGATTGTCATCTTTTATTTTTTGTGGTTCCAACTGTGGTTGTCCTAGGTCTATTAGCAATTGTCTTAACCATAGAACTTCTTGCATGTGCTGCTGCAACATTGTCTGCTTCTGTTGGCGACAGCATTACTATCGATTGGTTTTTACTAGTCCAACTAATTGGTCCGCCTGAGAGAAAGAAAATATAGCCACTGGTAGATCTTCTGTCAGTTGGATCTCCAGCCCAATCTGCATCAACTTATTAAGTTAAAATGCATTTATCACTTGCAGGCAGTTTCAGTTTAACATTGCTAGTTCCTTTCAAATAACGTATTACTCTCTTCACGGCATTCCAATCCGCTTTATCTGGCTTGGATACTTTTCTACTCAGAATTCCTACTGCTGCTGCGATGTTTAGCCTTGTAATAGTCGCTAGATACAGTAATTTTCCTATTGCCATTCTGTATTCTTCATTATTTGGTAAAACATTTTTCCACTATTCATATATTTAAGATAATTAGTTTCCATTGGAGACTGCTATTTTTGCATCCTTCAATCCAAATGTTTCAGTTATGTCTAGAATCATGTGATTTTGATTATGTAGGAAACTTCTATCTTCTCCTTCTATCTGTATTCTTAGGTACTGTTTCACATTTCCCAAGTCTTTGATCTCAAAATGTTGATTCAGGATTTTTAGTATGTCCTCTTTATCCCTTTCTTTTTCAAAACAAACTACCATATATACTTGTGTATAAGCCGACCCATGTATAAGCCGCCCCCCCTAATTTTGCCACAAAAAACTGGGAAAACTTATTGACTCGTGTATAAGCCGGGTGTATAAACTGCCCTCCTGCTCTGTGCTGCCCCGTCCTGCTCCTTGCTCCCCCATCCAGCTCTGTGCTCCCCCATTCTCCTCTGTACTCCCCCCTCCTGCTCCGTCATCCGCTGTGCTCCCCCATTCCTTCTCCGTCCTCCTGTGCCCCCCTCCTGCTCCGTGATCCTCTGTGCCCTCCATCCTCTCCCCTGTTCTGCTCCGTGCTCCTTTGCCCTCCATCCTCCCCTGTCCTGCTCCGTGCTCATTGTCCTCCTCCATGCTTCCCCCGTCCTCCGTTCTCCCCGTCCTCTTCCATGCTTCCCCCGTCGACCGTTCTCCCCCCGTCCTCCTCCATGCTTCCCCATCCTCCGTTCTCCCCCTCGTCCTCCTCCATGCTTCCCCGTCCTCCCCCCGTCCTCCTCCATGCTTCCCCCGTCCTCCGTTCTCCCCCCGTCCTCCTCCATGCTTCCCCCGTCCTCCGTTCTCCCCCCGTCCTCCTCCATGCTTCCCGTCCACCGTTCTCCCCCCCTCCTGCTTCGTGCTCCTTGTCCTCTCCTCCATCATACTCACCCCTCCCCGTGCCATTGCTGAACGACCCTGAAATCCTGCGTTCTCCCGGCTTCCTGCAGCTCTCCAGCGCTGAGCCGTGATGTAATATCGCTCATTAAGGCCATGAATATGGAGGCAACGCCCATGGGAGTGGCATCGCGTCCATATTACATGACCTTAATGAGCGGGTATTACGTCACTGCTCAGCGCTGGAGAGCTGCAGGAAGCCGGGGAGAACGCAGGATTGCAGGGACATTCAGCGATGGCATGGGGAGGGTTGAATATGATGTCCCAGCCACCGGCTCCTGCCGCGGCATCCCCTCCCCCGCTGGTTTCTGCCCTATGACTCGTGTATAAGTCGAGGGGGCATTTTCAGCACGAAAAAAGGTGCTGAAAATCTCGGCTTATACACGAGTATATACGGTAAAATGTCATCAACATATATGAGTACATAAATCCATTTGTCCATTAGTCTTTTTGTGTACAGGCAAGGATCAGCTTTGCTTCTATGAAATTTTTCATTTGTGAACACTTCCGTGATTTTATCATTCCACGATTTAGCAGCTTGTTTTAAAACCGTATATACTTTTCTGTAATTTGCAAACTATGTTTGGGTTACTTTCATCTTTGAATCCTGGAGGTTATTCCATGTAAATATCTTCTGTTAAACTTCCATTAAAAAATGCTGTCTTTATGAGGGGGGCCTGAAAATTACGAGGACCACCCTTGAAATCTTTTTTGCATGGTTTTGTTTTGCAATGCAATCTCTTATTTACTTTGTTGCATGGTCTCATGATGAGCAATCTTTATTTATTTAAAAAAAAAATTTCCGTGACAGCATTTTCAAGTTTGGTGGCAAGGCTGAAATATGGGAATGGATAAATTGGCAAAGCGAGCAGTCATTCAATACCTTCAGAAAAAAGGACTCACAACATTGGAAATTCACAAGGACATGCTGGAGACATTAGGGGACAATGCCTTCTTATACGATGGTGAAAAAGTGGGTTGCAGATTTCAAGCCGGGACAGACATCAATTGAAGATGCTGCTCGCAGTAGTCATCCCTCAACCGCATGCAAAAGAAGAAAATTTTCTAAAAAGTGCAATACATTGTAATGGCAGATCGATGGGTCAAACAGCGGCACATTGCACAATATGTGGGCATATCAGTGGAGAGGGTTGGCCATATCCTAACACAGCTGTGAACATGCATAAAGTTTCGGCACGATGGGCGCCCAGACTTTTGACCTTAGAGAACAAACGTCTGAGAGAACTTCGCTCTGCGGAAAATGTGCAACTGTTTGAAGCTGATATTCAACTTTTTATGCAGATTTGTTACAATGAATGAAACTTGGGTACACCACTTTTGTCCAGAGTGAAAAGAAGACTCAAAACAGTGGAAACATCCCACTCCCACGCCCCAAAAAAGGAAGGTGGTTCCATCCGCTAGCAAGGTGATGGCATCAGTGTTGTGGGATTCCAAGGGTGTCATTCTTCTGGAGTTCCTCCAGAAAGGTCAAACCATCAATGGGGAATATTATGCAGCTCAGATTTATCGTCTGAGTTCATCAATTAAGGACAAACATCGAGGGATGCTGCGGAAAGGGGTGTTGTTTCACCAGGACAATGCGCCAGTTTCACACATAAGCTGTTGCAATGGCTGCAAATCACTTGTGTGATTTCCAACTGCTTCAGAACCCCACCCTATTCCCCTGATTTGGCTCCCTCAGACTATCAACCTATTTCCACAGATGAAAAAGCACCTTTGTGGAAGTCGTTTTCCTTCTAATGAAGCCGTCATTGATGCCATAGGAGTTTTTGGAGGAGCAAGACGGAACGTTCTACCACAGTGGACTAATGAAACTCCAAGAGGATGGCATACCTGTGTAACCCTCAAGGAGACTATGTCGAGAACTGACTGTAAAAATTTTGACCCACGGTCACTACTTCTGGGTTGGGCCTCGAAATTTTCAGGCGCCCCTTGTAATCCAGATGTTTTACTTCCATTTGCTTCATTGCTGCAACTGCAAAGTTCTTATTGTAGTATGTTTGACAACAGGAGCAAATGTTTCATCGTAATCTTTCCATATTTTTGAGAATAACCTTTAGCTACGAGTCTTGCTCGGTATCGTTCAGCTGTGCCATCTGTTTGGTACTTTATTTTAAAAACCCATTTACATCCTAGGCTTTTCTTACTTCTGGTAATTCTGTTAATGTCCATGTCTTTGAGTCATGCATGGATTTTATTTCTATTTCTGCTGCCTCTATCCATTTATTAGCTTCTTCTTCAGGAAGTCGGGATATGTCTTGCCAAGAGGTAGGTTCATAAATTTTACTTGTACTTGCCTTGTATGAGAGGCGTTTTGGTGGTTTTCCTTTGTTTTCTCTTATTGAACGTCTTGGTTCTGTGTCTATTTGTAGTTGTATTTCTTCACTTTCAGTATTCTGTTCTTTATCAATTTCTACTTCTTTTTCATCAGATATTCCTTCAGCTATATCACTGCTCTTTTTCTCATTCATTTTTTTTTTCCAGTGAAATCATTGTCTTCATTTAGATCCTCAATGAATGTCACACTGTTACTCACCGTAACTCTGTCTGTTTTGGGATTTTCACTATATCCAACGAATATTCCTTCTATGGATCTGTTTTGAAGTTTGGAAACATTTTTCTGTTGGAATGAATACAAAAACTGTACAACAAAAACTCTTAAATGATTGACACTTGGTTTCATACCTTGCCACAGTTCATATGGAGTTTTTTTCAGGTTTCTGGAAAAAAAAGTCGGTTTTGTAGTTATGTAGGTGTCCTTGCTGCTTCACCCCAATATTTCTCTGGTAGTTTGGAATCTGTCAGCATACATCTCATCATTTCTGTTAGAGTTCTGTTTTTTCTTTCTGCTACTCCATTTTGTTCAGTGTATATGGAACAGTCTTTTGATCTTCTATACTATTTTGTCTTAAAGGGAATCTGTCACCCTAAATTGGCGGGATATTTAAATGATGGCAGTCAGGTCAGATGGGCGGTGTTTTGGGTACTTGCCTTAACATGTTGTTCGCCGCTGTCTCCATTATTTCTGGGAATTGTAGTCGTTGCCCTCCATATAACGCGCCTGCGCATTGCAATCTGCGGGCAAAGCATACTGCGCGTGCGCAATTCATGATTGCAATGTGCAGGCGCGTTTATATGGAGGGCAAACGACTACAATTCCCAGAAATAATGGAGACAGCGGCGAACAACATGTTAAGGCAAGTACCCAAAACACCGCCCATCTGACCTGACTGCCATCATTTAAATATCCCGCCAATTTAGGGTGACAGATTCCCTTTAAGTAGTCTTCTATCCTGTGACCTGTAAATTCACCTCCATTATCACTTCTAATGACAATTGGCTTCCTCTGAAACTTGTTATTCGACTTTGTCACGTAGTCTACTAGTTTATTGAAAACTCGCTTTTGTTCTTGATCAAGTATGCGACTGTGTATCTTGAGTAGTCGTCTTAAAAGTTACCATATATCTATTGCCTCCTGATGTAGTCACTTTCAAGGGGCCACATACATCAGTATGCACCAAATCAAGTGGTCTTGTGCTTTTTCGTTTCACTTTTTTAGGAATAGATATCCTTGTGGCTTTAGATTTTATACAACATCTTACAGTAATTGAGCAATCAGATATCAATAAATCTTTGGTCAATCCTTTCCTTTGTAGCTCCATTATACTTTCAGGATGTCTGTGTCCTAGACGTCTATGCCACATGTGAATACAATTCTTGTGATCATGTGTACACAACTTCATCTGTTCCTTTAATGTGTCTAGATGATATAATTATTCATCTGCCTTGACATTGATTATTATCATCTTTGAATTTTACAGTAAGTCCTTTAGTGTTAGACGTTTTACAGATAACATCCTCCTTCTAATCCTGGAACATATAACACATCCTGTACAAGTATTTTTGAATCATGCCAAACTTGTTAGAACAGTTTAGTTTCCTTGTCCAACACCCTTCTGCAGTTATTTTGCTTCCATGTGCAAGATAAAAGGCTTCTTTCTTATTTAAATCAAGTTCAGTTAAGAAATTTTATTACTTGTCATGTGACTTGTTGCTCCTGAGTCAATAAACCAATCAATGATGTTTCTTATCAGATACTTTAAATGTACCATTCCAATTATTTTCACATGATCATAAATTATTTTTCATCTTCTGTGTATTATCTTTATGGTGTCATCGTACGGGACTCTACTCCACTGTGGGTATCAATCAATCCTGTAAGCCCAGGAACCTGGAAAAGGTACAAGACCCTTGGGTTAGTCCCAGACAGACTTGGGATCAGAAGAACTGAGCCCATACTGAGGGGGTACCATGGAATGAGAGTGGCAGGAGACAAGTTTCCCCTAAACTGGTCTTGTGGACCAGCGATGCCGCTGCTATCAGGTGCTGGCGGTGCCAAGGGCCAGGGCATGTGCTGAACCCATGTACTGGGGTAGCCCAGGCAGTCTACATCACGGATGCTGTCGCTGGATACCTTTCCCTCTTTGATCTAACTGGTTTAGTATGCTTATGCACATCCTGGGGGACACATAATGCCCCTCGTATATGATTCCTGTCACTACCTCACAATAGGTAGACAGCAGTGGCATACCGCTAATAGCAGAGATCATGTGTCCACTATAGGGCACGTAAGGTGGGGAAACCTGGTGCCTCCCTTGACCGCATCACAATTTTGACGTATCTGCATCCTAAAAATACAAATATCATTAAACACAATGGTGAAGGAGGAGCCGTAAGCTCCCTGTGCCACCATTCAGCCTGTGTACCTGAGTCTCAGCGCAACAGGTGTAATGACGTCAATAGATATCGCCTGCTGCGCAAAGCCTCAGGCAATACCCGCAAAAAATCTCAGCAGCGCTCCAAGTGGGGTCTCCATCGGGGTGGGTTGCCTGTAGTGGAAGGTGTGTCTAGGCCTAATATATTATTTCTACTCTGTGGAAATTGATAAAAACTTTAGTGGTGTGTGACAATTACTTTCTGAAATGTGGAGAACCCAGGTTGGTTCTCCATCTGGTGGGTTGCCTGTGTATGTTGGTCTCCCAGACAGGCAGGCCTGCACTTACTTTCAGGCAACTACCTGTGTTACTTTCCTTACATTTTTTACCAACATTACTGTATGAAATGATATTTTGTGCCATCTGACTGTGACTGGAATAAAAAAAAAATAAAAAAATTGGAGAGTTGCATGAAGTCAGTGGCGGATTATAATAGGGTCAATCTGGGTGGCTCCCCAGGGCCCAATGGTGTGGGGGGGCCCACCACTGGCCGCCATCAGGGCATTACTGCCCTGACTGGCGTATGGGGCCCGGTGGGCAGAGGGAGCTCGCATCAGACCCCGTCTCATTGCTCACGGGCCCCTACCGGCAGCCGGCAGGCTAAACTGGGCCCTTAGGGCGCTGCGGCAGTTGACGCTAATGATGTGCGGGCCCGCGCCGCACGTCAATAGTTAACAGCCGCCAGCCAATCGGAGGCTGGCAGCTGACGTCAGCTGCAGCGCGCACGTCGCCGGTGTCTGACGTCATTGTCAGTCGCCGGCGAGTGCGCACTTCAGCTGCGTGCACGGAGCTTCGCCGCAGGGGGCGCGGCCAGGAAAGAAGAACTTGTTTTTTAGGGTTTTCTTTTATTGAGAGCGGCGATCCGGGGAGCCCGGGGCAAACTGTGAGCAGGGCCGGCTCCAGGTTTTTATGGGCCCCGGGCGAAAGAGCCTCAGTGGGCCCCTTTTAAAACACAGACCACGATTCATGATGCACAGATACAGCAGAGAAATATGGGTATAGTACAATGCCAAAACTTCACTTCTTCCATTACATGAGTGATATCTATTGTAAATTGTACAATAGCTCAAAAACGCCAAATCCTCACAGCGCACAGAACAGACTGGACAGTAAGTCTCCATACAATTTATGGGCACCACAGTCTCCCCCTCATCACCCATATAATACCCCATGCAGGATGTCACCCCCCATATAATGCTCCATACAGAATACTGGACCCAAAATAATGCTCCATACAGAATACTGGACCCAATATAATGCTCCATACAGGATACTGGTCCCCATATAATGCTCCATACAGGATTTCTGGTCCCCATATAATGCTCCATACAAAATATGGAGCTCTCCTCTGCGCTGTACTGCGTTCTGCACTGTTACGGCTCAGGAAAGGGCGCTGTGGAAAGACTCCCCATTATCATCATGATTGCCTCCTTAACATCATCATTGTCTCTTATCATCATCATTGCCTCCCCATCATCATCATGGCCTCCCCATTATCATCAATGCCTGCCCATCATCATCATCTCCCATCATCATCTTTTCCCCATCATCAATGCCTGCCCATTATCATCAATGCCTGCCCATCATCATCTTCTCCCCATCATCAATGCCTGCCCATTATCATCAATGCCTCCCATTATCATCATCTTCTCCCCATCATCATCAATGCCTCCCCATTATCAGCAATGCCTGCCCTCATCATTTCTCCCCATCATCAATGCCTGCCCATTATCATCAATGCCTGCCCATTATCATCATCTTCTCCATCATCATCATCAATGCCTCCCCATTATCAGCAATGCCTGCCCATCATCACACACAGACAGCACACAAGCACTCTCTCACATACATACACACACAAAGCACCGCACTACATACCACAGGAACACACCAACGTCTTACCTGTCCGGCGTCCCCGCGCTTTCTGCCACAGCCGGCCGCTGAATGATGACGTCATTCAGCGGCGCTGCTGTGTAGAGGAGGCGCCGGGCCACCTGGAGCCCGGAGCTGCGGCAGCGGAGGCACGGGAGAGGTAAGTATTGTGCCAGCTGATGCCGGGGCCCTGAGCAGCGGGGGGGGGCCCAGTGGCGGCGCTGACACCGCTCTCCTCCGCTAACGGGCGCGGGGGTGCCAGACTGCGAGTGGGCCCCCCCGCCTGCTCGGGGGCCCCGGCACTTGCCCGGGTGTGCGGGTGCTGACGCCGGCCCCGACTGTGAGACATGGGGGACAGAATGCTGGACACGGGGGCAGAATACTGGACACAGGGGGCCAACTGTGAGACACGGGGCAGAATGCTGGACATGGGGGGCAGACTGTGAGACACGGGGGACAATACTGGACACGGGGGCAGAATACTGGACACAGGGGGCCCGACTGTGAGACACGGGAGCAGAATGCTGGACACGGGGGGCAGACTGTGAGACACGGGGCAGAATGCTGGACACGGGGGGCAGACTGTGAGACAAGGGGGCAGAATGCTGGACACAGGGGCGACTGTGGACATGGGGGCAGAATGCTGGACACAGGGGCAGACTGTGAGACATGGGGCAGAATGCTGGACACGGGTCAGACTGTGAGACATGGGGCAGAATGCTGGACACAGGGGGCAGACTGTGAGACAACGGGGGCAGAATGTTGGACACGGGGCAGACTGTGAGATGAGGCAAAATGCTGGACACGGGGGACAGAATGCTGGACATGGGGGGCAGACTGTGAGACATGGGGGCAGAATGCTGGGACACGGGGGCAGACTGTGAGACACACGGCAGAATGCTGGACAGGGGGGGAGAATGCTGGACACAGGAGCAAACTGAGACACGGGGCAGAATGCTGGACACGGGTCAGACTGTGAGACACGGGGGCAGAATGTTGGACACGGGCAGACTGTGGACATGAGGCAAAATGCTGGACACGGGGGACAGAATGCGGAACGGGGGGGGATGGAACATGGGGCAGAATGGGAAGGGGGGAACTGTGAGACAACGGGCAGAATGCGGACACGGGGGGAAATGATGGGCAGGGGGGCAGAATGTGCACAGGGCGACTGTCAGACACACGGGCAAATGCGGACACGGGGGGCAGACTTTGAGACACGGGGCAGAATGCGGGGAAAGGGGACAGAATGTGGACAGGGGGCAAACTGTGAGACACGGGGCATATGCTGGACACAGGGACGAATGCGGACATGGGGGCAGATGTGAGACACGGGGGAAAATGTGGAACGGGGGAAAAATGTGGCATGGGCAGAATGTGCACTGGGGGGCGAATGGGACCGGGGGAAAAAGCTGGACCAGGGGGAGAAGTACCGGGGGGGGAAAAGTGGACAGGGGGGGAATGTGGACACGGGGGGGGCAAATGCTTTGGGCAGGGGGCAGAATGTGGGCAGGGGCGAAACGGACCGGGGGGGAGAATGCTGGACCGGGGGGGAGAAAAGTGGCACGGGGGGCAGAATGTGGACACTGGGGCAAATGCCCGGGGGGGCATGGGGGGCAGAATGCTGGAAAGGGGGAGAATGGGAAGGGGGGGGAAATGCGGACAGGGGGCGAATGCTGGACCCCGGGGGGGAGAATGTGGGCACGGGGGGGCAGAATGCTGGACTGGGGGGGGGAGAAAGCTGGACAGGGGGGGGGAATGCTGGGCAGGGGGGAGAAGGGG
>JARQOD010000003.1:573698949-573764016 GCA_033576555.1 Oophaga sylvatica | reverse complement strand
TTTGTTTTAATTACAATTAGGCTTTATCTTCAGCCTCCAGCCATGCAGCATAAGTTAGCACTAGTGTCTGATTTCTCCTACTCCTACACTGATTAGTAGCACTTCACCTTCATATTAAACGGTGCAAGTTTCTTTTAGCAGTGCAGGGGTTAATCTGCTCAGTTGAGAGCTCCTGGAAGCTTTTCTGCATTAAGGCTCAGCTGAGCACTGTTAGCCACTCCCATCTACTATATAATCGGGGTCCTGGCTAGCACTCATTGTCAGAGCAATCTTATGCTACATGGCTGGAGGTTGTTGGTAGTTGTTATTGGAGAAGGCGTTTGGTGGATTTATCTGTGACTGTTGCTAGGTTTTGAATGTGTGATAATTCTCTTTCTTCTCCTACTTTGGTTTAACTCCATCTTCCACTCTCCGGTGCATTCCTTTGTTGTCTGTGTGAGTATATTTTTATGCTTGATATTTTTCATTATCCCTGTTCATATTCCTTGTTAGTCTGGTTGGCGAAACACGGTAAACTACTACTTCCCTCTTCCCTGAGTGGGGGAAGGGTACAGACTAAGGGTGGATTCAGGAGCTAAGGCAAGGTACGTGGCCCCGGCATCTTCACCATCAGAAGTAATCCAGGGAGCAGGGCGAGCTAGGGTGCCACTAGCGTTAGGGACAGAGAAGGAGCCACTGGTCCAGGGACACCCGACAACAGAGTCATGACATTAGCTTTGACCATAAGTGCTAGCCAATACTCAGATTATATAGGAGAGGGGAGTGGTTAACAGTGAACAGCTGAGAGCCTGAAATTTTCTAGGAGCTCTCAACTAACCAGATTGACCCCTGCACTGCTAAAAGAAACCTGCACCATTTAATATGAAGGTGAAGTTCTTCTAATCAGTGCAGGAGTAGGAGAAATCAGACGTTGCGGTCTTCTGGCTCCTGTCTGTCGAGGTAAACTCGTGACACATGAGTTCCTCACAATTCCTGAGATTGTTGAATTTCCCAAAGAGAAATTCCAAATGGGCTGTATATGACACACCAGTAGATAGGAACCCATTTGAATAATGAAAAAAAGCATAATGAGATTTTGTAGAAGAATATTTATGGATCGCCCACCAGGGCAGTGGGATACTAGGTACCGGGCCGGTGTGATGAAGGGATGTGTCACAGTGGCAGTGACCCGGTCCGTGGCCCTGGGCGTCCAATAAAAGGGGATTATTTACAGGGGATGTTTAGAGTTTGTAGTAAGGTATTCGTGACGCCACCTGTGGTATCTTGTCAATGGTGACCAGCGCTGTGGTGCAGATCCTCTGGATAGATGGTGAGATGCAGCAGAGTTTTTACAGCCTCCCACAGGTGAGGCTATGGGATCCCAGGGCAGGTAGATGTAGTGAAAGGTGGTAATGGTGCTGGGAGATGCAGCTGAGTGTAATAGGTGACGCAGGAAGAAACTGTGAAACAGTCAGCGAGTTGTAGTTTCCAAAGCTTTACTCACAATTCTGGCTGCAGTACAGATGCCCGCTTGGTACCGTGTCCTTCAGGTGAGGGGCTCAGCAAACCCTCAGGTAGATTGGGAAACACCTTTCCAGGACTCCTTTCTATATATGTGTTCCTTTTACTGGTCGTCTCACTGTGCTGATTTTCCCGCCTGCTATCCTTCCAGCACCTTCACCAACAGTGTCCCAGATCAGCGGCTGCGAATCCTGTTGGACAACGACTTATTTCTGCGTTCCTTTGATTCTACTGTATATAGCTACCTCTCCGGCGAAGATAATGGTGGTTATTGTCTGTGATCCATATTTTATCTCTGCAGTCGACTTGCTAGCTGAGTCATAAAGTTCTCCACTAGGCTAAGGGGTCGAGTGCCCTCTGCGACCTGGTCCCTCTGCCAACAGACCGGGACCGACAGATGGCTCCTGCTCTCTCCGTATCCCTAGGACCCCTTCCTCTCTCACTCCAGAAGCTTTTCTTTCTTTCTGATTCTTTCTCTCTACTTCTGGACCAAGCTCTTCCAGGGTCTAGAAATTCCCTTCTGAGTCTCCCTCTAGAAAGGATCCTTTCCACTGCAGCCTCCCTTCCCTGGGAGCTGCCTCTCCACACGTCTTACTCCTTCCTCCTCCCGTTCAGAACTCTCTAACTCTGCCTCTTCCTCCAGCTTCACTCCTCCTTGCTACTGACTGCTCCACCCACCCATACACCCTTTTCTATCTCCGCCTGGGATGAGACCATCCTCCCGCAGGGTACATCCAGGGTGCCCAGCTGTTCTAGTGTGTGTTGGGTGCAGGTGTTAGAGTCCTAGGTGGTGCTCCCTCCTTACCTGAGCGTGGGGTATCACGCTTCTGGGTGAGGCGCAATACCTCTGTGGCAACTGAACCCTGTGGCGCCACATTTACACATCATGTAAGCATAATAAATGATTTCACCCAACCAGTAACCATGAGTGGAGAAAAAATTTTGGGGTTATCATTCATATTCTCTGAAAAAAGACCAAGAAAGCAAAAATTCTGCTGGGGTATGTAAACTTTTGAGCACAACTGTATATGTACAGTACAGACCAAAAGTTTGGACACACTTTCTCATTCAAAGATTCTTCTGTATTTTCATGACTATGAAAATTGTAGAATCACACTGAATGCATCAAAACTATGAATTAACACATGTGGAATTATACACATGGAGGAGGTGGTGTGATGGTGTGGGGGTGCTTTGCTGGTGACACTGTTGGGGATTATTCAAAATTGAAGCGGTGAGCGGTCCAGCTCACCCCAAACCATCTCAATTGGGTTCAGGTCTGATGACTGTGGAGGCCAGGTCATCTGGCGTAGCACCCCATCACTCTCCCTCTTGGTCAAATAGCCCTTACACAGCCTGGAGGTGTGTTTGGGGTCATTGTCCTGTTGAAAAATAAATGATAGTCCAACTATACGCAAACCGGATGGAATAGCATGCCGCTGCAAGATGTTGTGGTAGCCATGCTGGTTCAGTATGCCTTCAATTTTGAATAAATCCCCAACAGTGTCACCAGCAAAGCACCCCCACACATCACACCACCTCCTCCATGCTTCACGGTGGGAACCAGGCATGTAGAGTCCATCCGTTCACCTTTTCTGCGTGCAAAGCAGTAATCAAAGCAAAAGGTGGCTACTTTGAAGAACCTAGAATATAAGACATATTTTCAGTTGTTTCACACTTTTTTGTAAAGTGTAATGTATAATTCCACATGTGTTAATTCATAGTTTTGATGCCTTCAGTGTGATTCTACAATTTTCAGTCATGAAAATACAGAAAAATCATTGAATGAGAAGGTGTGTCCAAACTTTTGGTCTGTACTGTAAATACAGTTATATGAAAAAGTTTGGGCACCCCTATTAATCTTAAGCTTAATGTTTTATAAAAATTGGTGTTTTTGCAACAGCTATTTCAGTTTGATATATCTAATAACTATTGGACACAGTAATGTTTCTGCCTTGAAATGAGGTTTATTGTGCTAACAGAAAATGTGCAATCTGCATCCAAACAAAATTTGACAGGTGCATAAGTATGGGCATCTCACCAGAAAAGTGACATTAATATTTAGTAGATCCTCCTTTTGCAAAAATAACAGCCTCTAGTCGCTTCCTGTAGCTTTTAATGAGTTCCTGGATCCTGGATGAAGGTATTTTTGACCATTCCTCTTTACAAAACAATTCCAGTTCAGTTACGTTTGATGGTCGCCGAGCATGGACAGCCCTCTTCAAATGATCCCACAGATGTTCAATGATATTCAGGTCTGGGGACTGGGATGGCCATTCCAGAACATTGTAATTGTTCCTCTGCATGAATGCCTGAGTAGATTTGGAGCGCTGTTTTGGATCATTGTCTTGCTGAAAGATCCATCCCCTGCGTAACTTCAACTTTGTCACTGATTCTTGAACATTATTGTCAAGAATCTGCTGATACTGAGTGGAATCCATGCGTCCCTCAACTTTAACAAGATTCCCGGAGCCGGCATTGGCCACACAGCCCCAAAGCATGATGGAACCTCCACCAAATTTTACTGTGGGTAGCAAGTGTTTTTCTTGGAATGCTGTGTTTTTTTGATACCATGCATAACGCCTTTTTGTATGACCAAACAACTCAATCTTGGTTTCATCAGTCCACAGGACCTTCTTCCAAAAAGAAATTGGCTTCTCCAAATGTGCTTTTGCATACCTCAGCCAACTCTGCTTGTGGCGTGCTGGCAGAAACGGCTTCTTTCGCATCACTCTCCCATACAGCTTCTCCTTGTGCAAAGTGCATTGTATAGTTGACCGATGCACAGTGACACCTTCTGCAGTAAGTTGATGCTGCAGCTCTCTGGAGGTGGTCTGAGGATTGTCCTTGACTGATCTCACCATTCTTCTTCTCTGCCTTTCTGATGTTTTTCTTGGCCTGCCACTTCTGGCCTTAACAAGAACTGTCCCTGTGTTCTTCCATTTCCTTACTATGTTCCTCACAGTGGAAACTGACAGGTTAAATCTCTGAGACAGCTTTTTGTATTCTTCCCCTGAACAACTATGTTGAATAATCTTTGTTTTCAGATCATTTGACAGTTGTTTTGAGGAGCCCATGATGCCACTCTTCAGAGGAGATTCAAACAGGAGAACAACTTGCAAGTGGCCACTTTAAGTAGCTTTTTTCATGATTGCATACACCTGGCTATGAAGTTCAAAGCTCAATGAGGTTACAAAACCAATAAAGTGCTTTAGTAAGTCAGTAAAAAGTAGGTAGGAGTATTTAAAACAAGAAAATGATAAGGGTGCCCATACTTATGCACCTGTCAAATTTTGTTTGAATGCAGATTGCACATGTTCTGCTAGTACAATAAACCTCATTTCAAGGCAGAAACATTACTGTGTCCAATAGTTATTAGATATATCAAACTGAAATAGCTGTTGCAAAAACACCAATTTTTATAAACCATTAAGCTTAAGATTAATAGGGGTGCCCAAACTTTTTCATATAACTGTATATATACAGCTCTGGCAAAAATTTAGAGACCGCTTTTAAATGTTCAGTTTCTCTTTATAGGTATATTTTTGAGTAAAATGTAAATTGTCCTTTTAGTCTATAAACTTCTGACAACATGTCACCGAATTTCTAAGCAATAAATTTTGTATTTTTTTCTGACAAAGAAAAATGGTCAAAATTGTTAAAAAAAAACAGTGCTTTCAGACCTCAAATAATGCAAAGAAAACAAGTTCATAATCATTTAGGAACAACAATACTAATGTTTTAACTCAGGAAGAGTTCTGAAATCAATATTTTGTGGAATAACCATGCCTCCATCCTTAAAATTTCTAAGATGGCAGTCCATTACAAGAAGGTCAAGCAGCAGACATTGGGGACAACAAAGCTACAGACGTGCAGAGGGCGAAAACGACTCTCCACTGACCAGGATGATTGTCATCTTATTTGAATGTCACTCAGCAACCACAGGATGACGTCAAGTGACCTACAAAAGGAATGGCAAATGGCAGCTGGAGTGAAGTGCACGGAAAAACAGTTCGTAACAGGCTCCTAGAGGCAGGGCTCAAGTCATGTAAAGCTAGAAAAAGTCTTTCATCAATGAGAAGCAAAGGAAAGCCAGGATGAAGTTTGCCAAAGACCATAAGGATTGGACCATAGAGGACTGGAGTAAGGTAATCTTCTCTGATGAGTCTAATTTTCAGCTTTGCCCAACACCTGGTCGTCTAATGGTTAGATGGAGACCTGGAGAGGCGTACAAGCCACAGTGTCTTGCATCCACTGTGAAATTTGGTGGAGGATCGGTGATGATCTGGGGATGCTTCAGCAAGGCTGGAATTGGGCAGGTTATTCTTTGAGAAGGACGTATGAATCAAGCCACATACAAGGTTATCCTGGAAAATCAGTTGATTCCTTCTGCTCAGGAAATGTTCCCCAACTCTGAGGACTGGCTTTTCCAGCAGGACAATGTGCCATGCCACACAGCTAGGTCAATCAATGTGTGGATGAAGGACCACCACATGAAATCCCTGTCATGGCCGCCCAATCTCCAGACCTGAACCCCATTGAAAACCTCTGGAATGTAATCAAGGGAAGATGGATAGCCACAAGCCATCAAACAAAAAACTGCTTACATTTTTGTACCAGGAGTGGCATAAGGTCACCCAAAAGCAGTGTGATAGACTGGTGGAAGCATGCCAAGATGCATGAAAGCTGTGATTAAAAATCATGGTTATTCCACAAAACTGAACTCTTCCTGAGTTAAAACATCAGTATTGTTGTTTCTAAATGATTATGAACTTGTTTTCTTTGCATTATTTGAGGTCTGCAAGCACTGCATTTTTTTTGTTATTTTGACCATTTCTAATTTTCTGAAAATTACTTTTACAATTACTCCATCAATGCAGCGTGGCATGGAGGTGATCAGCCTGTGGCACTGCTGAGGTGTTATGGAAGCCCAGGTTGCTTTGATAGCAGCCTTCAGCTCGTCTACATTGTTGGGTCTGGTGTCTCTCATCTTCCTCTTGACAATAGACCATAGATTCTCTATGGGGTTAAGGTCAGGCGAGTTTGCTGGGCAATCAAGCACAGTGATACTGTTGTTTGTACACCAGGTATTGGTACTTTTGGCAGTGTGGACAGGTGCCGAGTCCTGCTGGAGAATGACATTTCCATCTTCAAAAAGCTTGTCGGCAGAGGGAAGCATGAAGTGCTCTAAAATTTCCTGGTAGACGGCTGCGCTGACTTTGGTCTTGATAAAACACAGTGGACCTACACCAGCAGATGACAACATGGCTCCCCAAACCATCACTGATTGTGGAAACTTCACACTAGACCTCCAGCAGCTTGGATTGTGGCCTCTCCACTCTTCCTCCAGACTCTGGGACCTTGATTTCCAAGGTCTAGTGTGAAGTATCCAAGTACAGAGTGCATTTACTAAACATACATTTCAGATCTTAAAATCATTTTTTCAAGCTGGTGTTATAAAGTATTCTAATTTACTGAGATAATGACTTTTGGGTTTTCATTGGCTGTAAGCCATAATCATCAATAACAGAAATAAACACATGAAATAGATCACTCTGTAATGACTCTATATAATATATGAGTTTCTCTTTTTGTATTGAAGAACTGAACTAAATTAACTTTTTGATGATATTCTAATTTTGTAAGATGCACCTGTATATATATATATATATATACTTATTGTAAAACGTGGCCACATTGATGCTATGAATATAGACATATTAAGACATGGACTGAGCTATTTAATTTCAAACAAAGAGTGTATAGCAAAATGTGAAAGATATGAAGGACAAAATAAGCTAACAAGACATATAATTTAATTGGTAAGTCAAATTACCTTAGTGTGAGAAGAAATCGCTTCTTAGGCCTCTTTCACACTTCCGTTGTGTGACGTCCGCCTATCCGTGAAAATGGCGGATCCGTCAGAAAAGTAAAAAAACGGATGCAAAACTGGTCAGTTTACTGACGGATCCGCCAAGAAGATTTTATCCGGAAATAATGAAAATTTTCGTTCCGGAAATGTAAGTCCAGACGAGAGAGAGAGAGAGAGAGAGAGAGGAAAGAGAGAGAGAGAGAGAGAGAGAGAGAGAGAGAGTACCTGTGATCATTTGATCGCTACTTCTATGCTGTATACTGCAATTCTACTTCATTGCAATATATAATCAAAGTGACATTCTTCTATGAATTCCAGCAGGTTCAACTGGGGACCCTCAAACGGCCCCCAGCTGACATGACAGCCCATCAGCATCCAGCAACTGTATTGCGGGGATGCCACTGGGGCAGCGCGAAGGAGCTCTGGCAGTCATGTCATGTAGAGGCTTCTGTCAATGATTGACAGGCGACATTTTGATTTTTAAGGAGCAGTGATCGGAGCATTTTCTTGCATACCGGTTGAGCGCAAATCACTAATATGATGTAAACAGAGCCAAATAATCATTTTCACATGCTCAAAGTTACATTTTCATTTTATTTAATTCTATAGGTTATTTATATAACAAAGTGGACACGTGCCCGAGCCTGCTCCATACACCGACACCCAGGGCCGGCTCCAGGTTTTTATGGGCCCCGGGCGAAAGAGCCTCAGTGGCCCCTTTAACACAGACCACGATTCATGATGCACAGATACAGCAGAGAAATATAGGTACAGTACAATGCCAAATACTTCACTTCTTCCATTACATGAGTGATATCTATTGTAAATTGTACAATAGCTCAAAAACCGCCAAATCCTCACAGCGCACAGAACAGACTGGACAGTACAGTCCTCCATACAATATTATGGACACCACAGTCTCCCCCTCATCACCCATATAATACCCCATGCAGGATGTCACCCCCCATATAATGCTCCATACAGAATACTGGACCCAATATAATGCTCCATACAGAATACTGGACCCAATAAATGCTCCATACAGGATACTGGACCACATATAATGCTCCATACAGGATACTGGACCCCATATAATGCTTCATACAGGATACTGGTCCCCATATAATGCTTCATACAGGATACTGGTCCCCGCGACACCCAATGTAGAAAGCACATATACGTCACGCGTCACAAAGGGCTTAAGGTTGGGCAACACTGCAGGGCTTTAAAGCATGGCACGCTATCGCTACGAGTGAATCCGGCTTCACGTAGAAAAAAATCTTCATTTATTGCAGTTATTTTGTACTATCAGCACAGTTAGAAATGATGCATTAAATTCATCACAGTGACAGATGCCGGTTATTACATTTGGTTTATATTATGACCTGCCTCTGCTCTATACCATTCAGATTCCTCATTTGTATCTGCATTGGGTTTATCTTAGAAGCCTATTTCATGATTTTCACTATTTCATGATTTTCCATATATCTTCACCTCTTGGAGGCTATCAATTGGTGTCTGTGATGTTCTATGGTGTTTTATGACATTATTTGCATTTTTGTTGTTTTTGTTTTTAGTTTTGCTTTTCTTATTATGCTTTATTTGATGATATGACAATATATCACATATTTTGTTTATTTTTTCTTATAGCGATGTTATGATTAAGACTCGGGAGAGTCGAAACGTCAGTCGTTCTGCCAATCGCTTTGTATATATTTTTGCTCCCTGATTATGTTATATCAGTAAAGTTCACACTATTTTGCATGGAATTCCTCACAGTGTGCGTTATATTCTATATTCTTAGTACCTAGGACTTTACAGTCCACTATACCAGCACCTCGCCCCTTTGTGACCGAGTGCACACCATTCTCTCTGGATTCCTGTGTTGTCTGTAACAGAGCCATTGCCAACCCCTGATGAAGACCTGTGGCGAAACCCATGTCACTACCTGCCGCTACTCTAACAGGAGAACACAGATATTGTTTAGTATGTAGTCGTACGCTTACTTATTCTTTCTGCATTTACCGTTTTGCTACCATTTAGATCTCTCTTTTAACCCACATGTAGATTTCTAATTTCAGCATGGCCATTGTGTGTTTGTTATTACTTGATATATATCGGGCATCATTTATGGTATCTGAATGACCATAAATGGATTAATATTTAATATTTCATTCTTTTTGTGGGCTGATGGTTCCAATAACTTGCTCGTGGTACTTGATTTATAGTTTGTGTTTCTAGACATTTATTTTGCCCTCACATTGTACTGTCTCCTCCTGCTTGGTCTGGAGCAGCTTCCGCTGTGCGATCACTATATTTGTAACCTGTTTATCTATTTGCACATACAGTGCCTACAAGTAGTATTCAACCCCCTGCAGATTTAGCTGGTTGACACATGCGGAATTAACTTGGCATTGTGACATTTGTACTGTAGATCAGCCTGGGAGTGGGAAATGCACTGCAGCAAAAAAAAATTTTTTATTTATTTATTTTTTAAAAAACGTTAAAAGTTAATTCAGAGTGTCATTTATTATTCAACCCCTCAAACCACAAGAATTCTGTTTGGTCCCCCTAAAGTATTAAGAAGTAGTTCAGGCACCAAGAATAATGAGCTTCACATGTGTGGATTAATGATCTCTTTTGCCAGCCTTTTCTGACTATTTAAGACCCTCCCCAAACTTGTGAACAGCACTCATACAAGGTCAACATGGGAAAGACAAAGGAGCATTCCAAGGCCATCAGAGACAAGATGGTGGAGGGTCACAAGGCTGGCAAGGGGTACAAAACCCTTTCCAAGGAGTTGGCCCTACCTGTCTCCACTGTTGGGAGCATCATCCGTAAGTGGAAGGCTTATGGAACTACTGTTAGCCTTCCACGGCCTGGACAGCCTTTGAAAGTTTCCTCCCGTGCCGAGGCCAGGCTTGTCCGAAGAGTCAAGGCTAACCCAAGGACAACAAGGAAGGAGCTCCGGGAAGATCTCATGGCAGTGGGGACATTGGTTTCAGTCAATACCATAAGTAACGTACTCCACCGCAATGGTCTCTGTTCCAGACGAGCCCGTAAGGTACCTTTACTTTCAAAGCGTCATGTCAAGGCTCGTCTACAGTTTGCTCATGATCACTTGGAGGACTCTGAGACAGACTGGTTCAAGGTTCTATGGTCTGATGAGACCAAGATCGAGATCTTTGGTGCCAATCACACACGTGACGTTTGGAGACTGGATGGCACTGCATACGACCCCAAGAATACCATCCCTACAGTCAAGCATGGTGGTGGCAGCATCATGCTGTGGGGCTGTTTCTCAGCCAAGGGGCCTGGCCATCTGGTCCGCATCCATGGGAGGATGGATAGCACGGCCTACCTGGAGATTTTGGCCAAGAACCTCCGCTCCTCCATCAAGGATCTTAAGATGGGTCGTAATTTCATCTTCCAACAAGTCAACGACCCAAAGCACACAGCCAAGAAAACCAAGGCCTGGTTCAAGAGGGAAAAAGTCAAGGTGTTGGAGTGGCCTAGACAGTCTCCTGATATTAACCAAATTGAAAACTTGGGGAAGGAGCTCAAGATTAAAGTCCACATGAGACACCCAAAGAACCTAGATAACTTGGAGAAGATCTGCATGGAGGAGTGGGCCAAGATAACTCCACAGACCTGTGCCGGCCTGATCAGGTCTTATAAAAGACGATTATTAGCTGTAATTGCAAACAAGAGTTATTCCACGAAATATTAAACATAGGGGTTGTATAATAATTGACCCACACTTTTATGTTTAAAATTTATTAAAATTCAACTGAGCAACATAACTTTTTGTTTTGTAAGATTTATGCTTCTGTTAATAAATCCTACTCTCGTTTGCAGTTTGAAGGCTCTAACTTATTTGCATCTTATCAAACCAGCTAAATCTGCAGGGGGTTGAATACTACTTGTAGGCACTGTATATAATTAAAGGGAATCTGTCACCCCATTTTTCGACCATCAGCTGCAGCCACCGCCATCAGGGGCTTATCTATAGCATTCTGTAATGCTGTAGATAAGCCCACGATGTCACCTGAAATAGAAGAAAAACGAGTTATATCATACTCACCCAGGGGTGGTCCGCCATCCGGTCCTGTCTGATGGGCGTCGCGGTCCTGTCCGGCGCCTCCCATCTTCAAGCGAAGCCCTCCTCTTCTTAGCTTCCCGTCGTGGCTCTGGTGCAGGCACACTGCTGTGCCCTGGTGAGTGCAGAGCAGAGTACTGCAGTGCGCAGGCGCCGGACCTCTCTGACCTTTCCTGGTGCCTGCGCACTGCAGTACTCTGCTCTGCCCTCACCAGGGCACAGCAGTGCGCCTGCACCAGAGCCACGACGGGAAGCTAAGAAGAGGAGGGCTTCTCTAGAAGATGGGAGTCGCCGCACCGGATGCCCATCGGACCGAACGGCGGACCGCCCCTGGGTGAGTATAATATAACTTGTTTTTCTTCTCTTTCATGTGACATCGGGGGCTTATCTACAGCATTACAGAATGCTGTAGATAAGCCCCTGATGGCGGTGGCTGCATCTGATGGTCAAAAAATGGGGTGACAGATTCCCTTTAAATAAATGAATGTATTTTTTTCAGATTTTTTGTCTGTCTTTCCTGTATTTTATCATATTGGATGTTCGCTAGACTTCTCTGGTGGTGGCTTATCTTACAGAGAACAAATGGATCGGCTGACCGAAATCAGTCATGCTGGATCCTTGTGTACCAACATCATCTGTTGGGGGACAGTCGGGAGACCATCATACACAATAGTTGTTACTCCAACTCTACTCCAACAGAAAAGTTACTGGAACTTATTTCAATTTCCACTCAAGTTTTAACAACTTTTTGCCTTCACCTTGTCTATTTTTTGGGTCGTGGATTCACCATCCATTGGTGCAGCTCGACTCCCCCTATGGCTACTGTGGTAGAGCAGCTCACTCGGCTGCACACGGAGGTAGACACGGGTACACTGCGGCTTTAAGAACTTCCTTAGGTTTATTGTAGGCAGCATAAACCAAGGTGTGGTAAAGGAAATACAGCCCTCTGGGCAAAACAGGGAAGCAAAACAAAATGGTGGCAGAACAAACACAGTCCTTCTGTGAGCGTGGTCCCTCCCACTCATGGCTGACAGAACACACAGGGTTCAGGCGCTCTAGTCCATGCTGCATTCCTCCTGCAGTGCTCCTGCTCCAGGCGCACACACTGAACACTGACAGTTCTTTCCTTCAGCCATTTAAGCTTAGACCATGTGACTCCTCAACCACATGACTGATCACATGACTGTGACCTCACCAAGGTTCTGTCAACACACAGTGGTGCTAGGTCTGTAGGGGGAGATATGGGGGACACTCTCCCACCCGCTCTATGAATGTCCCCCTAAAAACCAGCCCATAACATACGTTAACTTAACCCTCGCAGCACTTACTGTGCTGGAGGAAATACAACTCTGGATTTTATAACACTGATGTCATTAGGTGAAGAGAAATACATCTCCCCTCTACATAATAGATCTGCAATGTAACACCCCCGTATGCCACCGAATAAAGTGTTGGTCAGGTTTCTATTGCTTTTTTTGTTGGATCTCCTGTGATTCAGTCAAAGAGCAATGAAAATGTAATATTGACTTAATGGAGCTTTACTCTTATCTGTATTACTTGGCTTTTTTGCAGCTTTTACATAAAAAGTGATTGTTTTGACACCTTTTGGCAGCATCAAGAATGAGTACTAATATGCCAGTTGGAAGCGCAGGCAAATCCCAGTTGTTGTGTTTCTAGATGCACATTCAGCTGAAATGTATTGCGGTGCAGAGAGCCGCCAACTCCCTGCACTCAGGGCCGTATTTAGAGTTTCTGCTGCCCTAGGCACTTTTCGTTCTGCCTCCCCCATTGGTGAGTATGACTAATGCAGACACTGTCGTCAGTGACTTAGGCTACTTGCACATCAGCGATTTTTGCCATTCGCGGCAGATCCGGAAGTTTTTCCGCATCTGCCACGTAACGGATCACTTACTAGCAGTGTTTTTTTGTCTCACCGCAAGTGCCGCACATGTTTGCAAGTCCCATAGGGAATGAATGAGGCCGAATCTATGTGTGTTCCCATGTAGCTCTTTCAAAGACAGTGGTTTCCTACCACACTCAAAAGACATACAAATAGGATGTTTAGATTGTGAGCCCCAATGGGGACAGTGTTGATGATGTCTGTAAAGTGCTGTGGCGCTAATAGCGCAATATCAGTGAATAAATATTATTCTTAATATTAGGTTACAATACCAGGATCTGAGGATTTTCTGTTTCGAGGTCAAGAGCTCTCTGATGCGATGTTGCTGCCTGTCTCGCTGTCTTCCTCTTTTGACACTGCAGTGTGGTGGACAAGAAAACATTAACTGGTTAACAGCAAGAAGTCTGGTGTCTGTGTACTAACTGAACTAGAAACTCTCCCCACACTATGTCCAGCAGACATTGGAGGATTACTAGATGGATTGTATTATTCTATTACTGCACAGTCTCTGACTAAGGCCTTATTCATATGTCTGGGTGTAAACAGATACTTACATATAAATCTGGAGAATTCATCTTATAGATCTCCAGGTATATTATTTATTATAGATCTATAATATATAATGTACAAGGAGACCTATAGTATAAAATGTCCAGAATTATCTGTAATATATGATGTACAATCTATTATATATAATGTCCAGGGTGATCTATAATATATAATGCTCAGGTAGTAGATTTATAATAATGTACAGTCCAGGCAAATCTATACTATATAATGTCCAGAGGCAGAGATATATTTAGGGCACGTTCCCACGTTCAGGAAACGCTGCGGGTTGGACACTGAGAACAGCCGCAGAGTCCAATCCGCAGCGTCCAAATGTTACAGCACAGTGGAGGGAATGTTATGAAATCCCATATCCACTATGCGTACAAAGATGCAGGTGGCAGACCTGCGTATATGCACATGCGGCGCGTCTTTCTAGACCGCAGCATGTCTATTTATCTCGCGGAGACGCTCAGTCTACACAAGATAAATAACACCATCCTATGTATAGGATGCGGTGATTCCACACGGTTCAATGACACATGTGGAATCACCGCGCGTACAAAAGCCGGCAAAGCTTAGGACGGAGCTGTGTCCTCTCTGCAGCGTTTCCTGAACGTGGTAACATAGCCTTAGGGTATGTGCACACGCTGCAGATTTGTCTGCAGAAGTTTCCATACATAATCCGCATCTCTTGGCAGAAAACGCAGTTGCGTATTTGATGCATTTTTTACATGCGGATTTGTATGCCTTTTTGTAAGCTAAATAAAGATGTTATTTAACAAAAAAAAAAGATTTGTGATGTAATTTCTGTCCAACCGCCTCTTTTACATTAGTCCAGCGCTCATTCCCCCAGCGCTCATTCCCCACCTCAGCGCTCATTCTCCCCAGCGCTCATTCCCCACCTCAGTGCTCATTCCTCCCCAGCGCTCCTTCCCCCCCAGTGCTCATTCCCCCCGAGCGCTCATTCCCAACCTCAGCGCTCATTCCCCCTGAGCACTCATTCCCCCCTCAGCGCTCATTCCCCACCTCAGCGCTTATTCCCCACCTCAGCGCTCATTCCCCACCTCAGCGCTCATTCCCCCGAGCGCTCATTACTCACCTCAGCGCATTCCCCACCTCAGACCTCATTCCCCCGAGCGCTCATTTCCCCCCTCAGCACTCATTCCCCACCTCAGCGCTCATTCCCCACCTCAGCGCTCATTCCTCCAGCGCTCATTCCCCACCTCAGCGCTCATTCCTCACCTCAGAGCTCATTCCCCACCTCAACGCTCATTCCCCCAGCCCTCATTCCCCACCTCAGCGCTCATTCCCCACCTCAGCGCTCATTCCCCACCTCAGCGCTCATTCCCCCAGCGCTCATTCTCCACCTCAGCGCTCATTCCCCACCTCAGCGCTCATTCCCCACCCCCCAACGCTCAATCGCCACCCCAGCGCTCATTCCCCCAGCGCTCATTTCTCTCCCCCAGTGCTCACTGCCCCGCCAGCGCTCACTGCCCCACAGCGCTCACTGCCCCCACAGCGCTCACTGCCCCCACAGCGCTCACTGCCCCCACAGCGCTCACTCCCCCACAGCGCTCACTGCTCCCACAGCGCTCACTGCCCCACAGCGCTCACTGCCACCACAGCGCTCACTGCCCCACAGCGCTCACTGCCCCCACTGCCCCACAGCGCTCACTGCCCCCACAGTGCTCACTGCCCCCACAGCGCTCACTGCCCCCACAGCGTTCACTGCCCCCACAACGCTCACTGCCCCACAGCGCTCACTGCCTCCCCCAGCCCCAGCGTTCACTGCCCCCCAGCCCCAGGGCTCACTGCCCCCACAGCGCTCACTGCCCCACAGCACTCACTGCCCCACAGCGCTCACTGCCCCCACAGCGCTCACTGCCCCCACAGCGCTCACTGCCCCACAGCGCTCACTGCCCCCACAGCGCTCACTGCCCCACAGCGATCACTGCCCCCCCAGCCCCAGCGTTCACTGCCCCCCCAGCCCCAGGGCTCACTGCCCCCCCAGCCCCAGCACTCACTGCCCCCCCAGCCCCAGGGCTCACTGTCCCCCCAGCCCCAGGGCTCACTGCCCCCCAGCCCCAGGGCTTACTGCCCCCCAGCCCCAGCGTTCACTGTCCCCCCCAGCCCCAGCGTTCACTGTCCCCCCAGCCCCAGCGCTCACTGCCCCCCAGCCCCAGCGTTCACTGTCCCCCCCAGCCCCAGCGTTCACTGTCCCCCCAGCCCCAGCGCTCACTGCCCCCCAGCCCCAGCGTTCACTGTCCCCCCCAGCCCCAGCATTCACTGTCCCCCCAGCCCCAGAGCTCACTGCCCCCAGCCCCAGTGTTCACTGTCCCCCCCAGCCCCAGCGTTCACTGTGCCCCCAGCCCCAGCGCTCACTGTCCCCCCCAGCGTTCACTGTCCCCCACAGACCCCAGCATTCACTGTCCCCCTCAGCCCCAGCGTTCACTGTCCCCCCAGCGTTCACTGTCCCCCCCAGCGTTTACTGTCAACCCCAGCGTTCACTGCCTTACCTGCTCATTCCTCCCCCGTTATCATACTCACCTCCTCCTCCTGCTGCCTGCAGCTCCGATGATCCAGCGCCGACTTCTTCCTGTATGAGCGCGCGGACCACTGGTGGTCCAGCACATTAAGGTCATGAATATGGACACCACGCCTATGAGAGTGGAGTGGCATCCATATTCATGAGCTTAATGAGTGGTACCACCAGTGGTCCGCGCGCTCATACAGGAAGATGTCGGCGCTGGACCATCGGAGCTGCAGGCAGCAGGAGAAGGAGGTGAGTATGATGAGGCGGGGGAGAGGGAAGCAAGGGGAGGGCTGACCCCCGGACTTTAAAAAAAAAAAAATCAAAATCATGCTCAGGTGCCGCCCCCCCCCCCCCCCGCAGAGTCCTGCCCTAGGCACATACCCTCAAGTGCCTAGTGGCAAATACGGCCCTGTCTGCACTGCAATATACGCTGCCATCCAATCAGAGACCGGCAGCGGACGTCAACTTGCCTGTGACAGGCTTCCCAAAGCAGTGACGTCATGCGCTGCCCGTGCCGGCATGTTGAAGTCAGCTGCCTGCTTCTCTGCCTTCTATAAAGGAGGATGCTGCATGTCGTGGAAGCAAGGGGAAGGTAAGAATAATCGTTTATTTAAAAAATGTGCTGGAGAAGAATGAAAGGTGCCCAGATTGGGGGGGCATTGTACCAGGAAGGGGCCAAGGATAGGGGCATTATACCAGGAAGGAGCCCAGGATGAGGGCATTGTACCAGGAAGGGGGCAAAGGATAGGGACATTATATCAGGAAGGGGCTTTGTACCAGGAAGGGGCAAAGGATTGGGGCATTTGTGGCGCCCCTGAGGGTTCAGTCGCCACAGAGGTATTGCATCTCATCCAGAGGTGTGATACTCCACTCTCAGGTAAGGACGGAGCACCACCCAGGACTCTAACACCTGCACCTAACACAGACTATAGCAGCTGGGCACCCTGGACATACCCTACGGGAGGATAGTCTCATCCCAGTCAGGGTAGTAAAGAGTGTATGGGTGGGTGGAGCTAGTAAGTAGAAGGAGGAGAGGTGAAGCTTGAGGAAGCAAGGAACAGAGTCTAGAGAGAGACGTGAGGAGGAAGCGGAAGGAGACAGACGTGTGCTGAAGCAGCTCTCTGTCAGTAGGAGCTGCAGAGGAAAGGAGTCTAGAGACAGTCTGAGAGGGGACCTTGAGCTGGGAACATCTCGGTCCCAGATGTGGAAAGTGAAGGAGAGAGAAGCAGAAAAGGAGAGAAACTTCTGGAGGGAGAGAAGGGGTCCTAGGGACACGGAGAGAGCAAGATCCATCTGTGGGGCCGATCTGTTTGCAAAGGGACCAGGTCGCAGAGGGGACTCAGCCCCTTAGCCTAGTGGAGAACTTTATGACTCAGCTAGCGAGCCGACTGCTGTGATAACTTTAGGGATCACAGTCAATAACCACATTCATCTTCGCCGGAGAGGTAGCTATATAGAATCAAGGAAACGCAGAGATAAGACGTTATCCGACAAGATTCGCAGCCTCTGATCTGGGACACTGTTTGTGAAGGTGCTGGAAAGGTAGAAGGCGTGAAAATCAGCACAGTGAGACGACTAGTGAAAGGAACACATATAGAAAGGAGTCCTGGAAAGGTGTTTCCAATCTATCTGGGAGTTTGCTGAGCCCCTCACCTGGAGGACACGGTACCAAGCGGGCATCTGTACTGCTGGCATCTGAACTGTGAGTAAAGCTTGGAAACTGCATCTGACTGTGTCTCTTCAAGTTCTTCCTGCGGCACACACTCCACCCTGCTACATCTCCCAGCACCATTACCATTTACTACATCTTCCTGCCCTGGGACAAGATAGCCTCATCTGTGGGAGGCTTTACCAACTCTGCTGCATCTCACCATCTGTCCCAGAAGATCTGTACTGCAGCGCTGGTCACCTCTGACAGAAACCACAGGTGGCATCACGAATACTTTACTACAAACTCTATCATCCCCTGTAAATATTCCCCTTTTCATTGGACGCCCAGGGCCACGGACCGGGTCACTGCCGCCGTGACACATCCCTGTTATGTTTCGGTAGCAGAGGAGAAATTGCAAAATTAGCAAAGTAGTAATACACCAGAGAGGCTGGAAACTATTGGATTGCTAACCGCCACACTAGAAGTAGCCGTGGAACGTACCTACGGTGATCCTAGATGCCTCGTCACAGCCGGAGAGATAACTACACCTAAAGGCAGAAAGATGAAAGCTATCTGCCCTGGAGCAGAACCCCCAAAGAAATAGGAAGCCCCCAAACATGTAATGGTGGTTAGACAAGAAGAAAATACGGACACAGACAGAAAATAGAATGAGCAAACGCTGGGGCCCAATCTGTCTAGATAGAAAAGTATAGGAAAGAATTCTGACTGCAACCCAAAAAAACCCTGACAAAAATACCAACACTTCTGATTAACAAAAAAAACCTGAGATCACACGATCTCTACCACCTAATTCAGATCTCTGGTGTAACACACAGAAACTCAACAAACAAAAAGTGACAAAGGAACAGAGCAAAAGTGCAAACACAAAATGAGCACAATTGCAGCGCCAGACCCCAACAGGGGACCAGGCTGAAGTCCACTGCAAGTAGCAAACCAGCAAGGAAAATCCAACCAGAGGAAAGAAACAGCAAATCACTTATCTGAAAGAGAGCAGGAATGCAAGCTGAGCTCAAAGCAAGACCAGAAGAACAATTGATTACCGGCAAGGCTGAAGGGAACTCAGGTCACTTATATCAGACCATTCAGAGCCAGCTGAAGGCCATTCAGTAATTAGTTCGTTACCCTCAGCAACCACCGGAGGGAGCCCCAGCTCAGAAGTCGCCTCCAGAGTATTCACAATACATCCCTTTGAGACACCGGCCCGCTACCGAGTATCCCACTGCCCTGGCGGGCGATCCACATTATACCAGGAAGGAGCCCAGGATGAGGGGCATTGTACCAGGAAGGGGCAAAGGATAGGGGCATTATACCAGGAAGGGGCCCAGGATGGGGGGCATTGTACCAGGAAGGAGCCAAGGATAGGGGCATTACACCAGGAAGGTGCCTAGGAGGGGGGCATTGTACCAGGGAGGGGCCTAGGATAGGGGCATTATACCAGGAAGAAGCCCAGAATGGGGGCATTGTACCAGGAAGGGGCCAAGGAGAGGGGCATTATACCAGGAAAGATCCCAGGATGGGGGGCATTGTACCTGGAAGGGGCAAAAGATAGGGGCATTATACCAGGAAGGGGCCCAGGATGGGGGGCTTTGTACCAGGAAGGGGCCAAGGATAGGGGTGTGTAGCCCAGCTACGCAGGCACACATAAAGTCCAGGAGAGTGCACAGGAAAGTAACAGCAACGCTTGATATTCATTCACTGTCACTCACACCTTCAGACACACCCATCTGATATATAGGAGGGAGTGACACGTATCTGAGGTGGTTAGTCAGTCAGCCAACCTAGGAGGGAGAGTAGTGGAATCTGGCTCCTGTCTACGGACGGATCAGTTCAGTGTCAGTCCAAGTGGGACTTAGAGGATACTGAGGGCTACTCAGCGAGCCCTAGAGAAAGCTGACCACGCCATTGAAAGTACAAGTGTTTATGTTAAGAGCGTGAAGCAGGGCGAAGGGCGCAGCGGAGAAGACAGAGCAGTGCTACAGGTATTGGATTACCTGCACTAGGTTGCCGGACACCGGGTCCGAAGCGTTGCTATTGTTTCAAGCATAGTAACTGTTGCGCTTCCCACGGCTGTGGGGCGCCGGGACATGGCATAGCTTGCCTAGCTAGCCAATGCTCCCACGCCGCCAGTCCACGACGACGTGAGGCATGGGTCCCAGATGATAAGAGAATGTGGACCCACTGGACCACGGAGGGAGACCCGGGCCTGCCCGGACTAGGGAAGGGCAGCGACCGGGATCCGTGGCAGCTGAGCATGTGGGCAAGGTGGCGACCTGCAGGGCTAGACAACACCGCACAACTTCAGGTAAGAAGAAACATAAAGTTTACTTAAAGAAACAAAGTACATAAACAGAAACATAAGACCGGGCTCCGATTCCGCACATCAGAGAAGGGTACACGACTCAGGATCACAGACGAGTGCTGGAGGACATCACGGGTAGATGCAGTCCAGGGTTATCTGGCACGGGCATACTTGGACGGCCTCTCTCTCAGGCCTTAGGCGTAGCACAGGCTCAGCAGGAGAACATCAGACACCGACCTCAGACAGACTTCAGACGATGGCGGGGTCATCACGGGTTGATGAAGTCCAGGATCATCTGGCACGGGCATACTAGTATGGCCTCACTCTCAGGCCTCGGGCGTAGCACAGGCTCAGCAGGAGAACATCAGACACCGGCCCAGGACGAACGTCAGACGATGGCAGGGTCATCACGGGTTGATGAAGTCCAGGGTCATCTGGCACGGGCATACTAGGACGGCCTCTCTCTCAGGCCTCAGGCGTAGCACAGGCTCAGCAGGAGAACATCAGACACCGACCCAGGACAGACGTCATCACAGGGTAGACCAAGAAGGAACCGGCAGGACAAGAGAGCGGGTGGCACCTGGGAAAAGGGCAGGGAATCACGGCAGGGGATATAGGTAGTTTCTGGACAGGCAGGTTTGTCACAGCAAGTGACCAAGGAAGTCTCTGGGCAGGCAGGTTGTCACGGCAAGTGACCAAGGCAGTCTCTGGGACAGGCAGGTTGTCACGGCAAGTGACCAGGGCAGGCAGGTTGTCACGGCAAGTGACCAGGCAGTCTCTGGGACAGGCAGGTTGTCACGGAAAGTGACCAGGGCAATCTCTGGGACAGGCAGGTTGTCACGGCAAGTGACCAGGGCAGGCAGGTTGTCACGGCAAGTGACCAGGCAGGCAGGTTGTCACGGCAAGTGACCAGGCAGTCTCTGGGACAGGCAGGTTGTCACGGAAAGTGACCAGGGCAGTCTCTGGGACAGGCAGGTTGTCACGGAAAGTGACCAGGGCAGTCTCTGGGACAGGCAGGTTGTCACGGCAAGTGACCAGGCAGTCTCTGGACAGGCAGGTTGTCACGGCAAGTGACCAGGCAGTCTCTGGGACAGGCAGGTTGTCACGGCAAGTGACCAGGCAGTCTCTGGACAGGCAGGTTGTCACGGCAAGTGACCAGGCAGTCTCTAGACAGGCAGGTTGTCACGGTAAGTGACCAGGCAGTCTCTAGACAGGCAGGTATATACGACCTGATATGGTGGAGCCTCCAGGTAGGCTGCAGTCGGATGGCAGATGATCGCTCCCAGGTGAGCAGGCAAGAGCCGGGATCTCTGCAGATGATGTCCGAACTTCCGGATGGAGCTGCAGTCGGATGGCAGATGATCGCTCCTAGGTGAGCAGGCAAGAGCCGGGGATCTCTGCAGATGACGTCCGAACCTCTGGAAGGAACTGCAGACGGATGGCAGACAGGCAAGCCGACAGGTAACAGACAGGTAACTGGAATCAGGAGCTGATGGCTGAAACAGAGTTAGACTGCACAGGAACAACAGGAACACGGATTGGATCTCAGAGAGTCAGGAACACAGACAGGAACACGGACTGGGTCTCAGGGACACGGACTGGAACACAGGCATCGGACTCCGGACATCTGATACCGATCAGCAGGCTCCGGACATCAGGTAGAGATGGATAGGATCCGGACATCTGGAAGTGGTCATCGGACATCGGATATCAGGCAATGGTCATCGGACATCGGATATCAGGCAATGGTCATCGGACATCGGATATCAGGCAATGGTCATCAGGGATAGGATCCGGACATCTGGCAGCGACCTGAAAAGGAACCCCAGCGGTCTGGTGCAAGCCCCGCCCAGCACAACGGGAGCTGGCCGGGGATTGCACAGAAGCTGAGCACAGAGTAACAGAAACTCAGCACTCACCGGACTCCTCCTTCCAAGATGAACTCAGGTTATATAGCAAGGTTTCACAGTCACTGGCACAGGGTTCTGGACACAGCAGGATTTCAGGAACATAACACATAAGACACAGTTCAGACAGTCAGGTACAGGATGCGATCCAGGATCAGGGGTTCAGGTAATTTAGACACAGAAGGAACAGGCCTGGATATACAGCCTCCAGGAACGGCGATCTGGGTAATCAGCCCCCAGCATAGGCGGAAACACAAGACACAGTTCAGACATTCAGGTACCGGGTTAGATCCAGGATCAGGGAACAAGAAACAGCAGGAAACGGGGAATCAGCTCTCCAGAGCTGATCAACTTCAGAGCAGGAGCTGAACACACAACCACATACGGCTAGGTTCAGGGATTCAGTGTGGATTCAATGTGAAGCTCTGGCAACGCCCACTAGGGCTGAGGAACTTTATATATGAGCTGCTTCACAGCAATAGGCTGGAGCAGTAATTCTAATACACACCCAATCCTCATAAAAGCAGGACAGGTGTGGGCCGCGCCCCCTATGCAGAGCCAGACAACTCATCACAGAGGAACGCCTGACAGTGGCTGCTGCCACACACGTAGTAAGTCATGCACCACTGCAGAGGACTTTGCAAGCTACGGACGGCTTTCACAGCAGGCCAGGCGCCTGACAGAAGCTGCTGCCACACACGTAGTAAGTCATGCACCACTGCAGAGGACTTTGCAAGCTACGGACGGCTTTCACAGCAGGTCAGGAACCGCACATGCGGGCGTCATGCAAAGCAGCGGAGCCACTCACGCAAGTACGGGTACGCAGCAGAGCCGGGAACTGAGCAGCATCCATATAGGTAACAGACAACAGTATCCCAGCTGGTTAGGGGGAAAGGAGCAAAAGGGTTAATGCAAAAGACATGCAGAGTAACGCTGGAAAACAAAGTACAGATAATACCAGCGTTACAGTAACAAGAAAACCGGAGGCATCTGGACTACAGGTCGCAGAGAGCAGCCCAAAGTGTCAATACGTAACCGGAGTCAGGTGGAACAGGGACTTTGAGTCAAGTGCACGACAAAAGTAAGGACTTAGTTTCATCACTTAGAAGGCTCCACCACAACGTTGGCCGGGCAGTACAGCTATTGAGAAAGCTGGAGATTCAGAGTTAACTTCGCTTCAGGCAAGTTGGACTCACATGTACATTGAAGTTAAGGAGGCCTCTAACCTGCTCAGCTGTTACCGGAATGTGCACTCTCCACCCCGACCAGCTCCCCGGGATCTGCTTGAACCACCATCAGTAAAAGGTATGAAAAGGAACTACCTTGTGTGTGACTGAATTCTTACTAGACTCTGCATCATCATCATCATAGACTTCCAGGGACCAGTCTCACCTGTGGGAGACTTACCACCAAGCTGCCCCATAACATCCCCTGTGAAGACCCTTACAGCAGCGCTGGTATAATTTACCAGAAACCACAGGTGGCGTCACGAACTACCTATCCTTAAAATCCCCTGTAAATATTCCCCCCATTGCACGACCGCCAGGGCCACGGACCGAGCCACCGCTACCAGTGACAACTCCCATAGATTTCCATGGGCTCGGCTCCGAGTACCCCATAGCCCTGGTATCCACAATTGTGGTGCGTGGTCGGAACAACTTTGGCGTCACAAACAGAATGCGAAACTTGCAATTGTGAGTCCTGTGTGCCTATATTGAACTGTTTGGTGAAAGAGACTGTTTGCTGCATTTGGCGCCAAATACCGCCATTTTACCGCCAAGTTGGCGCCCTGAAGCGCTGGTGAAGAAGGTGGGCGTGCATTCGTGGGCGTGTACCCCCCCTGAGGCGCGAAAGATATGGCCGCCCTCTCCAAATGCTACTATAATGTGCGGTCCTGCTCCTCTGCTAAAGAAATCCGCCTCCTCTTCATCCTCTATGCGAAGAGGAGGAGACGCAAATCCCGCCTCCACGGAAGAGACCGGACTGTTCCGGAGGCAAACTACAGTCTGGCCTGGGACGAGATGGCGGAAGGACAGGAGAATCTGTGCCAAAGATCGGAAGATTTTCTACCTGTGCCGGAGCTGTCCCCAGATAGGGACACCGACCCCGCCATGATGGAGCTGCGGAAGGAGAATGAGGAGCTAAGGAGGAAGCTCCAGGGTCGTGCTGATCGACAGGAGACGGAGAGACGCTGGCGCACCCAAACACAGCGGCTGCTGTGGGACGCCATGTTCTCTCCTACAAGCCAAGGGCCGTCTCCTGAATTCCTGAAATCGCTGCTGGAGAAGGCTGAGGGACGACCGGAGGTTACCACCGAGAGTGCTGTACCTGATCCCACCGATGCGGAGGTGGAAGAGAAGGAGGCTGAGGAGGTATTGCCCGGACCGGAGTGCCAGTCAGGCCAGGAGGCCACAGCAGAGTACCGCTCCCCGGTAAGGTCACCGGAGGGGTCCCAGCCATCGTTGCCGGAAGTCGACTGGGACGAGATGGAGCGATTAGATGACGTCACCTATGCTGTTCAGTGGGAAAGTGAGTGGTGCCGTCGTGAAGAAGAGCAGCGACGCCATCAGCAGGAAGAAGAGAGGAAAAAGCAGCGAGACCGCCAGGAGTGGCATGAAAGGTTCTTCGCTGAAAAGGAGGCCATCCGTCAGGATAAAGGTACCCGACGGGAACCGCGGCGGCAGGGGTGCGTCGCCGAGTTTCAGCTCCGCAAGGGCTGGGGCTTTATCCGAGAGCCAGGCCTCTATCCAGGGGTCTTTGTCAGCCGCCGAGACGTAGAATCCCACCTGCCCATCGGTCATCCTGGGAGGGACCTGATTAATGGGGACATTGTGAGCTACACCCGTCACTGGGGTCTGAAGGGGTGGTATGCCCTGAACGTCTCCATCGTCAGCGACCCCGTCCCCGACGCCGGTACCGAAGCGTCCCAGTTCAGAGCTCCCACCGCACCAGGCCGTGCCCCAGCATCGCCCCCTAAATCACAATCAGCGACCTATTCAACATCTCAATCAGCGACCTATTCAACATCTCAATCAGCGACCTATTCAGCATCGCAATCAGCAAAGTGTCCCGCAACACAACTTGCAACTCATTCTGGATCGCAATCGGATGCGACCACAGTTAAAGCGCAGCTGAAACCTGCATCTTTAGTGAAAAGTTCTTATTTGCCTGAGACACCCGTTGCGTCCCCGTTGGTTCGCACAAGGACTGTGGCCACGCAAACGCAGATATCGGGCCATGACTTATTTGTTATGGGATCCAAAGGGCATCGCGTCGTTCCAGCCCCAGGAGTGGAAGACGTCAGTGAAAGTTTATAAAAGTGAAGACCGGTAGGACCCAGACAGGGGTTTACCGCATCTAAGAAATGTATAAAGTTTGTTGAGAGAATTGCCATTTTTGCACTTTATTACTGTGTATGTATAGTGTTTACATATTGAGTAGAATACCCGGCTGGGTACAAGGAAGAGAATTTGACAAGTTAAAAAGTAATGTTTACATAATGTGCATGGTATGCATAGTATACCCTGGTTGGGTAAAGTAAAAGTTAAAGTGAAAGTTAAATTATAATGTGGATTTCTAAAATTTATTTAACCCTTCATGGACTGAGAGGCTGTGGACTGTGCCAGCCCAAGAACTTGTCTTGTAAATAGTTGCGCTTCGGTGCATTATCTTGGTTTTACATAAAACCACTACTACTATCTACCTCTGAAGAAAAACCCGTATGGTGGGCCTAGAGTGAGGTCTGCAGTCAGAAGTCCTGCAGCCCACCCAGGACCCACGTGGGAGGTTTTTGGTGCGGGTCCTCCACAAGAATACTGTCTTATACTGTGAATATTTATGAGAAAAATGTTTTGATACTTTTGTATTTTTTCCATTGTACAAATTGTAACGTTCAAGAAGTCTTACCTCCCAGATGGGAAGAGTTGAAATGTTTGTTGTTAATGCAAAACAAAATGTTCTTTTTGTCTTTTACAGCCCGGGAGTGCTGTGTTTTACCAAGGGGGGATGTGTAGCCCAGCTACGCAGGCACACATAAAGTCCAGGAGAGTGCACAGGAAAGTAACAGCAACGCTTGATATTCATTCACTGTCACTCACACCTTCAGACACACCATCTGATATATAGGAGGGAGTGACACGTATCTGAGGTGGTTAGTCAGTCAGCCAACCTAGGAGGGAGAGTAGTGGAATCTGGCTCCTGTCTACGGACAGATCAGTTCAGTGTCAGTCCAAGTGGGACTTAGAGGATACTGAGGGCTACTCAGCGAGCCCTAGAGAAAGCTGACCACGCCATTGAAAGTACAAGTGTTTATGTTAAGAGCGTGAAGCAGGGCGAAGGGTGCAGTGGAGAAGACAGAGCAGTGCTACAGGTATTGGATTACCTGCACTAGGTTGCCGGACACCGGGGTCCGAAGCGTTGCTATTGTTTCAAGCATAGTAACAAGAAAACCGGAGGCATCTGGACTACAGGTCGCAGAGAGCAGCCCAAAGTGTCAATACGTAACCGGAGTCAGGTGGAACAGGGACTTTGAGTCAAGTGCACGACAAAAGTAAGGACTTAGTTTCATCACTTAGAAGGCTCCACCACAACGTTGGCCGGGCAGTACAGCTATTGAGAAAGCTGGAGATTCAGAGTTAACTTCGCTTCAGGCAAGTTGGACTCACATGTACATTGAAGTTAAGGAGGCCTCTAACCTGCTCAGCTGTTACCGGAATGTGCACTCTCCACCCCGACCAGCTCCCCGGGATCTGCTTGAACCACCATCAGTAAAAGGTATGAAAAGGAACTACCTTGTGTGTGACTGAATTCTTACTAGACTCTGCATCATCATCATCATAGACTTCCAGGGACCAGTCTCACCTGTGGGAGACTTACCACCAAGCTGCCCCATAACATCCCCTGTGAAGACCCTTACAGCAGCGCTGGTATAATTTACCAGAAACCACAGGTGGCGTCACAAACTACCTATCCTTAAAATCCCCTGTAAATATTCCCCCCATTGCACGACCGCCAGGGCCACGGACCGAGCCACCGCTACCAGTGACAACTCCCATAGATTTCCATGGGCTCGGCTCCGAGTACCCCATAGCCCTGGTATCCACAATTGTGGTGCGTGGTCGGAACAGGGGCATTATACCAGGAAGGGGCCCAGGATGGGGGGCATTGTACCAGGGTGGGGGACTTTATACCACAAAGGGACACAAAATGTGGAACATTATACCAGGAATGGGCCCAGGATGGGGGTCATTGTACCAGGAAGGGGCCAAGGATAGGGGCATTATACCAGGAAGGGGCCCAGGATGGGGGGCATTGTCCCAGGAAGGGGCCAAAGATAGGGGCATTATACCAGGAAGGTGTCCAGGATGGGGGGCATTGTACCAGGGTGGGGGACTTTATACCACAAAGGGACACAGAATGTGGAACATTATTACCAGGAATGGGCCCAGGATGGGGGTCATTGTAGCAGGAAGGGGCCAAGGATAGGGGCATTATACCAGGAAGGGGCCCAGGATGGGGGCATTGTACCAGGATGGAGGACTTTATACCACAAAGGGGCACAGAATGTGGAACATTATACCAAGAAGGGGTCCAGGATGGGGGACATTATTATAGGATGGGGCCCAGGATGAGAGACATTATTATTTGAAGGGCTCAGCATTTGGGGCATTATTACTGGAAGGGATGCATGATTGTTATAGGATAAAAAACGGGGGTAGAGGGAAAGGAAAGTCAGCTCACCTGGTAAGCTGATACAGCATCAGTCAAATGTACAAATGCACAGAAAAGTCCTGGCCAGGTCTGGTATACATACAATAGAAAAAAGGATTTACAGTGAAAAATAAGTCATTTTCTTTGTTAAAACTTCACATTTATTCCTTGGATTAAAAAGGTATGTACATAAGACAGGTCATGGGCCAGTCACAACTTATTGTTAAACCATAATTAGGGCATCACTGCCGAAACATGTTGGTCCTGTTCACTTCCATGGCCTGTCTTATGTACATACCATGTTGATCCTGTTCATACCTTTTTTCTGTCGTTATAGGATGATGGATATCATTATTTGAATGGTTGAGGATGGGGGCATTATTACTGGAAGGGACCAGGATGGGGACGTTATTACCTGGAAGGGGCCCAGGATGAGATACATTATTCCTGGAAGGGTCCTATAATGGAGGACATTATTATAGGAAGGGACCAGGATGTGAGAGATTATTACAGGACGGGGGACATTATTTGATGGGGGACACACATTTAACCAACATGCAGGTGGGGGGTCCGGTCCAAATTTTGCACAATTAGTTACGCCACTGGTTCTATTCCTCATCTGTTACTTTTCTGCACAGACCTCTCGGATACATTCCGGATACCTTTGTGCTACTGTGATGGGTAAAGCAGAATCAGAACTATCTTTTGATTACATGACCTGATTTTTGTAGTCTCTACCATCTGGTTAATTCTGATTGTCTCTCCTCACCCATGTTTCTTTTATATCACGTTCTTGTTGCTCTGCTTATGTAATGTTTCAACCACTCCATGATTTTTTATTTTTCTAGATCACCATATGCAATAATGAATGTGGAGCTAAACATGGTTTTCTTAAAGCAAATCTGCAACCCATGTATGCTGGTCCCTGACAGCGGTGATGGGCACAGTAATATCAGCGCAGTGTTGGCTTTATCTGCCTATGGTGTAATTTATACTTCATTAATTGCAGTGCTCACATCCTCAGTATACATGAGCTCCCCCTCCCTGCCGCTGCTGATTGACAAGTTTCTCTCTATTACCGTGCATAGGGGGATATCTGTCAATCAGCAGAGGGTTAGACCCACAACTAATGAATAGCGAGGACTCCCGAGCTTGCGGTGCTGATCTGTGCTCTGCAACTAATAAGCTGCACATTTCACAAGGCACAAATAACCAATATGTCTGGTCCTACTTCATGCTACACAGAAGCATGGCAAAAGACTCCTGTGAAAAATTAAATCATCCTTGTTCTGGGGGGCTACTTAAAGGGGCCATGATGAATCTGTTCAGATATTAATGACAAAATTAAAGATTAAATGAGGTTTACTTGTGTTCAAACCTACAATTCTATAAGGTAACTTAGCATTAAAATGATAATTTTTGGACAGACATTGATGACATATGGCAAGAATAGTTTCCCTTGGCTATAAAGGAACTGTAAGAAGACCGACCGGGCCATGGGTACCTGTTCTGCGCGGGTCCGGAACTGTCGAGGCTGTCGCCTCTGTTGTCCGGGGGAAAGCATAGGAGACCTGACAAATCATTGCATCCGCAAGCAGGGTGTGTGGCTAAGCTATTACACCCACAGCGCGCGCAGAAGCAGTCAGTCTTGGCGGAATGAGACAGCACCGGCAGGGAGAAGTGAGTGCTCCGTCCCTTGAGCACTGGTACAGAGCAGGCCCGCGCCTCAGCATCCCCGCCGCCATTAGCCGAGTCTGCGAGAAAAGTGTGCCCGTTGGTGACCACATTAGCAAGGTGGGAAACACTCTGGGCCCGTGAGTACTGCGCACGTGCTGCTTAAGAGAGATCGGGTGTGGGACTGTCTGTTGCGCCCTGATTTCCCAGTGTATGTTCACTGGTTTACGTTGGACACAGACAGCGTTATGACCTGCACACTCTCAGTCGCATCAGTATATGGACTAGGGGCTCAGTGGAAGGTACCGGTGACCGACCTCTGCCGCCAGAAGATGGATCTTCGTTACCCATAGGACCTCATCGAACAAGCATCGCACCCGTCATTGTGGGCGCCATCATCGGCTCAGCAATATCCACGGCCTGAGAACCAACTGTTACGATAAGTTAACCAAGAGAACTGCTGCTATTGCATTCCCTGTTCTTTAACCCTGCATATACTCTGCATTTCAACTGTCCATTCCCCCATTTAACTGTCTATCTCCCTGCGTGGAGTATCCCCTTGTTCAATTAAATTTGATAACCCTCGCTCTGCCTCCTGTCCGTCACTGCATCCCGCAACCTGCTCACAGAACCACCATGAATCCCTTAGGAAAAATCTGAGAGGAGCCATCAAAAAATGAAGCAGCACTTTGCTTTTTTCCAGCAGGAATCATAGGTATCTGATCTCTGATTGGAAATTGATGGCATTTTTCATCGACGTTTTTTTTTTTTTTTCAGGTCAAAACACTGACTTCACATTTTACATTAAAGCCTACTGTATATAATATAACAATGAAAAGTCTCCATACAAAGCATTTTTCTTTTTGCAGTTTTTGGGATATGTTTCTAGCATGTTCTGGGTTTTTTTCTGTATCACTTGAAAAATAAAGGTTTGAAATTTACAAAAAAAAAAAAAATGACCATAAAAAACACTTGAAATTCACAGATTTTTTTTAAAGAAGCATTTTAAAAGGCAGAAAAAGACTTGATATGTTTTGGTAGTTGTCCTTTCTGGATGGGTGTGTAGTGAAGAGTAGACCACTTACAAAACAATAAGACATCAGAAGGACCCCACACTAAGCGAATACGGAGGAATTTACATTATACATAAGGAAGTATTAATATTAAGAATGCTGGAAGGATACTCCGGTCACATGAGGGTTACTCTAGTATAATGAGCTTTCATTAAAAATCTTCCCTTGGTACCAAATTTTTCGCTAGAGTGGAGAATACATAGTCTGTACTGAAAAAGAAAAGAAACGTAACCGCTCCTTGCGACTAATAATGGCTAAGTATTTAGTGAATTTAATTCCCAGCATTATTCAATGAGTCACGGTGGTTGCTCCTGTGATGCAATTGCTGCTGGACTCTGCATTGGCGGCTATTACACTACAGCAGCGTTTCCGTCTTTGGCTTCTATATTTCCTATATCTACTAGACAATGAGTTTAAAGCCGGCGTAGGCAATTAATTTCCCTTGGGGCCACATGAGATACTGTGACTGTACTTCTGCTCATTATTATTGTTTTATATTAATTTTTATCACTTAACATTGAGCAAAATTAAGTCTGGTGACTCGCTGCTGCTGCTAATTCATGTTATGATAGGACTTATAGTAACCTGTAGTCTTACCTGTAGCAGAGAATCAACTCCATATAATTCACTGCGCTTTATAACGTTTTAATAAAGTCTGCTCCTGTTATACAGCCATTGTATTTTGATCAACAGCTCTCAAAACAATACGATACCCCCACAGTCCCCACACACAGTATAATGTTCCCACAAAGTCCCCCAGTGCAGAATAATATCCCCACACTGCCCCATACACAGTATGATGTCCGCACAGAGCATAACTACACAGTATGATGTCCCCATACAGCCCCCTTACACAGTATTATGTCCCCCACACAGCCCCCTTACACAGTATTATGTCCCCCACACATCTCCCATGCAAAGATGTCCCCACGCAGCCCGCTTGCACAGTATTATGTCCCCCACACAGCCCCTTACACAGTATTATGTCCCCACACAGCTCCCATGCAAAGATGTCCCACACAGCCCCCTTACACAGTATTATGTCCCCCACACAGCCCCCTTACACAGTATTATGTCCCCCACACAGCTCCCATGCAAAGATGTCCCCACACAGCCCCCTTACACAGTATTATGTCCCCACACAGCTCCCATGCAAAGATGTCCCCACACAGCCCTCTTGCACAGTATTATGTCCCCCACACAGCCCCCTTACACAGTATTATGTCCCCCACACAGCTCCCATGCAAAGTTGTCCCCACACAGCCCACTTGCACAGTATTATGTCGCCCACACAGCCCCCTTACACAGTATTATGTCCCCACACAGCTCCCATGCAAAGATGTCCCCACACAACCCGCTTGTACAGTATTATGTCCCCCACACAGCCCCCTTACACAGTATTATGTCCCCCACACAGCTCCCATGCAAAGTTGTCCCCACACAGCCCGCTTGCACAGTAATGTGTTCCCAACACAGCCCCACTATCGTGCCTGCTGTGCTATCAGACGCACAGGCTCAATGATGGAACTGGAAGCTGTTGCATCATTGAGAACACCACTTGGTATGAGGGACACCACTCAGTAAGAGAGCCCCCATCAGCCCCCTACCCAGTATTATGGCCCCCACTGGCCCCCCACTCAGTATAATGGCTCATATCAGCCCCTCACTCAGTACAATGGCTCCCACTCACTATAAGGTCCTTCACAGCTCCCATTCAATATGATGGCCACTATAGGCTATCACTTAGGCCTCCTCCACACGTCCTGGTGATTCCTGTACAGGAAAAAAACAGTACTGGTGAGATCCGTGGTCCGTGTTTGTGTGCCATCCCCATGTACGTAGTGTATGTGACATCCGTTTGACATCCGTGTATATATGTGCTGTCTGTATGTCCGTGTTTCACATTCATGTGCAGTCCGTGTGCTTTCCTTGTGTCCATGTGACAAGTACCAGCTCCTGGGAAGAAGCTGGCTCTGGCTGCTGAAGGTAGCTCTCATCATTGTCGCATGGTCACGCTCCTGGTATATGGTCCTCTTCCTGGTATATGTCCCCATCCTGGTATATGGCTCCCATCCTGGTATATGTCCCCTTCCTGGTATATGTCTTCATCCTGGTATATGTCCCCATCCTGGTATGTGGCTCTCATCCTGTTATATGTCCCCATCCTGGTATATGGCCATTATCCTGGTATATGGCCGTCATCCTGGTATATGGCCCTAATCCTGGTATATGTCCCCATCCTGGTATATGGCCCTTATCCTTAGCCTCATCCTGATATATGGCCTTCATCCTGGTATATGTCTCCATCCTAGTATATGTTCCCTATCCTGGGCATCATCCTGGTATATGGCCCCCATCCTGGTATATAATAATAATAATAATCTTTATTTATATAGCGCCATCATATTCCGCAGCGCTTTACAGTTTAACAATTTCAGAACACAAGTCATAAGTAACAACGTTAATACAATAATTAAAGCAAAATAAGCCGCCCCTGCTCGTGAGAGCTTACAATCTACAATGAGGTGGGGGAGATACAAAGTACAGGTGTATATATACAATGGTGCATTTACAATGATGGTCCAGCCATCTTGAGGGAGTGAGGGATGGATGGAGATAGTGAATGGGCTACACACACACACACTTACACATAGAATGACTTTGATTAGTGAATGTGATAGGCCGCTCTGAACAAATGTGTTTTGAGGGAGCGCCTGAAACCATGCAAATTGTGGATAGTCCTAATTTCTTGGGGTAGAGCATTCCAGAGGATTGGCGCAGCGTGGGAGAAGTCTTGGAGTCGGGAGTGGGAGGTACGGATTAGTGCAGAGGTTAGTCGAAAGTCGTTTGCAGAGCGCAGCAGTCGGTTAGGCCGATAGATAGAAATGAGGAGGAGATGTAGGGGGGTGCTGCACTGTGGAGAACTTTGTAGGTGAGAACCAGTACTTTGAATTGGATCCTATAATGAATGGGCAGCCAGTGTAAGGACTGGCGAAGAGCGGACGCGTCCGAGTACCGATTAGCCAGATGGATTACCCTGGCTGCTGCATTAAGGATGGACTGGAGAGGGGATAGTCGAGTAATGGGGAGGCCAAGTAATAGAGCGTTGCAGTAGTCCAGGCGGGAGTGGATCAATGCTACAGTGAGGGTTTTTGTTGTTTCCAAGGTGAGAAAATGGCGGATTCTAGAGATGTTCTTTAGGTGTAGGCGGCAAGAGCGGGCAAGAGGTTGTATATGGGAGGTGAAGGAGAGATTGGTGTCAAACATAACACCCAGACAGCGAGCCTGCTGCCGAGGTGTTATTATGGTGCCGCCCACGGAGAGGGATATGTCAAATTTAGGGAGGTTAGTAGACGGCGGGAGCAGAAGAAGTTCAGTTTTGGAGAGGTTGAGTTTCAGATAGAGAGCGGACATGATGTTGGAGACTGCGGACAGACAGTCAGTGGCGTTCTGTAGTACAGCAGGGGTAAGGTCGGGGGATGACGTGTAAAGTTGTGTGTCATCAGCATAAAGATGGTACTGAAAGCCAAATCTGCTGATGGTCTGTCCAATTGGGGCCGTGTAGAGAGAGAAGAGAAGGGGGCCAAGGACTGAGCCCTGGGGTACACCGACAGTGAGAGGAAGAGGAGATGACGTGGAGCCAGAGAACGAAACACTGAAGGAGCGGTCAGAAAGATAGGAGGAGAACCAGGAGAGAACAGTGTCCTTAATACCTAGTGACTGGAGCCTAGACAGTAGGAGACGGTGGTCAACCGTGTCGAAAGCTGCAGAAAGGTCGAGAAGAATGAGCAGAGAGTGGTCACCGTTACGTTTTGCTGTCAGAAGGTCATTGGTCACTTTAATGAGTGCAGTTTCGGTCGAATGTAGGGGGCGGAAGCCGGACTGTGAAGGGTCTAGGAGGGAGTGATTGGAGAGGTAACGGGTAAGGCGGGAGTAGACTAGGCGCTCCAAAAGTTTAGAGATGAAGGGGAGATTGGAGATCGGTCTGTAGTTGTTTGTGCAGGAAGGGTCGAGAGAGGGTTTCTTTAGTAGTGGAGTAATGATGGAGTGTTTGAAGGAGGATGGGAAAATGCCAGAGGAGAGTGAGAGATTAAAGATTTTAGTTAGGTGAGTTGTGACAACTGGAGAGAGAGACTGGAGGAGATGTGAGGGAATGGGGTCAGTAGTGCATGTAGTCGGACGAGAGGAAGAGAGGAGTCTGGAGACTTCTTCTTCTGTGATGGGATCTGACTCGCACCACAATTGTGGATACCAGGGCTATGGGGTACTCGGAACCGAGCCCATGGAAATCTATGGGAGTTGTTACGGGTAGCGGTGGCTCGGTCCGTGGCCCTGGCAGTCAATGCGATGGGGAATATTTACAGGGGATATTTAGGATAGGTAGTTCGTGACGCCACCTGTGGTATCTGGTTAATTGAACCAGCGCTGCTATAAGGACTTTCACAGGGGATGTTATGGGGCAGCTGGGTGGTAGTCTCCCACAGGTGAGACGGGTCCCTGGAAGTCTATGGTGATGATGATGCAGGGTATAGATAATAATTCAGTCACACACGAAATAGCTTCTTTTCATACCTTTTACTGGTAGATGGTTCAAGTAGATCCCGGGGAGCTGGTCGGGGTGGAGAATGCACATTCGGGTAACCGCTGAGCAGGTTAGAGGCCTCCTTTACTTCAAATGTAGGTGAGTCCAACTTGCCTGAAGCGAAGTTAACTCTGAATCTCCAGCTTTTTCAATAGCTATACTGCCCGGCCAACATTGTGGTGGAAACTTCTAAGTGGTGAAAACTAAGTCTATATTTGCTGATCAGGCTAGACTCCTGTTTTCCCTGTCTCCGGTTACGTATTGACACTTAGGGCTGCTCTCTGCGACCTGTAGTCCAGATGCCTCCGGTGTTCTTGTTACTAAGCTTGAAACTGTAGCAACGCTTCGGACCCCGGTGTCCGGCAATTTAGTGCAGGCAATCCAATACCTGTAGCACTTCTCTAACTTCTCCACTGCGCCCTTCGCCCTGCTTCTGCTCTTTGCATAAGCACTTGCAGCTTTCGATGGAAATAGTCAGCTTTCTTCCAAGCTCGCTGAGCAGCTCTCAGTTTCCTCCTTGTTTCAGCTTCTACTGAGGTACTGATTAAGGTAGCTCTGAGTAGGCTAGGATGATGCACTTCACCTGTACTAGCCTCCACTTCTCTGTCAGGTGAGCTACGCTAGCTCTGCGAGGATTCAGTCCTCTCTCCTAGTCCAGACTGAACTGGCACAGAACTGCACTGTCTGAAGACAGGAAACTAACTGACTGATCTGAGCTCTTCTCAGACAGGAAACAGACTGACTCTGCTACGTGTCACCACCTCCTATACCCCTGGTGGGTGTGTCTGAAATTGTAAGTGAAGTGCATGAATAGCAAGCTTTTGTGGTTACCTTCCTGTGCATTCTCCTGGATTTTATGTGTGCCTGCGTAGCTGGGCTACACATCCCCCCTTGGTAAAACACAGCACTCCCGGGCTGTAAAAGACAAAAAGAACATTTTGTTTTGCATTAACAACAACATTATAACTCTTCCCATCCGGGAGGTACGACTTCTTTAACGTTACAATTTGTACAATACGAAAAATACAAAAGTATCAAAAGTATCAAAATATCAAACGTGTTCATATATACAAGATACTTGTGGAGGACCCGCACCAAAAACCTCCCACGTGGGTCCTGGGTGGGCTGCAGGACTTCTGACTGCAGACCTCACTCTAGGCCACACCCTACGGGTTTTTCTTCAGAGGTTGATAGTAGTAGTGGTTTCATGTAAAACCAAGATAATGCACCGAAGCGCAACTATTTACAAGACAAGTTCTTGGGGTGGCACAGTCCACAGCCACGCAGTCCATTGGCATGGAAAAGACACATTTCAAGACATATAAATAGAAATCACATTAATACTTTTTCAAACTTTATACAATTTTTCAGATGCAATAAACCCTATCTGGGTCTTGCTAACTAGTCTACTAGGACTACTCCTGATAGCGAATAGGTAGTTTACCTTTAGTGATACGTTCTGACCTACGTGGGGTAGCGTCAGGTATAGTAGTCTCTAACCTTTCTGTTCTGCGTAACGGCAAACTATAGACACGACTCCACCTCTCTAGGGACCTGGCAAGCATGCTAGTGACTGGAGGAGGCGGTACTGCTTCACCAGCTTCACCAGAGGACTCCACTTCTTGTGGTGCTGCTTCTTGCGGGTCCGCTGCTTGGGGTTCTGATGGTTGAGGGTCTGCCGGAACAGGTTCTTCTGGAACTGGCTCAACTGGCACAATTGGTATGACCGGTTGTAGAGACTCCTCTTGCGGTTGATAAAACTGCAGCACAGGAATAATTACAGCGTCTCCCAATCTGGGCCAATCCGCAGGTAAATCCCCCAAATCCGTGTGTATGACCGCTTCAGCACTCTCTTCTTGATGGACAACAGGGTTTTCTTCACGGAGCTTTAATGGGCAAGGACACAACTTTAAATGATCTCTGGACACCGTTGCCGTCGTTTTTCCTCCATCCTTACTAATGGTACAGACCTTTCTGTTATCAAAATTGGAATTTTGCACGACGTATGGCTCCTGTTCCCACTGATCATCCAACTTGTGTGTTCTTCTTTTCCTTTTGAGCACCATTTCTCCAGGCAATAAAGGCTTAGCGGGAGCATTTTTGTTATAGTTCTTCTCTTGCTTTTCTCTTACTTTGTTGAGACTGTCTTCTACGCAGGCTTGTACTCTCTTGTACTGTTCCTGTCGAGTTGTGTCCCAATCTTCAGCACTGTCATAAGCCTCTGGTTCTACCACTCCCAGCTCCAAATCCATTGGCAGTCTTCCAGGTCTTGCTCTCATAAGGTAAGCCGGAGTGCAGTTGGTGGAACTTACTGGTATGTGGTTGTACAAGTCAACCAGGTCAGGTAACAAGTCTGGCCACCGATTTCTTTCTTCCAGGGGTACAGTTTTCAGTAAATCCATGACAATGTGATTCATATTTTCACAAAGGCCGTTGGTCTGAGGGTGGTATGGTGTTGTTCTGATCTTTTTACATCCATACAATTGACAGAATTCCTGAAACAGTTCAGCTTCAAAGGCTGGACCTCGATCAGTCAGTACCTGCTCTGGATATCCGTGTGGTCTGCAGAAGCTTGCTTGGAAGACTTGGCTGCTGTCTCTGCTGTGAGATCCTTGACAGGGGCGACCACCAGAAATTTGGAGTAATGATCCACCATGGTCAGGGCATATGAGTATCCTGACCTGCTTGGGGACAACTTAACGTGATCCAATGCTACGATCTCCAGAGGACGAGTCGTCCGGATAGGCTGCAAGGGTGCTCTCTGACTATGATAGTCTTTTCGTCTGAGACCACAGGGTCCACAGTTCCGGCACCACTTCTCGATGGAGCTGCGCATCCCTACCCAGTAGAACCGGCACCTCAACAGGGTCTCCAGCTTTTTCCAGCCAAAGTGTCCTGCTTGATCGTGGTAGGCTTCCAACACCATTTGGATGTCTGCTCTGGGCACCACTATCTGCCAAACCATCTCATGGGTCCTTGGGTCGACGTATCTCCTGCACAACTTCTCTCGGTATATGAACAACCGGCTTCTTTCATTCCACAGGAGCTTTGCTGGTATGGTGCATCTTTCTCCAAGGAGGAACCTTCCTGTTTTATCAGCTCCTTAACACGGCTGACCACGGGATCGCTGTCCTGAGTCTCTTTCCAGCTGTGATGAGGTAAAGGGTTCAACATCTCACCACACCGCTTTCTGTAGACTCGTTGCTCTTGGACCATCCCATTTCGGTGGAACGCAGGTAGCTCAATTTCTTCCAGATCGTCTGACTCTTCCTCTGTGTCAGATTCATGCGGCATTCTGGACAAGGCGTCCGCGTTGGCATTTTTACGGCCTGCCCTGTACTTGATGGTAAACTGGTAATTTGACAACCGAGCCATCCAACGTTGCTCCATGGCTCCCAGCTTGGCTGTTTCCAGATGCGTCAAGGGGTTATTGTCTGTAAACGCAGTGAACCTGTTGGAGGCAAGGTAATGTTTAAATCTTTCGGTAATGGCCCAGACCAGCGCCAGGAACTCCAGTTTGAAGCTGCTATAGTTTTCCGGATTCCTCTCAGTTGGCCTGAGTTTTCGGCTGGCATACGCGATGACTTTTTCTTGGCCGTTCTGCTTCTGACTGAGGACCGCTCCTAATCCTTCGTTACTGGCATCTGTGTATAGCAGGAACGGTTGGCTGTAATCTGGGTAGGCTAAGATTTCATCGCCGGTAAGGATCTCTTTCATCTCTTTGAATGCCTCAGCTTGTTCTTTTCCCCAATTAAATGGAAGGTTTCTGCTCTTAAGAGGTTGTCCTACCAGGAGGTCCTGTAAAGGCGCCGCCTTCTTAGTGTAATCTTTCACGAACCTCCTGTAGTAACCTGTTAATCCCAGGAACTGACGCACCTCCTTTAAGTTCTTCGGCTCTGGCCATTTCTGAATAGCTGTGACCTTCTCGGGGTCCGGCGCTACTCCTTCGGAACTGACAATGTGTCCCAAGTACTGTACCTTCCGCTTGAGCAGGTGGCATTTAGAGGGCTTTAGTTTCATCCCAAACTTGGACAATGACTCAAATACCTCCGCCAGGTGCTTCAGATGATCTTCATATGTCTTAGAGTACACAATTACGTCGTCCAGGTACAGCAGCACAGTTTCGAAGTTGAGATGTCCCAGGCAGCTCTCCATCACCCTCTGGAATGTTCCTGGGGCACTGCTGAGGCCAAACGGCATTCTGTCAAACTCGCAGAGTCCCATTGGGGTGGTGAAAGCAGTTTTCTCCCGATCCTCCTCAGCCACAGCTACTTGCCAGTACCCACTAGTAAGGTCGAGGGTAGAAAAGTAGTTAGCCGTTTTCAGAGCAGCTAAGGATTCCTCTATGCGTGGTAATGGGTATGCATCTTTATGTGTTATACGATTTACTTGCCTATAATCTACACACATTCGCATGCTACAATCCTTTTTCTTCACTAGAACCAGAGGTGCTGCCCAGGGGCTACAACTATCCCTTATCACCCCGGCTTTCTTCATGTCATGCAGCATTTCCTTAGCTTTCTGATAGTGGGCTGGAGGTATAGGCCTGTACCGCTCTTTGATGGGAGGATGACTGCCTGTAGGGATATGATGCTGTACTCCCTTAATGGTCCCAAAATCAAGTGGGTGCTTGCTAAATACTTGTGCGTACTCTTGTACCACCCGTAGTACCCCCTGTTTCTGGTGGACGGAAATGGTGTCTGTCCCTATATGAAGCTGCTGACACCAGTCCACTACCAGGGTTGCCGGATCATTATCCTCCGCTGGTTGGCGGGAGGCTAAGGACTCGGTTGTGAGGATAGAATTGTTATCTACGGCATGTAATTTAGCAACTGTAGCATAACGTGGCAAATTTACTTCATCGTCCCCCCAGTTGAGAAGTCGTACTGGTACTCTCCCATTTACTACTTCCACTACCCCTCTAGCAATCATGAGTGTAGGTCTGTGTTCTGAGCGATGGGGTTCTACTACTGCTTGGTAGTTCTGTCCCTCAGACCTATGGCTGCTCTACACCATATTAACATTTCACTCATTGGGGGTATTACAATGGGGTTCGAGTCTGTGACCCGTACATTACCGATTTCACCATCTGTAAGCTTCGCTTGCTGCTGGCACATCAGGGCCCGGATCTCCCTCTGGATCACTCCCTTCTGCTTTGGCTTGGCAACTTCAGCGAGCTGTTGGAGCAAAAACACAACTTCTCCCAGACAGTTACTGATAATGTTAGTACCTAGTATCACATTTAAGGCATTCTCCTCATTTACAGTCTTTACCACTAAAAGTCCCTGATCCTTCAGCTCCACCCTGCCCACTTTTACGTCCACGTTTTTGGCTCCAATTACTTCAACAGGGAGACCATTGGTGGCGTACACTGTCAAGTCAGGGTTTGGGGGCTGGAGACTGTCCATGGACCAAAATTTATTGTAAAGGACATCAGGTATGATGGTCACCTGAGATCCAGTGTCCAGCAGTGCAGGGATTGCAATCCCGTCCAGAATCATGGACAGGTAGGGCCGTCCACCCACGAACCTGCGATTCCAGTCTAAGGGGCCTGATGAATCTACTCCTGGGTGTTGGCCCTCTGACCCAGGATCGGCTCGTTTAAAGGACATTGCTGAGCCATATGACCTCTTTGGTTGCAGCGGTAGCAGACGATCTCCCGGCGAGGATGGTGTTGCTCCGGAGTCGCTCCTGGGGGTGGCGTGGTCCTCCTCCGGTGTGGCGACGTCCTCCATTTCCTCCGGTTCATCCAAGGGACATCCTCCGGACAGTCGGCTAGTAGGATCTTCCCTCCTTCCTCTTTCCGCAGTTGCAGGGCCTCCATTACAGTGGCCAAGTTCTTAGTCAGCTGGCGCACTTCTGAGCGCAGACATTCCAACTCACTAGGGGGCGCCACCTGCATTGTAGCTTCTGCCACCTGCGGGGAAAAGGTGGGTACTGCCGGCTTTAGAATGGCTTCACCCGGGTGATACTGATTTGCCACCTCAGGCTTTTCCAGGGGTCGCAGTCCCTTTATTGCCATGTCCTTTAGAGCATCAAAAGTGGCATCTGGATGATCCAAGGACCACCAGTTTACAGTCCTCCTTTCCTCTGGAGACCTCAGTCCCCGCACGAATTGCTCTTTTAACATTTGGCTCTCATCAATGGGACTTGTGGGGTTAGCCTGTTTAAGAGCTCGCAGGGCCCCCTGTAGTCGGCAGGCGTAGTCCCTAATACTGTCACCCGGTCCCTGGAAGCACTGATAAAATGCCATCCGGAGATCCGTTTCTGTGCGGTCCTTGTGTCGACCCGCCACCACAATTGTGGATTACCAGGGCAATGGGGTACTCAGAGCCGAGCCCGTAGAAGTCTATGGGGATTTTGTCACAGGTAGCTGTGGCTCGGTCTGTGGCCCGGGCGGTCTGGCGTATGTTGGGGATATATTTACAGGGGATTGATTTATGTACAGTTCGTGACGCCACCTGTAGTATTCTGGTAATTAGTACCAGCGCTGCTGTAGATCTCTGAGGGGATGGTGATGCAGCTAGATGTCGGGTCCCCTACAGGTGGGACTGGTCCCTCAAAGTCTATGTGAATTGTGAAGTCGAGTGCAGATAAAGAACACAGTCTCACACGGTCAGCGTCTTTCCATACCTTTACTTGCAAGATGATAAGGCAGGTCCCAGGGAGGCTGATCCAAGGAGAATGTATCTTGAGACGGCAGCTGGACAAGTTAGGGGCCTCCTTTAACTCCAATAATACGAGTACAACCAGCCTGAAGCGTAGTTCCCTCAAATCTTCAGCTAATCTTTAGCTGTACCTGCCCAGTCAGCTTAGTGTTAGGGGCCTTCCTGCGAAGGAGCTGAATTCTTATTGTGTCCTGCAGAACTCCAAAGTCTTCACTCCCCCTGACCCAGTTACGTACTGACTATAAGGGGCTTGTCTGCCGCGACCTAGGGTCCGGTAGATTCCGGGTTTTCTTATCACTGTGCTTGAAACAACAGTGACCCTTCGGTCCCCAGTGACCGGGTGCAATGTGCTGGACTTCTTCAATCCGTAAGCACTAATCCTATAAATCCACTTGCCTTTCGCCTTGTCCACGCTGGTAACATAAGCACTCAAACTAGCCAAGGGTCGAGCAGTCACTTCTTTCTTTTCCTTTCTACGAAGTTAGCCACAGATGCTCAGTTATCACAGGCAGGAGCACGTCTCTGAACCTGATACCGTCCTTTAGACAGGGATGCTGAAGACTTTCTGACTAAAACTTCTTCTTTCTTTCAGTGTATGCTGATGAGGTGATACAGCTCTGACTAGACTAAGGTGTATTCCAAACACCTATACCAGACTCCACGATATGAACTAGTGATAAAGCAGGCTAGACTCCTTCCTCCCTCCAAACGTCTTCTCTCACAGAAGTCTAGACACTCACTCCACACGTCCTCACTGTCCGAAGACAGGAACTAGACTGACTAAAAATCACCTCAACACCTACTACCTTGACCACTCCCTCTAGAGTATCCTCCACTACCCTAGGGGTGTGTCTAGTGTGTGTTGAGTGAATGGATATTTAGCATTAAACTGCTGTCTCGCCATACACTCTCCAGGGTACTGCGTGTGCCTACCACCAGGGCTACACATTCCCCCATGGTAAACGACAGCACTCCCGGGCTGTAAAATACAAAAGACATTTTGTTTATGCAATAAACTTTTAACAATAACATCTTCCCATCCGGGAGGTGAGAATATCTTGAACGTTACAAACTTTCATAGAAAAATACAAATAGTATCAAATAGCATTCAGTAAATAAATATACAATATACTTGTGAAGGACCCGCACCAAACCTTCAACGTAGGTCCTGGGTGGGCTGCAGGACGTCCGATTGCAGACCTCACTCAGTGCCACACCATACGGGTTTTGTTTTTCAGAGGTAGTTATGGATGGTTTTTGTAAAACCAAGAGAAAGCACCGAAGCGCAACTATGTACAAGAAAGTTCTGGGTTAGCATAGTCCTTAACCTCAAAAGTCCATTTGTAAAGAAAGACATATTATATTAAATCGCATTATAAAAGTGCAACTGTTTATCATTTATCATCTATCATTTATCAATTACCAATTACCCAGCCGGGCATTCTACAGTATATATATTCACTATATATAACCTGTGCAAACTTTTTCAAAACATTTTAAACTTTTGCTTTTTACTTTTGGTAGATCCGATAGGGATCTCACCACATTTCTTACTATCTATTCATCTTCTAATAATACACCTTCCACTACATCTTTCACCCCGGGGGCTGGAATGATGCAATGAGCCCTAGATCCCAAGACCAGCAAATCATGTGCTGCGATCAGGGTCTGGGTCGCGACAGTTCTGGTGCGAACCTCTAAGGGCGCAACGGGTATACTCTCTCCGCGTGACACCGATTGCGTCTCCATCACAGTCAACGATATAGACCGCGTCAGGGTTTGCGATCTAGACTGGGTCGCATGTTGCGATGTGGAGGTGGCTTTAACTTGCGATGAACTCTGGGTCGCTTGTTGCGATGACTTTGCAGGGGGCGATGCTGGGGCACGGCCGGATGCTGCTTGAGCTGGAAACGGGGACGCTGCGGTAATGGTGACGGTACCTGCGTCTGGGACGGGGTCGCGGACGATGGTGACATTCAGGGCATACCACCCCTTCATTCCCCAATGCCGCGTATAGGTGACTATATCTCCGTTTGCTAAGTCCCTCCCGGGATGACCTTGCGGCAGGTGGGATTCTACGTCACGCCTGCTGACAAAGACCGCTGGGTAGAGGCCCGGTTCACGGATAAAGCCCCAGCCCTTCCGGAGCTGGAACTCAGTCACACACCCCTGCCGCCGCGGTTCCCTCAGAGTACCTTTATCTCTCGGACGGTCTCTTTGTCCGCGATCAGCTCGGCAAATTGTCGCTGACGGTTCCTCTGAGTTTCCCGCTCTTCCTCCTGCTGACGCCTCTTCTTCTCCTCACGACTCTGCCATTCTTGTTCCCACTGGGCGGTGTAGGCGACGTCATCCAGGCGCGCCATTTCGTCCCAGTCCACATCTGGTAGTGACGGACAGGACCCCTCCGGTGTCCCTGCCGGGGACCGATAATCTGCTGCGGCCTCTTGGCCGGGCGGGCGTTCCGGGATTGGCTGTACCTCCTCAACCTCCTCCGCCTCCACCGCTTCACCAGTGGGATCGGGAACGGTACTTTCGGGGCAGCCTCCGGTTGCTCCTTCGCCTTGGGCAGCAGACTCTTCAGTACTTGGAATCGTGGGGTTCGTTGAGGGGAGAGGACGCCGTGTTCGTTAGTTGCCACTGCAGCAGGTTACATCGGCGTCTCTCAATCTCCTCCAGTCCAGGTTGAAACTTCTTCTTTAGGCGTGCGTTCTCCTCCTGAAGCTCCAGCAACGCCTGTTGCAGGTGCAGGATCGCATAAGACTCTGATGCCGATGGCAGCTTGGCGGGGGCACGGGGCCTGCCTTCCTCCGCTGCCCGCTCGGCTGCACACGTCCTGCCTCCATCATGTTCCAGAAGAATCTCTCTTCTTCCTGCGGAGACATCCGGTCTCTTCCGTGGAGGTGGGGTTTGCGTCCCCTCCTCCTCGCAGGGAAAGTGAAGAGGAGGCGGACCTCCTTTGCTGTAGGGCAGGACCGTATGTTGAAGTAGCACTTTGAGAGGGCAGGCATTTTCTTCGCGCCACTGGGGGGTAGACGCCTACGAAGGCACGCCCACCTTCTTCTCCAGCGCCTGAGGGCGCGAATATGGCGACAAAAATGGCGATTTTGGCGCCAAAAGTGCAAACAGTCCTTTTCACAAAAACAAGTCCTTAGGCACACAGGGCTCGCAATTTCGCGAGTTTCGCATCCTGTTCGTGACGCCAAAGTTGTGTCGACCCGCCACCACAATTGTGGATTACCAGGGCAATGGGGTACTCAGAGCCGAGCCCGTAGAAGTCTATGGGGATTTTGTCACAGGTAGCTGTGGCTCGGTCTGTGGCCCGGGCGGTCTGGCGTATGTTGGGGATATATTTACAGGGATTGATTTATGTACAGTTCGTGACGCCACCTGTAGTATTCTGGTAATTAGTACCAGCGCTGCTGTAGATCTCTGAGGGGATGGTGATGCAGCTAGATGTCGGGTCCCCTACAGGTGGGACTGGTCCCTCAAAGTCTATGTGAATTGTGAAGTCGAGTGCAGATAAAGAACACAGTCTCACACGGTCAGCGTCTTTCCATACCTTTACTTGCAAGATGATAAGGCAGGTCCCAGGGAGGCTGATCCAAGGAGAATGTATCTTGAGACGGCAGCTGGACAAGTTAGGGGCCTCCTTTAACTCCAATAATACGAGTACAACCAGCCTGAAGCGTAGTTCCCTCAAATCTTCAGCTAATCTTTAGCTGTACCTGCCCAGTCAGCTTAGTGTTAGGGGCCTTCCTGCGAAGGAGCTGAATTCTTATTGTGTCCTGCAGAACTCCAAAGTCTTCACTCCCCCTGACCCCAGTTACGTACTGACTATAAGGGGCTTGTCTGCCGCGACCTAGGGTCCGGTAGATTCCGGGTTTTCTTATCACTGTGCTTGAAACAACAGTGACCCTTCGGTCCCCAGTGACCGGGTGCAATGTGCTGGACTTCTTCAATCCGTAAGCACTAATCCTATAAATCCACTTGCCTTTCGCCTTGTCCACGCTGGTAACATAAGCACTCAAACTAGCCAAGGGTCGAGCAGTCACTTCTTTCTTTTCCTTTCTACGAAGTTAGCCACAGATGCTCAGTTATCACAGGCAGGAGCACGTCTCTGAACCTGATACCGTCCTTTAGACAGGGATGCTGAAGACTTTCTGACTAAAACTTCTTCTTTCTTTCAGTGTATGCTGATGAGGTGATACAGCTCTGACTAGACTAAGGTGTATTCCAAACACCTATACCAGACTCCACGATATGAACTAGTGATAAAGCAGGCTAGACTCCTTCCTCCCTCCAAACGTCTTCTCTCACAGAAGTCTAGACACTCACTCCACACGTCCTCACTGTCCGAAGACAGGAACTAGACTGACTAAAAATCACCTCAACACCTACTACCTTGACCACTCCCTCAAGAGTATACTCCACTACCCTAGGGGTGTGTCTAGTGTGTGTTGAGTGAATGGATATTTAGCATTAAACTGCTGTCTCGCCATACACTCTCCAGGGTACTGCGTGTGCCTACCACCAGGGCTACACATCCTCAAAGATGGCCTGTAGCTTTAAGAGTATCACAGGTACCGACTCCTGGTCTGCAGTGGGCCAAGTCTCTACTTCTCTCTCAGCCGCACCAGCTAACTGTCCTATTACCACAGCAGCTTTTTGCTTTTCAGTCATTGAGTACATATCCAAGATACTACATATTTTCCTTTTAAATCCTGGCAGGGTGTCTGGCTCGCCGCTGTACTGGGGGAGCCACTTCGCTCCAGGCATGTATGGGAGGGTTAGCGGCATGAACGGGACCACCGGGCCAGGTGAGGGGCCTGCACCCCCATCCTGCGGCACGACGCCAAGCGGTGGGCTATAAGGGCCTCCAGCGGGGGCCGCTCCGTCTGCCGGTTGCTGCGACATATTGATGCCCCCTTGGTTAATCTGAGCCTACCTCTTTTACAGGCTGCAGCGTCGCAGGCACAGCGGTGGAGACAGGACCTTTTTCACTGGCGCTCGGATGATGCTGCTCTATTTTGCGATGCAGTTTGCAATGCGGATTGCAATGCAGCTTGTGATGCAGTTTGCTATGCGGATTGTGATGCAGATTGCGATGCAGTTTGCGATGCGGTTTGGCATGCAGATTGCGATGCAGTTTGCGATGCGGTTTGCAATGCAGATTGCTATGCAGTTCGCGATGTGGCTTGCGATGCAGTTTGGGGTGCAGGTTGGGGGCGTGTCCAAGCAACAGCGCGCTTTTTCAGGTACGCCCCCCTTCTTCACCAGCGCCTGAGGGCGCGAACATGGCGGTAAAATTACGGAATTTGGCGCCAAATACAGCAAACAGTCTTTTTCACCAAACAGTTCAACATAGGCACACAGGACTCACAATTGCAAGCTTCGGATCCTGTTCATGACGCCAAAGTTGATTGACTCGCACCACAATTGTGGATACCAGGGCTATGGGGTACTCGGAACCGAGCCCATGGAAATCTATGGGAGTTGTCACGGGTAGCGGTGGCTCGGTCCGTGGCCCTGGCAGTCAATGCGATGGGGAATATTTACAGGGGATATTTAGGATAGGTAGTTCGTGACGCCACCTGTGGTATCTGGTTAATTGAACCAGCGCTGCTATAAGGACTTTCACAGGGGATGTTATGGGGCAGCTGGGTGGTAGTCTCCCACAGGTGAGACGGGTCCCTGGAAGTCTATGGTGATGATGATGCAGGGTATAGATAATAATTCAGTCACACACGAAATAGCTTCTTTTCATACCTTTTACTGGTAGATGGTTCACGTAGATCCCGGGGAGCTGGTCGGGGTGGAGAATGCACATTCGGGTAACCGCTGAGCAGGTTAGAGGCCTCCTTTACTTCAAATGTAGGTGAGTCCAACTTGCCTGAAGCGAAGTTAACTCTGAATCTCCAGCTTTCTCAATAGCTATACTGCCCGGCCAACGTTGTGGTGGAAACTTCTAAGTGGTGAAAACTAAGTCTATATTTGCTGATCAGGCTAGACTCCTGTTTTCCCTGTCTCCGGTTACGTATTGACACTTAGGGCTGCTCTCTGCGACCTGTAGTCCAGATGCCTCCGGTGTTCTTGTTACTAAGCTTGAAACTGTAGCAACGCTTCGGACCCCGGTGTCCGGCAATTTAGTGCAGGCAATCCAATACCTGTAGCACTTCTCTAACTTCTCCACTGCGCCCTTCGCCCTGCTTCTGCTCTTTGCATAAGCACTTGCAGCTTTCGATGGAAATAGTCAGCTTTCTTCCAAGCTCGCTGAGCAGCTCTCAGTTTCCTCCTTGTTTCAGCTTCTACTGAGGTACTGATTAACCCCTTCACCCCCAAGGGTGGTTTGCACGTTAATGACCGGGACAATTTTTACAATTCTGACCACTGTCTCTTTATGAGGTTATAACTCCGGAACGCTTCAACGGATCTTCGCGATTCTGAGATTGTTTTCTCGTGACATATTGTACTTCATGTTAGTGGTAAAATTTCTTCCATATAACTTGCGTTTATTTTTGAAAAATACGCAAATATGGCGAAAATTTTGAAAATTTAGCAATTTTCAAACTTTGAATTTTTATTCCCTTAAAACAGAGAAATATGTAACACAAAATAGTTAAGAAATAACATTTCCCACATGTCTACTTTACATCAGCACAATTTTGGAATCAAAATTTTTTTTTGTTAGGAAGTTATAAGGGTTAAAAGTTGACCAGCGATTTCTCATTTTTACAACAAAATTTACAAAGCCATTTTTTTTAGGGACCACCTCACATTTGAAGTCACTTTGAGGGGTCTACATGACAGAAAATACCCAAAAGTGACACCATTCTAAAAACTGCACCCCTCAAGGTACTCAAAACCACATTCAAGAAGTTTATTAACCCTTCAGGTGCTTCACAGGAACTAAAGCAACGTGGAAGGAAAAAATGAATATTTAACTTTTTAGCCACAAAAATGATCTTTTACAAACTTTTTTTTTATTTTCACAAGGGTAAAAGGAGAAAATGGACAGATAAGGTTGTTATGCAATTTCTCCTGAGTACGCCAATACCCCATATGTGGGGGAAAACCACTGTTTGGGCACACGGCAGAGCTCGTAAGGGAAGGAGCGCCGTTTGACTTTTTCAAACTAAAATTGGCTGGAGTTGAGATTGGACGCCATGTCGCGCTTGGAGAACCTCTGATGCGCCTAAACAGTGGAAACCCCCCACAAGTGACACCATTTTGGAAACTAGACCCCCTAAGGTACTTATCTAGATCTGTTGTGAGCACTTTGAACCCCCAAGTGTTTCACAAAAGTTTATAATGCCTGGGTGTGAAAAAAAAAAAAAAAATTCCACAAAAATGATTTTTTAGTCCTAAATTTTTGAATTTTCCCAAGGAAATTGGACCCCAAAAGTTGTTGTCCAATTTGTCCTGAGTACGCTGATACCCCATATGTGGGGGTGGAAAACTGTTTGGGCGCACGGCAGGGCTTGGAAAGGAAGTAGTAACGTTTTGGAATGCAGACGTTGATGGGGGTCATGTTCCGTTTGCAGTGCCCCAGATGAGCCTAAACAGTGGAAATCCCCACAAGTGACCCCATTTTGGAAACTAGACCCCCTAAGGAACTTATCTAGATCTTTGGTGAGCACTTTGAACCCCCAAGTGCTTCACACAAGTTTATAATGCCCGGGCATGAAAATAAAAAATCCTATTTTTTTCCCACAAAAATTATCTTTTAGTCACTAATTTTTTATTTTCCCAAGGGTATCAGGAGAAATTGGACCACATAAGTTGTTGTCCAATTTGTCCTGAGTACGCTGATGCCCCATATGTGGGGGGGAACCACTGTTTGGGCGCACGGCAGAGCTCGGAAGGGAAGGAGCACCATTTGACTTTTTCCAACCAAAATTGGCTGGAATTGAGATTGGATGCCATGTTGCATTTGGAGAGCCCCTGATGTGCCTAAACAGTGGAAACCCCCCACAAATGACCCCATTTGGGAAACTAGACCCCCTAAGGAACTTATCTAGATCTTTGGTGAGCAATTTGAACCCTCAAGTGCTTCACACAAGTTTATAACGTAGAGTCGTAAAATTTAAAAATCATATTTTTTTCCACAAAAATGATCTTTTCACCCCAATTTTTATTTTTCCAAGGGTAACAAGACTCCAAAAGTTATTGTGCAATTTGTCCTGAGTACACTGATACCCCATATGTGGGGGTATACCACTGTTTGGGTGCATGGCAGAGTTTGGAAGGGAAGGAGCGCCATCTCACTTTTTCAACGCAGAATTGGCTGGACGCCATGTCGTGTTTGGAGAGCTCCTGATCTGCCTAAACAGTGGAAACCCCCCACAAATGACACCATTTTGGAAACTAGACCCCTCAAGGAACTTATCTAGATGTGTGGTGAGAACTTTGAACCCCCAGGTGTTTCACTAAAGTTTATAACGTACAGCCTTAAAATAAAAAATCCTTTTTTTTTTTTACAAAAATGATTTTTTCGCCCCCAATATTTTATTTTCACAAGGGTAACAGAAGAAATTGGAACCCAAAAGTTGTTGTCCAATTTGTCCTGAGTACGCTGATACCCAATATGTAGGAGAAAACTACTGTATGGGTGCACGTCAGGGCTCGGAAGGGAAGTAGTGACGTTTTGGATTGCAGACTTTGATGGAATGGTCTGGGGGCGTCATGTCGCATTTGGAGAGCCCCTGATGCGCCTAAACAGTGGAAACCCCCCACAAGTGACCCCATTTTGGAAAATAGACCCCACAAGGAACTTATCTAGATGTGTGGTGAGCACTTTGAACCCCGAAGTGCTTCACAGAAGTTTATAATGTACAGCCGTAAAAACAAAAAAATCTTATTTTTTTTACAAAAATAATATTTTCGCCCCCAGTTTTTTATTTTCCCAAGGGTAACAGAAGAAATAGGACAAATTTCACAATAACTCTTGGGGTCCAGAGTACGCTGATACCCCATATGTGGGGATAAACTACTGTTTGGACGCATGGCAGAGCTCAGAAGTGAAGGAACACCGTTTGACTTTTTCAACGCAGAATTGGCTGGAATGGAGATCAGACGCCATGTCACATTTGGAGAGCCCCTGATGTGCCTAAACAGCGGAAACCCCCCAATTCTAACTCCAACCCTAACCCCAACACACCCCTAACCCTAGTCCCAACCCTAATCCCAACCCTAACCCTAATCCTAACTCTAACCCTAATCCTAACTTTAGCGCCAACCCTAACCCTAACTTTAGCGAAACCCTAACCCTAACCCTAATGGGAAAATGGAAATAAATACATTTTTTTTATTTTATTATTTTTCCCTAACTAAGGGGGTGATAAAGGGGGTTTGATTTACTATTTATAGCGGTTTTTATGATTGGCAGCTGTCACGCTAAAAGACGCTTTTTATTGCAAAAAGTAGTTTTTTGCATCGCCACATTTTGAGAGCTATAATTTTTGCATATTTTGGCCCACAGAGTCATGTGAGGTCTTAATTTTTGCGGGACGAGGTGACGCTTTTATTGGTACCATTTTTGAGCATGTGACATTTTTTGATCGCTTTTTATTTCGATTTTTGGGAGGTTAGAATGAACAAAAATCAGCAATTCATGAATTTCTTTTGGGTGAGGCGTTTTTATTGTTCCGCGTGTGGTAAAATCGATAAAGCAGTTTTATTCTTCGGGTCAGTACGATTATGGCGATACCTCATTTATATAATTTTTTTATGTTTTGGCGCTTTTATAGAATAAAAACAATTTTATATAAAAAATAATTATTTTTGCATCGCTTTATTCTGCGAGCTATAACTTTTTTATTTTTTTGCTGATGATGCTGTGTGACGGCTCGTTTTTTGCGGGACAAGATGACGTTTTCAGCGGTACCATGTTTATTTATATCCGTCTTTTTGATCGCGTGTTATTCCACTTTTTGTTCGGCGGTATGATGATAAAGCACTGATTTTTTGCTTCGTTTTTATTTTTTATTTTTTAAGGGGTTCACAAAAGGGGTTAACTAGTGGGACAGTTTTATAGGGGGGGTCGTTACGGACGCGGCGATACCATATATGTGTACTTTTATTGTTTTATTTTTTTTATTTACAATAAGTAATGAATTTATTGGGGAATATTTTTTTTTTTTTTTTTTTTGGATTTTTTTTTACACATGTTTATTTTTACTTTTTTTTACTTTTTTACTTTGTCCCAGGGTGGGACATCACTGTATTTCATCAGATCGCTGGTGTGACAGTGTGCACAGCACTCTGTCACACCAGCGATGTGACAGGCAGTGCAGGACGCTTCCTCATGCCTGCTCTCGGCAGGCACTGAGGAAGCCGCCTCCCTCCAGGACCCCAGCGCCATCTTGGATCCGGGTCCTGGGAGGGAGGAAGCCCTCAGAGCAGCGCGATCACATCGCGCTGGTCTGAGGGTCTCAGGGGGGCGCGCAGGGAGCCCCCTGCCTGCGCGATCCTCCCCTGTGCCCCCAGTACACCGCGATCATGTTTGATCGCGGTGTGCAAGGGGTTAATGTGCCGGGAGCGGTCCGTGACCGCTCCTGACACACAGTCACGGGTGTCAGCTGTGATAATCAGCTGACACCCGGCGGCGATTAGCTGCGCTCCCTCCGGGAGCGCAGCTAATCGCCTATGACGTACTATCCCGTCCATGGTCAGAATGGCACGGGTTTTATGGACGGGATAGTACGTCTAATGTCAGAGAGGGGTTAAGGTAGCTCTGACTAGGCTAGGATGATGCACTTCACCCGTACTAGCCTCCACTTCTCTGTCAGGTGAGCTACGCTAGCTCTGCGAGGATTCAGTCCTCTCTCCTAGTCCAGACTGAACTGGCACAGAACTGCACTGTCTGAAGACAGGAAACTAACTGACTGATCTGAGCTCTTCTCAGACAGGAAACAGACTGACTCTGCTACGTGTCACCACCTCCTATACCCCTGGTGGGTGTGTCTGAAATTGTAAGTGAAGTGCATGAATAGCAAGCTTTTGTGGTTACCTTCCTGTGCATTCTCCTGGATTTTATGTGTGCCTGCGTAGCTGGGCTACACAGATCAAATGTGGAAAGTGAGCCAGGGGAACAGCAGGGTGGGATGGGAGTCACAGCCCTTGGTGGTTGAGAGCAGTTTTCCTGACGGATAGTATCTATTTTTTCTGTAAAATGGGAGGCCAGGTCGTCAGCACAAATGTCTGTGATAGGGGCTTGTGCTTTTGGCCTGAGGAGGGAGTGAAAAGTGTCAAAAAGTTTCTTGGGGTTGTTGGCTAGTGAGGAGATCAGGGTGGTGAAGTAGGTCTGTTTGGCGAGGTGAAGGGCTGCATTATATGTTCTTAACATGAATTTAAAGTGGATGAAGTCTTCTGGTGTGCGGGTTTTTCTCCAAAGGCGTTCGGCACTCCTAGAGCATCGCTGAAGAAGTTGAGTTTGCAATGTGAGCCAGGGCTGTTTTACTGTGTGTTTGGAAGTTCTGAGGGTGAGTGGTGCTACTTGGTCAAGGGTGCTTCTAAGAGTGTCATTGTAGTGATGAACAGCCAGATTAGGACAAGAAAAAGAGGAGATTGGGGACAGCGATGAGTGTAGGGAGTCTGAAAGTGTCTGAGGGTTAGTGGCTTGTAGATTTCTGAATGTGTGGTAGGTAGGAGTGCGCTGGAGTGGTCGAGGATTTGTGAGGGTGAAGGAGAGAATGTTGTGGTCAGAGAGTGGAAGCGGTGAGTTATTTAGGTGGGAGATTGAACAGAGGCGGACAAAGACCAGGTCAAGTGTTACCATCCTTGTGTGTCTCAGAGGTTGAAAGCTGTGAGGCCTAGAGAAGTGGTTAGTGATAGAAGCTGAGATGCAGATGTGGAAGTAGGGCTGTTAATGGGGATGTTGAAGTCTCCAAGGATAAGGATTGGTAGTTCTGAGGACATGAAGTGCGGCAGCCAGGCAGAGAAGTGGTCAAGGAACCGGTGGGATAGCCTGGGGGCCGATATATGACCGCTACTCTGAGGGAGAGGGGACAAAAGAGCCTGATGGTGTGGACCTCAAAAGAAGGGAATGAGAGTGATGGAATTGGGGGGATGACCTGGAAAGTGCATTGTGGGGACAGGAGTATGCCGACTCCACCACCATGTCTGTTTGTGGGTCTTGGGGAATGGGAGAACTGTAAGCCACCATAGCAAAAGGCAGCAGGGGAGACAGTGTCAGAATCCTGAATCCAGGTTTCAGTGAGGGCCAACAGATGAAGAGAGTTGTTCAGAAAGTAGTTGTGCAGGAAGGTTAGCTTGTTGCATGCAGACCGTGGATTCCAGAGGGCACAATTAAACGAAGGAGATGAGGGAGTGCAAGTAATATTAATAAGATTATTATGGTTTCTATATGAGGTAGGGTAGGGATGGAGGTTGGGGGATGGTGGACCAGGGTTGGGGGAGATGTCCCCTGAAATCAGTATATGTCCCCATCCTGATATATGTCCTCATCCTGATATAGAGTAGTCATCCTGTTATATATCCCCATCCTGGTATATGTCCCCCATACTGGTATATGGCTGTCATCCTGGGATATGGCCCTCATCCTGCTATATGGCCTTCATACACGTATATGTGTCCATACTGGTATATGATCTTCATCCTGATATATGTCCCCATCCTATGCTTCATCCTGTTATATGTTCCCATCCTGGTATATGTCCGGATCCTGGTATATGCCCCCCATCCTGGTGTATATCCAGATCCTGGTATATGGCCACCATCCTGGTATATGTCCCTCATTCTGGGCCTCATCCTGGTATATGTCTTTTTCCTGGTATATGGCCTTCATCCTGGTATATGTCCCCCATCCTGGTATATGGCCCTCTTCCTGGTATATGTCCCCCATCCTGGTATATGGCCCTCTTCCTGGTATATGTCCCTCATTCTGGGCCTCATCCTGGTATATGTCCCCATCCTGGTATATGGCTCCCATCCTGGTATATGTCTTCATCCTGGCATATGTCCCCATCCTGGAATGTAGCTCTCATCCTGTTATATGTCCCCATCCTGGTATATGGCCATTATCCTGGTATATGGCCCTCATCCTGGTATATGGCCCTCATCCTGGAGCAAGTTCAGAGAAGAGCCACCAGAATAGTGACCGGTCTGCAAACCATGTCCTATAAGGACCGGCTGCAGGATTTGGCAATGTTTAGCTTGCAAAAAAGAAGACTAAGAGGAGACTTAATAGCTGTCTACAAATATCTCAAGGGCTGTCACATTGTAGAAGGATCATCTTTATTCTCATTTGCACAAGGAAAGACTAGAAGCAATGGGATGAAACTGAATGGGAGGAGATACAGATTAGATGTTAGAAAACTCTTTTTGACAGTTAGGGTGATCAATGAGTGGAACAGGCTGCCACGAGAGGTGGTGAGTTTCCTTCAATGGAAGTCTTCAAACAGAGGCTGGACAGACATCTGTCTGGGATGATTTAGTGAATCCTGCTTTGAGCAGGGTGTTGGACCAGATGACCCAGGAGGTCCCTTCCAACTCTACCATTCTATGATTCTATGTCCTCATCCTGATATATGGCCTTCATCCTGGTATATGTCTCCATCCTAGTATATGGCCCTAATTCTGGTATATGTTCCCAGCCTAGTATATGGCCCTAATCCTGATATATGTCCCCATCCTGGTATATGGCCCTTATCCTTAGCCTCATCCTAATATATGTCCTTCATCCTGGTATATGTCTCCATCCTAGTATATGGCCCTAATTCTGGTATATGTCCCCAGCCTAGTATATGGTCCTTATCTTGGGCCTCATTCTGGTATATGGCCCCCAGCCTGGTATACGCTTCTACTAACCTTCCCTGCACTCCCCCCCACTTGCAGTGTACACTTCTGAAGCCAGAAGCTGACTTCGGCGTGCGTTGGGAGCGCATGATGTCACTGCCATGTGTCCCTGGTCACGTGCATGCCGACGTCAGCTGCTAGCTTCTGATTGGCCGACAGTGTGTATTGCGGCGCATGGACCTGATGGGTCTGTACACTGCCACACACTTCATCTGAATGTGCGCCCGAGTACACACATCCAGCTGAAGAAGGGGCTGGTATCATCGGACCCCTCACTCGCTGTGCCTGGTTGCAGCGGTGACCGCTGCAACCATGGTCGTTACGCCCCTGTGTGAACCTCATACACTGTGCACAGTCATGGGGAACAGAAAAGAGCCTTCCCCACACTGTTACCAGAAAGCTGGAAGCTAGAGTTATCCAAAATGTATCGTGCTGACGTATTAGCTAGAATAGAAGCATTAAGATTTCCCTTGACTGGAACTAAGGGGCTAAGGCCAAAACCTGAAAAACATCCCCGGGCACAATGCTGTCAGGTGGGGAACGTTCGCCTGGCATTCACCAAACCCAGACTCATCCATCAGACGCCAGATCACATTTCCATCGATTACTGCACAGGACACTTTTCCTCCAGAGTCTAGTGGTGGCAGCTTTACACCACTTCATCTGATGCTCGGCATTGTGCTTAGTGATGTAAGGCTGCATGCAACTGCTCGGTCATGAAGCTCCCAGCTGGGCCGCAGTGTTTGTGCTGATGTTATACCAGAGGAGGTCTGGGCTCTGCAGTTATTTCTGCCATCTGCTCCTCAGCTCTCAGTCCCCCTGATCTGTATTGTTACAGGGTCTCCAATTCGTGGCTGAGTTGCTGCTGTTCCTTCCACTTCTCAATAATATCATTCACAGGCAGGGCCGCCATCAGGGTATTACTGCCCTTGTATGGGGCCCAATGAGCAGAGGGGGCCCAGAGCGGGCCCCCTCTGTTCTGCTCGTTTGGCTCGATCAGCAGAATCCTGCCGCTTCAGTAACTGACCACGGGTCCTCCGACGCACGATCAGTTAAAATCTGTTACCGTGCAGGAGATTCCTCCCGCATGGTAACAGTTAACAGCCGCCAGCCAATCACAAGCCGGCAACTGACGTCAGCGCGGACGTCGCTGACGTATGACGTCACTGTCAAACGCCGGAACGACACTGCGCGCCTCAGCCGCCGGCCTCAGAGAGGAGGACACTCTGTAGGAGCTCAGCCAGGTAAGGAAAAACTTTTTTTTTTTTGTAAAGCCGCGGTATGGGGCTTATTATACCGGTATGAGGCATATTATACCGGTATGGGGGTGCATTATACTACTATGGGGTGGATGGGAAAGGTTATGTATTATACTATGAGGTACATTATATCCCTATTGGGCTGCTACATTATACTATGTGGCTGCTACATTACACTATGGGGCTGCTGCATTATACTATGAGGTGCATTATATCCCTATGGGGCTGCTACATTATACTATGTGGCTGCTCCATTATACTATGGGGCTGCTGCATTATACTATGTATGCATTATACTATGGGGCTGCTGCATTATACTATGTGTGCATTATACTATGGGGCTGCTGCATTATACTATGTGTGCATTATACTATGGGGCTGCTGCATTATACTATGTGTGCATTATACTATGGGGCTGCTGCATTATACTATGTGTGCATTATACTATGGGGCTGCTGCATTATACTATGTGTGCATTATACTATGGGGCTGCTGCATTATACTATGTGTGCATTATACTATGGGGCTGCTGCATTAAACTATGTGTGCATTATACTATGGGTGCATTATACTATGTGGCTGATGCATGATACTATGGGGTGCATTATACTCCTATGGGGGTACATTATGCTATGGAGCTGCTGCATTACACTATGGGGTACATTATACTGCTATGGGGTGCATTATAGTACTATAGAGTGAATTATACTGCTATGGGGTGCATTATAGTACTATAGGGTGCATTATACTGATATGTGGGTGCATTATACTACTATGTGAGTGTATTATACTATATATGACTATGGGGTACATTATACTACTATGGGGGTGCATTATATTGCTATACATGACTATGGGGTATATTATACTATTATGGATGACTATGGGAGCAATATGGAAAGACATGAGGCAGATGGGAGGACATCTGGGGTCCAGAATGTGGGATATTATTACTGTAGGAGCTAATTTAAGGATATTATTTCTGAGGATACTGTTTTCAGTGTGGGGGAGGAGATGTACTGTTACTGTACAGGGCGACACCGTCGCTTATTTTCTTCATCTGGCGTAGTGTTGAGGTTGGTGAAAAATTGGTGAATGTGCTCTAGATAACTGTTATTTTCTGCAGAGACGAGTCCTGGCTGTAAGAAGCGATGGCATTGTGCGCTGGATGAAGAGGAAAAGCGAAGATGAAGGACTTCAACTAGAGATGTCACCGGTGAGTCAGTGTGTTACCTGTACACTGACACTATACACTGTATACTATATACAGATCTCTGTGTATAATGTCACCGGTGATCACTGTATTTCCTGTACACTGACACTATACACAGAGCTCCTGTGTGTAATGTCACCGGTGATCACTGTATTACCTGTACACTGACACTATATACAGAGATCCTGTACATAATGTAACTGGTGATCACTGTATTACCTGTACACGGACACTGTATACAAGTACAGATCTAATGTGTGTAATGGCACTCATGGTGATATCAGTATTGTTTTTTTTTAATTAATTATCAGTATTGTAGTATTCGGTCACTATGTGGTGGTAATATGTAGTCTGGTCATGGTGTGGCGGTATTTGTTCCTTGTATTTGCTATTATTCAGTCACTGTGGTGGTAATATGTGCTCTGGTCATGGTGTGTCGGTTTTTGTTACTTGTATGTGGTATTATTTGATCACTATATGGTGGTAATATGTGGTCTGGTCATGGTCTGGTGGTTTTTAATTCCTTGTTTGTGATATTATTGGTCATTTTAAAAATTGAAAAATAAATTAAAATATACCTAAATTGTATTGCATATTTTAACAAATGTTTAGTAAGTTACAGTAGAGTAAAGCCCGGTCAAAAGATTCTACTTTGTCATAGTGGAAGATTCTACCTTGTCATAGTCGCGGATTAAAAAATCTTTTGGCCAAAACAAAAGCTGCTGTTTATGTATGTGGTGATGGGAACTGTAAAAGTGTGATTGGTGAGGATGTGGTGCAAAAGTGGAGTTTTTCCAAGTCAGGGCGGTGGGACTGTGCAAGGTTCGAGGGGTGGAGGCGGGGCTGGGGCGGAGCCTGGGTGGACTCTCAAGGGGGCCCCGAAAATTTTGCCAGTATGGCGCCCCGAAATTCCTAGTGGCAGCCCTGTTCACAGGTGATGGGGGAAGATTTAGGACAAGGGAATGTCGTGAACAGTCTTGTTACCCCGGTGGCTCCTATTACAGGACCATGCTGGTATCAGTGAGCTCTGCACCTCCTGCAGTTCTGGCACATGCTAGTAAAGGCAGATGGAAAGCGGGGGGCTGGAGATTATACACTGGGGGAAGGGCTGGCGAACTAGGGCCCCCACTCGCCCAGAGACCCCGAGCCAGTGGTGTACTGCTAATAGGGGCCTGTGAGTTAGGGGGGCCAGGTGCCAGCAACTGTATCTGCATTCAACTGTATCAGAATCTTAGATGCCGGTATAGTTGACAGCAATGATGGAGAAGAGAGCATCAGCCGCCTCTCAGCTCATTCCCCCTCTGCGTCTCACGCAGCAGGCGCCATTACATCACGTCATCACGCTCCACGTTGCTGAGGAGATGCGCTGCAGATGCCGGAGCAGCAGGGGAATGGGGAGAGGTGAGTATTCTATTTTTTTTGTTTTAAATTGGTGCGTAAGTACATTGTGGTGGCCATAATACTGGAGGACTTTGGGGTTGCATTATACTCTATGGGGCTGCATTATACTATGTGGGATCGCACTGTACTCTATAGGGCTGCATTATACTCGAGGCTGCATTATACCCTATGGGATTGCTTTATACTCTATGGGGCTGCATTATACTATATGGGACCGCATTGTACTTTATGGAGGACTATGGGGAGTGCATTATACTATATGTACTATATGGGGGTTGCATTATACTATATAGGAGCTGCATTATACTATATCAAGGACTATGGGGTGCATTATACTGTATGGAGGACTATGGGGAATGCATTATACTGCATGGAGGGCTATGGGAAATGCATTGTACTATTTGGATGACTATGGGGAGTGCATTATACTGTATGGAGGACTATGGGGAGTGCATTATACTGTATGGAGGAATATGAGGAGTATATTATACTATATGGAGGACTATGGAGAGTGTATTATACTATATGGAGGACTATGGGGTGCATTATATTAAATGAACAAAATGCTGCCTAGTGATTGGAATGTTTATGCCGAAACAGAATTCATTGTTCTCAGCAGCACATCACCGATGTAACCTGCAGATATGCTGCTAATAACATGATACTCTATGGGGACAGATTGATCTAATAGTGATTGTTCTGAGCCCATCATTATTCCTCAGTCGCTATAAGAGTCTAGAAAACAACAGTTGAACGGCTTTAATATTGTCGATCATGCTCGTCTAATGGTCTGAAGTCATAGGCATTTGGGGCCCCACTTCAAAGTTTTGCCCACGACCCCACTTTGTCTAAAACCGGCCCTGACTAGGGGCGAGGGGCCGGATGTTATACACCGAGCGCGAGGGGCAGGATGTTATACACTGGGGATGACAGGACGAATGTTATACACTGGGGGGGGTTGAGGGGCTAAATATTTTTTTTTTACTTAAATACATACATTTTGGGGTAAAAATGATTTTTGGAACTGTGTTTCAGGAAAACATTTGCACATCTGCCTTCTTCAGCCTCCAATTTGTACTGTCGCCTACTGGCTGCAGAATGAGTTTGTTGATAATCTGTCAGTGAGCTCCTTCTGAAGTCTAGCGGAAGAGTTTGTTTCCCCTTTCTGATCTCCTATCACCTGATTTATGACTATGTCAAAATTGAATGTGCAGTGAAACAAAGGGGCAGTAAAAGCCAAACCATGCAACATTTTTAATTAAACCAAATTGCTAAAATAATTTTTAACCCAAAATACACGGATCTAAGTAAAAAAAAAATGTGAGCAGAGGTGGACAATTCCTTTTATCCACATAGTGTATGTGACATTGTGAATCCATGCAGGCTTCGATGTGTGGAGAGCAGTGACTACCACCCCCAGCAGACAGAGAGCTGCAGATTGCAGGTGTCAAGAGGACACTTTCCCTTTAAGAGAACAGGGGATTGCCCCTCTGTCGTGACGTCACCAAGCTCCTCCTCCTGTCCCTGCCCGTGTCGTTCGCTCAGTCCCGGCGGCTCTGCTGTAGAGGAGCGGAGCTGAGGGCAGAAGGAGCCGCACGGTGCACCCGCCACACAGCCGCCGCCGCTGCTCCCGGACACAGAAGCTTGCAGCCGCGGGAAGTTGTGCAGCAGGCTCGGCCGGGCATGGCTTCATGTGCTGCAGGCAGCTGCTGGGTCTAGAGGCGCTGGAGGGGCCGGGGGATGTCCAGGAGCCGTCCCTGAGCGCCGGGGCTGCCTGCTGCCGCCGCTGCACGGAGCCGACACGTCGGAGCGCTCTCCCCCGCTGCTGAGTCCTCCCGGAGGACGCTGATCCCGGCACAGTATGGCGGGGAGAGCGGCTGCCCCGGGCACCGGGATCCTGCTGGTGACAGCCAACGTCGGGACTCTGTTCGATGATGTGAGTAGTAGTACAACTCCTCTCCTGAGTGACGGGCGCTGGCGGGGCTGGCGCTGCTCGGTGTCTCCTGACAGGACTATGGGAGCGCTGCTGACAGTCTCCTGACAGGACTATGGGAGCGCTGCTGACAGTCTCCTGACAGGACTATGGGAGCGCTGCTGACAGTCTCCTGACAGGACTATGGGAGCGCTGCTGACAGTCTGCACACATGTCTATGGGAGCGCTGCTGACAGTCTGCACACATGTCTACGGGAGCGCTGCTGACAGTCTGCACACGTCTATGGGAGCGCTGCTGACAGTCTGCACACATGTCTATGGGAGCGCTGCTGACAGTCTGCACACATGTCTATGGGAGCGCTGCTGACAGTCTGCACACATGTCTACGGGAGCGCTGCTGACAGTCTGCACGAATGTCTACGGGAGCGCTGCTGACAGTCTGCACGAATGTCTACGGGAGCGCTGCTGACAGTCTGCACGAATGTCTACGGGAGCGCTGCTGACAGTCTGCACGAATGTCTACGGGAGTGCTACTGACAGTCTGCACGAATGTCTACGGGAGTGCTGCTGACAGTCTGCACGAATGTCTATGGGAGCGCTGCTGACAGTCTGCACACAGGACTGGGAGCGCTGCTGACAGTCTGCACACATGTCTATGGGAGCTCTGCTGACAGTCTGCACACATGTCTATGGGAGCTCTGCTGACAGTCTGCACACATGTCTATGGGAGCTCTGCTGACAATCTGCACACATGTCTATGGGAGCTCTGCTGACAATCTGCACACATGTCTATGGGAGCGCTGCTGACAGTCTGCACACATGTCTATGGGAGCGCTGCTGACAGTCTGCACACATGTCTATGGGAGCGCTGCTGACAGTCTGCACACAGGACTGGGAGCGCTGCTGACAGTCTGCACACATGTCTATGGGAGCTCTGCTGACAGTCTGCACACATGTCTATGGGAGCGCTGCTGACAGTCTGCACACATGTCTATGGGAGCGCTGCTGACAGTCTGCACACATGTCTATGGGAGCGCTGCTGACAGTCTGCACACATGTCTATGGGAGCGCTGCTGACAGTCTGCCCGAGGAAATGTCGCACATCACAGCCACTAGTGTAGACTTTTTTTTGTTTGTTTACACTTTTGTGCAAATGTTTGAAGTGTCACAGCTGTCCCGACCTGCGACAAGTGCACGGGCTGCCCACCATGGTGTGCCATCACTGGGGTCTGGACTCTGCAGTGTGGTTTGGGGGGCTCCATCTATTTGCTGTGGCAATTTCTAGTATAAGAACTGCTGGCACTGGTAATGAGTGAATGTTTCTACTGATGATGCGGGGCGTCTTTCTATAAGGCGTCGTTCACACCTCCGGTTTTCACAGCACCTATGCCCATGATGGTGTTGGGGATGTTCACGTGTATGTAGGGGGGAGGGGGAAGCCTTCAGTCCTAGAAAAGTCATTTTGTCGTCTTGTTTGGGGTGATGGATCGTGGGTTTGTTAAAGAGGATTTGACAGTGCACCGGCGCCGTCTGTGTGTCCCATCCGTATGTAAAATGGCCATGTGAACTGCGCCATTGACTGACAGGTCCATGTTATATTTGTGAAAAGTGGACATTTAAATGATTCCTAATAGTGTTGAGCGAACGAATAAGGTGTTATCTGAGCATGCTCGGGTGCTAACCAAGTGTCTTCGGCATGCTTGAAAAGTGTTTGAACCCCCGTGGCTCCATCTCACAGCTGTTAGACAGCTGCAACACATGCGGATATCGCCTAACAAACAGGTAATCCCTGCGTGTGTTGTGACTGTCGTACAGCCGTGAGACGTGCAGCCGCGGGGGCTCGAACATATTTTTCGAGCACGCTGAAGACCCCTCTATTAGCACACGAGCATGCTCAGATAACACCGTATCCAAGCTCGCTCATCACTAATTCCTATGACACCCATCCACCAGAATGGCATAAAATTATAATTGGCACTTTGCATGGGACTGCTTAACTGCATCATGAAGAGTCAGTAAATATGGCGCCACGTGATTGTATTTGTGACATGTGCAGGAGCGAGCTGGTGCCCTGTGATATCAGCTGGTCCTCCTGCCTGTGATTCATGGTGACCATTGTGTGTTTTGTTTCCATGATGTTTCTCTATTTGTGACTGTACAATGTATCTTGTGTTTTGCAACATTGTCAATTTGTAAACACATCTCAGACTCAGCAGTTGAGATTTTTAGCTTATTCTTATTAATGTAAAATGTAGGTTTTTTTTTTTTTGGCAAAAAGCACACTGGAGAAAAAAAAAAAGAAAGCTGTGTGAACAAGTGCAGATCTGCCTGGACCACGCGCCAATCAAAAATATATCAAGTCGACTGTTGCTCGTCGGCTATGAAGCGATCAACTTCAGTGTGTGCTGAAGACTAATCTGATCGCCATACAGTGTTATCAGCACGGGGGTTGCACTTTTGATAACAATGATTTTTATTTTCGCTCACTCGATGCCTATTTTTGCGCAGGGCAGTGATCAAGAATGAGAGATGGATGACAGTCATTGACCTTACTGTATGGTCCTTCATGTTGCGTTTAGATCGGCTCGTTCAGGACTCCTGGCCCGTATAAACATGCCGGAGCTCACCTGTTGAATGAGCAAACTGCTCGATAGTCAAGTGATCAGATTTTTCAAAACAACTTAAATTGTAATTATCGGCAGCCTGTAAAAGGTGCCAATAACATACTGTATATGGGGACGGAACCATCGTATTGGCGATCGTTCTGTTTCCACCAATATTCGTCGGCCTGTGTAAGCAAGCTGGTAAACGAGCGACGATCAACTTAGATGATCAATATTTGCTTTTGAGCATATATGTGAAAAAAAAAAATGGTATCGATGTAATCAGTGTTTATCACTGATGGATACATAAATTGCAAAGATTCTTCTATACCTTGCAGAGTTAATATTGTCCGCACAAGGACGCCACCTGTGTACTGTACGTGTCTTTTCACGGACCCATAGACCTGTGTTGGCATGTTTCATCCATGATACTGGAAATAGCTGACATGTCTCCGTGAGTTTTGCTCGGACACACGATCCATGAAAAACAGACTTGTGAATAGCACCATAGATTATAATGGGCACATGTTGTATCCGTGAAAAGTAAGTGGATCCACACAGACGTCTGATTGAGACCTTCGTTACATTGATGTCCAATTGCACCGTTAAGATAATTTCACATCCTGTTTTATCCACCGTGGCTCCGTTGGGTATGACTCCCTGGAAAAACGATTCGGACTCTTGGTGTTGATGGGGTGATTGACTTCAGTGTTGCAGGCAGGGTCGCTGTGTGCCGTTGGACATCATTTTTGCTAGTAGCTGCCTGTTTTTTTTAGGTGGGCACCAAAAAACGTGATCCATACTAC
>JARQOD010000003.1:573549266-573698849 GCA_033576555.1 Oophaga sylvatica | reverse complement strand
TTAAGCAGAGATTCACTTCTGCTCCTGTTCTACGGCAGCTGATGTTTCTCTGCCATTTCAGGTGGAGGTCGATGCCTCTGAAATTGGGGCAGGTGCCGTTTTGTCCCAAAGAGATCCAGAGACCTCTAAAAGTAACCCTTGTGCCTTTTTCTCTGAAAATTTTCTCCAACTGAACGTAATTATGACGTGGGTAATCGGGAGTTATTGGCCATGAAGTGGGCTTTTGAAGAGTGGAGACATTGGCTGGAGGGAGCCAAACATTAGGTGATGGTCCTCACGGACCATAAGAATCTGGTTTATCTGGAATCAGCCAAGCGACTTAATCCTAGACAGGCCAGGTGGGCCTTGTTTTTCACACGTTTTAATTTTGTGGTTTCCTTTCTTCCTGGCACTAAGAATGTTAAGTCGGATGCCCTCTCGAGGAGTTTCCTTGCGGACTCTCCTGTGTTATCTGATCCTACTGTTATTTTGAAAGAGGGTGTAGTTCTTTCCGCCATCTCGCCCAAATTGAGACTGGCTCTGGAAGGGTGTCAGGAGGATAAACCCGAGCGCTGCCCTATTGGGAAATTGTTTGTCCCAGACCGGTGGAAAAAGAGTGTGATGTCTGAGATTCATTGTTCCGCGTTGGCCGGTCATCCCGGAATTTTTGGTACCAGAGACTTGGTTAGTCGGTCCTTTTGGTGGCCTACTTTGTCTCGTGACGTCAGGGAATTTGTGCAGTCCTGCGGGACTTGCTCTCGCTCCAAGCCTTGCTCTCGCTCTAGTGGTTTGTTGATGCCATTGCCTGTGCCCAAGAGACCATGGACCCATATCTCTATGGATTTCATTTCCGACCTCCCTGTTTCTCAGAGAATGACCGTTAACTGGGTGATTTGTGATAGGTTTTCCAAAATGATACATCTTGTGCCATTACCTAAGTTGCCATTCTCCTCCGAATTGGTGCCTTTGTTCCTTCAGCACGTGGTTCGGTTACATGGCATTCCTGAAAACATTGTGTCTGACAGAGGAGTCCAGTTTGTTTCCAGATTTTGGAGGACTTTTTGTTCTAAACTTGGTGTTCAATTGTCTTTCTCCTCGACTTTTCATCCTCAGACCAATGGACAAACTGAGAGAACAAACCAGACATTGGAGACTTATCTGAGATGCTTTGTGTCTGCTGATCAAGATGACTGGGTCTCTTTTTTGCCTTTGGCTGAGTTTGCTCTTAATAATAGGGCTAGCTCTGCCACTTTGATGTCTCCATTTTTCTGCAATTTTGGGTTTCACCCTCGATTTTCTTCGGGACAGACGGAGGCTTCTGTCTGTCCGGGTGTTGACTCTGTTGTGGAGTGTATGCAGCAGATTTGGAACCAGATAGTGGAGAGGTTGTCCCTCTCTCAGGAGAGGGCCCAGCGGTTTGCCAACCGGCATAGGACTGTTGGTCCTCGGTTTGAAGTGAGGGACTTGGTCTGGTTGTCCTCGAGAAATATCCCTATGAGAGTTGCATCTCCTAAGTTTAAGCCTAGGTTCATTGGACCTTATAAGATCACGGAGATTCTTAATCCTGTTTCCTTTCGTTTACTTCTTCCAGGGACATTTAAGATCCATAACGTGTTCCACAAGTCCTTATTGAAGAGGTTTGTCGAGCCAGTGGTTCCTATGGCTGCGCCTCCTGACCCTGTTTTGGTTGAGGGCAATCTGGAGTATGTGGTTGAGAAAATATTGGATTCTCGTTTTTCTAGACGGAAACTCCAATATTTGGTTAAGTGGAGAGGTTATGGTCAGGAGGACAATTCTTGGGTGTTTGCTTCGGACATCCATGCTAGGAGACTGATCCATGCGTATCACAGAGCTCATCCTGACCGACCTGGTTGCCCAAATGAGGGTTCGGTGACCCCTCCTCAAGGGGGGGGTACTGTTGTGAGTGTGTTAGAATTTCTGAGCAGAAGCTCCCTCTGGTGGTTACAAACAGTACTGAACCATTCAATGAAGATTGTGAAGATTGGCAATCAGGAGTTACAGACTGGTCTTATATAAGGGAGGTTCCCTCCCATCAAGGTTGCCGGTGATCAATTGTTCTTGTCTCAACTGTGGTTCCTGGTTCACTTGGAAGCTTGCTGAATCTTGCCTCTTCTCCTGCTCTCAGATAAGACATTTTCTGTTTTTATTTTTGTGCTTGCTTTTTGCATTGTTTCCTGCACTTTTGTGGAGGTCAGCCAGGTCCCCTCCGGGGGCTTGTGCTCCTCTCAGTTTGTCTGAGCCACTGTTGTTTGTTCATTTGCCTTTTCCAGTTTTTCTTCAGTGGCTGCGGCTTAGTTTTGTTACACCAGAGAACTAATTTAGGTGGTAGAGGTCGTGTGATCTCAGGTGTTTTTGCAATTAGTAGAGTTGGTACTTTTTAGGGTTTTTTGGGATTGCAGTAAGTGTCCTTCCTATCCTTTTCTGTCTAGGAAGATTGGGCCCCAACGTTTGCTCATACTATTTTCTGTCTGTGTCTGTATTTCCTCTTGTCTAACCGCCATTACATGTTTGGGGGCTTCCTATGTTCTTTGGGGATCTGCTCCGGGGCAGATAGCTTTTCCTCTTTCTATCTTTAGGTGTAGTTAACCTCTCAGGCTGTGACGAGGCGTCTAGGACCAACGTAGGTACGCTCCACGGCTGCCTTTAGTTGTGGTGGTTAGCCAGGGTACTGCAATCCAATAGATTCCAACCTCTCTGGTGTATTGCCGTTTTTGCTTGCTCTCCTCAGCTACCAAATCATAACAGGCAGGATTGAGACAGATAGGAAGGGATGGAGACAGAAACGGAGGGATCATGACAGATGGTGCAGTGTCATAGGGAAGGATGGAGATATGGTGCAGGATGCAGACACGTGGTGCAGGATCATGGCCAGGATGGAGACAGAAAGGGACGTATGGAGACAGATGGGACAGGATGGAGATAGATGGGGCAAGATGGAGACACATGTGCAGGATCATGGGGCAGGATGGAGACACATGGTGCAGGATCATAGTATAAGATAGAGACATGGGGCAGGATAGAGACAGATGGTGCAGGATCATGAGGCAGCATGGAGACAGATGGGACAGGAACATGGGGCAGGATGGAGACAGATGTGGCCGGATCATGGGGCAGGTTGGAGACAGATGGGCCAGGATCATTGGTCAGTATGGAGACAGATGGTGAAGGATCATGGAGCAGGAAGGAGACAGATGGTGCAGGATCATGGGACAGGATAGATACATGGGGAAGGCTAGAGACAGATGGTTGGTTCAAGATCATGGGGCAGGATGGAGACAGATGGGACAGGATCATGGGAAGGATGGAGACAGATGGGGCAGGATGGAGACAGATGGGGCAGGATCATGGGACAGGATGGAGACACATGGTGCATTATCATGGGGCAGGATGGAGACACATGGTGCAGAATCATGGGGCAGGATGGATACGATGGAGACAGATGGGGCAGGATCATGGGACAGATGGGGCAGGTTCATGGGATAGATGGGGCAGGATCATGGCACAGATAGGGCAAGATCATGGGACAGATGAGGCAGTATAATGGACAGATGGGGCAGGATCATGGGACAGATGGGGCAGGATCATGGGACAGATGGGGCAGGATGGAGACAGATTTGGCAAAATGTAGACAGATGGGGCAGAATGGATACTCATGAGGGCAGGATGGGAGAACATATAAATGGAGCCAGGAATGAGACACAAGGGGTCAGGATGGGGGATATTATTACCCTAGGGGGCTAATTAAGGGATATTATTACTGCAGTCATGTATTTTATTTTTTGAGGATACTGTCTTCAATGGGGGGGTCCTGTTACTGTGCAGAGTGACACTATGTCTCATTTTTTCTTCATCTAGTGTAGTGTAGAAGTTGGGAAAAAATTAAATAATGTGCTCTGTAAGTGGTGCTCTAGATAACTGTTATTTCCTGCAGAGATGAGCCCTGACTGAAAGAACTGATGGCGGTCTGTGCTGGATGAAGATGAAAAGTGAGGATGAAGGACTTTACCTAGAGACATCACTGGTGAGTCAGTGTGTTACCTGTACACTGACACTATACACTGTATACTTTATACAGAGGTCCTGTGTACAATGTCACCAGTGATCACTGTATTACCTTTACACTGACACTGTATACAGAGCTCATGTGTATAATGTCACCAGTGATCCCTGTATTATCTTCACACTGACTCTATATACAGAGTTCCTGTGTACAATGTCACCAGTGATCACTGTATTACCTGTACTCTGACACTGTATACAGAGCTCCTGTGTATAATGGCACTGATCACTGTATTACCTGTACACAGACACTGCATACTGAGTACAGATCTTCTGTGTATAATGGCACTTATGATATTAGTGTTTTGTTTTTTTATTAATGATCAGTATTGTAGTATTCGGTCACTATGTGGTGATAATATATGGTCCAACAATGGTGTGGCTGTATTTGTTCCTTGTATGTGGTATTATAGGTCACTATGTGGTGGTAATATGTTGTCTGGTCATGATGCGGTGATATTTGTCCCTTGTATGTGGTATTATTGAGGTATTATTGGTCACTTTAAACATTGAAAAATAAATAAAAATATACCTAAATTGTATTGGATATTTTAACAAATGATAATTAGAATAGAGTAGAGTAGGTCCCGGCCAAAAGAGTCGACCTTGTCATGGTGGCGGATTAAAAAATGTTTTGGCCAAACAGAGGCTGCTGGCTATGTATGTGATCTGGTGATGGGAAATGTAAATGTGTGATTGGTGAGGACGTGGTGCAGAAATTGAGTTTTTCTAAGAGAGGGCGGTGGGACTGTGGACAGTTCGAGGGGTGAAGTCGGGGCTGGGGTGGAGCCTGGGTGGAGTCTCAAGGGGGCCGCGAAAATTTTGCCAGTATGGTGCCTCGAAATATCTAGCGTTCTAATCCAATGCAAGGCAACATTTGCAAGGAGTTTGTAGGTTCTTCATGTTTGTTTCTTCCAACACATAAAAAACTATAATTGTAGATTAATTTAGAATTTATATTGTGAATTTGTGAGCCTTAATGGGCACAGTGATCTGTTAAAATGATAGCAATCTCTATACATCACTGTGGAATATGTTGGTTTATGTTTATGTAAATTGGCACGTAAAAAAAGATTAGTTGCGCATGGGTCCTATTAATTAAAATAAGACCAGTGCACAATACTCGCTAGCATTATACAGTTGCCCTGCGTACCACTTAGCATACAGTTGAGTCTCTTCATGATGAAAGTCAGATCAAGGTGGGAAAGAGTGCATAGATGCAGGGGCGGACATACCGCCGATGCAGCTGGTGCAACTGCAGGTGAAGAGGGACCCTGCAGGCAGGGGCGTAACTGCTCTTAGCGGCACAGAATGCAACAGCTATGGGGCAACTGAGTCAGGATTACAGGCAGGAGTGAGAGGGGCCTGGTATCATGCAGCATTGGGCCCCTCTCACTCCCTCCTGTAATCATGTCACTATCCAGAGCCAGGGACAGAGTGGCTGCAGAGTGCACAAGTTCAAAAAGGGGGCGTTTCATGCAGGGAGAGACACTGGCCAATGAACCCTTTCCTCACCAGACAGAGGAGATCACTCACTGGCTGCGTCTCTGTCCTCCTGCATGGCGAGTCCTAATGGTGACTGGTGAGTGTTCACCTGTAGTCAGGGGCCCGGGCAGCACAGCACACATTAACATTAACAGGGGATAACAGTGGAGGAAGAAGAGCAGGACTTACTGTACCTTGTGTATTCTGCTCCCTCCACTGTTCTATTCTCAGCAGGCTGCATCGTCGCACAGAGAGGAGGCTCACTGCACAGGAGAGCACGGCAGCACCAGGGGCTGATATCAGTCCTCTCTGCTCTGTGTCCCCATCAGGGCTGCCACTAGGAATTTCGGGGCCGCATACTGGCAAACTTTTCGGGGCCCCTTGAGACTCCGCCCAGGCTCCACCCCAGCCCCGCCTCCACCCCTTGAACTATCCACAGTCAAAAGATTTTTTAAGCCACCACCACGACAAGGTAGACTCTTTTGGCCGGGCCCTACTCTACTCTAACCCATTAAACAATTGTTCAAATATCCAATACAATTTAGGTATATTTTTATTTATTTTTCAATTTTTAAAATGACCAATAATATCACATACAGTGGACAAATACCACCGCACCATCACTAGACACCATATTACCACCACATAGTGACCAAATAATAGCACATACAAGGAACAAATACCACCACACCATGTCCAGACCACATATTACCATCATATGGTGACCAATAATATCACATACAAGGAACAAATACCACCACACCATGACCAGACCACATATTACCACCACATAGTGACCACATAGCACATACAAGGAGCAAATACGGCCACACCATGGACGGACAACATATTACCACCACATAGTGACTGAACACTACAATACTGATGCAGTGTCTGTGTACAAGTAATAGTGATCACCAGTGACATTATACACAGGAGCTCTGTATATAGTGTATAATGTAAAGGTAATACAGTGATCACTGATGACATTGTACACAGGACCGCTGTATATAGTATACAGTGTATAGTGTCAGTGTATAGGTAACACACTGACTCACCAGTGACGTCTCTAGGTGAAGTCTTTCATCTTCGCTTTTAATCTTCATCCAGCACAGACCGCCATCACTTCTTCCAGCAAGGGCTCATCTCTGCAGGAAATAACACAGTTATCTAGAGCTCTGCTTGCAGAACACATTAGTTATTTTTTTCCCAAATTGTAAACTACACCAGATGAAGAAAAAAAAGTCAACAGTGTCGCTCTGCACAGTAACAGGACCGCCCTCCTATTTATAACAGTATCCTCAAAAAATAAAATAAATACATCACTGCAGTAATAATATCCCTAAATTAGCCCCTATTGTAATAATATCTCCCATCCTGGCCCCTGTGTGTCTCATTTCTGGCTCCAGCCATATGTTCTCCTATCCTGCCACCATGTGATGTCCCATCCAGCCCCATGATCCTGCACCATCTGTCTCCATCCTGCCTCATGATCCTGCCCCAGACCATCTGTCCCATGATCCTGCCCCATCTGTCCCCATCGTATCCATCTTGCCCCATGATCCTGCACCATCTGTCTCCATCCTGCCCCAGACCATCTGTCCCATGATCCTGCCCCATGATCCTGCCCTATCTGTCCCATCGTATCCATCCTGCCCCATGATCCTGCACCATCTGTCTCCATCTTGCCCAATGATCCTGCTCAATCTGTCCCATGATCCTGCCCCAGACCATCTGTCCCATGATCCTGCCCCATCTGTCCCCATCGTATCCATCCTGCCCCATGATCCTGCACCATCTGTCTTCATCTTGTCCCATCTGTCTCCATCTTGCCCATGATCCTGCCCCATCTATCTCCATACTGCCTCAGGCCATTTGTCCGATGATCCTGCCCCATCTGTCCCATGATCCTGCCCCATCTGTCTCCATGTTGCCCATGATCCTGCCCCATCTATCTCCATCCTGCCCCAGGCCATTTGTCCCATGATCCTGCCCCATCTGTCCCATGATCCTGCCCCATCATATCCATCTGTCAGGATCCCGTCTGGGTTGGAGCCGATGTTACTGCAAACACTAGGGGAAGCAGAGGCAGGTAGCGTAGTCAGAAGGCAGGCCGAGGTCGGTACACAGGAAAGGCAGTGTTTGTAGCAGGGAAGCAGGCAAATAACGTAGTCAGGTGGCAGCCGGAGGTCGGTACACAGGAAAGGCAGTGTTTGTAGCAGGGAAGCAGGCAAATAACGTAGTCAGGTGGCAGCCGGAGGTCGGTACACAGGAAAGGCAGTTCGGTAGCAGAGGAGCAGGCAGATAACGTAGTCAGGTGGCAGCAGGAGGTCGGTACACAGGAGAGCAGTGTTTGTAGCAGCAGGAACAGCAGGAGAAAGAGCTTGACTAAAGGCTGGAAGCACAATAATCTCGCAATGACACACCCACAGGGCCAGGTTTATATAGGGTGTGTAATTGGCAATCAGAGGCCCAATCAAGAGAGCACTAGGTGTAGCCAATCAGGAAGAACAGTCAATGGTATCTGGGTTCAGCAAGGAACTTTGCAGCCAGCAGAATAGCGTAATGGTAGAGCTGCTGGCCAGTGGACAAGAGGTACTGAGTTCGACTCCTGACAGTACTCCCCTCCTTCCAGGATGGCCTCTGGACATCTCAGGAGCTGGCTTATCCGGGTACCTTTGATGAAAGGCTCTTGTTAGTTAGGAGCATGGACGTTGTCCCTTGGTTCCCATGAATTTTCCTCTGGTCCGTAACCCTTCCACTGTACCAGATACTGCAGTTTACCTCTGAATTTTCGGGAGTCCAGAATCTTATCCACAATGTATTCTTCTTCACCACGGATCCTTTCTGGTGGAGGAGGTGGCTGAATTCTTCTGGAAACGGGTTTTCACAGAAGGGTTTGAGCAAGGATATGTGAAACACTGGATGAATCTTTAGATTGTTGGGAAGTTTTAAACGAAAAGCAACCTGGTTAATTTTTGCAGAAATTTGAAAAGGTCCAATGAATTTTTGACCCAATTTGGAGGATGGCACATGTGTCTTAAGGTTTTTAGTGGACAGCCAAACTTTGTCTCCAACCTGAAGAGCAGGGGGCACTCTCCGATGTTTATCTGCTGCTTCCTTATATTCTTCCTGGGTCTTGAGCAATATCTCTGATAATTCCTTCTGGGATTCCTGTAATTTTGTAAGCCTGTCATTAACAGCAGGAATGGGAGTGTTCACTGGCAGATTAGGGATAAATACTGGATGTACTCCATAATTAGCAAAAAATGGGGTTTGAGATGTAGCGCTATGTATGGAGTTGTTGTAGGCAAACTCTGCTGTTGGTAAATAGTCCACCCAGTCATCCTGAAGATAGGAAATGAAGCAACGGAGGTATTGCTCCAAAGTCTGGTTCGTTCTCTCCGTCTGGCCATTGGACTGAGGATGGAAAGCGGTAGAAAGATTCACCGTGACTCCCAAGGCTGTACAGAAACTCTTCCAAAATTTTGACGTAAACTGAACGCCTCTGTCAGACACCACGCTGTCAGGAATTCCATGTAACCTGAATACCTCTTTGATCATCAGTTCTGCAGTTTTTTCAGCAGTAGGAATTCCTTCAGTTGGAATAAAGTGGGCCATTTTTGTGAGTCGGTCCACTATGACAAGGATGACGGTCATCTGTTTGGAAGGGGGTAGTTCCACAATAAAATCCATGGAAATAGATCCCCAAGGCCTGGATGGAACTGGGAGTGGTTGCAAGAGTCCTAGAGGAGACGATCGTGGGGTCTTGTTTCGTGCGCATGTTAAACAGGTTGAAACATATTTCCTCACGTCCTTCCTACAATTAGGCCACCAAAAGAAACGAAGTAGTAAGTCTTGTGTTTTTGCAACTCCAGGATGTCCTGCCAGTTTAGAATCATGGACACTTTTGAGGACTTCAAGGCGAGAAGATTCAGGTACATATATTTGGTGTTTCTGCATCCAAAACCCCTCTTTGAATGAAAGATCGACGTCTTCCGAAGGATGGTTAAGGAAAGAGTCCTCTTGATATCCATCTTTAATTCTATTACCTAGTCCTCTAGAGTGCAATATTCCCAAAAAATTTTTAGGGCCTAGAATTGTATCATCATTACTAGACCTCTCCTGAGGTTCCGAACACATCCTGGACAGGGCGTCAGCCTTGCCATTTCTTGAACCAGGCCGGTAAGAGATTATAAATTTGAATCTTGAGAAAAATAAGGCCCATCGTGCTTGTCTTGCAGACAATCTTTTTGCTGTACGGAGGAATTCAAGATTCTTGTGGTCCGTGAGGACAGACACAGGGTGATTGGCACCTTCCAGAAGATGTCTCCACTCGGAGAAGGCAACTTTAATGGCTAACAGTTCTTTATTACCAATGTCGTAGTTCTTTTCTGCAGATGACATGGTGTGGGAAAGAAACGCACATGGGTGAAGTTGCATCTTGTCCCCAACTCGCTGAGACAGAATGGCTCCCACTGCAGAGTCCGAGGCGTCCACTTCGACAGTAAATGGCAATTCAGGATTTGGGTGTACTAACAATGGAGCAGACGTAAAAAGAGTTTTCAACTTGTCAAAAGCCTCCTGTGCCTCCGGAGACCAGAAAAATGCTTTGGTCTTTTTTGTTAGTGTAGTAATTGGTAGTATGATCCGTGAAAAGTTCTTTATAAATTTTTGGTAAAAATTTGCAAATCCTATGAAACGCTGGACGTCTTTTAAATTTCTTGGAACAGGCCAGTCTACTACAGCATTGATTTTGCCGGGATCCATGCTCAAACCTTCTGGGGAGATGATATATCCCAGAAATTGGATACTGGTTTGTTCAAACTCACATTTTTCAAGTTTAATGTAGAGATGGTTCTCCTGTAGTCGTTCCAAGACTAACTGGACGTGCCTGCGATGCTCTTCCAAGGTGTCTGAAAATATAAGAATGTCATCGAGATAAGCCACAACGAATTGGTCCAAGAAATCTCGAAATACATCATTAATAAAATGTTGAAAGGTGGCTGGGGCATTGCTAAGGCCAAAGGTCATAACAAGAGATTCAAAATGTCCATATCTCGTTCTGAAGGCGGTCTTCCACTCATCTCCTGGGCGAATCCGTATGAGGTTGTAAGCCCCTCTAAGATCCAGCTTCGTAAAGATTTTCGCAGAACGGAGTCTCTCAAATAGTTCAGGAATCAAGGGTAGCGGGTAGCGATTCTTGACAGTGATATTATTCATCTCTCTGTAGTCAATACATGGCCGCAGAGTGGAGTCTTTCTTTTCAACAAAGAACAGGGGTGCCCCAGATGGAGATGTGGAAGGTCGAATAAAGCCTTTCTCTAAATTTTCATCCAGGAACTTTCTTAATACCTTCAATTCAGGTTCGGAAAGATTGTAAATCCGTCCAAATGGAATGGTTGCTCCTGGCAGCAATTCAATGGGACAGTCGTAAGGACGGTGAGGAGGTAATTGATCTGCTTTCTTCTTACTGCAGACATCAGAGAACTGCTGATATTGAGGTGGTAGTTTCTCTTCCTTCTCATGCGAAATCTCAGAGATTTGGACTTGTTGGAGAACAGGGGGTTCCTTATGACAATTATTCTTACAGTAGTCAGATGGAAAGGTGATGGTCCTTGATGCCCAGTTGATAGAAGGGTTATGGACTGAAAACCAGGGGATCCCTAGAATAACCGGAAATTTCGGAGATGAAATAAGGTGGAAACTGACAGCTTCATGATGATCCGGGTCGATACAAATCTCCAGTTCGATTGTCTCATGCGTGACAGGTCCAGAAGACAAAGGTGATCCATCCACAGTTTCCATTTCAATTGGTGTGGATTTGGTCCTACTGGAAATATTATTATCACGTGTAAATTTTAAGTCCATAAAATTTCCTCCTGCTCCCGAATCCAACAGGGCAGAGCATTGTATTTTTTGGGTGCCCATTACAACCTGAATGGGGATTACAAAATGAGATGATGTGGTATGTATTTTGTCTATTTCTGGCGTTACTGATGAGATAGTCTGCAAGATGGAATCCGACTGCTGAGAAAGGTCCGTATTGCTGGCAGACCTGTTGTTGGTAAAGGCTATAGTCCTTTTGTTAGGACAGTTGATGGCATAGTGTCCAGGGTCCCCACAATAGAGGCAGAGATGTTCTGCACGTCGCCTCTCCTTCTCCTGTGCAGAGAGTGGTCTTCGGATGACGTCGATCTGCATCGGTTCAGACACAACTTGCGTCTTTTCTTGGTGGTCTGATGCTGAAAATGAGAAGCCAGGGCTATTCCCAAGTGCTCGCAGTCTCTCCTTTCTCCTTTCAGTAAGTCTCTGGTCAATCCGGATACATAGTTGAATAAAGTCCTCCAACTGGTCAGGGTCTCAACCCTGGCAAGCTCGTCTTTCACTGGTTCTGATAACCCTCGTCGAAATTGACTTCTCTGGGCCGCTGGATTCCAGGTGGTGTCGGCCACCCAGCGGCGGAACTCCGATGTATATTCCGCAACAGAGCGACGTCCTTGGCGCAAATTATGTAATTTGGTTTCTGCTGTGGCACAGCGGTTTGGGTCATCAAAAACTTGATTCATAGCTGCGATGAAAGCTTCCAGGTCATTAAGGAGGGCATAGTCTTTTTCTACATAAGGTGAAGCCCAAGCAAGAGCTTCATCCGTCAGGAGATTTATCATGAAAAAAACTTTCTTCCTCTCACTGGTAAAGGGAGCAGGTTGCATCTGGAAGTATATGCGGCATTGATTGAGGAATCCTCGGTACTGCTTGCGATCCCCACTGAACTTTGCAGGCAGCGGCAGCCGCGCGTTTGATTCGGACCCTGAATTGCGCACGTCCAGTAGTTGTTTTTGTAGCTCAATTACTTCCTGTTGTATCGCCGTGAAATCAGTTTGTAACTTGGCATATTTTCCTTGAGAGTCAGTACAAAAACTTTGAAGCTCCGTAACTTGCCGCCTCAGGGTGTTCACAGTGGACTCCATTTTGGCGCGAGATTATTCTGTCAGGATCCCGTCTGGGTTGGAGCCGATGTTACTGCAAACACTAGGGGAAGCAGAGGCAGGTAGCGTAGTCAGAAGGCAGGCCGAGGTCGGTACACAGGAAAGGCAGTGTTTGTAGCAGGGAAGCAGGCAAATAACGTAGTCAGGTGGCAGTCGGAGGTCGGTACACAGGAAAGGCAGTGTTTGTAGCAGGGAAGCAGGCAAATAACGTAGTCAGGTGGCAGCCGGAGGTCGGTACACAGGAAAGGCAGTTCGGTAGCAGAGGAGCAGGCAGATAACGTAGTCAGGTGGCAGCAGGAGGTCGGTACACAGGAGAGCAGTGTTTGTAGCAGCAGGAACAGCAGGAGAAAGAGCTTGACTAAAGGCTGGAAGCACAATAATCTCGCAATGACACACCCACAGGGCCAGGTTTATATAGGGTGTGTAATTGGCAATCAGAGGCCCAATCAAGAGAGCACTAGGTGTAGCCAATCAGGAAGAACAGTCAATGGTATCTGGGTTCAGCAAGGAACTTTGCAGCCAGCAGAATAGCTCAGATGGTAGAGCTGCTGGCCAGTGGACAAGAGGTACTGAGTTCGACTCCTGACACCATCCTACCCCATGATCCTGCACCATCTGTCTCCATCTTGCCCTATGATCGCCCTCCCCATCGCCCCATCTGTCTCCATCCTGCACCATGTCTCCAATCCTGCCCGTGTCCCATCCAGCCCCATGATCCTGCACCATCTGTCTCCATCCTGCCTCATGATCCTGCCTCAGACCATCTGTCCCATGATCCTGCCCCATCTGTCCCCATCGTATCCATTCTGTCTCCATCCTGCCCCAGACCATCTGTCCCATGATCCTGCCCCATGATCCTGCCCTATCTGTCCCCATTGTATCCATCCTGCCCCATGATCCTGCACCATCTGTCTCCATCTTGCCCAATGATCCTGCTCCATCTGTCCCATGATCCTGCCCCAGACCATCTGTCCCATGATCCTGCCCCATCTGTCCCATCGTATCCATCTGCATGATCCTGCACCATCTGTCTTCATTTTGTCCCATCTGTCTCCATCTTGCCCATTATCCTGCCCCATCTATCTCCATACTGCCTCAGGCCATTTGTCCGATGATCCTGCCCCATCTGTCCCATGATCCTGCCCCATCTGTCTCCATGTTGCCCATGATCCTGCCCCATCTATCTCCATCCTGCCCAGGCCATTTGTCCCATGATCCTGCCCCATCTGTCCCATGATCCTGCCCCATCATATCCATCCTACCCCATGATCCTGCACCATCTGTCTCCATCTTGCCCTATGATCCCGCTCCATCTGTCTCCATCCTGCCCCATCTGTCTCCATCCTGCACCATGTCTCCAATCCTGCCCCGTGTCTCCATCCTGCCCCGTGTCTCCAATCCTGCCCCCGTGTCTCCAATCCTGCCCCGTGTCTCCAATCCTGCCCCGTGACTCCATCCAGCCCCAGTGACTCCATCCTGCCCCAATGACTCCATCCTGCCCCCGTCACTCCATCCAGCCCCTGTGACTCCATCCAGCCCCAGTGATTCCATCCAGCCCCAGTGTCTCAATCCTGCCCCAGTGACTCCATCCTGCCCCAGTGACTCTATCCTGCCTCCCTCGTGACTCCATCCTGCCCCAGTGATTCCATCCTGCCGCCCCAGTGACTCCATCCTGCCCCAATGACTCCATCCTGCCCCCTGTGACTCCATCCAGCCCCAGTGACTCCATCCAGCCCCAGTGATTCCATCCTGCCCCAGTGATTCCATCCTGCTGCCCCAGTGACTCCATCCTGCCCCAGTGATTCCATCCTGCCCCCATGACTCCATCCTGCCCCCATGACTCCATCCTGCCCCCCTTGACTCCATCCTGCCCCCCGTGACTCCATCCTGCCCCCTGTGACTCCATCCAGCCCAGTGATTCCATCCTGCCCCCCCGTGACTCCATCCTGCCCCAGTGACTCCATCCTGCCCCAGTGACTCCATCCTGCCCAGCGACTCCATCCTGCCCCCAGTGATTCCATCTGCCCCCCATGACCATCCGCCCCCAGTGACACCATCCTGCCCCCAGTGACACCATCCTGCCCCCCCAGTGACACCATCCTGCCCCCCAGTGATTCCATCCTGCCCCCCAGTGACTCCATCCTGCCCCCCAGTGACTTCCATCCTGCCCCCAGTGATTCCATCCTGCCCCCAGTGATTCCATCCTGCCCCCAGTGACTCCATCCTGCCCCCAGACTCCATCCTGCCCCCAGCTATTCCATCCTGCCCCCCAGTGATTCCATCCTGCCCCCCAGAATTCCATCCTGCCCCCCAGTGATTCCATCCTGCCCACCCAGTGATTCCATCCTGCCCCCCAGTGACTCCATCCTGCCCCCCCAGTGATTCCATCCTGCCCCCCAGTGATTCCATCCTGCCCCCCAGTGATTCCATCCTGCCCCCCAGTGATTCCATCCTGCCCACCCAGCGATTCCATCCTGCCCACCAGTGATTCCATCCTGCCCACCCAGTGATTCCATCCTGCCCCCCAGGATTCCATCCTGCCCCCCCAGCGATTCCATCCTGCCCCCCCAGTGGATTCATCCTGCCCCCCCAGTGATTCCATCCTGCCCCCCAGCGATTCCTATCCTGCCCCCTCCCAGCGATTCCATCCTGCCCCCCATGCCCACGATTCCATCCTGCCCCCACCACGCAGCATTCCATCCTGCCCCCCATATCCATCCTGCCCCCCAGTGATTCCATCCTGCCCCCCAGCGATTCCATCCTGCCCCCCCAGTGATTTCATCCTGCCCCCCAGCGATTCATCCTGCCCCCCAGTGATTCCATCCTGCCCCCCCAGTGATTCCATCCTGCCCCCCAGCGATTCCATCCTGCCCCCCAGTGATTTTCATCCTGCCCCCCCAGCGATTCCATCCTGCCCCCCCAGTGATTCCATCCTGCCCCCCAGCGATTCCATCCTGCCCCCTCCCAGTGATTCCATCCTGCCCCCCAGCGATTCCATCCTGCCCCCCCAGTGATTCCATCCTACCCACCCAGCGATTTCATCCTCCCCCACATTGCCGATTTCAATAAATAAATTTAAAAAAGAAAACGTTCTCTACCTGGCGCGGCGCTCCCCGCGTTGATATGTCCTGAGTCCCGGCGTTTCAGCCGCACTGCCCAATATTTGCGCCCAGTCCCGTTCCCTCAGATTGCGTGCCCGAGTTGCCCCCCCAGCGGCTCTCCAGATAGTACTGGACGCTTGTGCCCCACCCATCAATCCTCTGCCCATTTTAATTTTTTTAGAAAGGTGGCAGTTGTCTCAAACCAACCTTCTGCCGCTGCAAGACCTTCCCCACCAGCAGTCAGGGGAATTAGTGTCCGCACCCCCTACCTTCCACACACAGGCCACCCAAACCGAAGGCCAAAAGAACCTATGGACACTTGCCCGAGTTCAGTGCACCTGCCCAATATGGCCACTTGACCAGACACAATGTTGGAGACTGGTCCCAACATGTGTCTGGTCCACATGGCCATATTGGGGGGTATGAAGCCATGGGTTACTCCCATAGCCAGGATGTCAGCCATCCATACCACGCTCAACACTATTATGGAGTGCTACCACAGGAACAAACCTTGGGCCTGAATACTGCGTGGCCAACTTCCCTAGCCCAGGGTGATACTCAGGTTGCCCAACAGAGCAGACCAACTTCTGCCCAAGGTGACCGTCCCCCTTCACCCCCACTCCCAACTTACCACAACCTATAATGTGGCAATGTGGTGGCCTGCTGTTGTTTGTTATTTTATGATATTTTTACATTTTGAATAATTTTGTCATATTCTTTGTCCGTTTTACGACATTTGGATATTATGAGGCCTGAATGTTAGGCCGTTACAGCCATATGATGGCAATATGGCACAAAAAAAATTGATGCAAAGAAAAGATACATTTGCACAACAAAAAAAGCAATGCGTGTCATGTTTTATTTAAGCAATATTTTATTATCAACCTAGAAGTAAGGGTATCTTCTATATAGGAAAGATGTGTATCTTCGTACGGGTATCTTCTAAACACTTATAGGCTTCAAAGGGTAAAACATTACAAAAACACTGTGACAAACTGCAATAAGTACTACATAGACATCACATTCTGTGGCCAGGGAGTAGATCCCTCAGGGGAAACAAAATAAGTAGTTAAAACATCACGCACTCTTAGGCCAGAGGGCTGGCGACGTTGAGGATGGACAGGTCTTCCATTAGTAGGATCAGGACTTACATCCTCAACCTCATCGTCAACATTTGATGGGCAATCATGGTATCTTGTGCAGTGCAACACACGCCTGTATTACCACATTAACATTGGCTTCACCAAGTTGAATTGTGGACTGGAGAACCCGCCATTTGGCACACAGAATACCAAACGCACACTCAACAAGACGGCGTGCACGGGAAAGTCTAAAGTTAAATATAGTGCGCCTGTGGTTGAGGGCTCTCCGTGGATATGGCCTCATGATGTTCCGCGTCAACTGGAAAGCCTCATCTGCAACCATCACATAAGGCAAGGCTTCAAAATTATTCCTGGTAGGTAACGTGGGGGTGGGATGTTAAACTCATTGTTGCCCAGCCGCCGACCCATAATGGAAGAATTGAAGACTCTGGAGTCTCCAGTTCTTCCATAGGCCCCAATATCGACAATTACAAACCTGTACCTAGTGTCAACCAGGGCCAACAGAACTATGGAAAAATATTGTTCCCAAAGGAATATAAACTTATGATGACCTTTGACACTCTTAGTGCTGGAATGAATATATCACACGGATTCATGTCTTTCTATATCAATTAAGGAATCTGCTTCTCTGACCTTCTAGGGGCATCAAAACACAATAGCAGACTCCAATCAGAGGGCAATAAAACTTTCACACTCCTTATCTATGAACTGTTCCAATATTTATGTTCATCCCTCTGCCATAATGACAGTTCTGCTTCACGTCACTTGTCTTACCTATTGCATTATTCCTGTGTCCTGTTGTGTATAAATATGTGATTCTTCGGATTTTGTATTAGTCCTAGCCTGATGAAGAGACCTGAGTACTCTCAAAAGCTTGCAATTTGTTACCATCTTTTCAGTTAGCCATTAAAAGGTATCAACCACTGAGGACTCTCAAGTCTAAATATTTTTCTATCTACTGGCTAACATGGTACGAAAATATACATCTTTCCTATATCAAATGGATGGGAAAACTGCTGAATGGAAGGAGAACAGCATGAGGAAGACCCTGGAAGCATCTCTGACTAACAGTTCGCTGCTTAGAACAATGGTGACACACTTTTACTTCACTTTAAGGACTGACAATAAAATAATCAAAATCAACGAGAAATTGGAGTTTACAGCTAAAAAAATGTTAAGAAACATTTTTTCCTGTATAATAATGACTTTTATAAAAGACAAAATTTAAAAAGGATTTTATAATATCAGTAAACGAAAACTGAATTTAAAAAAAAAAATTGGAAATTTTCTGCGTAATTTATGAAGGAAGCAAGAAGTGTCAAATATATTTGGTCATCAGGGCATGGACGCTGGGAGGGTGTCATGAAATTGGCCCAGGAATTTGACAGTAGCTGAATGCTTGAAATTGGCCCAGGACTTTAGCAGTACCTGCCTGACTTTGCTGTACCTGGTGTGTGCTTCGCTTCTCCTACTTGGTTAGGCATTAAGCCAGGCTCCTGCTGCTGGCATTGTCTGATGGGATTTTATTCAACATATTTTCCACCATGGTATTCTGATATAGCACCATTTTAGAAGACCTCTCCACCTCAGGAAGAAGAGATGCAAAGTTCTCATTGTAACGTGTTTATAGCAGGGCGAGCAGCCAGTACTCTTTTTTTGGCCAAGATGAATGTAATGCGAGGATGACGGGAAAGGCAGCAGTACTTAAAGTGTGCCTTATGTGCCAAGGTTCCTACAGCCAACTTTTCCTGACGCCACCATGATGATTACTCTCCATCTCCTCCTCCTCATTCCCATCCTCAGTCCATTCAGGTAGGAGAGACAGAAGGAAGCTTGTGTGGGTACTAGCCTCTTTTGTGTTATCACCCAGCTCTTTTTCCTCCTCCTCCTTGACCCTCCATTTTGAGGAACGTGACCGTGGTTCCAACCATAAGATCTTGCAGCCTTCGTGGCAAGTGTTTTGTCTCTTCTGCCCTCTGGTTGAACAAGATGTGATGATGGGTCCCAAACTCTTCTATGGACCCCCATCTCCATTGCCGGTCGTACATGACAACCTCCTGCAGGGATGCCAACTGTCGGTACCTTGCGGGTAGCGGTCCGGTTAGCATTTCTCCAGCCCTGGTCCTGGCTCTCCTCCTTCTTTCTTCCAACCAGCCTAGGCCCCGCAGTCTGCTCATTAGGTGCTGGATCCTGGCTATCCCATCCGCAGTGTACAATAACCACAGCGGTGAAGGCTGAGGCTTGTGTACGGGCCTTGGTGGTTCTGGGAAATCGTCTGGTACCGGACTACAGGCTACTGTCACCTCTGCTGTTGCGCCAGCTTTGTCTGGATCCAATATTTCTCAGGTTGCTCCCTCGGGAGTCTTGCGAGATTCTGCCATCTTTGTCGTCTTGTCGCCCAGTAAGCACGTTTTAATGTATGGATTACTAACTCAATCCAGAAAAATTTTTGAACGCTTTTTTGTAGTGTTATAAACCACCGAAGTGTAACAGGAAGCACGTAATACTCTATTCATGCGTAATATAACCCTGAAAAAGAGATATACCACGGAAATGTACCCCAGAGCACGTAATACTCCATGGATGAGTAATTGAATACAGAATAATTTTTTCAACACTTTTTTTGAGACTTATATAACACCAAAATGTAACAGAAATCACCTAATACTATATGGATGACTAATTGAATCCAGACAAATTTTTCTACGCTATTTTGGGGTCTTATATACCACCGAAAGCGCCTAATACTCTATAGATGAGCAATATAATACAGAAAAAAATTTGAACGCTTTTTTAGACTCTTATTTACCACCAAAATGTGACAGAGAGCACCTAAGAGTCTATGGATGATTAATTGAATCCAGAAATATTTTTCAATTCTGTTTTAGTGTCTTACATACAGTAGCGACCAAAAGTTTTACAAGTGTTATTACTTCTGTCTGGTTGTTGTGATGCCATTTTCCTGTTGATGAATTGAAAGTGCATGAAGTCATCATGCAAGACCTTAATTTTAACCAAAATGCTTTAAAATATAAGTATGTTCATTTAATTAAATAAAACTGACTGCCAAAAGTTTTGCATATACTATTTATGGATCACAGCTTAGAGAGTAATTCATTGTTAACAATGCCATAACTTAGTATTTTGTAGCATAACCTCTTGCTTTAATTGCTGCACCACACCTATGGGGCATTGAAGCTACTAGGGTATTCAAGACATCTTGAGGGATTTTGCTCCATGCCATTTGCAAATAATTCATCTACTGCCCTTAACCATCGCACCACAGTTTGGCAACTCACTTTTCCCCGATACTCTTCGTTCATTTCGTGTGAAATTTGTACAGAACTTTTATGGATATCATATACTGACTTTTCCTTAGTAATGTGATCAACTTTGAAGGAAGTTTTCCTCGGACGTCCAATTTTAGGTTTGTCAGCTGTTCCATAACCTTCCTTTTCTTTCTTTATTATACGTAACACTTGACTGAGACCAGTTGAATTCCATAGCTACCTCTTTTTGGCTTTTGCCTGACTTCACTCTCAGAATAATAAGCTCCTGTCATCTAGTGATAAATTTGACTTTGTCTTTGCCATGACAAAGTATGCAAAACATTTGGGCCCAGCAAATGTTGAAAACTAACACATAAAGGGATAAAACAATGTCAAACACAATTTTCATCCTTATAGCTGACAACTACAGTATTTGCTTCTGGTTCACTAAAATCACCAGGAAAATGGTATCACAACAACCAGACAGAAGTAATCACACTTTAAAAAAAAATGCTAAACTTTTGGTCACTACTGTACCATCAAAATGTAACAGGAATTCCATGCAAAATAGAGTAAGTTTAATTAAACAACCAAACGGAATGAGGAGCACAATTAATCAAAGCGACAAAATGAACATAACAATAATCAAAGCGACAAAATAAACATGACGTTTCGACTCTCCCGAGTCTTTTCAAAAGCCGCTATATAAAAGAGAAAAATAACAACAAATGAATAATACAATGGAAATAAATAAATAAATAAACATACACAACATACCAGAACATAAAATAATAAATAATACAACTAAATTTCCAAAATGTGCTAGGAAACATGCTGATACCATGAAAGACAAACAAGCACCAACCGTATGGCGAAAGTAGGAACAGTGAAGAAGGACGTGGTAATAGGAACTTACCCAAGATATGAGAGAGAGAATAACACTAATAGATAGCAATTGAGCATAATTTTACCTGAAAATTGTTTCAGAAGAAGAATTTATTAGGAAATTAATAAGTATCTATACCAAAAAGAGGACAATTGGTGGGAAATATTGTTAGATTAGGTAAGACGCTGTAAAGGGTCAACACTGGTGAGGGATGTATGGTGGTAAATACCTGTTATATTAGAGTAATCAAGAACCAAAATTAGAAAGGATGACTCCCAAGAGTATGGCCTGAAATACAGGAATATGGAAGGAGTAGGAAATAAGAATAAGATAATACAATTGTAAAGAGAGTAGAAAAATATGCAGTTTGCACCTATCAACATAAATACCTGGGTGGTTGTAGGTAAATATATGGACAGTAGTAGCTTTCAAGTGGATAAATGTAGAATCTGTTGGGAGTAAATCAATGAACTAAATGAAAAAATAATAGAAATATAATAGAAATATAAACCAGACTAACTGGGATCATGGAATTAACTCAAATATGAGCTGCCTACTAAAAGTGTGTAAACAAAGCCCTGTAGTCGGGCCACAGACTGTAATAGTCTGCTGCACTACTCGAGCTGTCATCCAAAGTCCACAAAGAATAGTTTACCTCGCTCTCAATTTAAACGAGTCACACGTATCGTGACTAATCCTACAACACGCGATACCAGACTTCAATCCATGGCAGATAAATTCAAGGAACGACACTATCCGGGTAAACTACTTGACAAAGAGATTACATTGGCAAGGTCTCCTTTATCCCCTCCCCCTCCACGACAACCCCTTGAAAGAATACCATTCGTTCATACGCACCATCCTTTTATGCCCAGAATTTATGCTACAATTAAAAAACACTGGTCCCTCTTGTCCCAGTCATATCCTGATATCACATTTTTTCAGAATCCTATTTTGATTAGTACCAGAAGACCCACTAATATTAAGGACAGACTAGTGAGGGCAGACATTGGTAGCTCCCACCCAATAGCAACACAGAAACTATTACATACCCAACGGAAGGGTACGTTTCCGTGCCTTGGTTGTGCGGCCTGTTCGAACGTTATTAAATCCGAGAGTGTGTCACATCCACGTACAGGTAAATCATACCCTATTAATGGCTATTTTACGTGCAACTCTAACTTCGTAATTTATGTCATCAAATGCCCCTGTGGTCTCCTCTATGTGGGTGAGACCACACAGCACATCAGGGATAGAATAGCCGGACACAAGTCCACTATACGCTGTGGAAAAACGTGGCTACCATTGCCGGATCATTTCGCCAAATTACACCACACGGTCGCACAACTTAAGTTTCAAGTCTTAGAGCACGTTCCACGCCCACGCAGGGGTGGGAACCATATCAAATTACTCAAACGCAGAGAGACCTTTTGGATTTATACCCTGGACACACTAGCACCAAGAGGTTTAAATCGTGAAATTGATTGGTCTGTTTGATCACATGTGGTTTATATATTACTTCATATTTTGACTAATAATGTCTCCATTTTTCTCAGACTCGCTGACTCTAATCAACACTGGTGAGTGTATAGTTCTAATTTTCAATACCATTCTCCCCATATGTATATATTTCATTCCCTTTGTCATTAAGGGGTTTCCTACATTTCATATATTTCTTTATTTTTCATTTTTATTTTTTATTATTTAATTTTTTATTTTCAATTTTATTTCTCAATTTTGATTTTCTTTATTTTATTTTTATTTTCATTTTTTTTTTCATATTTTATCTTTCCTTCCCCTCCACTAGTTCTTAATTTGCTGCTCGTATCCTTCATTTTGTCCCCTCCTTTTCTTTTGCATAATCTGATTTCTTTGACAGTTCTGTTATACTTATCCTTCTTCCTCGGTTACATCCGTTCCCTTTTCTCTACACAACACATGCGCAGTTCATAGTACATGACTCACGGCTCTAGCGCTCGTTGCGCAGCCGCAGTGACATTTCTATTATCGGCTATGGCACTTCCGGTCCGGATGACGTACATCCGGTCCGGCGATACCTGCCGGCATTTATACCCGGCTCATTCACTCCTGCAGCACGCTGCAAACAAGCAAGACGCGGGAGCGTCGCTGCCACACAATCGTGCAAGGTAATTTCATTTTATCAATTCTTACTTATATTATGATGCCGGTACTTTACTTCTCTTACCAGCATTTTAATATATACCATGCGGCTTTGCAATATCCTGCTCAGTGGTACCTGATTCACTTTCAAGATAGCGCCCGATATATAGGGCTCTGTTTACACATTTTAGTAGGCAGGCTCATCATTTGTGATAATTCTATGATCCCAGCTAGTCTATTTTATCTTTTTCATTGATTTACTCCTAACAGATTCTACATTTATCCACTTAAAGCTACTACTTCCATATATTTATAACAACCACCCAGGTATTTATTTTGATATGTGCAAACTGCATATCTTCTACTCTCTTTACAATTGTATTATCTCATTTCTTATTTCCACTCCTTCCATATTCCTATATTCCAGGACATACTCTTGGGGAGTCATCCTTTCTAATTTTGGTTCTTGATTTCTCTAAATAACAGGTATTTACCACCATACATCTCTCACCAGTGTTGACCCTTTACAGCGTCTCATCAAACCTAACAATATTTCCCACCAATTGTCCTTTTTTGATATAGATATTTATTAATTTCCTAATAAATTCTGCTTCTGAAACAATTTTCAGGTAAAATTATCCTCAATTGCTATCTTTTAGTGATTATTCTCTCTCTCATATCTTGGGTAAGTTCCTATCACCACGTTTTTCTTCACTGTTCCTACTTTCGCCATACGGTTGGTGCTTGTTTGTCTTCATGGTATAAGCATGTTTCTTAGCACATTTTGGAAGTATTGTTTTATTTATTTTAGGTTCTGGTATGTTGTGTATGTGTATTTATTTTATTATTCATTTCAATTGTATTATTCATTTGTTGTTATTTTTCTCTTTTATATAGCGACTTTTGAAAAAGACTCGGGAGAGTCGAAACGTCATGTTAATTTTGTCGCTTTGATTGACTATTGTGATTTATTGTGCTCCTCATTCTGTTTGGTTGTTAATTAAACTAATCTATTTTGCATGGAATTCCTGTTTGAGAGTGCAGTGCTATATACATTCTAGATTGGGATTTATTCCATGACACTAGCACCTCGCCATTGTTATATTCGAGTGCACACCATTTAACCTCTATTGAATTCTTTCTTGGTGTTGCACCGTTTTTGCCAAATGTCTAACAATACATTTGCATATGATACCGAGACTAGCTCTAATATTCTTTCCCAAGTCACCAACTCTACCGAGTTCCTTAAAACACCAGCAGTTGATTTAAGGACACGTGACTACGAAAGAACGAGACGAAAACTGGTCTCTTTTGACCTCATTGCACCACCCTAGCCGAATATCACCGACAGAGTAAGATCCCGCGGGTCTTAGGTGCCATTTACGCCCTACCCTTTTCTCTGAGAATAAGGAATTCTGTGAAAAATATCAAAAGATTTTGAATAAATGCTCATTAGATATTATTATTCTGACAATCGAGTTCCTGCAAAAAGAAATCACTGAGACCCGTAACAATATTGCATCTATTGAAACCCAACTAAGTAGTGCTTTATCTTCCACGGACTGGACTAATTTGAAAAGTAAAACGGACAAAATTATTGCGGAACACCAAAAGGTACTTCAAGAACGCAAGAGACTTAAATTTCAGAGGGATCACGAGGATTATTCCCAAAACAGAGTGTACAAATGGAACGATTCTACCGGACCGGGCAATTGGCGACGACCACGGGCTCACCAAAGGATGGGATCCTTCAGCTCGGGCAGCGAATCCTCTACAGGATCATACCGACCACATTTTTTATCCAGAGGCCACAGGGGAGGTCACCAGGCTACAAGCGCACAAGAAGATCGCAGCGAAAGAATGACACTCGTTCGCAGGTAGGCTACCCAATCAGGTGATAAACATCTCCAGCTACTCCCTTGCACCAACGGAACTCTCGGTCCTCCAAAAAGGATTATCATTCTGTCCAACCCCGAACTGGAACTCTTTTCAGTTGGAACAAGACCTACAACGATTCTATAGGAATTTAAGACTTAAGACACATTTTTCTAAGTCACCTTTGGATATATCTACTCACCCTCCTCTTGAATTATCTATCCTTAACTTGGGTCTCCGCAATCCAAGTTCATTTTCTCCACCACACATATATCACCCGGTGGAAACCTTTATTTCTTTAGTTGATCGTGAGGTGAAGTCACTATCCCACCAACAGAGGTTAGGCTTCTTTCCTACTCACTCGAACCTCTCCCAGAGGAGAGACAAGCATTTACTTCCTTACGTTCCAACTCAGAGATTGTGTTTCAAACCAGCAGATAAGGGGGCGCCATCGTGGTGATGGACCAAACCCAATATCGCCGTGAGATTGTCAGACAACTCACTGATACAGACACCTACATGGTGGTCCCCAGAGATCCCACCCCTATGATTAGAATTAAAATACACGATCTTATTCAATCAGCTTTGGACAATTACATTATCGATACCAAAACCGCTAACTTTCTGAGTAACGATCATCCGATCACTCCAGTTTTCTACACCTTACCCAAAATCCATAAAGATCTCAGCAATCCGCCCGGTAGACCGATTGTTGCCTCTACCGATTCAATTCTAGCCCCACTTTCCATTTATCTGGAAAAGATTCTTACACCCCTTATCAAGGAAACAAGGTCTTTCCTCTAGATACAGGACACTTCCTTAACATCATTAGCAATTAGGTACTGTACCTACAACAAGTTTATTGGTTACATTGGATGTGTGTAGCCTATACACGTCTATCACTCACGACAAGGGTATCAGGGCCACTAAACTACTGTTAGATAAATCTAACCTATCACCTAATTCCATCCGTTTCAGTCTAGACTTCTTCAATTGGTGCTACATGAGAATTTCTTTCTATTTGGAGATACCTTCTATGTACAGAAGCGGGGGACCGCAATGGGATCAAACGTAGCACCGGCTTATGCTAACGCATATATGGATTGCTTTGAGTCTGAACATATGTACAATAATACACTCTTTTTTACAACATGTGTCACTTTACCATCGATACATAGATGATATTTTTCTCATCTGGAATGGCTCGTCGGACACCCTACTATGTTTTTTTCACTATCTTAATTCAATCTTTACCGAACTACAATTCACTATCCACTATGACGACTCACGTATCCCATTTCTTGACACTGTGGTACTTAAAGACCAAGAAGGAGTTTGACAACTGATCTCTATACCAAACCCACAGACTGTAATAGTCTGCTGCACTACTCGAGCTGTCATCCAAAGTCCACAAAGAATAGTTTACCTCGCTCTCAATTTAAACGAGTCACACGTATCGTGACTAATCCTACAACACGCGATACCAGACTTCAATCCATGGCAGATAAATTCAAGGAACGACACTATCCGGGTAAACTACTTGACAAAGAGATTACATTGGCAAGGTCTCCTTTATCCCCTCCCCCTCCACGACAACCCCTTGAAAGAATACCATTCGTCATACGCACCATCCTTTTATGCCCAGAATTTATGCTACAATTAAAAAACACTGGTCCCTCTTGTCCCAGTCATATCCTGAATCACATTTTTTCAGAATCCTATTTTGATTAGTACCAGAAGACCTACTAATATTAAGGACAGACTAGTGGGGGCAGACATTGGTAGCTCCCACCCAATAGCAACACAGAAACTATTACATACCCAACGGAAGGGTACGTTTCCGTGCCTTGGATTGTGCGGCCTGTTCGAACGTTATTAAATCCGAGAGTGTGTCACATCCACGTACAGGTAAATCATACCCTATTAATGGCTATTTTACGTGCAACTCTAACTTCGTAATTTATGTCATCAAATGCCCCTGTGGTCTCCTCTATGTGGGTGAGACCACACAGCACATCAGGGATAGAATAGCTGGACACAAGTCCACTATACGCTGTGGAAAAACGTGGCTACCATTGCCGGATCATTTCGCCAAATTACACCACACGGTCGCACAACTTAAGTTTCAAGTCTTAGAGCACGTTCCACGCCCACGCAGGGGTGGGAACCATATCAAATTACTCAAACGCAGAGAGACCTTTTGGATTTATACCCTGGACACACTAGCACCAAGAGGTTTAAATCGTGAAATTGATTGGTCTGTTTGATCACATGTGGTTTATATATTACTTCATATTTTGACTAATAATGTCTCCCATTTTTCTCAGACTCGCTGACTCAATCAACACTGGTGAGTGTATAGTTCTACAATTTTTCAATACCATGCTCCCCACTATGTATATATTTCCTCCCCTTGTCATTAAGGGGTTTCCTATCATTTCATCATATTTCTCTATTTTGATTTTTGATTTTTTATTATTTATTTTTGTAATTTTTGATTCTTCATTTTTATTTTATTTTTATTCTTGATTTTATTCTTTATTTTTATTTTTATATTTTCATATTTTTATTTTCATATTTCTCTTTCTTCCCATCCACTAGTTCCTTAATTTACTGTCGTATCTTCATTTGTCCCCTCGTTTTTCTTTTCAGAATCTGATTTCTTTGACAGTTCTGTTATACTTATCCTTCTTCCTCTTTACATCCGTTCCCTTTCTCTACACAACGCATGCGCAGTTCACAGTACATGACTCACGGCTCTAGCGCTCATTGCGCAGCCGCAGTGACAGTTTCTATTATTAGCTATGGCACTTCCGGTCCGGATGACGTACATCCGGTCCGGCGATACCTGCCGGCATTTATACCCGGCTTGTTCACTCCTGCAGCACGCTGCAAACAAGCAAGACGCGGGAGCGTCGCTGCCACAATTCGTGCAAGGTAATTTCAGGCAACACTTCACTTTTTAGGATGCCTGTACTTTACTTTTCTCACCATCATTTTACTATTACCATGCGGCTTTGCAATATCCTGCTCAGTGGTACCTGTTTTACTTTTAAGATAGCGCCCGAAATACAGGGCTTTGTTTACACACTTTTAGTAGGCAGCTCATATTTGAGTTAATTCCATGATCCCAGTTAGTCTGGTTTATATTTCTATTATATTTCTATTATTTTTTCATTTAGTTCATTGATTTACTCCCAACAGATTCTACATTTATCCACTTGAAAGCTACTACTGTCCATATATTTACCTACAACCACCCAGGTATTTATGTTGATAGGTGCAAACTGCATATTTTTCTACTCTCTTTACAATTGTATTATCTTATTCTTATTTCCTACTCCTTCCATATTCCTGTATTTCAGGCCATACTCTTGGGGAGTCATCCTTTCTAATTTTGGTTCTTGATTACTCTAATATAACAGGTATTTACCACCATACATCCCTCACCAGTGTTGACCCTTTACAGCGTCTTACCTAATCTAACAATATTTCCCACCAATTGTCCTCTTTTTGATATAGATACTTATTAATTTCCTAATAAATTCTTCTTCTGAAACAATTTTCAGGTAAAATTATGCTCAATTGCTATCTATTAGTGTTATTCTCTCTCTCATATCTTGGGTAAGTTCCTATTACCACGTCCTTCTTCACTGTTCCTACTTTCGCCATACGGTTGGTGCTTGTTTGTCTTCATGGTATCAGCATGTTTCCTAGCACATTTTGGAAATTTAGTTGTATTATTTATTATTTTATGTTCTGGTATGTTGTGTATGTTTATTTATTTATTTATTTCCATTGTATTATTCATTTGTTGTTATTTTTCTCTTTTATATAGCGGCTTTTGAAAAAGACTCGGGAGAGTCGAAACGTCATGTTTATTTTGTCGCTTTGATTATTGTTATGTTCATTTTGTCGCTTTGATTAATTGTGCTCCTCATTCCGTTTGGTTGTTTAATTAAACTTACTCTATTTTGCATGGAATTCCCGTTTGAGAGTGCAGTGCTATATACATTACTAGATTGGGATTTATTCCATGACACTAGCACCTCGCCATTATTATATTCGAGTGCACACCATTTAACCTCTATCAAAATGTAACAGATAGCACCTAATAGTCTATGGATGACTAACTGAATCCAGAAATATTTTTTGTTGTAATATATTTGGTGCAACAACTCAATTCCTGTCTGAGTGTTTAGTTGCTAAATTTGTATGTTGTTCATAAAGTTAGAACAAAAAAAAACCCAGAGGCTCACACAGGGAGAGCATGTGACTGTATTTCCTGTTTTTCCTGTGTCTGTGTATGAGAGAAGCAGCCTGCTGTAGATGCTGCACAGATAGAGACACAAATGATTTATTCCTGATCTATTAAGCTTATCATTTATTGTTACTGATTGTTCCTGAATAAAGAAGTTCTGTTTTTCAAGGCATTTTTTGAGTCTTATATACTGCAACATGTCACATAATACTTTATGGATGAATAATTGAATCCAGTCACATTTTTAAATGCATTTTTGGAGTCTTATATACCACCAAATTTTGGCAGAAGGCACCAAATACTGTATGGATAACTAATTGAATCCAGACAAATTTTTCAACACTTTTTTGGAGTCTTGTATATCACCGAAATGTACCCCAGAGCACGTAATACTCTATGGATGAGCAATATAATACCGGAAAAAAATTGTAACACTCTTTTGGATTGTTATATACCACAGCAATGTACCATAAAGGATGTAACTGAACGCAAAAAAAATTTCAAAGCTTTTTTTGGAGGTTACATACCACTAAAATGTAGCCCAAAGCACATAATACTTTATGGAGGAGCATATAATACCGAAAAACAGGAGTAATTGAATACAGAAAAAAGTTTCAAGGCTTTTTTGGACTGTTATGTAACACCAAAATGTATCACAGATCATGTAATAGTATATGGATGAGTGATTGAATGCAGAAAAATGTTTCAAGGCCTTTTTGGAGTGTTATATAACACAGAAATGCTCCACAAAGCATCTAATACTCTATGGATGACAATATAGTCAATTTATTTACCCAATAAATAAAAATGTGGTCAAATGCCGCAGCTATACATTTAACAATGTACTGCAAAGCCCTAATTCCTGCCTAGAGACTGTATTCAACCACTGTCACTGCTCCTGCAACTCTCTCGCCCCCTCTCTTGGCTAAATGCAGATTATATCGGACACAAACTGCAAAGCACAAGATTAGCCCTTAGAAGGTCTGTTTAATTGTTCAGTTTGAGCACCAGTATCAACATTACAGGACTCTGATTATACTGTGCACACAGGCCTGGACAAGCACTCTCTCCCTTCAATAAAATCTGTCACAGAGCTGTGTAATGACGTCAGTGCACCGAGCCTGGCGTCGACTGTCCTTTTGGAACCCTTGATAAGGTCACATGGCCAGCCAATTACAGTAATGCCACTACCAACATGGCTACGGCATTACAGAAACGCGTAGGCAATCCCCGCATGCTTATTGGCTATGTAACGAGTGCCAAACAAGTGGGGCAGGGATTCGAGGTTGAAATTGAGCACCTGCTATTGCTTACCGAGTAACAAGCAGATCTGATACTCGAGTGACATTAGAGTATCATCGAGCTCATTCCTGTTGTTAACTCAAATATACATTATATGAAATAATGCCACTCTCTGCACTGCTAAGGAAGATCAAGAAAACTTCAGGCCAACTTCTCTGCTTTCAGAGCACCAGGGACGTCTCTACTTACCACCACTAATTGACTAAAAAGGAAACAACTAGTAATGGAAAGCTTCAAATACACAAAAGAAAACAGGAAAAATGATGTAAAGTATTGAAAGAGCATAGATTGTTGTTGCAAGCAACAACTAATTATCACTTTGAGAAATAAATCAATATTTAGCTGCAAAGTGAAACCTCAGGCTAGTGAAGTAAGAAAACGGCAGACTTTATTGGATTATCGATCACTCGGTACATGTTTGCTTAGGATTTGAGATGTAGATGGAAGCCCCTTTCCAATTAATTCTAAAGCTTTTTCTCTTTACTTAAAGATCTGGTCTAGCACTAAAAACTGATACATACAGAGATAGGGTTCATGTATCAAGGATCCATGACCCTGCTATTGTTTGCTGCTCTTTGCCAAGATCAATCTGTATTTACAAAGTCAAACTTCTATGATTAACTATTAACTATTATGATGTACAATAAAAAATTATATTGTGGTACCGTTTAAGCCAGAAGAAAAATCTATGTAAACAACTAAAAGCCCAACAGGCTCTCCATGCATGTGCTGTGACAGTGACACAGCCGCGACACATGCAGCTGTGGCGGCGATCAGCTGATCAGCCGACGAGATCCAGGAAGCCGGGTTCCAGCTATAGCTTATAAGGCAAGCACTATAGCTTACCGAACAAGCGAGGAACCGAAGATATTCGCTCAACTCTAATCACTAGTCTGTAACCCTGCCATATGTAGCTTTCCAGTTAAAAAATAAATGTTTTAATTTTTCTCTCTCCATAAATCAATAGTACACATGAAAATAAGAAATTTTGTAACATATCTTATAAGAGAAATTTACTTTTTCCTCCTCCTGGATTGATACATCATCATCAAAATTCTTAATTCAAGTGTCTAAGGCCTCTTTCACACATCCGTTTTTTGCCGTCAGGCGCGATCCTGCACTGCGGTAGGTCGCAGTTGCAAGGAGACCCCATAGGAGACCTAATAATATCACCTGGTGACACTGTGATCTCAGTGTTGCGAGAGCAGCGCATGTCGATATGTTCCCTGAGTCAATTTAACTGTACGGGAATGATCACTCTACAGTGTAATATGTGTAAGGGTGACATGTAGCAGCCACGGCTACGTTATTACTCTGATGTATGTAAACTGTGAGGCAGTGACCGGTGTTACATGTAGGGTCACTGTGTGTTCCCCCCAGGATGCGCACGGAGGCATATTGAGGCCATGAGGGTGCATTGCAGTCACAGGCATAGCTGTAATTGCAATGCAAGGTAAAAGTAAGTATGGGTCTTGGAAATGCTAGCTGTCCAAGGAAGATTTAGGGAAAACCTGCTCTGGTCTTTTGTGGTTCATTCCCGGCACAGGTTTTCCATGTGGCACAAGGCCACAGATTCCAGTTAAAAGCCCTGCAGTAAATGGTTTGGGTGTGTCAGGTCAGTGTCAGTGTTAGTTTGATCTGGTAAGAGTGCAGAGCAGAAGGCTCTGCAGAGCTCCACCCGTGTGAGGCAACACAGGCAAGTGGAGCTGAAAGGCCTGGCACCCACATCATACATAGCGGTGCAGTCGCCCACGGCAACAAGTCTCGGAATTAGACTGTCCTGTGCCCGACTGCAATCTGGAGGTGGACTGTCTTGTTCCCGGCTGTGAATCAGAGGTGGATTGGCATATTTATTGACTGCAATTTGGAGGATATGGTTCCCGGCTGCGATCCGGAGGATATCGAGTGCTGTGTTTTGCTGTGAGTTGAACACTAAGGCTATGTGCACACGTAGCGTTTAAGCGTTTTTGCTGCGTTTTTAAACGGCGAAATCACTTAAAAAGCGGTTACAAAATGCATCTTGTGCAATTCTATGGGATTACGCATTGCTGTGCAAATTCTGCGTATTTTTGCGGAGCGTAATCGCATTGCGTAAAAATAAGCAGAATGTCCATTCTTTTTTGCGTAATCGTGGCAATTACGCCACCATAGGATTGCATTGAAACGCTCACTTTACACATGTGGCTATGCCCACCTGCGTGAAGTGAGCGCGTCATGTGTGCTTGGTACCCAGGGTCTGGAGGAGAGGAGACTCTCCTCCAGGCCCTGGGTACCACATTCCTGTCAAATATAGAATTAAAATAAAAAATATTGATATACTCACCCTCCGCTATGTCATCAGAGGACATTCGCGCAATGCATCCCTGGAACGGAACTTGCCAGCAGCCTCGCTGAGGAGCGGGAAGACTCCGGGGGCCGACGGAGGGTGAGTATATCAATATTTTAATTTTTTTATATTACTCTTAGTAAACAGTTGATCACACTTGTCAGCACTATTCTTGACAAGTGTGACCAACCTGTCAATCACTTTTCCAAGCGATGCTTCAAATCACTTGGAAAAGCGCAAGCATTCTGCAAGCAAAAAACACTTGCAAAATGCTTGTGTTTTGCGGGAAAACATATGCTAATTACGTATGCGTTTTACCCGCGGCGGGGAGTTGCCCAAATGCTCCGCAAAATTACAGAGCATTTGCGCAACGTGTGCACATAGCCTTAAGAGACTTTTGTTTTGAACTTTGCTGGGTCACTGCTCAACACTGCTCATGTGGATACCGCAGTACGACAAAACATAAAACAAGCCTAGGATACAATTATTAAAAAGTACCTAGACGAACACCCACAGAAGTGCACAGCTCAGGAGACAGGAGTGTACAGCTCACACACAGCTCACTCACGCGCAGTGCCCTTCTGAGCTGTGCACTTCTTGGGGTGTTTCTGAGCTCTCAATGGGATCTCCTGACCTGGACCCTCACTAACCTGCATGCAATTAAATAAACAACAAACTATAGAAAATGTTAAGCAATGTTTAGTTACTCTATAATCACCCAATTACTGTATTTAAAGGGAATCAGTGAGCAGGTTTTGAGATGTAATCTGAGAGCAGAATGATGTAGGGACAGAGACTCTGATTCCCGAGATGTATCACTTACTGGACTGCTTGGTGTAATTTGATAAAATCCCTACTTTTTTTTGCTAAAGATTTAGCAGCACTATAAATGCTGAGCTGTGTATAACCCCGCCCACACCCTGATTGGGAGCTTCCTATGTATGGTGTGCATTACCTACAAGCTGCTGCCAATCAGTGTTAGTGGCGGAGTTACACAGATTAGCTGGACTGCAGTACACGTGAGATCTAGTCTGGCTGTGATAATCTCCTGCTGATAAAACACTGAGTGTATTGAAACTACAGCACACAGACCAGTAAGTGATACATCACTGGAATCAGGCTATTTGCCCCTACATTATGCTGCTCTCATATTATATAGTAAAAGCCTGCTAATAGATTCCCTTTAAAAAGCAAGTGTTTTAAAAGGTTAGGACAGATCTGAATCTTTCTTTCGCTGCGCGCATTGGAAAAAGCACATTTCTGCAATTCACAACACTTAACTTAATGTCAACTAGTTATGCGAATGCCATATTTCAATGTTTTTATTACGTGCACCTGAGTAATATAAAATGATATTAAAGCTAGTCCATGTTTTCCTGACTTTAGATTTTAACAGGGCTGGTTGGCTGGTAATTTTGGAAAACCTGTCAATTTTAGGGCAGGAACAAGATTTTCACGCAAAGAACTTTGGCTGATGGTAAATGTTAATTAATGAAGCACAAGCACCTGCAGTCAGCGTTGGCAGCTGTACTGTAACCCCAGCCAAGCCATGATGGGAAGGCCCGGAGACTTACAGGATTTCATGCTGTTATTCCCCATTGCATAAGCTGTGTTGACTGCGTGAAGCATTGGTTTTATTAATTGTTCTGTTATTTTATGATTAGATTTAATTTACGTTTATTTTGAATTAAGCTAAATATATTTAGCCATTAACCCTTTAAAAGGGTTATCCACTACTTTTATATTCATGAACTATCCTTAGGATAGGTAATCAATATCAAATCTGTGGCACTCACACCGTTCCCGAATGTGATCAGTTGTGGCGCTGCAGAGCACAACTCCGTCAATTATAGAGTGGTCGCGGATGGATACACATAGGGAGATGCCTGACATTCTAGGGTAGCGGTGTGGGAAATAGCTGCAGGGGACCTTCCTCGGACTGGCCAGCCGAGACGCATAGTCCTCTGCAATATTTATTTCTGGCTGCATGAATCAGATGACAGGTTGCCTTTAATGACCATCCATTTTTATTTTTTTTTTAATTTTTGCTTGGTTTTCTATGAACAAAGTTAATTTTAATCAACATTTTACTGAATAGATCTTTGAATAATAATAATTTCAACAATTTAAAAATAATGTTCCTGTGCTGAGATAATCTTATAAACGCGCAGCTGCTGTGTACTGTGTAATGGCCGTGTCTGACTGTGCAGGAACATGCTCTGGTCATACCACAGCTCCTTGGCAGGGGAGGAAGCAAAAGAGTATACAGACATTACAACAGGGGATCACAGCTAATTCTTTTTAGGTAAAACAGGCAGTGAAATGCAATGAACCAACTGTGATCTTGGGCTGTAATGTCTGTATACTCTTTTGCGTCCTCACCTGCCCAGGAGCTGTACGGTCAGACACAGCCATTACACAGTACAAAGCAGGGGCAACATTTATAAGATTATCTCAGCACAGGAACATTATTTTTAATCACATCCAATTGTGGAAATTATTATTCCAAGATCTAGTGATTAAAGTGTACTTTATTTGTTGGTCAACCCCTTTAGTTTTACTCAGTTTTTCAATATGACAGGGCATCTATTGGAGCAGCAGTTACAGGAAAAAATATCCCCAGAGGTGTGCCGCGTCGTTGGCAGAGGTGTTTTGGGTCTTTTGGCTAAGACCCAGGAGATCTCCTTTCCCTGAAGATACCCTGGGATCAAGTGATTGCTGTGTCCAATAGAAGCATTGGCATCGCCAATACTTCAATTCATTGTCCGTGAGACCTAAGTAGACTAGAACAGAAAAGGCAGAAGTGGTGAGAAATCGGTTCTGTCTTCTCCCCAGAAAGCCATCAGGGTGTGTGCACACGTTGCAGATTCTGCTGCATTGTACTGTACAGTACCATTCTAATCTATGTAAAAAAAAACACTGTGCACATGCTGCGGATTTTTCTGCGAAGATTTGCTGTGGATTTGAATCCGCAGCATGTCAATTCTTTGTGCGGAATCCGCAGCGGTTTTGCACCTGCTCCATTATAGAATTCCGCAGGTGTAAAACCGCAGGGGAAATCCACACAAAAACCGCAGTAAATCCGCAGTAAATCTGCACTAAATCCGCAGGTAAAATGCAGGTAATTTTACATGCGGACTTAGCAAAATCCGCACGGAAAAATCCGCAACTGAATCCGCAACGTGTGCATGCACCCTTAAGCTTCTGCTACACTGCAAAAAAGTTACTACAGCAGCGACAAAAAAACTTTGCTTCAGATTTGGAATCCACGCAGTCTAACATGAAAATACAATGCACACCATTAAGAGATTAATGTTTAAGGGCTCAAGCATGCATCCTTACGCCACCATAAACCTTTATACTGTTTTTTTTCTGTTGCATTCTGTCTCAATAAGACAAGAAAAAAATATGTTCTATAATATGGAAAATGTTTAACAATACTAAGAGGCTCTTTGTAGCCACATTGCAAACTAAGCCAACATTTGTATTGTTTCTAAAATTATTATGAACATCAAAAGATCTAGACAATAACAAAAACTGTAATAGAAGATATTTTAATAATTGTAGAAGTATGTTCATAATTGTTTAGGCTGGGGTCACCCTACCGTATTTTCTCTAATCTGAGAAAATCGGTCCGATTATGCTAATCACTCTCTGATCATCATGTGTGATGACAATATGATCCAATTTTCTCGGATCTGTAGAAGATGAAAATTTTTTTTCTCCATCTCCATTCTGTTAGTCCATGAATATCGGACCGCTCTCAGATGTTATCCGAGTTATCACATGAGTACGATCCGATTTGGGGATGCAAATTGTGTATGTTGTAATTTTTTTAACTCGAACAGACTCGGTCCAAGGGAAAAAAAATGGGACACGTGCACGGCCCAATGGAATAACATTGGTCCGAGTGCTATCCGATGTTTTGTCGGATCGCACTCAGACTGAAAGAATATGAAACAGAAGTTGCATCTCTATAAATAATTTTTTCAGTAGATATAAGAATCCTGAAATCTCACACACATGTTGCTTATTTTTTCCTTGCAGATTTGAAGCAGTTTCAAGTCTGCAGCATTTTTCACCCATTCAAATGAATGGGAAAAAATTGCATAAAAAATGCAGCAAAAACGCTGCAAAACACGAGCACATTTTACATTGCATTTTTCCTGTCAACACTCCAGTTTTTGCAACTGATTCTTTTTCTACAAATAATGAAGGTGAAGTAATTAACCCTCTCTACTCCTCGTTGGTGAGGCCTCATCTGGAATACTGTGTCCAGTTTTGGGCACCACATTTTAAAAAAGACATCAACAAACTGGAGCAATTTCAGGGCAGAGCTACCAGGATGGTGAGCGGACTGTAAACTATGTCCTACGAGGAACAGTTAAAGCATCTGAGAATGTTCATCTTGCAAAAAAGAAGGCTAAGAGGAGACTTAATAGCTGTCTACGGCTGTCACAGTGTAGAGGGATCATCATTATTCTCATTTGCACACAGAAACACTGGAAACAATGGGAGGAGACACAGATTAGATATTAGAAAAAACATTTTAACAGTGAGGGTGAACAATGATTGGAACAGGCTGCCACGAGAGGTGGTGAGTTCTCCTTCAATGGAAATCTTCAAACAGAGGCTGGACAGACATCTGTCTGAGATGGTTTAGTGAATCCTGCATTGAGCAGGGGATTGGACACAATGACACTGGAGGTCCCTTCCAACTCTAACATTGTAGGATTCCATGATGAACATGTGCGCATATCCTTATTGCATTGGCAACAAATGGCTGCCATGTAATAATACACAAACTAAAGGCTTTTTCCTGGCAAAATCATGTTTGCTGGGCATATGAGATGCCAAATCTGCACTGATCCTTTGACCGCCGCAGCAGCTGTCATCTGAAAAGGAGTTTTCGTCATGAGACAAAAATATAATTTTCCTTTAACTCAACTTATTTTTACCTCCTGCTCACTTCATCTCTTAAAAGGATATATTTGCCCCATAGATTGGAAACAACTAAGTCTCCTTAAAAGTCTTTATGATAATCACTATTTCATATCTAGGTTAAGCCTGAAACCTACTGGAAATGAATTTATACATTATATTAGAGGACAGACTTTTGCAGCTAACTTTCCTCTGCGCTGGATAAATATGGATGTTATTTTCTTGATAAACTTTCCAAGGAGTTAATGTCTGGTTAAAGAAGGAATGATGAATCGAGTTCATCTGAGTGAAAGATACATTGTGCCAATGCTAATTTGAAAGCAACAGTGTGACAGAAAATAATTATCCCATTGGGGTTTGCTGCCCAAAAATAGGTCAACTTCGTGTTGAAAATGATTGACTTCAAAGCCCTGGGAGTAGCTGAAAGATTTACCTATTAGGCAGATTTTGTGATTCCTCCAGCTAATTCCCTTTACATACAAGCACTAATATTCTACAATGACCTAGAAACTAATGTGACACAGATTAATCCTGCGCTTTTAATCTCCTGCAGCAATTACATGGGCAATTCTATACCAACTCTCAGGCCAGAGTCCAACTTTAATGTTGTTTTCTACCCACTCAGTTCCATTTACCACATAGAAACGAAAAAGAGAAAAGGGGCTCGAAATGTGTTACCCTCAATATAGGACACAAGGGTGTATGTTCTCTGGATCTTTATTCATCCATACAACGCATTTCGAAGTCGGGGTTGACTCCTTCATCAGGCATATACCTGACACCTATACCTGATGAAGGAGTCAACATGACTTCGAAATGCGTTGTATGGATGAATAAGGATCCAGAGAACATATACCCTTGTCTCCGCTCGGAAATCACCACTGCTTTTTTTTCCTGTGTGGTTTCAATACGTTGCTTCCCACCGGCGTGTGGGTCAGAGGTCGTATTGAATATTTAGCACATAGAGTATTGGAGGTGTTGTAAACTGATTCTGGCAAAATGCTGAGTTTAGCAATGGTTTGTAAAAAAAAAAAAATAATAATAATTTTCCCTATTACAAAAGACTAAAAACTATAATTTTTTACATAAATTATATAATAGAGTGTAACTTTATTATCAGTAGAAAACAATAAACACTTTGGTTTAACAAGAGAAGGATGTGGTAAATTCTTTGATAGTATATATATTAGCACGTAGTCATTTTTCCATTGCTATTACTAAATATCATTTATTGATACTCAGCGGTGTATATAGAAAAGACAGATTCCCATTGCATAAATTAAAACAGGCCCCCATTGTGGTGCTTGCTTTCAGTCCTGGCATAGTCTGATCTAGTGTATGATTTCCTCTCCCAGCTCACATGCTCAGAATCTCTTCGATTTTTCTTCCTCGATTCCCAAAAGCTAGAACTTTCTTTAATTGTAGCCTGTGATAATGATAAATATTACAGTTGTAGTATTTATCATTACCATTTTGGTGTCCGTACGACTTTCTGATCTCTTTTCATTCTCTTTTGCGGTGTTCGCCATACGAGAAAAATATTATGATATTTTATAAGTTCAGACAGTTTCGCAAATGGCTATAACAAATATGCTTTTTGTTACTTATAGATTTTATTTACACTCCTAGAAAAAAGGGGTTAAGCAAACTTTTCTATTTTAATTATTTTCTTACATTTTTCTTAGTCCCTTTTGGGATTCACAGGTATTCAAATATGACAGGCAAGCTGGCCTTCAGTGCCCCTAACACCAGACTGGCATGACAATGTTATCGGCACCCCACAGTTATGTGAACACCTTTCTCCAGTTCCAACCCCTAAATTGCTGTCGGCATTTGCCCGGAATTGCTGGGCGCTGGCACCGGCCATGCATGGGTCCATTCCTCACACCTTTGATTGGCAAAAGTTCTTCAGGAGAGGGCAGACAACTTTTTTTTCCCAATGAAAACAATTTTTAACTGGATCCCTTTTTTTAAACATTAAAAACAGATCCGTTAATTATCCATATGTTTTTCAAATATCTGTTTTTTGCTTACTGGATCAGTTGCAAAGAGATGATTACTTGAAAGTTCACATATCCAGAAATATATGTTAAATATCGATTTTTCCACCTTCAATAAGCAAAAAATGGATCCTTTTAAAATGGGAGAAAAACAGATGGCTACTTAACGGATCCGTTTTCCATAAACTTCAGTGTTTGAAAAAAGGGATCCATTATTTCAGATGGGCATGACTTTTTGTCAGCGGATTGCTGCTGGATCCGTTCTAACGGATGATTAACTGGACAAGTGAACATAGCCTTATCGACAACTGTGTCAAAGTTGTCCAAAATGTAAGCTAAATCCCTTATGGAGCCCAAAACTTTACTCATATACATGTTAAACATGCCAATTTTCATGCGCACTGTAGTTTTTGGCTCCATTAAAACAAGGGTTCTGAATAGTTAAAATAATTGTACTTGGAAATACAGATGAGAAAGGTTTACAAATGTCTGTTACATTATACCAAACTTTATTTGAAGAACCATTCAAGATCTGCAGTCGCATCTCAACGCAACAAGAAACTATAGGAAGTAATTGTGAAAACAACATGGAATAGCAGTGCAACCTTAAGTATCATGGATGATTGACAGCACATGGCCCAATCCTGTGTTGTATCATCAGACAGACTGGACTGTATTGTGTATTGGAAGTTAGGATGCCATTATGATAACTATTTAACTAGGCTTCAAGTGTTAATAGATCGTGGACACTTAATCTCAATTGACGTCTAGTAGCGTTGGATCAGTGTCACACTCTTAAATTACTGCAATTTCATTGTACAGTACACGCTAGGCCACATTGCACATTATTTTCATTCCATGTAGATCTTGGGCTACATGCAACCCATACACTGTGCTGTGCCATGTTGCTTATATGCATAATGAAGGTGCTATACTGATTGCACTGAAGTAGAAAAGTAGGGCAGCACGGTGGCTCGATGGCTAGCATTGCAGCACTGGGGTCCTGGGTTCAAATCCCACCAAGGACAACATCTGCAAGGAGTTTGTATGTTCTCCCCATGTTTACGTGGGTTTCCTCTGGGTTCTCCAGTTTCCTCCCACACTCCAAAGACATACTGATGGGGAACTTCGATAGTGAGCCCCATTGGGAACAGCGATGATAATGTATGCAAAGCGCTACAGAATATGATAAGCGCTATATAAGAAAAGCATAATAAGAACATAATACCTTGTTGTTTTATGCCTCTGCCTCTCTACCCTGCACTTCCAAGCCCTTCAGTATGTAAACCTTATAGAATGTCCAAGGTTCACTCTCACTTAAAGGGAACCTGTCATGTAAAATAACGCTATATTAACCTGCAGAAATGGGGTTAATCTGCAGGTTAATAGCGTTATGACTCTGCTCTGACTGACAACAAGCACTAGAGTCAGCTGTCTCAGCTGTCAGTCAGCGCCGGGGTATGGTTACAGCCACCACTCTCTATGCACTAAGCGGTGACTGAAATAGTGCCAGTTGCACCTCTATGACTGAAAGGACGATGCTGCCGAGGGAAATAAACGTCAATATCGATTGACTGCGTTTTGTCTATGCACAGGGTGTGGTTATAAAGAGCTAATTACTTAGAGGAGTACAGCAGATAAAACATTGATATTAGCAATAAAAGGGCAAGAAGCCCAGTTAGGGACAATAGTTTTAGAATCGGGGTCTCTCTCTATTTCTCCTATTGCCCTCTACTCCTCTTTGGTCAGACCTCATCTGGAATACTGTGTCCAGTTTTGGGCACCACATTTTAAAAAAGACATCAACAAACTGGAGCAAGTTCAGAGAAGAGCCACCAGAATGGTGACCGGTCTGCAAACCATGTCCTATGAGGAACGGTTACAGGATTTGGGAATGTTTAGCTTGCAAAAAAGAAGACTGAGAGGAGACTTAATAGCTGTCTACAAATATCTCAAGGGCTGTCACATTGTAGAAGGATCATCTTTATTCTCATTTGCACACGGAAAGACTAGAAGCAATGGGATGAAACTGAATGGGAGGAGACACAGGTTAGATATTAGAAAAAACTTTTTGACAGTTAGAGTGATCAATGAGTGGAACAGGCTGTCACGAGAGGTGGTGAGTTCTCCTTCAATGGAAGTCTTCAAACAGAGGCTGGATAGACATCTGTCTGGGATGATTTAGAGAATCCTGCATTGAGCAGGGGGTTGGACCAGAAGGCCCAGGAGGTCCCTTCCAACTCTACCATTCTATGATTCTATGATTCTATTTTATACTGCCCTCATTATGGGAAGCATAAACCTGGTGACTGAGTCCCTTTAATTTTACTATGTAGATGTTGGTTCTGGATAATTCTGAGACTGTAAGACTTTTCTCATTCAAAACTAAATTTTGCTTGTCACCCGCTTTAAGCATTTGTTTTGTATCCATAGTACTTCTTACTTTGCCTGTAATCTAAAGCCATACTGTGACTGAAAGAAAGTCGGAGAGGAGGGATCGTATATCTCAAAGCCAGGGTTACCCCTGAGGGTGGAGATGTCCAGGTCTCGTACCTATCTGTGCTCCTACGAAATCCTACACAGCTCCCACCATCCCCCAAGGAGGAAAGGGGCAGGACTAAAAGGATAACACCGACTGAGCAGACAGGGGGCAACCAAGGCACACACAAACGATTGACACACAGGATAAAATACAAAGGGAAAATGGGTACACAGTAAAGAGGCAGAAGGAGAAGGTAGAGGTATTCACAACAAACTGCATGCAACAATCTCAAGACGACAAGAGGGACTCTCCAGAACACTTTCACCAATGAAGCCAGGAACAGAATAAAGATTCTATTGCTTGCATGGAGGGAAGCCAGACATCGTTTTAAATAATGGAAGGGTGTGGTTCCAATAAGCAGCTGTCACGCGGTCTTATGATATGTGTACGATGTCAGTAAACTATTCTTAAAAGAACAACACTCTATACAACATATAGATTAGCAACATCAGCATGTAAATATAGAATAGATTTACCTGACACGATATCCGTTGAACTCAGGGTTAATCTTGAGGACTTGATACACTGTCACAGGAAAGAGGAGGACCGGGGGTCTAACCTGACCCTAAACTGGGGTCCTAACTAATCCCTCACCTTGGAGGTACTGATAATGGTTCAGAGGTCCAAGTCTCCAGCCTAACCCTGTCTCCTATCAGTCCCTGAACCCTGTAATCAGTCCTAAGAAGGATTCTGATTACCACCAAAGGGATATGGGCTGATCTCTGCTAAATACACAGATTAGACATATAAGACAGACTGGAGAAAACACAGACTTGCATACACACTCAAACACAGAAGGAACATAAATGATCTGGGATATTAAACTCTAAGCAAGGTGAGCTTAAAACAACTAAGGAGCTCTTTAACTTAAGTCTATACAGATACAATCCTATCTGTGGTCTGCATGAAGAATTTCACTGGCAACTCCCAACACAGACAACCAGAGATTTAAAGGAAACCAATCAACAAATAATTAATTGCAGCCGGGAGAAAACTGCACCCAGTCCCAGAACTGAGCACAGACAGAATTAACTCCCTAACTGCCAAACACAAAGAAACAGCAACTCAGCTGTGAGAAGTCAGAATGTGCAACCGCGACGATCTTCGTGGCGATGCACACATGACAGTACCCCCCCTTCTACGAGGGGCCTCCGGACCCTCAGGGCCAGGTTTGCCCGGGTGAGTTCTGTGGAAGGTCCGCACCAAACGATCTGCGTTAATGTCAGACGCAGGAACCCACGTCCTCTCCTCTGGACCATACCCCTTCCAATGCACCAAGTACTGAAGGGACCGGCGATTCAGACGTGAGTCAATGATCTTTGACACTTGAAACTCCAAGTTACCATTGACCACCACTGGAGGAGGAGGTAGAGGTGATGGTATGACTGGTGCCACGTACCTCTTAAGTAATGACTTGTGGAACACATTATGAATTTTAAACGTAGGAGGGAGGTCCAGACGAAATGCCACAGGATTAATTATGGAACTGATCCTGTACGGCCCGATGAATCTGGGGCCCAGCTTCCAGGAGGGAACTTTAAGTTTTATATTCCTGGTAGACAACCATACCAGATCGTTCACATTAAGATCTGGACCAGAAACTCTCCTCCTATCAGCCATACGTTTATAACGGTTCCCCATAGCACTCAGATTATTCAATACACCTCTCCACACTGAAGCAAGTGACGACGAGAAACGCTCCTCCTCAGGAACCCCAGAAGGGCCCCCCCCATTGAATGTACAAAACTGGGGATGAAAACCATATGCCCCAAAAAACGGGGACTTACCAGTGGACTCGCTCCGCCTGTTGTTAAGAGCGAACTCTGCCAGAGGCAAGAAAGAAGACCAGTCCTCCTGGTTCTCTGAGACAAAACACCGAAGATAAGTCTCTAGGCTTTGATTCAGACGCTCTGTCTGACCATTGGTCTGCGGATGAAAAGCCGAGGAAAATGACAATTGCATCCCCCGACGTAAACAAAATGCCCTCCAAAACTTGGACACAAACTGAGACCCCCTATCTGACACCACATCAGAAGGCAACCCATCAAGTCTCACAATCTCCCCAATGAACACCTGCGCCAGAGTTTTAGCATTAGGGAGGGCAGGAAGAGCAATGAAATGTGCCATCTTACTGAACCTGTCAACAACCACCAGTATGACAGTCTTCCCTGACGACTGAGGAAGGTCCGTGATGAAGTCCATAGACAAATGAGTCCATGGACGCTCCGGAAGTTTCAAGGGTAAGAGGGTCCCAGACGGACGGGTATGAGGGGTCTTAGAGCGAGCACAAACCCCACAGGACGCGACAAAAGTTAAAACATCTTTATTAACGTTAGGCCACCAAAACCGGCGAGAAAGGAGATCTAAAGTAGCCTTACTCCCTGGATGTCCTGCTAAAGCAGAATTATGATGTGCCTCAATAACCTTTTGTCTCAACTGATTTGGGACAAACAGTCTCCCTGGAGGTCCTGCAGGGGCGTCCCCCTGAGCCTCTAACACCTCCTCCTCAAGCTCAGAACATACAGCCGACACTACCACCCCCTCCTGAAGGATGGGAGTCGGGTCATCCATTTTCCCGGCCCCTGGGAAACTGCGAGACAAGGCATCCGCCTTAACATTCTTAGATCCAGGGCGATAAGTGACAACAAAATTAAACCTGGTAAAAAACAACGACCATCGAGCTTGTCTGGAATTCAGAAGCTTAGCAGATTCCAAATACAGCAGGTTCTTGTGATCAGTAATGACGGTGACCGGGTGGACTGCCCCCTCCAAAAAGTGACGCCATTCTTCAAAAGCCAACTTAATGGCCAAAAGTTCCCTATTGCCGATATCATAATTCCTTTCGGCGGACGACAATTTTTTAGAAAAGAAAGCGCACGGATGCCATTTACCAGGGGACGGACCCTGGGACAATATTGCACCCACCCCTACGTCAGACGCGTCCACCTCCACAACGAACGGCTGTGATGCATCTGGTTGGATGAGAACGGGTGCCGAAGCAAAACATTTTTTCAAAGAGGAAAAAGCTTGGCAAGCTTTGTCCGACCATTTAGAAAAATCCGTCCCTTTTCTTGTCATGTCAGTGAGAGGTTTGACAACAGATGAGAAATTACAAATAAATTTCCGGTAGTAGTTAGCAAACCCCAGAAAACGCTGCAGAGCCTTAAGATCCTCTGGCTGATCCCATTCAAGCACTGCTCTCACCTTTTCAGGGTCCATACGGAAACCGGAGGCTGACACCAAGAAACCCAAAAACTGAAGTTCCTGTACGGCGAATACACACTTTTCCAGTTTGGCGTATAGTTTATTGTCTCGCAAGATCTGCAACACCTGTCTCACATGCTCCTGGTGAGACACAAGATCTGGTGAGTAAATTAAAATGTCATCCAAATATACGACCACAAACAGCCCCACCAGATGACGAAAAATGTCATTAACAAAATGTTGGAATACTGCTGGTGCAGTAGTCAGACCAAAAGGCATGACAAGGTTCTCATAATGTCCCTCCGGCGTGTTAAACGCCGTTTTCCACTCATCCCCCTCTTTTATCCTAATCAGATTATACGCCCCCCTGAGATCCAATTTAGAGAACCATTTGGCGCCAACAATTTGATTGAAGAGATCAGGAATCAGAGGGAGTGGATACGGATCTCGAACAGTAATCCGATTAAGTTCGCGGAAATCCAAGCAAGGGCGTAGGCCTCCATCTTTTTTCTTCACAAAGAAGAACCCCGCGGCCACTGGGGAAGATGAAGGTCTAATATGCCCTTTGGCCAGACTTTCCGAAATATAATCTTTCATAGCCTGCCTCTCAGGACCAGAAAGGTTATATAACCTAGCTTTAGGTAACTTAGCATCAGGAAGTAAATTAATAGAGCAGTCATACACGCGATGAGGAGGCAACTCCTGACACCCCTCCTCAGAGAACACATCCCCAAAGTCCTCTAAAAAAGGAGGCAAAGTACTAGGCACGACCGCACTGATGACTGTGTTCATGCAGTTGCTTTTGCAAAACTCCCCCCATTGGCTTATATCTCTGGACTGCCAATTAATCACAGGGTTATGTTTAACCAACCAAGGAAGTCCCAACACAATAGGAGTAGGTAGACCCTCCAACACATAACAAGATAATAGTTCCCTATGTATTGCCCCTAACCGAAGGTCAATGTTATGAACCTCATGAACAAAGCTACCTTGGCCGAGAGGCCTGGCGTCAATGGAGAATATAGGGATCGGTTTGACCAATACACTCAGATGCATACCTTGAGCCTGAGCAAACTGAGCGTCAACCAGATTAGCCCCGGACCCACTATCAAGAAGAACAGAAAATCTCTCCACTCTCGTACCAACCACCACCTCCACTGGTACAAGGAACTGAGAAGAACTAGCGGACGAAATACATACTCCCAGGTTGTCGTCCACCACACAACCTGGGATTAACAGTTTTCCGGCGACTTTTTGCTCAACAAGGCACGGGATGGACATCCCCCAACAAAATGTCCCTCTTTCCCGCAGAAGAAACACCTTCTAGTCCTGCGGCGTACCGCCAATCCCCTCCTACGAAATGATGTCCCTCCCAACTGCATAGGCTCCTCCGAACAGACAAGGGGAACCTCAACATAAGGGACTTTAGTAGTAGGTGGAGTAACAACAGGGGGCGGAGTTACCTCGCACCTCTCCCGGAGCCGTCTATCAGTACGGATAGCTAGGGCCATAGCAGCCTCCAGTGATGGAGGAGAATCATACTGAGCCAAAACGTCCTTTAATTTGTCAGAAAGCCCATGACAAAACTGGCTCCTAAGAGCTGGGTCATTCCACTGAGTATCTGTGGCCCATCTACGGAACTCAGAAGCAAATTCCTCCGCCGGACGATCTCCCTGCTGTATCTTACGTAATTTTGTCTCAGCAAGAGAGACCCGATCTGGGTCATCATATACCAAACCCAGGGCAGTAAAAAATCGATCTACTGACTGTAGAGCCGGGATCCCGGAGGAAGGGAGAAGGCCCAGGATTGAGGGTCCCCTTGTAGGAGCGAGATAACAATTCCCACTCTCTGCTCTTCACTCCCTGATGATCGAGGCCGAAGCCGAAAATACAATTTACATGCTTCCCTGAAGGTAAAAAATTTGTCTCGCCCACCAGTGAACCTGTCCGGGAGAGCTACTTTAGGTTCAAATCTGGTTTGCTCCGAGGGAGACAAAACTTTGGACTTAATGTCCGTCAGCTCCATGGATAATCCCTGCAACTGCAGAGCCAGCTGGGCTACTGGATCCATGGCAACTGGGAATAATTTTATGGGCCAGTGAAAATGTCACGCGGTCTTATGATATGTGTACGATGTCAGTAAACTATTCTTAAAAGAACAACACTCTATACAACATATAGATTAGCAACATCAGCATGTAAATATAGAATAGATTTACCTGACACGATATCCGTTGAACTCAGGGTTAATCTTGAGGACTTGATACACTGTCACAGGAAAGAGGAGGACCGGGGTCTAACCTGACCCTAAACTGGGTCCTAACTAATCCCTCACCTTGGAGGTACTGATAATGGTTCAGAGGTCCAAGTCTCCAGCCTAACCCTGTCTCCTATCAGTCCCTGAACCCTGTAATCAGTCCTAAGAAGGATTCTGATTACCACCAAAGGGATATGGGCTGATCTCTGCTAAATACACAGATTAGACATATAAGACAGACTGGAGAAAACACAGACTTGCATACACACTCAAACACAGAAGGAACATAAATGATCTGGGATATTAAACTCTAAGCAAGGTGAGCTTAAAACAACTAAGGAGCTCTTTAACTTAAGTCTATACAGATACAATCCTATCTGTGGTCTGCATGAAGAATTTCACTGGCAACTCCCAACACAGACAACCAGAGATTTAAAGGAAACCAATCAACAAATAATTAATTGCAGCCGGGAGAAAACTGCACCCAGTCCCAGAACTGAGCACAGACAGAATTAACTCCCTAACTGCCAAACACAAAGAAACAGCAACTCAGCTGTGAGAAGTCAGAATGTGCAACCGCGACGATCTTCGTGGCGATGCACACATGACAGTACCCCCCCTTCTACGAGGGGCCTCCGGACCCTCAGGGCCAGGTTTGCCCGGGTGAGTTCTGTGGAAGGTCCGCACCAAACGATCTGCGTTAATGTCAGACGCAGGAACCCACGTCCCTCTCCTCTGGACCATACCCCTTCCAATGCACCAAGTACTGAAGGGACCGGCGATTCAGACGTGAGTCAATGATCTTTGACACTTGAAACTCCAAGTTACCATTGACCACCACTGGAGGAGGAGGTAGAGGTGATGGTATGACTGGTGCCACGTACCTCTTAAGTAATGACTTGTGGAACACATTATGAATTTTAAACGTAGGAGGGAGGTCCAGACGAAATGCCACAGGATTAATTATGGAACTGATCCTGTACGGCCCGATGAATCTGGGGCCCAGCTTCCAGGAGGGAACTTTAAGTTTTATATTCCTGGTAGACAACCATACCAGATCGTTCACATTAAGATCTGGACCAAAACTCTCCTCCTATCAGCCATACGTTTATAACGGTTCCCCATAGCACTCAGATTATTCAATACACCTCTCCACACTGAAGCAAGTGACGACGAGAAACGCTCCTCCTCAGGAACCCCAGAAGGGCCCCCCCCATTGAATGTACAAAACTGGGGATGAAAACCATATGCCCCAAAAAACGGGGACTTACCAGTGGACTCGCTCCGCCTGTTGTTAAGAGCGAACTCTGCCAGAGGCAAGAAAGAAGACCAGTCCTCCTGGTTCTCTGAGACAAAACACCGAAGATAAGTCTCTAGGCTTTGATTCAGACGCTCTGTCTGACCATTGGTCTGCGGATGAAAAGCCGAGGAAAATGACAATTGCATCCCCCGACGTAAACAAAATGCCCTCCAAAACTTGGACACAAACTGAGACCCCCTATCTGACACCACATCAGAAGGCAACCCATCAAGTCTCACAATCTCCCCAATGAACACCTGCGCCAGAGTTTTAGCATTAGGGAGGGCAGGAAGAGCAATGAAATGTGCCATCTTACTGAACCTGTCAACAACCACCAGTATGACAGTCTTCCCTGACGACTGAGGAAGGTCCGTGATGAAGTCCACAGACAAATGAGTCCATGGACGCTCCGGAAGTTTCAAGGGTAAGAGGGTCCCAGACGGACGGGTATGAGGGGTCTTAGAGCGAGCACAAACCCCACAGGACGCGACAAAAGTTAAAACATCTTTATTAACGTTAGGCCACCAAAACCGGCGAGAAAGGAGATCTAAAGTAGCCTTACTCCCTGGATGTCCTGCTAAAGCAGAATTATGATGTGCCTCAATAACCTTTTGTCTCAACTGATTTGGGACAAACAGTCTCCCTGGAGGTCCTGCAGGGGCGTCCCCCTGAGCCTCTAACACCTCCTCCTCAAGCTCAGAACATACAGCCGACACTACCACCCCCTCCTGAAGGATGGGAATCGGGTCATCCATTTTCCCGGCCCCTGGGAAACTGCGAGACAAGGCATCCGCCTTAACATTCTTAGATCCAGGGCGATAAGTGACAACAAAATTAAACCTGGTAAAAAACAACGACCATCGAGCTTGTCTGGAATTCAGAAGCTTAGCAGATTCCAAATACAGCAGGTTCTTGTGATCAGTAATGACGGTGACCGGGTGGACTGCCCCCTCCAAAAAGTGACGCCATTCTTCAAAAGCCAACTTAATGGCCAAAAGTTCCCTATTGCCGATATCATAATTCCTTTCGGCGGACGACAGTTTTTTAGAAAAGAAAGCGCACGGATGCCATTTACCAGGGGACGGACCCTGGGACAATATTGCACCCACCCCTACGTCAGACGCGTCCACCTCCACAACGAACGGCTGTGATGCATCTGGTTGGATGAGAACGGGTGCCGAAGCAAAACATTTTTTCAAAGAGGAAAAAGCTTGGCAAGCTTTGTCCGACCATTTAGAAAAATCCGTCCCTTTTCTTGTCATGTCAGTGAGAGGTTTGACAACAGATGAGAAATTACAAATAAATTTCCGGTAGTAGTTAGCAAACCCCAGAAAACGCTGCAGAGCCTTAAGATCCTCTGGCTGATCCCATTCAAGCACTGCTCTCACCTTTTCAGGGTCCATACGGAAACCGGAGGCTGACACCAAGAAACCCAAAAACTGAAGTTCCTGTACGGCGAATACACACTTTTCCAGTTTGGCGTATAGTTTATTGTCTCGCAAGATCTGCAACACCTGTCTCACATGCTCCTGGTGAGACACAAGATCTGGTGAGTAAATTAAAATGTCATCCAAATATACGACCACAAACAGCCCCACCAGATGACGAAAAATGTCATTAACAAAATGTTGGAATACTGCTGGTGCAGTAGTCAGACCAAAAGGCATGACAAGGTTCTCATAATGTCCCTCCGGCGTGTTAAACGCCGTTTTCCACTCATCCCCCTCTTTTATCCTAATCAGATTATACGCCCCCCTGAGATCCAATTTAGAGAACCATTTGGCGCCAACAATTTGATTGAAGAGATCAGGAATCAGAGGGAGTGGATACGGATCTCGAACAGTAATCCGATTAAGTTCGCGGAAATCCAAGCAAGGGCGTAGGCCTCCATCTTTTTTCTTCACAAAGAAGAACCCCGCGGCCACTGGGGAAGATGAAGGTCTAATATGCCCTTTGGCCAGACTTTCCGAAATATAATCTTTCATAGCCTGCCTCTCAGGACCAGAAAGGTTATATAACCTAGCTTTAGGTAACTTAGCATCAGGAAGTAAATTAATAGAGCAGTCATACACGCGATGAGGAGGCAACTCCTGACACCCCTCCTCAGAGAACACATCCCCAAAGTCCTCTAAAAAAGGAGGCAAAGTACTAGGCACGACCGCACTGATGACTGTGTTCATGCAGTTGCTTTTGCAAAACTCCCCCCATTGGCTTATATCTCTGGACTGCCAATTAATCACAGGGTTATGTTTAACCAACCAAGGAAGTCCCAACACAATAGGAGTAGGTAGACCCTCCAACACATAACAAGATAATAGTTCCCTATGTATTGCCCCTAACCGAAGGTCAATGTTATGAACCTCATGAACAAAGCTACCTTGGCCGAGAGGCCTGGCGTCAATGGAGAATATAGGGATCGGTTTGACCAATACACTCAGATGCATACCTTGAGCCTGAGCAAACTGAGCGTCAACCAGATTAGCCCCGGACCCACTATCAAGAAGAACAGAAAATCTCTCCACTCTCGTACCAACCACCACCTCCACTGGTACAAGGAACTGAGAAGAACTAGCGGACGAAATACATACTCCCAGGTTGTCGTCCACCACACAACCTGGGATTAACAGTTTTTCCGGCGACTTTTTGCTCAACAAGGCACGGGATGGACATCCCCCAACAAAATGTCCCTCTTTCCCGCAGAAGAAACACCTTCTAGTCCTGCGGCGTACCGCCAATCCCCTCCTACGAAATGATGTCCCTCCCAACTGCATAGGCTCCTCCGAACAGACAAGGGAACCTCAACATAAGGGACTTTAGTAGTAGGTGGAGTAACAACAGGGGGCGGAGTTACCTCGCACCTCTCCCGAGCCGTCTATCAGTACGGATAGCTAGGGCCATAGCAGCCTCCAGTGATGGAGGAGAATCATACTGAGCCAAAACGTCCTTTAATTTGTCAGAAAGCCCATGACAAAACTGGCTCCTAAGAGCTGGGTCATTCCACTGAGTATCTGTGGCCCATCTACGGAACTCAGAAGCAAATTCCTCCGCCGGACGATCTCCCTGCTGTATCTTACGTAATTTTGTCTCAGCAAGAGAGACCCGATCTGGGTCATCATATACCAAACCCAGGGCAGTAAAAAATCGATCTACTGACTGTAGAGCCGGGGATCCCGGAGGAAGGGAGAAGGCCCAGGATTGAGGGTCCCCTTGTAGGAGCGAGATAACAATTCCCACTCTCTGCTCTTCACTCCCTGATGATCGAGGCCGAAGCCGAAAATACAATTTACATGCTTCCCTGAAGGTAAAAAATTTGTCTCGCCCACCAGTGAACCTGTCCGGGAGAGCTACTTTAGGTTCAAATCTGGTTTGCTCCGAGGGAGACAAAACTTTGGACTTAATGTCCGTCAGCTCCATGGATAATCCCTGCAACTGCAGAGCCAGCTGGGCTACTGGATCCATGGCAACTGGGAATAATTTTATGGGCCAGTGAAAATGTCACGCGGTCTTATGATATGTGTACGATGTCAGTAAACTATTCTTAAAAGAACAACACTCTATACAACATATAGATTAGCAACATCAGCATGTAAATATAGAATAGATTTACCTGACACGATATCCGTTGAACTCAGGGTTAATCTTGAGGACTTGATACACTGTCACAGGAAAGAGGAGGACCGGGGGTCTAACCTGACCCTAAACTGGGGTCCTAACTAATTCCTCACCTTGGAGGTACTGATAATGGTTCAGAGGTCCAAGTCTCCAGCCTAACCCTGTCTCCTATCAGTCCCTGAACCCTGTAATCAGTCCTAAGAAGGATTCTGATTACCACCAAAGGGATATGGGCTGATCTCTGCTAAATACACAGATTAGACATATAAGACAGACTGGAGAAAACACAGACTTGCATACACACTCAAACACAGAAGGAACATAAATGATCTGGGATATTAAACTCTAAGCAAGGTGAGCTTAAAACAACTAAGGAGCTCTTTAATACTACAGATAAAATCTATGTCTCATGAAGAATTCATGCAACTCCAACACGACCAGATTTAAAGGAAACCAATCAACAAATAATTAATTGCAGCCGGGAGAAAACTGCACCCAGTCCCAGAACTGAGCACAGACAGAATTAACTCCCTAACTGCCAAACACAAAGAAACAGCAACTCAGCTGTGAGAAGTCAGAATGTGCAACCGCGACGATCTTCGTGGCGATGCACACATGACAGCAGCACAGCCAATAGACCACAATGAACTCTAAACCTTTTCCATGCCACAAGAAAACTGTTAGCTCATAAATGGCAGTGTAGATTTAAAGAGGCCCTGTGCTCAGCTAATCGCTGCAATCTACTTATCGCAGATGTACCACAGGTCCCAGTAGATTGCGGCACATCCATGACACTACCAGACCACATATTGCAGAAATTATTCTCAGGAAGACTCAACTTGCCGAAAAAGAAGAAATAATCAAAATTGCTGGAAGAATCATCAACAATCTTAAATACGCAGACAATACAACATTGATAGCAAGAGGCATAGAGGGAATGAAGGACTTATTACAGACTGTCAAGAAGGCGAGGTTGAACATGGAACTGCTACTCAACACAAAGAAGGCAAAGGTATTGACTACGGCCAGGTATGACTAGAGTACATTTGAGATGGATGGCAAATAACTGGAAGCTGTAAAGGACTTCTACTCGGATCGATGATCAGTCAAGATGCAGCGACGACAGCGGAAGTCAATTGGAGAATAGCTAGGGCAACGAAGTCACTGGACAATGTCTTCAAATTGAGGAACATTTCACTGGTGAAGACACAACTCGTACATAGTCTAGTCTTTTCTGTGGTATTGTATGGATGTGAAACCAGGTCGATAAAGAGAGAAGAATTTACGCCTTTGAAATGCGCCACTGGAGATGGAGGTTATTAATACCATGGATGGCATGAAGAACAAACAAATCAATTTTGGAACAAATTAAGCCAGACATGTCACTCAAAGCAAGGAGATGAGCGAATTTGTTTGGATTTTGTCCACGAATCTGATTTTGACATATTCGGGCCAAATTCGAACACTATTCGGGCCGAATGTATGTCTTATGAGCGGTTCCGAACCTATTCAGAAATTTCTATGCCCATTGACTCTAATGATGTTCGGCTGTGTTCGACGAACATTGCAAATGCAATATTCGAATCCGAACAAATTCGCTCATCTCTAATCATGATCAAAAATAGAAGGAACAAGGCAAAGAAAAAGACCAGCAACCCGATGGCTTGATGCTATCCAGATAACGGTGGAGAAAACCCTAATGGACCTATCTAGGCTTGCAGAAGATTGATCTTCCTACATATCATTCATCCATCAAGGTTCGAGAGCAAGCAGTAGGCCTTTAAATAAATATATTAATAATAATAATAATAATATTGATATATCTATAGCTGTATTTTATACTTATATACTTTACTTTTTATGTATCATGGAACCTTAATAAAGAAAAAATAATTCTAAAATGATTAATTAACTGTAAAAATAAAAAGGTGTTGATTTTCAACCTATACTATCAGACTTGCTAATGCAGGTGACTATTTTGTAGTTTATTATGGAATATGTTGCACAAAGAAAGTTTTGATCACTGGTTTCACTAAAGCAGCTCCTTACAAGGGTGGTGGAAAATCATTAATCTATGAGCCATAAATAACTATGAAATGAGGGCAGAAGTAAAAGCCTTTAAGAAAAGAGACATAAGTACTTATGTGGGAAGCACAGATTTGGCAAATACATAATTAGACCAATATCAGGAATTCTCCACTGGATTAGAGAAACTAATTAGCAGCCCATGTCACAGTATTTCGGTTATTAGGACTTGGTCTGCCTTTTTGCTTGGGATCAACACTATCTGGATAATAGAAGAATGAATGCTTTACTAATTTATGAGTGCGATAAAGTAGGGATTATATTTGGGATTCAGTAATAGGACATAAAGGGTTTATTGAATTTGGCAATGCGTTGATTGAAGAGTACTGGAAAGGCACAATTAAATGGTAACTGACAACGTTAAAAATAAAATCCCATCCCAGAGAACATAGGACCATTAGGTGCTGGGAGGAAACAGGAGCTGTTGGGTCTTAACAGAGCCAGATTAGTTTTCTAGCTTAGATAGGAAGCTTAGTTTGTCCTGCAACTGGGGCCCTCTCCAGTTATAGGGGAAATCAACAATAAAAAGTAAATTTTAATGTTGCAATTCCCTTAAACCTTTTCTGTTTGGTAGAAGCGCTAAATTATGTAGTTAGTCTTAATATATTGCAACTAGAGTTGAGCGAAACAAGTTGGTCAGATTCAAAAGTCGCCGACTTTCGCCAAAGTCGGGTTTCGTTGGCCGAAACATGACCATAGCGTGAGGTCAGCCATGCAGTCGTCGAAATGAGCACCAAAGTCGAGTTTCCCAGAATGCTTTCAGGCGCCTTTTTTCAGTCAATAAGCAAGGACGTACACTGTGGGCAACGAGATGACATGAGCAGCGTCCACCACCATCTTAGAGAAGGGCATTGCAGTGATTGGCTTGCTTTGTGTGGCATCACAGTGGCTATAAAAGCCCTGACCGCCGACCGCCATTTTACTTCTGCTGATCTTAACAGTAGGGAGAGGTTGCTGACGCTGTTTATCAGTAGGAAGAGAGTTAGGCAGGAAAGAGAAGTTCTTCTGTGCTTGTGCTGATAGCAATTGTGCTGTACAGTTAGTGTGCAGTGACAGGGGAGGATTTTCTTGAGTGCAACAGCAGAGCTGGTTAATAGGCTGCCTGCTGGCTGTATTGCTGTATGTACACTGCTGTGCAGACTGCTTTTTACACAGCACTCATACTTTTATTCTTTTTTTCTGCACAGTTACTGAGCGTTCATTTTTTCCCACACCGTATAGAACTGTACGCTCCTCACACACTACCGTGTACCAGCTGGTATCACTGACAAATACATGCTGACTATCTGTGTGTGACTCCAGAAATATATACGGAGATTTACAATTTCCCCTACACTGTATACAGTACCCTTTTTCTGCTTTTTGTATTCTGGTCAAATCCATACTGAGTGAGCGTGTGTGTTACTCCGGAAATATATACAGAGATTTAAAATTACCCCAACAATGTATACAGCTGAACGCTACTGATACAGTACCATATATCTGCTGGTATTTGGGTACATTTTCCCAAACATGAGGAAGTATGGTGGAAGAGGAAGTGGGCGGGGGCAGCAGTTATTCCCCATTGACTTGCATTGGGTTCAGGTTTCGTTTTTTTGTCGACCTCTGACTTTTGCCGCGAGCTAGTCGGCCAATCTCGTTCGACTCGACTTTTGCGAAAGTCGGGTGGTCCGAAACCCGACTCGACCCGAAAAAAGGCAAAGTCGCTCATCTCTAATTGCAACATTAAGTTATGCTTTATAGTTTTAAAGTTCGGAAAGTTTCAATTTTTAGAAAAAAAGCTGCGGAGAAATGTTCTTTTTATGATAGGAATTAAAGCAGCACAGCTTTACAAACATAATAAAGATGGATGAAGTTTCCGTTAATGTTACCTGGCACCTCCCTGTGCCTTGGTTTGGCATTTTGTTACTCCAATCTGCTTCAGGGTTCTAAAAATCTGGCGTGGTTAAAAGAATGAACATGTTCTGTTATGATTTGGTAGCTGAGGAGTGCAGGTAAAAAAAAAAAGGCAATACACCAGAGCAGTTGGAAACTATGAGATTGCAGTACCCTGACTAACCACCACAACTAGAGGCAGCCGTGGAGCGTTCCTACGTTGGTCCTAGACGCCTCGTCACAGCCTGAGAAACTAACTACACCTAAAGATAGAAATAGGAAAGCTATCTGCCCGGAGCAGAACCCCAAAGACAATAGAAAAGCCCCCAAACATGTAATGGCGGTTAGACAAGATGAAATACTGACACAGAAAGAAAATAGTATGAGCAAACGCTGGGGCCCAAACTAACTAAATAGAAAAGGATAGGAAGGGTACTTACTGCAATCCCAGAAAACCCTGAAAAGCACCAACACCACTAATTTCAAAAACACCTGAGATCACACGACCTCTACCACCTAAATTAGTTCTCTGGTGTAACAAAATCAAAACAGCAGCCACTGAAAAAACTGGAAAAAGCAAAAGTACATACATAAGTGGCTGAACTAAACTGAGAGGGCAGAAGCCCCCGGAGGGGACCCTGAAGGCCCCCACAGAAGTGCAGGACAAAAATGCAAAAATATAGCACAAAAACAAAAAGAAGAAAATGTCTTATCTGTTAGCAGGAGAAGCAGACACGACACAGCAGGCTACAAGGGAAACAGGAAAGAAGGATTCAGACCAGAACAATTGATCACCGGCAACCCTGATGGGAAGGTGACTCCCTTATATAAGACCAGTCAGTAACATCTGATTCCCAGTCCTCACAATCTTCACTGGACAGACCAGCACCGCTTGTAACCACCAGAGGAAGCCTCTGCTCAGAACTCATCTCAAACCCATTCACAACAATGTTTGTTGTTTGGGTAGTTTGGTTTAGAAGCCACCCGCACTGTTTAATAGGAGACAGTGGCAAAAGACATCAACGGAGTCACTGAGAAAATGTGCGCAAAAATGCTGGATACTTCAGGAAAACCAGCTTCATGAAAGAAAACTCAAAGGCGTTTAAAGATTAAAGACGCTGTATGCATATAGCCACTGAGCAGAAACTCCAAGTATTTGTGGAGTTTTGCATTTTTGAGAAGGGTTTGGAGATTTTCCATTCAGGTACTGCTCTGAAAACTCCTCAAAAAAGGGCACTTAGCCAGTTCTGACCCTAAAACTCAGCAACAGTCTCTGTGTGCAAAAAGCCCAAAGCCTATTAAAAATTGATTCAGAAAAAGAAAACCTCTTCTTCAAAACTCCTCAGAAAAGGAACAATTTCTGAAGAAATTTCTGCTTGATAATTTTGGGAGTTTTGAATGCCTCATATTCCTCTGTGAGCATAATTTCTTATGGTATTTGAACAATACCTACTTAAGGTGGATTCTGCCTTGAACTCCCCCTGAAAAAGCACTCAATAAACTTTAAAAAGAATGAACATATACACAACAATATCAAAATGACTTGTTGTGTGCATGTTCTGTCTTTTGTAACTTCTTTTAACTGATAAAGGCTTCAAAAGCCGTGACTTGGCAGATCCATACTTCAGGCAGCTGAAATTTTTCAGAAAACCCCACTAAACAACAGCAAGAAAGATGACAAACAAGATGCTTCAGGACAAATTACAACCGGCGTTTTCCTGAAGTGTATTCTGCCTCAAAAACAATGTGGGTATGCTGGTATCCAGGGCCAGACTGGCCATCCGGCAATTCTGGCGAATGCCAGAAGGACCTGTCTGGTCATGGGCTGCCTTGTCTGCTATGTTGTTAGCAGAATTGGTGTTCTCAAGACACGCATACTGTTAAGAGTTGTGACGGAACACAAGGTCACTGACTCTATCACTTACGTCCAGCAGGCCAAGGGTATCATTAGAAATATTGATCTTGTAGTAAATCTTCCTTTCCTCCATCCAGGGTAATATTAGTAATATATCCTATCTGGGTCTTGGGGATGGGGACAACATGGGCCTGTGTGCTTTCAAATGCCAGGGCTGAATTTCAGCCACAAAAATGATTAGTTAAACCACACCTCATAAAGCCAGGGTCCTACAGGACACTAATTAAGACGCACGTCACATCCAGGGAGTTCATCTTGGAAAAAAGTCCATACCAAATAGTAGAAAAGACAGCGCCTCAAACGTTGGTGAAAAAGAATTCACATTTTATTCTGCCTCCTGTGGCAACGTTTCGATCCAAAGGTCTTTCTCTTGAGAAAGACCTTTGGATCGAAACGTTGCCGCAGGAGGCAGAATAAAATGTGAATTCTTTTTCACCAACGTTTGAGACACTGTCTTTTCTACTATTTGGTATGAATTTCAGTCACAGTCCATACCGGCTGGTATCTATAAGAAATTCTGAACACATACCATAACTGGTATCTTTAGATTTTATACAGAGTTTAGATAGTTTATATAATTTTTAGATTTCTTAATAGCTACTGTAGGAACGTTATCTGGCAGAGCTCATGCTCATATGTGTTGTAAGCTTGTTCACATTGCGCATTTACATGTGCTCAGCATATATGTGCAGAAAACGTCCAACCCAAGAGTTACATGTCTCCAGGGGTCTTAATATACCTGAAGGAGGTTGAAAACCTTCAGTTTCAGGTTTCCTCTGAGTTCTCCGTTTCCTAGCACATTCCAAAGACATACTGGTAGGAAACTTAGATTGTGAGCCCCAGTGGGGACAGTGCCGATAAAGCATGTAAAGCGCTGTGGAATAAATTGGCGCTGTCCTCAAAGAGAAAATTTAATTCTTAGAGTTCCATCAAATCCTACTTTCAACTGATGAAAGGCCATTGCCTGAAACAATTGCTTGCAAGCGGAGGTCTATTCTTTTGTGGAGAAGATTTTCAATTGATTTTATAGCCTTAGTCATGTGGCAAGGTTCTTCAGAGAGCCAATATCGACTTCTACATTCACTGAAACCCTGTTCTTTTCTTCTTTGAAAAGGCTTCTTCATTAATTTAAGAGTAGAGAAGAGCATGTCAGGCACAATTTGAATTCATCTGTACTTGTGGATAATATGTAAAAAATATAGAAAAATGCTTATTCTCACCTTACCGCTCACCTCTTCGACCCTTCTGCTCCACACTGTCAACCATCTGGTCCTCTGATCTTCTGATCCCACACAATCACTGAAATCCTTGGGCCTCTCTCATTGAGGGCCTGGGAGGGTTCTGTGCAAACGCACAAGAGTTCAAGACGTCACGACGTGCTCTGTGACCCTGTGCACACATGAGCAGAATCCTGAGCCTCATCAAAGCAACAAGTCCTGGCTCAGTGCTCACGGCGGGGATCAGAAGATGCAACGAGAACTGGACAGGTGATGGTGAGGGAGCAGAGGGGCCAAGGAGATGAGCTGTAAGGTGAGTATGATGAAGTTTTTTTAATTTTTAATCTTTTGATAATCCTTTATGGTTCAGAAAAATAGGGTTCAGCGTTATCCATTTTGCTGAATTCACGCAAAGTGAATTGCAAGAAAATCTGCATTCTGGAAAATGTGAAAATTCAAGTAGAATTCAATTCCAATCGGATATATTCACTCATCTTTAGATAAGAGTCCATCTAGAAGTATTAACATTGATCTACTGTTATCTTGACCATCCATTTAGAAATTACATACAAGTCACTAATGTACAAATTCTTTCATTCTATCAGTGGCTCAAGCTTATCTACAACATAGGCCGGCTGCAGACGAGAGTATTAAAAATTATCCGCGTTTCATCTAGAGAACCCAGACGATTTTTGTCTCTTTTTCATCTTATTTTCATCCATGTGTCCGTTTTTACAACCGTGTGAAATACATTTTCATACATCTACATTAAAAAATTTGCATTTTTTTTCACAGACAGTTGAAGCAAGAAAAAAAATTGTTCATGTGAACAGCCCTATTGAATTACAGGGTCAGAGTGGTGTTTGTAGGTTATCCGATCAAAAATCAGCCAGCTCATGTCTGACTTATATGTTCGTCTTCTTGAGCCCATATGCAGATAGTTTAGTCTGAAATTTACCTCTTTTCTGCTGCTGTTACCCTTCTTATTGTAGCTCTTCTCGTTCCAGCAGGCTTTTGTAGAAGCAGAAGAGGACCACAACATTACCAATAATGGATGACTTCTATTAAGACAAGGACAGGATGATTAGAAGCTACAATCATCTTAAGCACTACCTGTAAAAAATCCAAATCATCGAGTGTCTTCCTTAGAGAAACGGCAACAAATCAGCTTTGGTAAATGGAGAGGGCTGGAAATCACAATATGGCCAAGAAAATGTTAGAAACCTCTTGTCTTTTAACCATCCTTCGATTCTCTTAGTTCCAAATGATACATCAATTGCACAATTGCGGGTCTTTGATGTAAGGAAATATGAGGACCGTAAAAAAGCGCTACCGATAAGATGAAGTCTTCTACATTAATTTAAATCCATATGCAGTTTCTTCTTTCAACACTAGTGTTGAGCATTCCGATACCGCAAGTATCGGGTATCGGCCGATATTCGCGTTATCGGAATTCCGATACTTAATTCCGATACTTTTTCAATATCGTATACCGGAATCGGAAGTTCCCATAATTCTTTGAGAGGCAATGTGATTTTAGTCAGCCAATGAGGAATCCTACGAAGTGTGGGCACATCCTGTAATGCTGCGGTCATCTTAACTAATGGCATGGCTGTGATTGGCTGCTGAAATGATGTCAGAATGCACTATAAAAGGCGCCGCCGCCATTTTAGCGTCACTGTGCTGTGAACTCAGTAAGGGACAGAACGCTACTCTGCTCACTCTGAGGGACAGTTAGATATTGCGATTTTGTGTACTACTGTGCTTGAGGCAGGCTAGTTTACCAACCGCTGTGTAAAGCTTCATTTTGCCAGTGTTGTTTTAACAGCTCTGTGCAAGGTGTGTGTGTGACAGTGCAGGTGACGCTGCAGTTTGCTCTGCATCCACCGCTGTTTGTAGGCATCTGCACGTGTCACTGACTCTTTTTTTTATTTATTTTATTTTGTGGAATTGGTGCAGCTCCATTATATTAGAAAAAAATCAAATCTATTAGTGTGACGTGCTTCCATCCGTATACAATACATTGGTTGCAAACACTATAGAAGTACAGAAAGGAGCCTTTCACAGCTACTGAACAGTTGTCTGCAGGGTTTACTGTAGTCTGTGAGCTTTAATTTTGTGAGTGCAGATTACGCTCCAGTTAGTTCTTCAACCACTGCCGGTTGTAGTCTGCTGAGCGTGTGTCACTGCCTCATCCTTCACATTTTTCTCTAATTGGTGCTGCTCCATTTTAGTGGAAAAAAATCTAATCTATTAGTGTGACGCGCTTCCATCCGTATACAATACATTGGTTGCAAACACTATAGAAGTACACAAAGGGCCTTTAACAGCTACTGAACAGTTGTGTTTCAGTGTTCACTGTAGTCTGTGAGCTTTTAATTTTGTGAGTGCAGATTACACTCCAGTTAGTTCTTCAACCACTGCCGGTTGTAGTCTGCTGAGCGTGTGTCACTGCCTCATCCTTCACATTTTTCTCTAATTGGTGCTGCTCCATTTTAGTGGAAAAAAATCTAATCTATTAGTGTGACGCGCTTCCATCCGTATACAATACATTGGTTGCAAACACTATAGAAGTACACAAAGGGGCCTTTAACAGCTACTGAACAGTTGTGTTTCAGTGTTCACTGTAGTCTGTGAGCTTTTCATTTTGTGAGTGCAGATTACGCTCCAGTTTGTTCTTCAACCACTGCCGGTTGTAGTCTGCTGAGCGTGTGTCACTGCCTCATCCTTCACATTTTTCTCTAATTGGTGCTGCTCCATTTTAGTGGAAAAAAATCTAATCTATTAGTGTGACGCGCTTCCATCCGTATACAATACATTGGTTGCAAACACTATAGAAGTACACAAAGGGGCCTTTAACAGCTACTGAACAGTTGTGTTTCAGTGTTCACTGTAGTCTGTGAGCTTTTCATTTTGTGAGTGCAGATTACGCTCCAGTTAGTTCTTCAACCACTGCCGGTTGTAGTCTGCTGAGCGTGTGTCACTGCCTCATCCTTCACATTTTTCTCTAATTGGTGCTGCTCCATTTTAGTGGAAAAAAATCTAATCTATTAGTGTGACGCGCTTCCATCCGTATACAATACATTGGTTGCAAACACTATAGAAGTACACAAAGGGGCCTTTAACAGCTACTGAACAGTTGTGTTTCAGTGTTCACTGTAGTCTGTGAGCTTTTCATTTTGTGAGTGCAGATTACGCTCCAGTTTGTTCTTCAACCACTGCCGGTTGTAGTCTGCTGAGCGTGTGTCACTGCCTCATCCTTCACATTTTTCTCTAATTGGTGCTGCTCCATTTTAGTGGAAAAAAATCTAATCTATTAGTGTGACGCGCTTCCATCCGTATACAATACATTGGTTGCAAACACTATAGAAGTACACAAAGGGGCCTTTAACAGCTACTGAACAGTTGTGTTTCAGTGTTCACTGTAGTCTGTGAGCTTTTCATTTTGTGAGTGCAGATTACGCTCCAGTTAGTTCTTCAACCACTGCCGGTTGTAGTCTGCTGAGCGTGTGTCACTGCCTCATCCTTCACATTTTTCTCTAATTGGTGCTGCTCCATTTTAGTGGAAAAAAATCTAATCTATTAGTGTGACGCGCTTCCATCCGTATACAATACATTGGTTGCAAACACTATAGAAGTACACAAAGGGGCCTTTAACAGCTACTGAACAGTTGTGTTTCAGTGTTCACTGTAGTCTGTGAGCTTTTCATTTTGTGAGTGCAGATTACGCTCCAGTTTGTTCTTCAACCACTGCCGGTTGTAGTCTGCTGAGCGTGTGTCACTGCCTCATCCTTCACATTTTTCTCTAATTGGTGCTGCTCCATTTTAGTGGAAAAAAATCTAATCTATTAGTGTGACGCGCTTCCATCCGTATACAATACATTGGTTGCAAACACTATAGAAGTACACAAAGGGGCCTTTAACAGATACTGAACAGTTGTCTGCAGGGTTCACTGTAGTCTGTGAGCTTTTAATTTTGTGAGTGCAGATTACGCTCCAGTTTGTTCTTCAACCACTACCGGTTGTAGTCTGCTGAGCGTGTGTCACTGCCTCATCCTTCACATTTTTCTCTAATTGGTGCTGCTCCATTTTAGTGGAAAAAAATCTAATCTATTAGTGTGACGCGCTTCCATCCGTATACAATACATTGGTTGCAAACACTATAGAAGTACACAAAGGGGCCTTTAACAGCTACTGAACAGTTGTGTTTCAGTGTTCACTGTAGTCTGTGAGCTTTTCATTTTGTGAGTGCAGATTACGCTCCAGTTTGTTCTTCAACCACTGCCGGTTGTAGTCTGCTGAGCGTGTGTCACTGCCTCATCCTTCACATTTTTCTCTAATTGGTGCTGCTCCATTTTAGTGGAAAAAAATCTAATCTATTAGTGTGACGCGCTTCCATCCGTATACAATACATTGGTTGCAAACACTATAGAAGTACACAAAGGGGCCTTTAACAGATACTGAACAGTTGTCTGCAGGGTTCACTGTAGTCTGTGAGGAATAACCACACTTAGGCCTTATAACTTTTCTGACTTTCTTTATCAATCTACCAAGATGAAGAAGTCAGTGAGTAAGGCACGTGGTCGTGGTCGTGGCCGTGGATTTGCAGCAGGGAGAGGACGTGGGGATTCTGTGGCTGCTGCCGCACCCAGTGACACAGCATCCACCAGTTTTCCCCGTGAGCGTTCCTTTATGCGCACTTTTGTAGGAGCTCAGCGTACCCCCCTGCTGCGTCAAGAACAAATTGAAGCCGTTGTTGGTTGGATGGCAGCCAATGCATCGACTTCAATACCTTCCACCTCCTCTCAGGACCACAGCACTGTTGAACAACCATCAGTCTCTTCACCGCCTGCCAAATTGCCCAGGCAGTCAGAGAGCTCTGTACAGGAGCCAGCTGAGTCTCTGCTTCTGTTCTCAGAATCTGTTGGCTTGCAAACAGGGGCCCAGCTAAGCAGCATTCTGGAATGTGAAGAAGAGGCAGTATGCAGTGATGCGCAACAGCTGTGTCTCTCTGAATCTGAAGAGGCGGGTGAGCCAGTGCCGATGGTCAGCACACCGCAGAACGCATCTGATGATGATGAGACTCAGTTGCCAGTTTCTGTTGAGCATGGTGCTGGCCAGACCACCCAACAACAGCAGGTGTTGGAAGAGGGTAGTGGTGGAGATGATGAGGTCCAAGACCCAACATGGCGTGAGGAACAGTAAGGTGGTGGGAGCAGCTCTGAGGAAGAGATTGCCCCAACGGTCCAAACAGTAGGGAGAGGTAGGCTTGCAGACTCGCTTGCCTGTAGCCTCCAGTTTGGCACCCGTTCGGAGCAGTTCTCTTCCAACAGCCAAACCGGGCGCTCCCAGGACTTGCTCTGCGTGGTCCTTTTTTGATACAGTTGCAGATGATATTTGCTATGTCAAATGCAAGCTGTGTAATCAAAAAATTAAAAGAGGTAAAAGTGTCAGTAACCTTAATACAACAAATATGTGGAAACATGTGCGGTCAAAGCACTTTGTTGAGTTACAAAGACACACTGGAGATGTAGGCCAACCTACAGCAGCACCTACATCTTCAGCTCGTGTTGGAGCCTCTTCCTCCAGTTCACACACAGCTGTTTCGGCTTCCTCACAGGATCGCCATGGAAGAACCTCTGTCACTGTTGTCCAGAGACACAGTGTTATTCCACGCACAGCTGCAAGTTCCCTGTCATCCTCACACACCCAGGCCACAAAACAGCCATCGGTAGCACAGGCATGGGATAAAAGACGGCCATACTCGGCAAACCATCCACGAGCACAGGCTCTGAATGCTGGCATTGCAAAACTCCTGTCCCTTGAAATGCTGTCATTCAGGCTGGTGGAGACTGACAGTTTCCGTGAATTAATGGCATTGGCAGTCCCACAATACAATGTGCCCAGCCGATTTTATTTCAGCAGGCAAGCCGTCCCTGGTCTGCAAAAGCATGTTGAGGCAAAAATTAAACATGCGCTACTAAACGCCGTCAGTAGCAAGGTCCACCTGACCACCGATGCGTGGACCAGTACCCATGGCCAGGGACGATACCTTTCACTCACTGCCCATTGGGTGAATGTTGTGGAGCCGGGTACAGATCTTGCGAGTGGCGCTGTACGTGTTCTGCCAACTCCAAGGATTGCCGGAATTAAGTCTGTCCACATTGACTCCTCCTCCTACTCCAGTTCCTCAGAATCATCGCTGCAGGAGCCGTCACGGTCTACCTCCACATGGACCCGTGGACGCTTACCTGATGCGACCGATATGAGCACAGCCGTGGCCAAACGGCAACAGGCCGTTCTGAAATTAATTTACATGGGGAATCGAAGCCACACAGCGCAGGAGGTCTGGAATGCCATCAAGCAGGAGAGCGACGTGTGGTTTTTGCCAGCGAATCTCCAGCCAGGCTTGGTAGTGTGTGACAATGGCCGAAATCTGGTGGCAGCTCTGGGCCTTGGCAAACTCACTCACATACCATGTCTGGCACATGTGCTCAACTTGGTCGTGCAGAGTTTTTTGAGGGACTATCCGGATCTTGATGCACTGCTGCACAAGGTCCGCCTAGAGTGCGCTCACTTGCGACGTTCCAGCATGGCCAGATCGCGCATTGCAGCTCTGCAACGCAGATTGCGCCTTCCTGAACATCGCATCATATGTGACGTATCCACCAGGTGGAATTCAACGTTACATATGTTGGAGCGGTTGTGTGAGCAGCAGCCAGCAGTAATGGAGTATCAGCTGCATCAGGCGCAAGCAACACGCAATTTGCGCCGTCCACACTTCACCATTAATGAGTGGGCCACTATGAAGGACATGTGCCACGTTTTGCGTGCGTTTGATGAGTCAACGCGGATGGCGAGTGCAGATGATGCACTAGTCAGCCTGACTGTCCCCCTTATCTGCCTGCTTCAAAAAACACTGCAAGCAATAAGGGATGAGGTTTTGGAAGAGGTGGAGGATGAGGAGTCACAAATTCCATCACCTTCTGGAAAGTCAGCGCAACGTGGTTCCTCACAAAGGGCTGGGCAGGGCTCACTTTGTGAGGAGGATGAGGAGGAGGAGTCAATGGAGGAGGAAGACATCGCTCCAGAGGGAGGTACACAACGCTCTAGTCAGTATGTAGAGCGAGGGTGGGGTGATGCAGAGCAGGCAGAGATGACGCCTCTTGCAGAGGACAGCGTTTCTTTGCCAGTTGGGAGTCTGCAGCACATGGTTGATTTCATGCTGCAGTGCCTAAGAAACGACCGCCGCATCGCCCACATTCTCACGACGTCTGATTATTGGGTGTACACCCTCCTAGACCCTCGCTACCGGGACAACGTCAAAAGCCTCATCACACCGTTGAACCGGGAGCGTAAAATGCGGGAGTACCAAGACACACTGGTGCAATCCCTAATGTTCTACCTTACTGCCGAGAGCACTGCTGCTGCTACTGCTTTACAAAGCAGCTCTGTGCGTCGAGGCAGTGTAGAGAGCTCTGCAACAAGAGGGAGCACACGCAGTGCCTCTGCACAGGGAAAGACCAGTATGTTAAAAATGTGGCAAAGTTTTGTGGCAGCGCCACAAATGTCTACACCATCCGAGAGGGCTCCAGTCAGCGGGAGGCAACGTATCCGTCAGATGGTGACAGACTACTTGGCTTTGCCTCTCAGTGTACTCCCAGATGGCTCTTCCCCATTCAAGTTTTGGGTCTCTAAGCTGGATACATGGCCAGAGCTTAGCCAGTATGCATTGGAGGTGCTGGCTTGCCCTGCTGCCAGTGTATTATCGGAGCGCGTCTTTAGTGCTGCAGGTGGTGTACTAACAGACCGTCGCATGCGACTATCCTCCGATAATGTAGACCGGCTTACTTTTCTGAAAATGAACAAGGCATGGATCTCGCCAGAATTTGTCTGTCCGTTTTCCGATTAAATAACTGGTTCGCAACGTTATCCATGTCTCCTGTTATGTTCATCTTTCTACCACCTGAACTCTACTCCCTGGGCTCCAACACTGCCAGTTGCTGCTCAGAAGTGTCGTGTCCACAGAACAAAACACAAGCTCTACTGTTAGTGGGGTTCAGTAACGCCAGCTGTTCCCCTGCTGTGTCAACGGCAAGAAGTCTCCTGTTCCCGACACATGGACAGAAAAACACATGACCAACATGCTCCAAATAGGGAAGAGCCGTCACCCTGCTTGTTATGCTGAAAACATGAAATTGTGAAGTTTTGCAGGCCTAGAATGATAAATTTTTAATGACAAATATGGACAAATAATAATTTGTCATCACAGCGCATATCTGCACATGTCTATTAGAAATGGTAACAAAAAATAAAACATAGTCTACTCTTCACATTTTGAAATTAATGCATAAAAGTACATTTCATACTTATGAATTAATGCTTTTTAAGGAACTTTATCTGTACCTGTAAGATAATGCAGTCAATGGATGTACGAATCATTAAATCCTCATCATCATCATCACGAGTTTTATTTATGACAGACATTATAAAATACACATACTGATGCCAACTGTAACTTCAAACACCATATATGAAATGGCCAGCATGTAAACATGGTAATAATGTCCAATAATAAATTATTACATCTAGAAAGTGCATCATGCATACTGACAATAGGTAGTTATACCTGCAAGTGCTGTTGAAACAACCACAAGAGATATAAATTAATACTGGTATATAGGTATCACAGTGCATAGTTACTCATGGACAATGTTGATGTAATACTGTATCTCAATTAAGTCAGCGTGAACCATTAGGCTTGTTAGTCTTGTACATTGTTAAAGAGGGAACGTAATTTTTTTGTTTGTCATAGGTGGAGTATTACACATTAAATTATTACTGCTGTATTTTTTTTTGCGTCCCTAGTGCGCAATAACGCAGCCTAACCTCACATTTTATAGTCAGCTAATTGCCACACGCTACCCTACCCTACGCGTGACAGTAGGAAGGTAGTGTTGTTGGATAAAGCTTTGCGCAACCAGACATTCTTTTACCCTCTTCAACACTCTACAAGCAAAAAATGCATGATTTCAGCCACAGACTTTATTGACGTACAGTATAACATCGGCATTACCCATCAGAGGCTGTCCACTGTCTGATACAGACATAGAATATACCTTTGCTATCCGTAGCCTTTGTTTCACCTACACTTGCAGGCACACACTTAAATTGTGACAAACAATGCCTAATGTTTTTTTAAATGGTTATTTTTTATCGTACATTATTGTGTCATCAATCATCACATTGATGAGTCCATGCTGGACATGTCATACATGCTATAGAAAGTTACGATTTTATGAACTTAAATAATTGAAATGTCTGTGACTGTCACATAAAATTTGCGATGATGATGATGAGTGACTATTACAAAATCCATTGTCTTCACTATGTTATGGTTTAACATAGCGTTCCTTAAGCATTATTCATAAAAAAAAAAATGGACTTTTATTCTTACATTTACAACACTATATTTTGTTACCAATTTTTTGGGTGTTGTGTTGGTCCATTTTTTTTTGGCATGTGCATATATGCGTTTATATTTGTATTTTCTTTATTTTTCCTTCTTGAAATTAGAAAACATGTGTATCTTTGTACCGTGTTAGCCAGTAGATAGAAAAATATTTAGACTTCAGAGTCAGCAGTGGTTGATGCCTTTTAATGGATAACTGAAAAGATGGAAACAAATTGCAAGCTTTCAAGGCTACTCACGTCTCTTCATCAGGCAAAGACTAAATAAAAAAATTAAGCATCACATATTTCTATACACAACAGGACACAGGAATAGTGCAATAGGTAAGACAAGTAAGTGACGTGTATCAGAACTGTCATTATCTCACAGGGATGAACATAAATATTGGAACAGTTCCTACATAAGGATAGAAAGTTTGATTGCCCTCTCATTGGCTTTTTTTTTTGGGTTTTCATGACCCTGGAAGGGCATAGACGCAGATTCCTTAATTGATATAGAATGACATAAATCCATGTGATCTATTCATTCCATCACTAACAGTGTCAAAGGTCATGATGAGCTTATATTCTGAAACCTTTGTACGTTTCTCATATTTGAAGTTATATTTTAATACCAGTAATTCCATATCCATCATGCTATGACCGGGCTACAAAAGTCTTTTGCCACAGGTAAATTCATTAATTTATCTCTGATTGTGTGGCGCTGATAATTCATCCTTGTTCTCCTTTTTGCTGCCGGTCTCCCCTCACTTGTCCCTCCCTCACTTGTCTTAGCTATTCCTGTGTCCTGTTGTGTGTAGAAATATGTGATTCTTCATTTTTGGCTTTACTCTTAGCCTGATGAAGACACCTGAGTAGTCTCGAAAGCTTTGAATTTGTTACCATATTTTCAGTTAGCCATTAAACGTTATCAACCACAGAGGACTGTCAAGTATAAATATTTTTCTATTCTTGTAATTGAAATTCATCATTTTATTGTCGTAGTAAAACTTCATTTATTCTTGTTTGAAGTACATACATTTGCAATGGCCACGTAACAAGGCAATAACTCAATATTTTATGCCTACACCCTCCTTGACCCTGGGTTACAACACCGCCAGTTGTTTCTCGGAAGTGCTGTTAGCACAGTCTACACTTGCTCCTGTGTTACTGGGTTCAGTAATGTCAGCTGTTCCCCTGCTGTGTGAACGGCAAAAAGTCCTGCTGCCTCCACCATGTTCTCTTCTCATCCCTGGGTTACAACACCGCCAGTTGTTTCTCGGAAGTGCTGTTAGCACAGTCTACACTTGCTCCCGTGTTACTGGGTTCAGTAATGTCAGCTGTTCCCCTGCTGTGTGAACGGCAAACAGTCCTGCTGCCTCCACCATGTTCTCTTCTCATCCCTGGGTTACAACACCGCCAGTTGTTTCTCAGAAGTGCTGTTAGCACAGTCTACACTTGCTCCTGTGTTACTGGGGTTCAGTAATGTCAGCTGTTCCCCTGCTGTGTGAACGGCAAAAAGTCCTGCTGCCTCCACCATGTTCTCTTCTCATCCCTGGGTTACAACACCGCCAGTTGTTTCTCAGAAGTGCTGTTAGCACAGTCTACACTTGCTCCTGTGTTACTGGGGTTCAGTAATGTCAGCTGTTCCCCTGCTGTGTGAACGGCAAACAGTCCTGCTGCCTCCACCATGTTCTCTTCTCATCCCTGGGTTACAACACCGCCAGTTGTTTCTCAGAAGTGCTGTTAGCACAGTTAACACTTGCTCCTGTGTTACTGGGGTTCAGTAATGTCAGCTGTTCCCCTGCTGTGTGAATGGCAAAAAGTCCTGCTGCCTCCACCATGTTCTCTTCTCATCCCTGGGCTACAACACCGCCAGTTGTTTCTCGGAAGTGCTGTTAGCACAGTCTACACTTGCTCCTGTGTTACTGGGGTTCAGTAATGTCAGCTGTTCCCCTGCTGTGTGAACGGCAAACAGTCCTGCTGCCTCCACCATGTTCTCTTCTCATCCCTGGGTTACAACACCGCCAGTTGTTTCTCAGAAGTGCTGTTAGCACAGTCTACACTTGCTCCTGTGTTACTGGGGTTCAGTAATGTCAGCTGTTCCCCTGCTGTGTGAACGGCAAACAGTCCTGCTGCCTCCACCATGTTCTCTTCTCATCCCTGGGTTACAACACCGCCAGTTGTTTCTCGGAAGTGCTGTTAGCACAGTCTACACTTGCTCCTGTGTTACTGGGGTTCAGTAATGTCAGCTGTTCCCCTGCTGTGTGAACGGCAAAAAGTCCTGCTGCCTCCACCATGTTCTCTTCTCATCCCTGGGCTACAACACCGCCAGTTGTTTCTCGGAAGTGCTGTTAGCACAGTCTACACTTGCTCCTGTGTTACTGGGGTTCAGTAATGTCAGCTGTTCCCCTGCTGTGTGAACGGCAAACAGTCCTGCTGCCTCCACCATGTTCTCTTCTCATCCCTGGGTTACAACACCGCCAGTTGTTTCTCAGAAGTGCTGTTAGCACAGTCTACACTTGCTCCTGTGTTACTGGGGTTCAGTAATGTCAGCTGTTCCCCTGCTGTGTGAACGGCAAAAAGTCCTGCTGCCTCCACCATGTTCTCTTCTCATCCCTGGGCTACAACACCGCCAGTTGTTTCTCGGAAGTGCTGTTAGCACAGTCTACACTTGCTCCTGTGTTACTGGGGTTCAGTAATGTCAGCTGTTCCCCTGCTGTGTGAACGGCAAAAAGTCCTGCTGCCTCCACCATGTTCTCTTCTCATCCCTGGGCTACAACACCGCCAGTTGTTTCTCGGAAGTGCTGTTAGCACAGTCTACACTTGCTCCTGTGTTACTGGGGTTCAGTAATGTCAGCTGTTCCCCTGCTGTGTGAACGGCAAAAAGTCCTGCTACCTCCACCATGTTCTCTTCTCATCCCTGGGCTACAACACCGCCAGTTGTTTCTCGGAAGTGCTGTTAGCACAGTCTACACTTGCTCCTGTGTTACTGGGGTTCAGTAATGTCAGCTGTTCCCCTGCTGTGTGAACGGCATAAAGTCCTGCTGCCTCCACCATGTTCTCTTCTCATCCCTGGGCTACAACACCGCCAGTTGTTTCTCGGAAGTGCTGTTAGCACAGTCTACACTTGCTCCCGTGTTACTGGGGTTCAGTAATGTCAGCTGTTCCCCTGCTGTGTGAACGGCAAAAAGTCCTGCTGCCTCCACCATGTTCTCTTCTCATCCCTGGGCTACAACACCGCCAGTTGTTTCTCGGAAGTGCTGTTAGCACAGTCTACACTTGCTCCCGTGTTACTGGGGTTCAGTAATGTCAGCTGTTCCCCTGCTGTGTGAACGGCAAAAAGTCCTGCTGCCTCCACCATGTTCTCTTCTCATCCCTGGGTTACAACACCGCCAGTTGTTTCTCAGAAGTGCTGTTAGCACAGTCTACACTTGCTCCTGTGTTACTGGGGTTCAGTAATGTCAGCTGTTCCCCTGCTGTGTGAACGGCAAAAAGTCCTGCTGCCTCCACCATGTTCTCTTCTCATCCCTGGGCTACAACACCGCCAGTTGTTTCTCGGAAGTGCTGTTAGCACAGTCTACACTTGCTCCTGTGTTACTGGGGTTCAGTAATGTCAGCTGTTCCCCTGCTGTGTGAACGGCATAAAGTCCTGCTGCCTCCACCATGTTCTCTTCTCATCCCTGGGCTACAACACCGCCAGTTGTTTCTCGGAAGTGCTGTTAGCACAGTCTACACTTGCTCCCGTGTTACTGGGTTCAGTAATGTCAGCTGTTCCCCTGCTGTGTGAACGGCAAAAAGTCCTGCTGCCTCCACCATGTTCTCTTCTCATCCCTGGGCTACAACACCGCCAGTTGTTTCTCGGAAGTGCTGTTAGCACAGTCTACACTTGCTCCTGTGTTACTGGGGTTCAGTAATGTCAGCTGTTCCCCTGCTGTGTGAACGGCATAAAGTCCTGCTGCCTCCACCATGTTCTCTTCTCATCCCTGGCTACAACACCGCCAGTTGTTTCTCGGAAGTGCTGTTAGCACAGTCTACACTTGCTCCCGTGTTACTGGGGTTCAGTAATGTCAGCTGTTCCCCTGCTGTGTGAACGGCAAAAAGTCCTGCTGCCTCCACCATGTTCTCTTCTCATCCCTGGGCTACAACACCGCCAGTTGTTTCTCGGAAGTGCTGTTAGCACAGTCTACACTTGCTCCTGTGTTACTGGGGTTCAGTAATGTCAGCTGTTCCCCTGCTGTGTGAACGGCAAACAGTCCTGCTGCCTCCACCATGTTCTCTTCTCATCCCTGGGTTACAACACCGCCAGTTGTTTCTCAGAAGTGCTGTTAGCACAGTCTACACTTGCTCCTGTGTTACTGGGGTTCAGTAATGTCAGCTGTTCCCCTGCTGTGTGAACGGCAAAAAGTCCTGCTGCCTCCACCATGTTCTCTTCTCATCCCTGGGTTACAACACCGCCAGTTGTTTCTCGGAAGTGCTGTTAGCACAGTCTACACTTGCTCCTGTGTTACTGGGGTTCAGTAATGTCAGCTGTTCCCCTGCTGTGTGAACGGCAAACAGTCCTGCTGCCTCCACCATGTTCTCTTCTCATCCCTGGGTTACAACACCGCCAGTTGTTTCTCAGAAGTGCTGTTAGCACAGTCTACACTTGCTCCTGTGTTACTGGGTTCAGTAATGTCAGCTGTTCCCCTGCTGTGTGAACGGCAAAAAGTCCTGCTGCCTCCACCATGTTCTCTTCTCATCCCTGGGTTACAACACCGCCAGTTGTTTCTCGGAAGTGCTGTTAGCACAGTCTACACTTGCTCCTGTGTTACTGGGGTTCAGTAATGTCAGCTGTTCCCCTGCTGTGTGAACGGCAAAAAGTCCTGCTGCCTCCACCATGTTCTCTTCTCATCCCTGGGCTACAACACCGCCAGTTGTTTCTCGGAAGTGCTGTTAGCACAGTCTACACTTGCTCCTGTGTTACTGGGGTTCAGTAATGTCAGCTGTTCCCCTGCTGTGTGAACGGCAAAAAGTCCTGCTGCCTCCACCATGTTCTCTTCTCATCCCTGGGTTACAACACCGCCAGTTGTTTCTCAGAAGTGCTGTTAGCACAGTCTACACTTGCTCCTGTGTTACTGGGGTTCAGTAATGTCAGCTGTTCCCCTGCTGTGTGAACGGCAAAAAGTCCTGCTGCCTCCACCATGTTCTCTTCTCATCCCTGGGTTACAACACCGCCAGTTGTTTCTCGGAAGTGCTGTTAGCACAGTCTACACTTGCTCCTGTGTTACTGGGGTTCAGTAATGTCAGCTGTTCCCCTGCTGTGTGAACGGCAAACAGTCCTGCTGCCTCAACTTTAATTTCCATGGGTACCTTCTGCTACCCATCCGGGTTCCAGTACCGTCAGCTGGTTCTCCGCAGTGCCTTTGGCCTAGGTGCCTCCATGTCGGTATCCGAGTTCCAGCAACGTCTGCTGGTCCTTGGTAGTGCTTTGGAGCACAGGTACCTCCTGCTTAGTAACCGTGTCCCAGTAACGTCAGCTGGTCCTCGGTTGTGCCATTGGCTCTTTTCCTTCTGCTGACCCTCCGGGTTCCAGCACAGTCAGCTGGTCCTCGTTACTTTCATTGGCTCTTGTACCTTCTGCTACCCATCCGGGTTCCAGTACCGTCAGCTGGTTCTCCGCAGTGCCTTTGGCCTAGGTGCCTCCATGTCGGTATCCGAGTTCCAGCAACGTCTGCTGGTCCTTGGTAGTGCTTTGGAGCACAGGTACCTCCTGCTTAGTAACCGTGTCCCAGTAACGTCAGCTGGTCCTCGGTTGTGCCATTGGCTCTTTTCCTTCTGCTGACCCTCCGGGTTCCAGCACAGTCAGCTGGTCCTCGTTACTTTCATTGGCTCTTGTACCTTCTGCTACCCATCCGGGTTCCAGTACCGTCAGCTGGTTCTCCGCAGTGCCTTTGGCCTAGGTGCCTCCATGTCGGTATCCGAGTTCCAGCAACGTCTGCTGGTCCTTGGTAGTGCTTTGGAGCACAGGTACCTCCTGCTTAGTAACCGTGTCCCAGTAACGTCAGCTGGTCCTCGGTTGTGCCATTGGCTCTTTTCCTTCTGCTGACCCTCTGGGTTCCAGCACAGTCAGCTGGTCCTCGTTACTTCCATTGGCTTTTGTACCATCACCAACAGGACAAAGAAGGTTAAGACAAACTACAAGATACAGAACAAGAGACAGAAGAACAATAAGCAGAAGATCAAAAAGCAGAAGAACATTAAGTATAAGACCAAAATGAAGAGCAAAATATATGCTCTAAATTCTAAGCAGAAGAAGACTAAGCAGTGTATGGGGGTGAGTCCGTTCCTCCTCGTGGTGCCCCTGGAAAATGCCTGATGCTGCTGCAGGCTAAACTGAACGCTGACAAATACTGTTGTAATTAAAATCTTTCGTGACAGCAAGAACGGAAGGATGAAAATTCAGAGTTTTACAGATTACAAGTACAGGAATGTCTGTCACAAATAAGAATATGATGAAAAGGATGAATAGGAAGAAGATGAAGAAGTAGAATATGAAGAATAATAACTGTTTAATAAGAACAATATAAGTAATGTTAACAAAAAGATGAATAGCAAGAAGTTTTAGAAGATTAAGAAGGTGAAGATGAAGAATAATTTGATGAGAAAGATGATGCTGCTGAAGATTATGAAGGAGAAAGTGTGTGAAAAGTTAAAAAGGTGAAGACCATGGAAGTTGTGAAACAGACATATTTGACAAAATAGAAAAAAGGTTAACAACATTGTCAATTTCTTCGTCAATCCGAACGTATTTCCTAAAAAAAAAAAATTAATGCTATTCCATTGGATTGGGTTAAACATCTATGCCTTTAATGTCTCCTCAACCTCCCCCAATACATTCTACATTACTCTTTGTTGTTTTCCTTCATGTACAATTAACCTACAAGGCAAGAATGGGGTTTTTTTTATTTCGATATTTTGTTCCCATAGACTTACATTGGACTTCCGGTATCGGTATCGGGTATCGCCGATATTTTTTGGGTATCGGCGATACCATTCCGATGCCGATACTTTTGGATATCGGAAAGTATCGCTCAACTCTATTCAACACTAAGAAAGGATTAATGTTCATTTCTCCTACATCTATAAAATCGCACATTTTCTTTCTTCCTTTTGTCAGCTCGGCACTGTTCACACTTTTCAAATCTAATTTAGAATTTAATCACTCTGCATGTCGATTATAATTAACACGTTTTTATTTTAGGCTCTGGCTTTTTACCTTTGGCTTCTTAATTATTGGCTCTTTATCCGCTGCTTGCGGAGATGCTGCTTTTTTGTATAAATTCATTCATTCTTTTTCTGGCAATAAGTAGCTTCATTTAACTAAACAAGCTCTTCTCATTGAGAATAGATATGATGATGTACAGTACAGACCAAAAGTTTGGACACACCTTCTCATTTAAAGATTTTTCTGTATTTTCATGACTATGAAAAGTGTACATTCACACTGAAGGCATCAAAACTATGAATTAACACATGTGGAATTATATACTTAACAAAAAGGTGTGAAACAACTGAAATTATGTCTTACATTCTAGGTTCTTCAAAGTAGCCACCTTTTGCTTTGATGACTGCTTTGCACACTCTTGGCATTCTCTTGATGAGCTTCAAGAGGTAGTCACCGGTTTTCACTTCACAGGTGTGCCCTGTCAGGTTTAATAAGTGGGATTTCTGGCCTTATAAATGGGGTTGGGACCATCAGTTATGTGTGCAGAAGTCTGGTGGATATACAGCTGATAGTCCTACTGAATAGACTGTTAGAATTTGTATTATGACAAGAAAAAAGCAGCTAAGTAAAGAAAAACGAGTGGCCATCATTACTTTAAGAAATGAAGGTAAGTCAGTCCGAAAAATTGGGAAAACTTTGAAAGTGTCCCCAAGTGCAGTTGCAAAAACCATCAGGCGCTACAAAGAAACTGGCTCACATGAGGACCGCCCCAGGAAAGGAAGACCAAGAGTCACCTCTGCTTCTGAGGATAAGTTTATCCGAGTCACCAGCCTCAGAAATCGCAGGTTAACAGCAGCTCAGATTAGAGACCAGGTCAATGCCACACAGAGTTCTAGCGGCAGACACATCTCTACAACAACTGTTAAGAGGAGACTTTGTGCAGCAGGCCTTCATGGTAAAATAGCTGCTAGGAAACCACTGCTAAGGACAGGCAACAAGCAGAAGACACTTGTTTGGGCTAAAGAACACAAGGAATGGACATTAGACCAGTGGAAATCTGTGCTTTGGTCTGATGAGTCAAAATTTGAGATCTTTGGTTCCAACCACCGTGTCTTTGTGCGATGCAGAAAAGGTGAACGGATGAACTCTACATGCCTGGTTCCCACCATGAAGCATGGAGGAGGAGGTGTGATGGTGTGGGGTGCTTTGCTGGTGACACTGTTGGGGATTTATTCAAAATTGAAGGCATACTGAACCAGCATGGCTACCACAGCATCTTGCAGCGGCATGCTATTCCATCCGGTTTACATTTAGTTGGACCATCATTTATTTTTCAACAGGACAATGACCCCAAACACACCTCCGGGCTGTGTAAGGGCTATTTGACCAAGGAGAAGAGTGATGGGGTGCTATGCCAGATGACCTGGCCTCCACAGTCACCAGACCTGAACCCAATCGAGATGGTTTGGGGTGAGCTGGACCGCAGAGTGAAGGCAAAAGGGCCAACAAGTGCTAAGCATCTCTGGGAACTCCTTCAAGATTGTTGGAAGACCATTTCCGGTGACTACCTCTTGAAGCTCATCAAGAGAATGCCAAGAGTGTGCAAAGCAGTCATCAAAGCAAAAGGTGGCTACTTTGAAAAACCTAGAATATAAGACATATTTTCAGTTTCACACTTTTTGTAAAGTGTAATGTATAATTCCACATGTGTTAATTCATAGTTTTGATGCCTTCAGTGTGATTCTACAATTTTCATAGTCATGAAAATACACAAAAATCTTCAAATGAGAAGGTGTGTCCAAACTTTTGGTCTGTACTGTACATGCTACAGTAACTATTGCAATATTAACTTACATAAGAGTATTTTGGAAAATATTCAGAAACCAGGAAAAAAATGAATGAATTTGACGCACCTTTGAGCTGCCATGTGCCATTGTTGGAAATGTATTCCGGTTACTCAATGTATGGACTATTCCAGCTATGAGTTTTCAACAATTTTGTGGCATAAATGATAATACATTAGTCAGGTTACGATAGGTGAAGCCCCTTCTGCTAAACTCCATCCAATCATACCCACAACAGGAACACTCTGTTTAATGTTACTTTCTCCCTTTAAATATACTTTATATTCTGGAGCAATACTTGAATTTTATTTCTCTCCTTAGGTCACGGCCTTACTCTGGATCGTAATGTCCTGTCTGGTCATAGGTCTCCTAAACTGAACTCAATTATAGGCAAAAATGAGATTGTTGAGTTCAGGTCATGAGACAATGATTGGCATGGACATTGAATGTAGGAAACTATATTAATATTATATTACCGGTACTATTATTATTATTATTATTATTAATAATTATACTAAGGGCACTATTATGCCACTTGGCAGAAAAAATACACCCAAAAATTATTTAAAAAATGTATATAAAACTTAAAAAAAAAAATCACACACGCATTTTACAATATTAATCATTATCAGTGATGCTAAACAGAAAATATAGGAGCACTTTTACATGTGGGTTTTATTTGCTTTATTGGTTGCATAAATTGGGATTAGAATAAACACTGGGGTATATGGTGAAAAGTTATTCTTCAGATTATGTGGAGTCAAGAAAATATTTTATGCAGTGATTGGACATTTAAAATATAATTCAGAAATAAAATTTACAGGAATCACAAATGAAACACTGTTATAGTCTGTTTCAAGACACATTTCTCTACTTGTTTTATCACAGAATTGAGGGTTTCTGCAATGTCTTCAGCCATCTGAGATCATCATAAATCAAGTCAGTGATGTAGAAGCTCCAGCAGCATTGAGCTTATATGTCTCTGACTTTTTTTGATGATGTAATATACCACATACAAGGGACATATACCGCCACACCATGACCGGACCACATATTACCACAGGAGCTCTGTATATAGTGTATAGGGTACAGGTAATACAGTGATCACCAGTGACATTATAAACAAGAGCTCTGTATATACTATATAGTGTATAGTGTCAGTGTACAGGTGACTCACCAGTGATGTCTCTAGTTGAATATATTCATCTTAGATTTTCTTCTTCATCCAGCGCCATAATAACTTCCAGCCAGGACTTGTCTCTGCAGAAAATAACACCGATACTGTTTGGGTGCACGGCAGGACTCAGAAGGGAATGAGCGCCATTTGACTTTTTGAACGGAAAACTGTCTGGAATTATCGAACACCATGTCATGTTTGGAGAGCACCTGAGTTATCTAGAGCACCACTTCCAGAGCACGTTCCCTACTTTTCCCCCAACTTCTACACTAAGCCAGATGAATAAAAAAAGCAACATTGTGCCTCCATGCACAGTAACAGACCCCCCTCAATTCATCATCATTTGCTGTCCCCTACCCTCAAGTCATCACCATTTGCTGTTCCCCATCCCCCAGTCTCAATTCATCATTATTTACTTTCCCACACCCCCAGTCTCAATTCATCACCATGTGCTGTATCCCACCCCCAGTCTCAATTCATCACCATTTGCTGCCCCCCAGTCTCAATTCATCATTATTTAATCTCCCCCACTTCTCAGTCTCAGTTCATCACAATTTGCTGTACCCCATCCCCCAGTCCCAGTTCCTTCAGTCACTTTTCTTCTACTTCTCTGCTAAGGATCTCACTATCCTCTGTCTCTGTCTCCTCATAGGGACACCCACTTCACACGCCACTGCTTACACTTGACCTTAGGTCTTTTCTCTGCTCACACTGGACCCTTTCTGCCATTCTAACAGGAAACTGCCTTTCACTTCAATTTGACCACTCCCATGCTGGGCTAGACTCACTATCCCTACTATCAAACTACACAAATTATCAACATTACTAACGCAAGTCACAAATCACATTACACATTACAATAATGCACCTGTTCTTCAAGGGGGAATGTGGTATTATGTCCATCTCCTTACAAAAATATTTAGAATTGAGAGTCCTCAGTGGTTGATACTTTTTAATGGCTAACTGAAAAGATGGTAACAAATTGCAAGCTTTCCAGACTACTCAGGTCTCTTCATCAGGCTAAACTAACACAAAAACTGAAGAATCACATATTTATGCACAACATAGCACAGAAAAAATGCATTAGGTAGGACAAGTGACGTGAAGCAGAACTTTCATTATGGGAGATTGAGATGAACATAAATATTGGAACAGTTCATAGATAAGGAGTGTGAAAGTTTTATTGCCCTCTGATTGGGGTCTGGTAATGTTTTGTGATGTTCTCACAGGGTCTTTGGAGTAAATTCTGTGCTGTGTTGTGTATAAATATGTGGCTAACATGGTACAAAGATATACATCTTTACTGCATCTCCTTACAATGAACTCAGAGGGCTGGAGACGAAAAAGAAACATTCGCTCCTGTGATAAAACAGGGAAGTATATTACCTCAGACCGTAGCAGATGTGAGCCTCTGCTGTTTTAACTGTATGCTCACTTACCATAAGTGACTTATGCTTTGTCCCCTGACCAGGAGATGAGGAGTGTTCTGACCATGAACTGGAGCAGCTCTGCATTGGAGAACACAATAAACACATTTTTAACACATTTAATTGTGAGACTTATTATTATTCTAAGATCTATTAAAAATGGTATCGTTATCAGTCTTGTGCATCAATATGTCATCCTTATGTCCGTTTTTTCCAGTGTGTCATCAGTGTGTCATCCTTGTGTTCGTTTTTACCATCACTGTGTCATCCATGTCTCCAATTTTACCATCAGTGTGTCATCTGTGTTTCCATATTGCCACAGGTGTGCCATCCGTATGTCCGTTTTTACCATCATTGTGTCATCCTTGTGTCCGTTTTTACCATCAGTGTGTCATCCGTGTGTCCGTTGCTATCATCAGTGTGTCATCCGTGTGTCCGTTGTTACCATCAGTGTGTCATCCGTGTGTCCGTTGTTACCATCAGTGTGCTATCTGTGTGTCCGTTGTTACCATCAGTGTGCTATCTGTGTGTCCGTTGTTACCATCAGTGTGCTATCTGTGTGTCTGTTGTTACCATCAGTGTGCTATCTGTGTGTCCGTTGTTACCATCAGTGTGTCATCCGTGTGTCCGTTGTTACCATCAGTGTGTCATCCGTGTGTCCGTTGTTACCATCAGTGTGTCATCCGTGTGTCTGTTGTTACCATCAGTGTGCTATCTGTTTGTCCATTGCTATCATCAGTGTGTCACCCGTGTGTCCGTTTTTACCATCACAGTGTGTCATCCATGTGTCCGTTGTCTCCATCAGAGTTTTTCTTGGATGGGTAAATAAATAGATAAATTACAGATGTTCTCCTGTCCTTTACAATGTTACATACGTACAGCACACAGATGTGTTTTCACGGATCCATAGACTTACGTTAGTCCTTTTCACACATGCTGCTGGAAAAACGGACATATCTCCATGTGTTTTACATGAACACACGGTCTGTTGAAAAGAATATGTCCATGTGAATAGCACCATAGATTATAATGGGTACGTGTTGTATCCATGAAAAAAACGGATGCAACGTTTACGTCCAACACGGACATCTGAATTCCAGTGACATGGCATAAAGAAAAAGATAAGTAGGATATGATAAAACAGAAGATGCAAGTAACTAAAATTATACTAAAGTTAAGAATAAGCTTTTGTCTTGAAAATGGTTCTCCCCTGTACTGCCATTTTGAATGCAATAAAGTATCTGCTAACTTACTGCTGGGTTAGGCCATGTTCACACCTTGCGTTTTTGCGGAAATTTTTTTGACTGAATTTGAGAACTGCAGCGTTTTAAAATCTGCCGCATGTCAATTCTTTCAGTGTTTTTGCACTCATAGAACGCGATAAGAAAGTGAAAAAACGCTGCAAATAACGCAATAGGTGTTTTGCAGAATTTTTTTCAGAATTTATGTAGCACTTTTGGTGAATAGCACTTTCTTAATTAAACATGTGCTATAAACGAAGAACACATGAAATCCAAACCCCAAAATCTATACATCAAAAACACTGCGAAAACAGGAGGTTTGAATGCAGCATTTTTACTGCAGGTTTCAGCTGCAGAAAAAAAGCGCATCAAACCGCTGCATGTGAACATAGCCTTGATCAACTTTCTAACGTATTTTCCTTAAAAAAAAACCTGCAAAAATTCAGCAAATACTTTTTTGACGAAATGCCGTGGATTTGAATAATTCAAAATTTTATGCACAAAAAAAAAAGATGTACTAAATATTTTGTAGACCTAATAAGTTAATCGCCATCACTCTGTAATCAGTGTAATAAATCATTTAACAGTTCTCTATGTTTTCTGGTCAGTGAGATGACAACATTTATAGTGATGGCTCAGAATTAGTCACATGCCCAATGTTTGCCTACAGCAGCTGCAACATCGCCATCTGCAGGTTTGAAAAGTGTAAATGTTTTTGTTCAAGTTGGCATCATTTTATACAAACGTTTTGAAAACCAACTGGAGTTTTCTTTTGTACGACGATCGGGTGAAAACTTGGTTATTGTTAAAGCTGAAATTCCTGCTGAAATACTTGAGTCTACAAAAGTTTATAATGCCACTTTAAGTTTCTTTGAGTCCATATTCACATTATATTTGCAGCAAAAACTAATTCTGCAAGTCCTGGAAAGGTTTGGGGATTTATCAGCTGAGTACTTGGTGTTTCATAATTTTCATAATCTCTCCCCTTATTTTACCTGATTCTTGATTTTCCCTGTTCTAAGAAAACCTCTTCTTCTCTTCAGTTCTACAAAAGAAAAAAGAAAAAGTGAGCTAAATTTCCTGAACTTCTGATGAATGCTATGGAAAGAGCTTTGCTTTGTGATATAATTAATTCCACAAAACTCCAAGTGTCTGATGAACTTCAAAGTAGGAGACAAAATTAGGACATTGCCTGCAGGGAGCAGAGGAAAACACATAAAGAAGAGCTTTGAGTAACCATTTCTGTTCATCAGATTACCATTCTGATCCCTTTGTTCTGTTTTCCCTTTCTGTCCTTTCTTCCTCTCCTATCTGGGATAAAAAGTCAAAGGGCAGACACCATCGCTTCCCACCGTTTGGCTCTTGCAAAGATTTCAGCGCCGGTCTCTATTCTCTCTTAAGCTGCAGTAAAACACATGTACAGGCAGACAGAATTAGAATTTTAGGGGTGACACACATTGTCATTATGCTTTAACATAGGGACTACAACCAACGTTAACTACTGTACAAGTTAAAGATTTTTGTTCAGCAACTTTTTTTTCTTATTCCTTGGACTTACGCTTACTTACCTGTTATGTTTCGGTAGCTGAGGAGTGCAGGTAAAAAAGGCAATACACCAGAGCAGTTGGAATCTATGAGATTGCAGTACCCTGACTAACCACCACAACTAGAGGCAGCCGTGGAGCGTTCCTACGATGGTCCTAGACGCCTCGTCACAGCCTGAGAAACTAACTACACCTAAAGATAGAAATAGGAAAGCTATCTGCCCGGAGCAGAACCCCAAAGATAATAGAAAGCCCCCAAACATGTAATGGCGGTTAGACAAGAGGAAATACTGACACAGAAAGAAAATAGTAAGAGCAAAAGCTGGGGCCCAAACTATCTAAATAGAAAAGGACAGGAAGGGTACTTACTGCAATCCCAGAAAACCCTGAAAAACACCAACTCTACTAATTTCAAAATCACCTGAGATCACACGACCTCTACCACCTAAATTAGTTCTCTGGTGTAACAAAAACAGCAGCCACTGAAAAAACTGCAAAAAGCAAAAGTACAAAACACAGTGGCTGGACTAAACTGAGAGGGCAAAAGCCCCCGGAGGGGACCCAGAAGGCCCCCACAGAAGTGCAGGACAAAATGCAAAAATATAGCAAAAACACAAAATAAGAAATTGTCTTATCTGATAGCAGGAGATGCAGACACGACACAGCAGGCTACAAGGGAAACTGGAAAGAAGGATTCAGACCAGAACAATTGATCACCGGCAACCCTGATGGGAAAATGATTCCCTTAAATAAGACCAATCAGTAACACCTGATTCCCAATCCTCACTAGTACCGCTTGTAACCACCAGAGGGAGCCTCTGCTCAGAACTCATCTCAAACCCATTCACAACAGTACCCCCCCTTGAGGAGGGGTCACCGAACCCTCATTTGAGCAACCAGGTCGGTCAGGATGAGTTCTATGATACGCACGGATAAGTCTCCTAGCATGGATGTCCGAAGCAAACACCCAAGAATTATCTTCCTGACCATAACCTCTCCATTTAACCAAATACTGGAGTCTTCGTCTAGAAAAACGAGAATCCAATATTTTCTCAACCACATACTCCAGATTGCCCTCAACCAAAACAGGGTCAGGAGGCACAGCAGCAGGAACCACTGGCTCAACAAACCTCTTCAACAAGGACTTGTGGAACACGTTATGGATCTTAAATGTCCCTGGAAGAAGCAAACGAAAAGAAACAGGATTAATAATCTCCATGATCTTATAAGGTCCAATGAACCTAGGTTAAATTTAGGAGATGCTACTCTCATAGGAATATTCTTTGAGGACAACCAGACCAAGTCCCCCACTTCAAACCGAGGACCATCAGTCCTATGCCGGTTAGCAAACCGCTGGGCCTTCTCCTGAGAGAGGGACAACCTCTCCACTACCTGGTCCCAAATCTGCTGCATACACTCAACAACAGAGTCAACACCTGGACAGACAGAAGCCTCCGTCTGTCCTGAAGAAAATCGAGGGTGAAACCAGAATTACAGAAAAACGGAGACATCAAAGTGGCAGAGCTAGCCCTATTATTAAGAGCAAACTCAGCCAAAGGCAAAAAAGAGACCCAGTCATCCTGATCAGCAGACACAAAGCATCTTAGATAAGTCTCCAATGTCTGGTTTGTTCTCTCAGTTTGACCATTGGTCTGAGGATGAAATGCGAGGAGAAAGACAATTGAACACCCAGTTTAGAACAAAAAGTCCTCCAAAATCTGGAAACAAACTGGACTCCTCTGTCAGACACAATGTTCTCAGGAATGCCGTGTAAACGAACCACGTGCTGAAGGAACAACGGCACCAATTCAGAGGAGGAAGGCAACTTAGGTAATGGCACAAGATGTATCATTTTGGAAAACCTATCACAAATTACCCAGATGGTGGTCATTCTCTGAGAAACAGGAAGATCGGAAATGAAATCCATAGAGATATGGGTCCATGGTCTCTTGGGCACAGGCAATGGCATCAACAAACCACTAGAGCGAGAGCAAGGCTTGGAGCGAGAGCAAGTCCCGCAGGACTGCACAAATTCCCTGACATCGCGAGACAAGGTAGGCCACCAAAAGGACCGACTAACCAAGTCTCTGGTACCAAAAATTCCGGGATGCCCAGCCAATGCGGAACAATGAATCTCAGACATCACACTCTTTTTCCATTGGTCCGGGACAAACAATTTTCCAACAGGGCAGCGCTCGGGCCTATCCTCCTGACACCCCTCCAGAGCAAGTCTCAAATTAGGCGAGATGGCGGAAAGAACTACACCCTCCTTCAAAATAACAGAGGGATCAGATAGCTCAGGAGAGTCCGCAAGGAAACTCCTCGAGAGGGCATCCGCCTTAACATTCTTAGTGCCAGGAAGAAAGGAAACCACAAAATTAAAACGTGTGAAAAACAAGGCCACCTGGCCTGTCTAGGATTGAGTCGCTTGGCAGATTCCAGATAGACCAGATTCTTATGGTCCGTAAGGACCACCACTGATGTTTGGCTCCCTCCAGCCAATGTCTCCACTCTTCAAAAGCCCACTTCATGGCCAATAACTCCCGATTACCCACGTCATAATTACGTTCAGTAGGAGAAAATTTTCGAGAGAAAAAGGCACAAGGGTTACTTTTAGAGGTCTCTGGATCTTTTTGGGACAAAACGGCACCTGCCCCAATTTCAGAGGCATCAACCTCCACCTGAAATGGCAGAGAAACATCAGGCTGCCGTAGAACAGGAGCAGAAGTGAATCTCTGCTTAAGTTCCTGAAACGCAGAGACTGCCTCAGGAGGCCAATTCACCACATCAGAACCCTTTCTGGTCAAATCAGTTAATGGTTTAACAATAACAGAGAAATTACCAATAAATTTACGATAAAAATTGGCAAAACCCAAAAATCTCTGAAGAGCCTTTAATGAAGTAGGTTGGACCCAATCACAGATGGCCTGAACCTTGACCGGGTCCATTTCAATAACAGATGGGGACAAAATGAATCCCAGAAATGAGATCTTCTGTACGCCAAAAGACACTTTGATCCCTTCACATACAGAGCATTCTCTCTCAAAATCTGGAATACAGTTCGAACATGTTTCACATGAGAGTCCCAGTCATTAGAAAAAATCAAGATATCATCCAAATAAACAATCAGAAACTTGTCCACAAAATCCCTGAAAATGTCATTCATGAAGGACTGGAAGACGGAAGGAGCATTAGTGAGCCCAAAGGGCATCACAAGGTACTCAAAATGCCCTTCAGGGGTGTTAAATGCCGTCTTCCATTCATCCCCGTGCTTAATGCGAATAAGGTTATACGCCCCCTGAGGTCAAGCTTGGTAAACCAAGTAGCGTTTTTCACCCTGGAAAACAGGTCAGAAATCAAGGGTAACGGGTATTGATATTTCACAGTAATATTGTTCAAGAGACGATAATCAATACACGGCCTTAATGAACCATCTTTTTTGGCCACAAAGAAAAAACCGGCACCTAAGGGTGAAGAGGATGGTCTGATATGACCCTTCTCCAATGATTCCTTGATATAAGACCGCATAGCGTCATGTTCAGGTACAGACAAGTTAAAAGGCGACCCTTAGGGAATTTACTACCTGGCACTAATTCAATAGCGCAGTCATAGCTCCTATGGGGAGGTAAGGATGCAGATTTACTTTCGCTAAACACATCAGAAAAATCAAACAAAAAGTCAGGAACATCCTCAGCCTGGGGGGGAGGCAGAAAAAACAGGAGTGTTGGTATTAACACATTGGCAGCCCCAACTGGTTACAGACACAGATTTCCAATCCAAAACAGGATTATGAGACTGTAACCAAGGGAAACCCAGCACGATAATGTCATGCAGATTATATAGAACCAAAAATTTGCAGCACTCCTGGTGATCAGGTTCAACCCTCATTATCACCTGAGTAGAAAACTGGGGTTTATTCTCAGCCAAAGGGTAGAATCGATCCCAGTAGGGGAATAGACTTCTGTAGGGGTATCAAGGGAAATCCACAACGTTTAGCAAAATCATAATCCATCAGGTTAATAGCTGCTCCAGAATCAACGAAAGCCTGAGCAGAAAATGAGGACAGAGAGCATATCAGAGTGACAGTTAATAAAAACTTAGTCTGAACACTACCCAAGACAACTGAGCGTGCAAAACGTCTTCCCCACTTAGGGCAGACTGAAATAGCATGAGAGGCATCACCACAGTAGAAACATAACCCATTGCGCTTTCGAAACTCATGAAGCTGTGCCCCAGACACCACTCCATCACACTGCATGGGCTCAGCAGCTGGCTCACAAGGCAACACCACTCCACGCATACTTCTCCGCTCACGCAAACGTCTGTCAATTTGAATCGCCAATGACATAGAATCATTGAGACCAGAGGGGACAGGGAATCCCACCATAACATCCTCTACACTATCCGACAGACCCTTCCGGAAAAGGGCCGCCAAAGCGTCGTCATTCCATTTGGTCAGGACTGCCCACCTACGGAATCTCTGACAGTATAACTCAGCGTCATCAAGCCCTGATTTAATGCCAACAAGGCTTTTTCAGCTTGATCAGTGATATTAGGCTCATCGTACAATAACCTAAAGCCTGAAAAAATACATCAACATCACTCAAAACAGGATCCCAGGTGTCAGGGAAAAAGCCCAATCCTGAGGATCGCCGCGCAGGAGAGAGATGACAATTTGAACCTGCTGCGCTGCGTTTCCTGAGGACTTAGATTTTAAGGCAAGAAACAATTTACAATTATTTTTGAAATTCTGAAACTTAGCTCGATCCCTGAAAACAAATCTGGCATGGGGATCTAGGTTCCACAACAGGCAACCTAGCAAGATATGCAGCAATACTCCGAACCTCAGTGGCAAGCTGATCCACACGGCCAGACAACTGTGCAAACCCATTGGGAGAAAAGATCCTCCCCAGCACCCAGAGATACAGAGGGAAAAAAAAAAAAAAAATGCAACAAACAGAAAAATATCTCTGACAACTTTTCTTCCTTCAAAATATTTTTTCCCTTCTGTGAGTACCATACAATTTTTTTGGCCGGTGATACTGTTATGTTACGGTAGCTGAGGAGTGCAGGTAAAAAAGGCAATACACCAGAGCAGTTGGAATCTATGAGATTGCAGTACCCTGACTAACCACCACAACTAGAGGCAGCCGTGGAGCGTTCCTACGATGGTCCTAGACGCCTCGTCACAGCTGAGAAACTAACTACACCTAAAGATAGAAATAGGAAAGCTATCTGCCCCGGAGCAGAACCCCAAAGATAATAGAAAGCCCCCAAACATGTAATGGCGGTTAGACAAGAGGAAATACTGACACAGAAAGAAAATAGTAAGAGCAAAAGCTGGGGCCCAAACTATCTAAATAGAAAAGGACAGGAAGGGTACTTACTGCAATCCCAGAAAACCTGAAAAACACCAACTCTACTAATTTCAAAATCACCTGAGATCACACGACCTCTACCACCTAAATTAGTTCTCTGGTGTAACAAAAACAGCAGCCACTGAAAAAACTGCAAAAAGCAAAAGTACAAAACACAGTGGCTGGACTAAACTGAGAGGGCAAAAGCCCCCGGAGGGGACCCAGAAGGCCCCCACAGAAGTGCAGGACAAAATGCAAAAATGTAGCAAAAACACAAAATAAGAAATTGTCTTATCTGATAGCAGGAGATGCAGACACGACACAGCAGGCTACAAGGAAACTGGAAAGAAGGATTCAGACCAGAACAATTGATCACCGGCAACCCTGATGGGAAAATGATTCCTTAAATAAGACCAATCAGTAACACCTGATTCCCAATCCTCACTAGTACCGCTTGTAACCACCAGAGGGAGCCTCTGCTCAGAATCATCTCAAACCCATTCACAACACTTACCGCAGCCACATTAACAAAGACCAAGGATGGTGACGGAGAATGAGCAGCAGAAAGACTGAAATGGCAGGAAATAAGTTAAGGTTATTTTCTAATTTATTTTTTTTTTCGAAAAAAAAATAAATTAGAAAATAACCTTAACTTATTTCCTGCCATTTCAGTATTTCTGCTGCTCATTCTCCGTCACCATCCTTGGTCTTTGTTAATGTGGCTGCGGTGATGACATTACGACAGCAGCACATGACCACCGCAGCCAATTACTGAGCAGTCTCATGCCATTTACATTGATATCACCACTGATCTCAGTGATTGGCTGCAGCGATGATGCTGTCATCATGATGTCACTGCTACAGTTTTGTGAAAAAACACGGGGCAGCGGTGGAGAGGCAGCACTGGAGCTGCAAGGGGTAAGCTAAGTTCTTTGAGAACTTAAAAATCAAGAATTGAATTAAGAATCGAAAAATTAAGTGGAAAAATCACTTTTAGGCCAGGGTCAGACCTGCGAGAAACTCGCACGAGTCTCGTGCGAGTCTCTCGTATCAACACTCGGCATGTATTTCTATTCAGCCGCATGCTCCGGTCCGAGTGCTGGCAGCAGCGCTGGGTGTTGATGTGAAAGACTCGCAAGAGACTTGTAAGGAGGTCGGGAGTATTAACCCTTGAATTGCTTGCATTCATTGAAGTGTGTTATTGTATGTCTGTCATATACTGTATGACGTTATGTACTTGTGTTATTTATACCATGTATGAGTAAGAGAGGTATAAATATAGGTAAGTAGTGCATCCTAGGGGTCACTAGAGGAGGGCACTAGTAGGGTAGTTTATATATATATATATGGGTTAAGTGTAGTTTGCGAGGGATCACTAATGGAGCCATGTTAGAGATCCAGTTAGGAAGTTATAAAAATACATCAGTGCAGTGAATGGATTTGGCCACTAGATGGGGGACATAGAGCACATCCAGCACAATAGTCACAATAGGTTAGGGACTTTTTGCTAGGGAAAGTTTGCCTCCAAGCGGTAATCTGTCAGGAAGTCTTCCTCTTAGCGGGAGTCAGTCGGGTGTGGACCTTGCTAGTGTGAGGACGTCCATGTTCCTGGGCCCTGAGCATAGGGTAGGAAGAAGAGGGTACCAGCAACCCCTGAAGAAGGCGGTGAAGGATTCACCGTGGGAAACATGAGCCCAAAGAGAGTGGGTTTACATGGCAGTAGTCCAGTGGAAGAACCACTGTGGGAACGCTCAGCAGAAGAGGTCGTGCATGAGCGTAGAAGCAAGTGGGCTGTCAGAAGTATCCGGGCAGGATAACCAGAGAGAGGTGGACGACCTAGTAGATGTGTCTTTCTTATGCTGGATTGAAGTGTCTCCAGGGGAAGAGATCAAAGTGCCGTTTTCACCGGGCTGTAGCAGAGAAGAAGAGGCAGAATTGTGAAGAATGTATTGCTGGTATCGATTAAGATATGCTTATGGTGTCTTGTATGTGCTGTGTCCAGAAGAAAATAAAGCAGAACTGTTTGATGTGATTTGGGACTCTGACTCTAATTGCTCTGTACGCTCCCTCACGGAAGGAGAACACCACAGGCGAATGGAGACTACAGAGGTAAAATACGTAGCAGCTTCCAGTGCATCGGCCCCGCGGCCGTCCCTTTTCAGATTCGCTCGAGTTTCTCGCAAGTCTGACCCTGGCCTTATCCTACAACACTTGCCTAGGCTATACATTTCTTTGTACAGCTGATGATAGTGCTAATCATCCCTTTCACCTACGAGTCCAAAGATATCATGGCACAGCTGTATTAGTTGAAGATGTAGCAGCTGAACCAGTGTCCAGGTTCCCAAGGGTGCCCAGAGACACCTGTAATATAAATATATTTGCTCATGGCTGGTAACCCCAGTCTACAGAGAACACTGGGCCCGAGAGATGCAGTGTGACAAAGGCGTGGAAGATCGAACATTGGGTCGAGAACAGCGGGGGGCGTCTGGAGAGGTGAGTGGTATGGGTTTTTTTTTCTTTTAATTTTTTGCCGACCCTCTGTAAGGAGATGAGCAATAGAGAAGACAAATGTCGTAAATGCCTAGCAGAGTAGTTGCAAGCGAAGACCGCCATCTCCTGGTCAGGGTCTGTAAAGAAAATGAAAGCAAAAAGTACAGTAACAGGAACCCAAGTGTGAAGTATATGTTCCCTCGGGGAAGAGATTGGAGAAGACACCAGGTCAGGTGACTCCTGTGGTGCAGTTATTAATTATAAAAATTTGGGAAAGCAAAGGAAGTGGAGAAGTTGGCGCCAAAACTTGCAACAGGACGGATGTGCAGTGTAGCAGAACTGGCTTATAACCACTATTGCAAATGAAGGACCTAGCGATTAGATCCGAGTGCAGGACCGAATAACCTCATCCTAGTGACGAGGGCTGAGGGATCTGAATCGTGTGAGCCAAATCAGGGCCATGAAAGGAGATCAGGCCGAAGAGGGGAACATTTCTATGGGTCATCATTTCCAGTGTAGACGTACGGTACAGAGTTGAGTCCGGGCCGTGCTTCAGGGAACTAAGATGGCAATGTGACTAGCGTACTGTGTACCAAGTAAGGCCTCTTTCACACATCCGTTTTTTGACTTCAGGCACGATCTGGCATGTTGTTAAAAAAACGGATCCGATACCGGATGCGTTTTTTTGGCATTGACTTTGATTAGCGCCTGATGTCATTGCGTTGCATCTGTTTTTGTCCGGATCCGGCGGAAATGTACATTCCGGCGGCCGGACAAAACGGTGACTGCAACGTTTTTTTTTTTTTTTTCCGGAGCCACCTGATAGTGCCTGAAGTGGCGCATCAGGCTCCCGGAAATTATACAAGTCTATGGAACCGGACCAGTCTTTTGTGAAATCCGTCAAAAGATTGATCCAGATTCTGGAAACCAAGGTCTCTCTCTCGCTTTCTCTCTCTCTCCTCGTTCCAGACATGCGTATCTGCATTTTTCTGCCTGCAACTTCTAAATCCGGGTTCAAAATTTCAGGACGGATCCAGCAAAAAAATGGATCCGTTGCATCAGTTTTTTCATTTCAGCGCCCTTCAGGCATTCGACGGATTATGTCTGACACAAAAAAATGGATGTGTGAAAGAGGCCTAACTCATCAATGCGGGACTTGCGGCCTAGCAGGAAATACAGATGACCCCTGTTAGGGCCTGTGTAACGGTTGGAGTCGCCGAGCGAAAGATAATGGTGAGGGGCTCAGCGCTGAGAGTGACACCCTTAGTTGGGGATTTATGATGAGCTAATACCCATGATAGTAGTCCCTTAGTTGTAAATATAAAGCAGAGTGTATATATAGGTATATTGCTGAATAGATATACTGTTTGATTGTGTTACTGTGTTCTGATTGTGCCATATTTTACTGTATTGTCATTGTTCCTTGTTACAATTGACTAAGTGTCTACAAATATATATAAACTTGTGCTAGACAAATGGTTGTTTGTTAAGTACCACCACTGCGCTGCTGCATCCTAGCACCTGTTTACACCACTACTGTCTGCAGGATGATAGCTGCAGCTGTCTGTCATTTCACTGAATTCTTGCAGGGCAAATTATAAAAAGTCTCCAGAATGTGGATTTTGGTAAAATTCGGATAGAACTCAGTTCCACTCCAGCAAATTTGCCCATTTCTAATGGAAATGAATCGCTGACCTGAGATAGTTTGGGAGTTCACATGATGGTCATAAATATCTACATTAAGTCAAAGGGTAAATATTTAACTGAAAGGGATATGTTGCAACTGAAATTATTTTAAAATGCATATTGATGTAAATCTAAATATATATAGTCTTGAATCTTGATTAAAGAGTAACTGACATTTTCTATTTTTTCATAAATCAATAGTATGTTCGTTATGAAGATAAGAAACTGGAGGGAGATAGAGGCAAAGACAGACAAGTTCACCAGAAATTACAGCTCTTATGCAGACGTGGAGATGAACCTGACATAGTCTGACGCTGCAGACATGCTGATGTAGCCAAGTTTAACTTGACAAATGACTGCACCATCTTGATAACTTGTCTTTGGAGGTTATCTCACTTGAGAGGATTAAGATAAACTAACATTGCACTGATTTATAGGATGTCATCTTTGTTAAAAGGAATCTGTCATCTGGATTTCACTTCACAAACTATTTATTTGTGCACGTACAGTTGCTCTTTCAAAGACAAGTCCAGCAATATGTCCAACAAAAGAAAAGTTGATCGCCGCATCGAAAAATGAGATAAAATATTCAAATTTTATTTCATAAGTATCAGACAATTAAAAATCAACATTCTGGTAATATAAAAAATACTCTGACGCGTTTCTGGCTCTGTGTGTGCCCTTAGTCATAGAGTCCAGCAATACCTTTACATGACCAGTCTGTTCCTCTGCTGTTATGAATGTGCTAGAGATGGTTTCTGAGCAGAGGCTCCCTCTGGTGGTTACAGACAGTACTGAACCTTTCAGCGAGGAATGGCAATCTGGGATCACGGACTGGTCTGATATAAGGGAGGTTCCCTCCCATGATGGTTGCCGGTGATCAATTGTTCTTGTCTCAATTGTGGTTCCTGGTTCATTTGGAAGTTTGCTGAGTCTTGCCTGCATCTTCTGCTATCAGATAAGATATTGTTAGGGTCTGCGGAACGCACCAAATATATATAGTAGAGAGGTGCGTTCGCAGCCCGGGGTCCACCGTGCAAGCGAAGCCTGCTGCTAGTAGAAATGGCGCGAGAAGCAAACTCGGTTATCCCGCAGAGTTGCCCAAATAAACGCCGTAATGCGCTGTGGCAATAAGTGCAAACTCTGTTAATCCACAGAGACGCTAGAAGAGAGCCGCAGCGCTATATGGCGATGTGTGCATACTCACTGAAACAACTGAGTCACAAAGAAAACACGCTAGGGCGCTGTCTAGCGTTGAAGAACTGTGTCCTGTCAGGCTCTCAGGTACACAGTTAAGTGCTAAGCGTACATAATGTGTGATCGTGTGCTAATGTCCTCGCGGGAGTCACCCGCAATCTATGGCGTCTGAACGCCAGACCCTGAATACGGCAATCAAACTCCTCACCGGTTATGCCGGTAATCTAGGGCATCTAGGACACCGACCCTGACCAGCTAGCACACAAAACTCCTCACCGATTAAGTCGGTATTCTAGTGGCTTATTTCAGCCGGGTCCCTAACCACACACACGCATGACCACACTGGCGCATAGCATAAAATGGTTGATACTAGCGCATGGCGGCCAAGCCATGCTACCCTTTTATAGCAACCGCCACAGGACCTTCCAGGAACAAGGACCAATGAGAACCTGTTCAGAAGACTAGCAGTAACAGGGCCTTCCTGGCGGGCCAATAGAAGCTGCTGCAGTACCTGAGCATGTGACCCCTGATCTCCAATGAGAGATCTCACTCTGGGCACGCTCAGAAGGGAAAATGCAGGACTTTGTCCCAAAGACGTCTGCTCCAGAACTGGCTATAATAGCAGAGCCAGGAAAAGCAGCAGCAAGTCACTGCCCAGTAGTGGAGTGGGCAAGACGCCTGGAACGACGTCTCTGCTGAGGAGAATCCACTGCGGCCAGAGACGAATGGGAGACCGCAGCGGCACTGGTTTGAGACTCCCCCTGTGCAGGAGCGGGAACTCGAACCCTAACAGATATTTTCTGCTTTTATTTTTGTGCTTGCTTTTTGCATTGTTCCCTGCACTTCTGTGGAGGTCAGCCAGGTCCCCTCCGGGGGCTTGTGCTCCTCTCAGTTTATCTGGAGCCACTGTTGTTTGTTCATTTGCTTTTTCCTGTTTTTTCAGTGGCTGCGGCTTAGTTTTGTTACACCAGAGATCTGATTAGGTGGTAGAGATCTTGTGATCTCAGGTGTTTTTGCAATCAGAAGAGTTGGTATTTTTTAGGGTTTTTTTTGGATTGCAGTGAGTATCCTTTCCTGTACTTTTCTGTCTAGACAGATTGGGCCCCAGCGTTTGCTCATTCTATTTTCCGTCTGTGTCCGTGCTTCTTCTTGTCTAACCGCCATTACATGTTTGGGGGCTTCCTATTTTCTTTGGGGATCTGCTCCGGGGCAGATAGCTTTCATCTTTCTGCCTTTAGGTGTAGTTATCTCTCAGGCTGTGATGAGGCGTCTAGGATCAACGTAGGAACGCTCCACGGCTACCTCTAGTTGTGTGGTTAGTTCAAGTTACTGCAATCCAATAAGTTCCAGCCTCTCTGGTATATTGCCATTTTTGCTTATTCTCCTCAGCTACCAAAACATAACACTCTGCTACTGAGACATCAGTGACTGAATCGATATGTAAATCAGGCTGAAGCGCTATGTTAGATCCTTGGTAGCAAGTATAGAAAGTAGAAAAAATCCAGCGCCAAAAATTGAAGAATAATAATATAAAAAATAAATTATATTTATCCAATAAAATGACTACCCAACATATGATGTAAAAAAGTGGGGGATCCAAGGAAGCTTACGCATTTCAGACATCCATGTCCATTGGTATAACCTATAAGTAAGGACATGGGTGTCTGAAACTCTTATGGATACATATATATATATATATATTTTTAATTATTTTTTCAATTTTTGTTGCTGGCTTTTTTCTGCAAACAGAATGAGAGGCGATCATTCAAGCAGGAGGAGGCAGCATTGATGACATGTTGCAATGATGAAAAAAGTGGCATGCGGCATTGTGCTTGGTGTCTGTGGTTGGTTGTGTTTTGTTACGTCTAAGGTTGGCTCCCCCTGTTTGCTGCAGGCTCCGACACTGAGCCTGCACCTTTTACGGCACATGTCAGCTGATTTCATCACTCACGCCCACGGGTCGCTATGGGTTGGCATGACAACCCGCGGTCCGCTATAGACACCCGTGGTTGTCATTGCCGGATAGCAAGTGAGCATTTCTGCAGGCCTGCTCTGTGTAGCACAAGCGATAGAATGATCGCAGCTTCTAGTCTCCCATGGAGGCTATTGAAGCAAGCGTAAATAAAAAAAATGTTATTAAAAATATTAAAAAAATAAAAAAATATAAACGTTCAAATCAACCCTCTCTTGCCATATTCAAAATAAAACAATAAAAAATAAAAAATACACATATTTGGTATCGCTGCGTTCACAATCGCCCGATCTATCGTTATATAAAACAATACAGTACATCTGTACTCGCTTCCATCTATCGCTTACTTGTATTAGAGAATCACAAAGTAAGACACAGGTGGAAGGGAGTATGTATGCAATTTTCGAATATCTAATATTTGTTTCAAGTCTTTGTCCTTGAAAATAGGCACAGAAGGCACAAATTAGTAATATATTTCTATTGCATGGCATCTCTTCAGTAGCATCAGTTTTTATTTAAGATCCATTGGAGAAATAAAAAGTGGCTATAAATGAGAACATAGCTTTTGAACCCGAAGAAGCGAATGAAAAAATTCAGATCTGGATCTAATTAATATTTCGGACAAGTGGCGCTTCTGCCGCCATTTCTTTTTTACTACTATATAATAAAGAAATTTCTCATGTGCGTATTTGAAAGACTCAATTGACGCTCTTGCTTGGTTACAACTGTCTGTGAATCACAGTTCTGTAATTACAAAGCCACATATTCCACCACTTTTATACGTAATTTTTGATTTTTCATGACCCGTTTTACCCACTGTGATAAAGTTATTGCAATTAGCAGGATTATAAAGTGAGTTTGACCCCCGGTAATCGAAACACCGGCGACGTGAATACTACAGAGCTTCGTTCTGTATTTCTTTTCGTTTCATGTGGCTAATAAATGAACATTAGAAAAGTTACAGATGGAATTTGTCAAAGCTTTTTTTTTTTTTTTATTCTAGTTTGTACAAAGACAGTGGCTGCCAGGTCTATAAATGAAAATAACCATCTATTTTTAGAGGAAAGCAACTGCTGTTGAAACCCAAACTTATGCTTAGAAATCAACTCTATAAAAGGAATACTCCTGTCTTTAAAAAAATGTTTTTCTTTTTTATGATCATTGTTATGGTCTTTGTGCTTACAGTGCATTGTAATAATGTTTATATGAATAAAAAAAATGTTTTGATGAGTTTGAATTTAAGGGAAAATAAAGCTGAACTGCAAATTTTCTTGAAATTTTAAATGTTGAGTATTTTAAATAATAATCCATAATGGAAGCTTTTTTTCAAAGAGCATGAACAGAACCCGTCATCTACCCTGACTTGCTATTTTAGTACATTTTTGCCTTGCCAAAAAAGTAAGAATTTTGTGGCATATTTTATTTGCCCTTTGCACTGTGCCATTATTCTGTTATCCATCTAGAAATTTATGAAACTATTAGGCAACAGGGTGTTAACATGCCCCTTGTCAAAGAGGTGTGTCTCTACAAAGTGTAATACTGCTAGCACTGATTGGATAAGGGACACTCCAAGAATATCCAAAGTGAACAGTATCAAATTGTGTAGGGACTAAAGATGGATGGATTGATTCCGGCTCACCGACCACATCAATAGTCTCTGGCCGTTGGACTGGAGGTTCACAAAATTCTTATCTTTCCGGATCCCTGATGCTGCTTTTGATTAGCTGGGCTAGCACGATGTCATGTGTTGTGAATGTGCTAGAGATGGTTTCTGAGCAGAGGCTCCCTCTGGTGGTTACAGATAGTACTGAACCTTCCAGCGAGGAATGGCAATCTGGGATCACTGACTGGACTGATATAAGGGAGGTTCCCTCCCATGATGGTTGCCGGTGATCAATTGTTCTTGTCTCAATTGTGGTTCCTGGTTCATTTGGAAGTTTGCTGGAGTCTTGCCTGCGTCTGCTGCTTTCAGATAAGATATTTTTTGCTTTTCTTTTTGTGCTTGCTTTTTGCATAGTTTTCTGCACTTTTGGAGTTCAGCCGGGTCCCCTCCTGGGGCCTGTGCTCCTCTCAGCTTATCTGTAGCCACTGTTATTTGTTCATTTGCTTTTTCCTGTTTTTTCAGTGGCTGCGGCTTGGTTTTGTTACACCAGAGATCTGATTTAGGTGGATGAGATCGTGTGATCTCAGGTTTTTTTGGCAATCAGAAGTGTTGGTATTTTTTAGGGTTTTTTTGGATTGCAGTCAGAATTCTTTCCTGTACTTTTCTGTCTAGACAGATTGGGCCCCAGCGTTTGCTCATTCTATTTTCTGTCTGTGTCCGTGCTTTCTTCTTGTCTAACTGCCATTACATGTTTGGGGACTTCCTATTTTCTTTGGGGATCTGCTCCGGGGCAGATAGCTTTCATCTTTCTGCCTCTAGGTGCAGTTATCTCTCAGGCTGTGACGAGGTGTCTAGGATCAACGTAGGTACGCTCCATGGCTACCTCTAGTTGTGTGGTTAGTTCAGGTTACTGCAATCCAATAGGTTCCAGCCTCTCTGGTGTATTACCATTTTTGCTATTTCTCCTCAGCTACCGAAACATAACAGTCATGTGTTCGTCACGCCTCAATAATGACGCTGTGCCAGCCCAGCTAATCAAAAGCTGCATCAAGGATGCCAGAAGATCAGAGATTTTCCAGCGTCCCATCCAGCCGCCAGAGACTACTGAGTTGGCCGATGGACCGGTGTCCCACAAATTAATCCACCCTCTCTATAGTAAGCAACCATTTCTTTGAAAATGAGAATGGTAACCCCCACTTGTCCATTTATTCATAAATTTGCAGCATTAATAAAAAAAGGAGTTGCTGGCGCAATGATGATATCTTAGAAGAGTTGTGTCAGAATCAGGAGCAGACGTAACATATGTGTGACCTGAAGGTTAAGGGGGCACTGCCAACTTCATACTGACTGCATGTAAGGAACAGAACTAATAATTATTTTTTTACTAGGAGATTGTTAAGCTTATAACAAGGCACCTTATCAAGAGACATGGGAGAGCAAAGGGCCTATATTCTGTTCTTACACCGTACCTACTGGTCTCTGTGTCAACCCCAGACCAGAATTGTTATATTATGTGTACTAAGTTTATTACTGAATATCACATTACAAAACCCCCCGCTTATGGAAGCATTTTATTTAGGTTGGGCCGCCGGTAGACACCAGGTACTACACCAGGGCAGTCCCAAGGACTGCAGCAGCTGACCGGAGGGTCAGAAGCCCAGGTACGAAAAACACGAGAGTGGAGATAAAGATGTGGGCAGATAATCCAAGGTCAGGGCAGGCAGCACAGGTTCGATACATGTAGCCGAGATCGGGAGCGGAAAGGTCAGACAGGACAGGTAGGTGAGTCGAGTCAGTAACGGGAGAAACAGAACACACACGCACAAACAGATCAATAGCAGAACAAAAGGACTAGAAACCAAAGTTCAGGAAACAAGAGGTGGGTGGGGTGGCCTGCCTAGTCATTCTTTCCTCATCTTCCGGGTAGCTTCTGAAGATCCTGCATGTTCTGTGGCATTATCACATTATAATATCCATGACAACATAACCTTCTAAAGAGCATGAGAAATTCGGTCGTGTGAACGAGCCCTTTAGGTCAGAGTTTTAACTGATTTTCAAACAAATGGTTATAGTAGTCGAAAACAGAAACCATTACATGACGTTTTCTCATTCTATATCAGAGAAATTCTGCATTGAATATACGGTAATTACATTAGTCAGTTCATGAAATTATGACAAATGCAACATAACAAGCATGCTGTGAATGTCCATCCTTTACTGTCATTGTATTTGCTTTTATTTCTGTTTTTCAATGACATAGGAAACATTAATTCTGCTATTGATTCTGCTAATGAAATTTTTGCGCCATTCAATATGCGGCTAAACTAACGCATGCAGTAAGTGGCTTAATGCTATGGGTCTGGGCAATTACAATAATACTATAGTTGTATAGGGCTTTGTCTTAGTTTTTTCTGCTTCTCATTGAAAAAAGTACCGTATTTGCCACATTCTAAATACCAGAATTTTGTTTTCCTGCCACTATACAGATATACCAAAGGTTACTTTGACTTAGTCCTGCATTGGGGTATCACTGCACAAAAAGACACATAATTTAACACCTAACCTGACATCGGTCAATGGCTTGTACAATGTTATGTTTTTAAGCAAGATAAACTTCCGTGACACATTAACCTTGGCTTTGATAATCTAGTTGGATAAGGGCTTGATTTTTGCAGGGCGACCCACATATAATGCTAAAATAGGGGGCTTTTGTATATTATTTTAATGAAGCAATGTTTGGATGGCACTGCCACTCCACTTATTCTTTATGGGACTGCTGGAGATATCTGATTACAAGTTCAGCATTTCTCATTGAGAATAAATGGAACAGCACTGTGCAAGCTTGAATGCTACTCCTTTGACAAATAGCCACTCCTAACATTTCTGCTATGTTTCTGATGGATTTCTTCTTTTTTTCAACCTAATGGTCTGTTTATCTTTAATTGAGAGCTCCTTTTACTGCATGTTGTGGGTTCACAGCAACAACTTCCAAATGCAAATGCCACCCCAGGAATCAGCTCCAGTCCTTTTACCTGATTAATTGATGATAAATTAATGAGGGAATAGCCCACTAAAGAACTTTTGAGATGCAGCTACATATTAAAGAGCTGTAATTCCTAAACGCTTAGTCCAATTAGGATGTGAATACCCTCAAATTAAAGCTGAGAGTCTGCACTTTAAGCCCATATTGATTATAGAACTAGATAGGGAATATGTTTTGGCATTTAGCAAACAGCTAAGCTGCCCATACTTGTGTCACTGTCCAAATATTTACGTACCTAACTGTATATGGGGCCACCGGCTGACTAATGGTCGGGAGAGATGTCAATTGGACATGTACAATTTCATACTGCCGATCTCATCATTCCCCCTGAGAAAAGTCGCCAGCTGGTGTGTCAGTCGGTGGCTTTCTCACAGACAACAAAGGAACGCTCTGTCAAGTGAACGCTCCTGTGTATCGGGAGTGCCGGCTGAGATGGCCGTCAGCTGAACGATTGGCGGCAGGATAGTTTGGCCATCATCCATGTAATGTCTATAGTTAGTCTTATTTCTTAGCTGGCAGAGCTCCAAATCTACTACATACAATAGATAGATTTAAGTTATAACTTGCAGGCTGCCTGTAAAACGCCTGACTTCGCTCTAGTGGCGAGACACTTTAATTTACTGCTATATACTTTTATTTTAATATTTATTTATATATTTTCTAGTTTGCGTTTTAACTTCTCTTTTACTTTCATCATTATATTGTGCATTTAAGGACAATATAATAACTTTGATACAGTGGTGCTTGTTTTACCCAAAACTTAAAAGACAAGAGCTCTCCTCCATGAAACAATTTATGATTGGAAAGTGTCATAAAAGCCCTTGAGCTCTTGGACCCACAACGCCCACTCTTTAATGAAAATAACTCTGGGCACAGTCACAATAAGAACTTTTTTAATCTGTATTATATTGCTGCATATCCCAAGGAGAGTTATAAAAAATACGTTATAAGTTATAACTAAAACAGCTAAATTAAATTTGGCTTCTCTGTCCTCACTCATCAGTGTTCCCAGCTGGAGATAAATCCAACTTCTGTACAACGTGGGTTGGTAATACTATGTGGATCGAGGTGCACAGCACTTCTCTAAGAACTTGTTGTTCCTTATTTAGTCCCACACTGCTAACTTAATTGGCAGATATAAGGTAATCAATAAATAATTGTCCAGTCTGCTGGTAACACCACATGATCCCATGGATTGTATGTAATTGCCTGTTCTGTAGTAGCCTTTGGGGTGCCTTAGAAAATAATACAAAATACAGCTTTTTGGAATTAATCGGTTTTAATTTGTGGGTATTTTTCACCACACTTCTGTATTACTTCACTCCAAAGTCAGATGGACACTGTTGGGCACTTCCCTAGTTTTATAATAGCTTTTTATGTGCTTATCCAGTTGGCAAATGTGATTTTGCTCATACTGGAAAGAACAATGAGCTTACGGGATGTGTAGAGAAAAATTCTAAGCAGCCTTCAAAAACAAATTATTTTATTATTACTATATTTTATTATTAATATCTTCTACTGAACTGTGCATTAAAGCAGTTATTTTTTAAACCCTTCCAGACATGGTTATTTTTCCGTCTTTGCATTTTTATTTTTTTTCTCCCTTTCTTCTAAGAATCTTGGGCCCACCAGAGAAAATTATTTGTGGGGCCCACTATGTAGCTACATTGAAGTAAAAACAAGATCATTGATTGTGCGGTAAACCATGCTAACATCAGGGTATAATATAAGGTAGTACACTTCTTAATGATATAGCAGGGGTTGGGGTAGCTCCCCTTATAGAATATAATGTAGCCCCCTCATAGAATAAAATGCAGGCCTCATATAGTATAATGCACCCCCCCATAGAATATAGGGCAGTCCTACAGTATTAAGGCCACCATGTACTCACTCACTGATATATACCATTTTTTCAGACTATAAGATGCTCCAGACCATAAGATGTACAATTCTGTAGTAATATCCCCATCCTGGTATATATATGTCCCCAATACAGGTACACATAGCCCCCTCCTCACTATCCTGGTATGCATGGCTCCCTTAGTCCTATCCTGGTATGATCCCCTCATCACCATTCTGCTATGCATGGCCTCTATACCCATCCTGGTATATATTGTACCCTCATCCCTATCCTGGTATGCATGGCACCCTCATCCTTATCTTGGAATGAATAGCCCCAATGCCCCTTCCTGGTATACATTGTCCCCTTAACCCCATCCTGGTATGCATGACCCCCTCATCCCTATCCTGGTATGCATGACCCCTCATCCCTATCCTGGTATGCATGGCCTGCTCATCCCCATCCTAGTATGCATGGCCTCCTCATCCTCATCCTAGTATGCATGATAGACTCATCCCTATCCTGGTATACATGGTCTTCTAATCCCTACCCTGGTATTCATGGTCCCCTCATTCCTATCCTCGTATGCAGGGGCTGGCAAATTTTAGTTTGGAGTGCAAACATGCAACACTGACTGACCAAAGAATGGCCCATCCTTAGTTTATTTACAAGAGACATTAAGGCCTGGGCTACACTGACTTTTTTTTGTAGCACTAGTGATTGATTTTAACTATTAAAGGGAATCTGTGAGCAGATTTTTGCTACCTTATATTAGAGCAGCATGATGTTGGCAAAGAGAAGCTGAATCCAATAATGTATCACTTAGATTACTGGGTGTAGCCGTTCTGACACAATCAGAACTTTTAAGTTTAGCAATGAAGCAGAGCTGAGGAAGCTAACCCTGCCCACACCAGGCTCTCAGTGTACAAAGTCCATAGACAACGAGGTGCCTGTCACAGGAAGGGGTGTGTCAGACCAGAAGGCACTGGACCAGCTAGTCACAGCAATAAGCTATTTGGTGCTAAAACAATCATTGTAAGCAAACAAACCCTTGGAGCTTGATAAGTGAGGCATTTCTGAAATCTGTGTTTTAAACCCTACAGCATGCTGTCTTCAGCATACGTAGCAAAAACCTGCTGACAGATTCTCTTTAGGAGGCAGCTGCCGTCCACCCAATTCTATACAATTCAATGTATTGTTTTGGACTGCAGCTGTAGGAAAATAGTTAAAATCAATCAGTAGTGCTACAAAAAGTCACCATGTAACTAAGGCCTTAACTGGTGGTGCTGTTGAACGCTTGTGTGGAGCTGAGATGTTCATGCAGGTTCTGAATAAAAAAAAAAATCAAGATTCACATATGTAAGTGCCGGGAGATCTTCACCTATATGTAACTTATTTCCACATGCACCACAAGGAGTCGAGTGCCATTCACTATTTGGATTTCCTAATATGACTGTTCAAACCAAGCACAGGCGCTTGGTGCACTGTTCGCAATGCCAAACAGTCAGTGCACCTGCTGGTTTTCCATCTACATGTACTTTTCCCTAAATTAGAATATCATCAAAAAGTTCATTTATTTAATTTCTTCAATACAAAAAGTGAAACTCCTTTATTATGTAGAGTCATTACAAATAGAGTGATCTATTTCAAGTGTTTATTTCTGTTAATGTTGATGATTATGGCTTACAGCCAATGAACACCCAAACGTCATTATCTCAGTAATTTAGAATAACTAACAAAAACACCTGCAAAGGCTTCCTAAGCCTTTAAAAAGGCCCTTAGTCTGTTTCAGTAGACTCCACAGTCATGGGGAAGACTGCTGACTTGACAGATGTCCAGAAGGCAGTCATTGACACACTCCACAAGGAGGGCAAGCCACAAAAGATCATTGATAAACAAGCTGGCTGTCATGATCCATTTTTGGATTTCTGGCAGATCTGGTTTTTCTCAGTTATAAACTTTTTTCCTTTCAGACCAGCGGGGGTTAACGTCAGTTTTTCCCCGCTGGCAAGTTGGTGTAATTGCATTGCTGCTGGTTCAGCTGATGTGGGTGGTGACCACTCCCACCATCCTTTTAAAGGTCACCTGATGCATCAGCTGGCTGTCTGTGTTAGTTCATTCTATGGCGACAAAGCTGTAGGAAGGAGCTCTCTGGGTGCAGTGGTGCTTCAGCTTTACACGTTGTACCTGGTGTCTTTATACTGCTGTCAGTGCTTAGCAGCAGAAAGCTAAGTTTTGTATTTTTGTTACCTCGTCCCTTCTGTGTCTGTCCCTCCCCTGTGTTTCTTATATGTAGTGGCTAGGCTAGCATCCTATGCCGGCCAGTGCACTAGCCAGGACAGTTATAGGTGACATTTAGGGACGAGGTATCCTGACATCGGCAGGGGGAAGGACCTGCATAGGGTGTTAGGTGAGATCAGGGACAGGCTCAGGTTGGAGCTCAGGAGGTGACCGTCCCTGATTCACTATTGTCAGGGCCTCCCTCCCCCCTATTCCATTAACGTTGTGTTGCTGTGCCACTTGGTGACCGACCAACCGCTGGGTCGTGTCACACCGCTTCGGTCACATCGTGACACTGGCTGTTCACAGAGTGCAGTATCCAAGCATATTAATGGAAAGTTGAGTGGAAGGAAAAAGTGTGGTAGAAAAAGATGCACAAGCAACTGGGATTACCACAGCCTTGAAAGGATTGTTAAGAAAAGGCCATTCAAAAATTTGGGGGAGATTCACAAGGAATGGACTGCTGCTGGAGTCATTGCTTCAAGAGCCACCACACACAGACGTATCCTGGATATGGGCTACAAGTCTCGCATTCCTTGTATCAAGCCACTCATGACCAATAGACAACTCAGAAGCATCTTACCTTTGCCAAGGAGAAAAAGAACTGGATTGTTGCTCAGTGGTCCAATGTGTTGTTTTCAGATGAAAGTAAATTTTGCATTTCATTTGGAAATCAAGGTCCCAGAGTCTGGAGGAAGAGTTAAGAGACCACAATCCAAGCTGCTTGAGGTCTAGTGTGAAGTTTGCCATGTCATCTGCTGGTATAGGTACACTGCGTTTTATCAAGACCAGCCGTCTACCAGGAAATTTTAGATCACTTCATGCTTCACTCTGCTGACAAGCTTTTTGGAGATGGAAATTTCATTCTGCAGCAGGACTACTAACCTGGCTAAATCTGACATCTCCCTCTCTGTGGGTGGCACCATAATAATGCACAAGCAGCAGGCTTAGTGTCTGGATATTATGTTTGACACTAATCTCTCCTTCACCTCCCATATGCATTCTCTTGCCGGCTCTTGCCACCTGCACCTAAAGAACATCTCTGGAATCTGCCCCTTTCTCACCATGGAAACAAAATCTCTCACTGTCGCCTTTATCCACTCCCACCTGGACTACTGTAACGCTCTATTAATTGGCCTCCCCCTCACTCGACTTTATCCTCTCCAGTCCAGCCTTAATGCAGCAGCCAGGGTCGTCAATCTGGCTAATTGGTACTCTGATGGGTCCGCTCTTTGCTGGTCATTGCACTGGCTGCCCATTTACTATAGGATACAATTTAAACTGTTTGTTCTCACCCACAAAGCTCTCCACAATGCGGCCCCCCTACATCTCCTCCCTCAGTTCTGTTTATCTGCCTACCCACTCCTTATGCTCTGAAAGCAACTTTCTACTAACCTCTGCACTAATCTGCACCTACCACTCCCGACTCCAAGACTTCTGCTGAGCTGCACCAATCCTCTGGAATGTTCCACCCCAAGAAATTAAGGCTATCCACAACTTATACAGTTTTAGGCGTTGCCTCAAAACACAATTGTTTAGATCAGCCTATCAAGTTCCCTAATCTAAGTGTGTGTGTTTGGCCCAGTCACTATTTATCTGAGAATAACCCTCCAATAACACCCAATAGCACCACAAATACTGGCTGGTGACAACCTCATGCAGCCTTTATCTATCCCCCACTCCCTCAAAACGGCTGCACCATCACTGTAAATACACACTTCTAATTTGTTTCTCCCCACCACCTCATTGTAGATTGTAAAGCTCTGACGGGCAGGGTCGTCTTATTTTGCTTTAATTATGGTTTTATTTTTAATGTTGTTACTTATGACTTGTGTATGAACTGTTAAACTGTAAAGTGCTGCAGAATATGTTGGCGCTACATAAATAAAGATTATTATTATTATTATTAGGAAATTACACCTGTCCACACTGCCAAAAGTACCAATACCTGATTTAAAAACAACAGTATCACTGTGCTTGATTGGCAGCAAACTCTCCTGACCTTAACCCCATAGAGAATCTATGACGTATTGTCAAGAAGAAGATGAGATACCAGACCCAACAATGCAGACAAGCTGAAGGCTCCTATCAAAGCAACCTGGGCTTCCATAACACCTCAGCAGTGCCACAGGCTGATCGCCCCCATGCCACGCTGCATTGATGTAGTAACTGATGCAAAAGGAGCCCCGACCAAGTATTGAGTGCATTTACTGAATATACTTTTCAGTACGCCAACATTTCAGATTTTAAAATGATTTTTTAAGCTGGTGTTATAAATTATTCTAATTTACTGAGATAATGACTTTTGGGTTTTCATTGGCTGTAAGCCACAATCATCAACATTAACAGAAATAAACACGTGAAATAGATCACTCTGTGTGTAATGACTCTACTGTATATATGAGTTTCACTTTTTGAATTGAAGAACTGAAATAAATTAACTTTTTGATGATATTCTAATTTATTGAGACACACTTATGTGTCCTCCCTTCTCTGGCTCTATGAAGCAAGATTGGTCAATCAAAGAAGAGAGGGAGGGGAGGTATGGGAAACTGGCAGATGGGAAGGGGTATTTAAATGTTTGGCCCTGCTGTGAAGTAGTGAGCTCTTGAACGATGTTTGAACAGTCATTCTGTGCTGATAGAGTCCCTTTAAAAGGTGCCAGGGACACATTTTTTTAGTATGAGAGATTGTTAGACTATGTTCATACATTTTTGCTACTTTTTTGTGCTAATTAAAAGCAGTTTTTTACAATACTAGCAAAAGCAATGAGATTTCAGAAATCTCATGCACACAAATTGTTTTTTTTTTTCCTGACTGAATTGGAAAACTGCTGCGTTTTCGTAAACTGGAGCATGTCACATCTTTCAGTGTTTTTCCCCCATAGAAAGCAATAAGTGCAAAAATGCAAGAAAAAATGCAGGTTTCAGGTTTTGCTGTGTTTTTGGTACAAAAACCTTAACCCCTTAGTGACAGAGCCAATTTTGTCCTTAATGACCAGGCCAATTTTTACAGTTCTGACCACTGTCACTTTATGATGTTATAGCTCTGGAACGCTTCAACGGATCCCGCTGATTCTCAGGCTGTTTTTTCATGTCATATTGTACTTCATGTTATAATAATAATAATCTTTATTTATATAGCGACATCATATTCCGCAGCGCTTTACAGTTTAACAGTTTCGAAACACAAGTCATAAGTAACAACGTTAACAATACAATAATTAAAGCAAAATAAGCCGCCCCTGCTCGTGAGAGCTTACAATCTACAATGAGGTGGGGGAGATACAAAGTACAGGTGTGTATATACAATGGTGCATTTACAATGATGGTCCAGCCATCTTGAGGGAGTGAGGGATGGATGGAGATAGTGAATGGGCTACACACACACACTTACACATAGAATGACTTTGATTAGTGAATGTGATAGGCCACTCTGAACAGATGTGTTTTGAGGGAGAGCCTGAAACCATGCAAATTGTGGATAATCCTAATTTCTTGGGGTAGTGCATTCCAGAGGATTGGCGCAGCGCGGGAGAAGTCTTGGAGTCGGGAGTGGGAGGTACGAATTACTGCAGAGGTTAGTCGAAAGTCATTTGCAGAGCGCAGCAGTCGGTTAGGCCGATAGATAGAAATGAGGGAGGAGATGTAGGGGGGTGCTGCACTGTGGAGAGCTTTGTGGGTGAGAACCAGTACTTTGAATTGGATCCTATAATGAATGGGCAGCCAGTGTAATGACTGGCGACGAGCGGACGCGTCCGAGTACCGATTAGCCAGATGAATGACCTTGGCTGCTGCATTAAGGATGGACTGGAGAGGGGATAGTCGAGTAATGGGGAGGCCAAGTAATAGAGCGTTGCAGTAGTCCAGGCGGGAGTGGATCAATGCTACAGTGAGGGTTTTTGTTGTTTCCATGGTGAGAAAAGGGCGGATTCTAGAGATGTTCTTTAGGTGTAGGCGGCAAGAGCGGGCAAGAGATTGTATATCGGAGGTGAAGGAGAGATTGGTGTCAAACATAACACCCAGACAGCGAGCCTGCTGCCGGGGTGTTATTATGGTGTCGACCACAGAGAGGGAAATGTCAGATTTAGGGAGGTTAGTAGACGGCGAGAGCAGAAGAAGTTCAGTTTTGGAGAGGTTGAGTTTCAGATAGAGAGCGGACATGATGTTGGAGACTGCGGACAGACAGTCACTGGCGTTCTGTAGTACAGCGGGGGCAAGGTCGGGGAATGACGTGTATGGTTGTGTGTCATCAGCATAAAGATGGTACTGAAAGCCAAATCTGCTGATGGTCTGTCCAATTGGGGCCGTGTAGAGAGAGAAGAGAAGGGGGCCAAGGACTGAGCCCTGGGGTACACCGACAGTGAGAGGAAGAGGAGATGATGTGGAGCCAGAGAACGAAACACTGAAGGACCGGTCAGAAAGATAGGCGGAAAACCAGGAGAGAACAGTGTCCTTAATACCTAGTGACTGGAGCCTAGACAGTAGGAGACAGTGGTCAACCGTGTCGAAAGCTGCAGAAAGGTCGGGAAGAATGAGCAGAGAGTGGTCACCGTTACGTTTTGTTGTCAGAAGGTCATTGGTCACTTTGATGAGTGCAGTTTCAGTCGAATGTAGAGGTCGGAAGCCGGACTGTGAAGGGTCTAGGAGGGAGTGAGTGGAGAGGTAACGGGTAATGCGGGAGTAGACTAGGTACTCCAAAAGTTTAGAGATGAAGGGGAGATTGGAGACCGGTCTGTAGTTGTTTGTGCAGGAAGGGTCGAGAGCGGGTTTCTTTAGTAGTGGAGTAATATATGGAGTGTTTGAAGGAGGATAGGAAAATGCCAGAGGAGAGTGAGAGATTAAAGATTGTAGTTAGGTGAGTTGTGACAACTGGAGAGAGAGACTGGAGGAGGTGTGAGGGAATGGGGTCGGTAGTGCATGTAGTCGGACGAGAGGAAGAGAGGAGTCTGGAGACTTCTTCTGTGATGGGATCAAATGTGGAAATTGAGCCAGGGGAAATGCAGGGAGGGATGGGAGTCACAGCACTTGGTGGTTGAGAGCAGATTTCCTGACGGATAGTATCTATTTTTTCTATAAAGTGGGAGGCCAGGTCATCAGCACAAATGTTTGTGATAGGGGCTTGTGCTTTTGGCCAGAGGAGGGAGTGAGGGAGTGAAAAGTGTCAAAAAGTTTCTTGTGGTTGTTGGCTAGTGAGATCAGGGTGGTGAAGTAGGTCTGTTTGGCGAGGTGAAGGGCAGCATTATAAGTTCTTAACATGAATTTAAAGTGGATGAAGTCTTCTGGTGTGCGGGTTTTTCTCCAAAGGCGTTCAGCACTCCTAGAGCATCGCTGAAGAAGTTGAGTTTGCAATGTGAGCCAGGGCTGTTTTACTGTGTGTTTTACTGTGTGTTTGGAAGTTCTGAGGGTGATCGGTGCTACGTGGTCAAGGGTGCTTCTAAGAGTGTCATTGTAGTTATGAACATCCATATTAGGACAAGAAAAAGAGGAGATTGGGGACAGCGATGAGTGTAGGGAGTCTGAAAGTGTCTGAGGGTTAATGGCTTGTAGATTTCTGAATGTGTGGTAGTTAGGAGTGCGCTGGGGTGGTCGAGGATTTGTGAGGATGAAGGAGAGAATGTTGTGGTCAGAGAGTGGAAGCGGTGAGTTATTTAGGTGGGAGATTGAACAGAGGAGGACAAAGACCAGGTCAAGGGTGTTACCATCCTTGTGTGTCTCAGAGGTTGAAAGCTGTGAGAGGCCTAGAGAAGTGGTTAGTGATAGAAGCTGAGATGCAGATGTGGAAGTAGGACTGTTAATGGGGATGTTGAAGTCTCCAAGGATAAGGGTTCTGAGGGCATGAAGTGCGGCAGCCAGGCTGAGAAGTGGTCAAGGAACTGGGTGGGCGAGCCTGGGGGCCAATATATGACCGCTACTCTGAGGGAGAGGGGATGGAAGAGCCTGATGGTGTGGACCTCAAAAGAAGGGAATGAGAGTGATGGAATTGGGGGGATGACCTGGAAAGTGCATTGTGGGGACAGGAGTATGCCAACTCCACCACCATGTCTGTTTGTGGGTCTCGGGGAATGGGAGAACTGTAAGCCACCATAGGAAATGGCAGCAGGGGAGACCGTGTCAGAATCCTGAATCCAGGTTTCAGTGAGGGCCAACAGATGAAGAGAGTTGTTCAGAAAGTAGTTGTGCAGGAGGATAGTTTGTTGCATGCAGACCGTGGATTCCAGAGGGCACAATTGAAAGAAGGAGATGAGGGAGTGCAAGTAATATTAATAAGATTATTATGGTTTCGATATGAGGTAGGGTAGGGATTGAGGTTGGGGGATGGTGGACCAGGGTTGGGGGAGATGTCCCCTGAAATCAGTAGGAGAAGGAAGATAAAGAGCAGGTAGTTGTTGGAGTTGTAAGTAGGTTTTTTCTGTGATGTGTTTGGGCAAGATGGGCTGAGGTTTCTCAGGAAGGTGAGGAGTGCATGGGAGCTGTACATGGGAGAGGGAAGTATGGAGGGGCTGATGTGTATGAGTCGTGATGGAGGGGGGATGGGGCGGTGAATGTGGATGGCAAGGGAACACAGGAGGATAAAGTACATAATTAAAAAGAAAGCAAAGTGTGGGCTACCTGATTCCAGCCCTGATTAACTGCCATGAATAACTGCCGTTTACATGATGTTTATCTTCTTTGATGCTTTGCTTTCTGTGATGCGCGCATCCCCACACTGCGTGCGCCCCTAAAGGTACTGCCACACTTAGCAATCTCGTTAGCGATCATGATAACGACGCAAGCTAACGAGATCGTTGGTGTGATCGCTTTTAGGTCGCTAGTAGCTGCCAAACAGGAGATCTCATAAACGACACATCAGCGGTCAGCGATCTCTTTAACGACTTTGGCGGTCGTTAGGATGTCATTAGCATGTACTGAGCGCTTCTGATTCATAGGAATTTCCAGCATCGCTCCTGCTCTCTGCGTCCTGCTAGCCTGCTTTGCAACTTCTGCGATCCTCTCTGTGACGCAAAAGAGAACTTACAGATATTACGATCCACTCCGTGACGCTAAAAACCCTAGTACCGCCGGCGCCGCTGTCATATGCGTCACAAACGAGGTCGCTCGTCGTTCGCAAAAGGTGCCAAACACAGCGATATAGGCTCACCAGCGGGACGCCAACTATCAAAAAACGGTCCAGAACGCTAGTGAACGATCAGCGACATCACAGCAGGGTCCACATCGTTGCTACATGCCACACACAACGAGGTCGCTAACGAGATCGCTAAATAGTGACGTTTTAGCGATCTCGTTAGCGATCTCATTAGCGATCTCGTTTAGTGTGGCATACCCTTTAGACTAGTCCTAAATATATAGCCCACACTACAGGGTTAGGAGAGTGGGATTGTGGGAGCTGCTTTGGGATAATTTGGCAGCTGGGGCCAGCACACCAGGGGGTGGTTAGATCATCAAAGGCAACCTGGCAACATCTATATGCTTTAGCACCTTCCACCTGATAAGATCTAGAGAGGCCCAAGTCACAGGATATGAAGCAGTAAGTATTTTAAACACAGTGCAAATGTGGTAACATTTCTTCGTTATGATTTGCGTTTATTTATGAAAAAAACAGATTTGGCAAAAATTTAGAAAATTTTGCAATTTTCAAACTTTTATTTTTTATGCCCTTAAATCATCATATTGCACAAAATAGTTAATAAATAACATTTCCCACATGTCTACTTTACATCAGCACAATCTGGGAAACATTTTTTTTTTGTTAGCACATTATAAGGGTTAAAAATTAACCAGCAATTTCTCATTTTTCCAACAAAATTTACAAAGCCATTTTTTTTAGGGACCACCTCAAAATGAACCGATAGGAATATATTATATAACATACATGTACATAACCTGTACATAACCCTTATTAAGTTCAGTAAAGTTCAAATATTTGCACAGAGGTCGCCTTTATTGATCTGTGGAAGTCTTGGTCCTGGTCAGGCAATACCATCAGATAAAGGCATCCTGCACAGGCACAAGACAAACACAACACCAACATCAACCCAGCCAGGACCAACACAATTTTCCTGTAAAGTGTCAGAGCGTGACGGGACAGCATCTCAGTCAAGACTGACGCTTTACAAGTAAAAACATATATACTAATAACAATTAAAAGAGTCTTCCAGTCTTAGGCCGGGGTCAGACATGCAAGAAACTTGCATGAGTCTCGCATGTCAATACCCGGCACTGCCGCCGCCATTTGGGACAGGAGTGTGCGGCTACATGTATTTCTATACAGCAGTATGCTCCGGTCCAAGTGTCGGCGGCAGTGCGGTTATTGACATGCCAGACTTGTGTGAGTTTCTCGCATGTCTGACCCCGGCCTTAGAAGAAAAGTCTAGAGTGACTCTATGTTATTGCCGACTGCCAAATTGTAGCAGCATGATGCATAGTGCCACGATTCCCCTGTATGCCATGTGCGAACATGTGGTCATGTGACCACATGTATGAGGTTGGCATATTTGGGGTCACGTGCTGACTGGCCTCATCAAACTGTTTTGAACTCTATTCTATTGAGAGAACCTGGATTGATTGCATGCAACGTTTTTGCTGTGTTTTTGTTATTGTAGAGAAATCCTGCTCCATTGGCAGGAAAACCACTGCATTCAAACACCCATTTATCTGCGTTTTTTCTCTGTTTTTTTTTTCACTGTGCTTTTTAAGTGTTTTTAGCATCTCTTTTTGGCTGCAGATTACATGTGTGCTTTGCCTACAAAACATAGTATCACAGAACCATAGAATGGTAGAGCTGGAGGGGACTTCCTGGGCCATCTGGTACAACCCCCTGCTCAAAGCAGGATTCACTAAATCATCCCAGACAGATGTCTGTCCAGCCTCTGTTTGAAGACTTCTATTGAAGGAGAACTCACCACCTCTCGTGGCAGCCTGTTCCACTCATTGATCATCCTAACTGTCAAAAAGTTTTTTCTAATATCTAATCTGTGTCTCCTCCCATTTAGTTTCATCCCATTGCTTCTAGTCTTTCCTTGTGCAAATGAGAATAAAGATGATCCTTCAATAATGTGACAGCCCTTGAGATATTTGAAGACAGCTATTAAGTAGGTCAGTCTTCTCTTTTGAAAGCTAAACATCCCCAAATCCTGTAACCGTTCCTCATAAGACATGGTTTGCAGACCGGTCACCATTCTGGTCGCTCTTCTCTGAACTTGCTCCAGTTTGTTGATGTCTTTTTTTAAAAAGGGGTGCCCAAAGCTGGACACAGCATTCCAGATGAGGTCTGACCAAAGAGGAGTAGAGGGCAATAATGACCTCACGTGATCTAGACTGTATGCTTCTGTTAATACATCCTAGAATTGTATTTGCCTTTTTGCTGCTGCATCACACTGTTGACTCATGTTCAGTCTGTGATCTATTAGTATACCCAAGTCGTTTTCACATGAGCTGTTGCTTAGCCCTATTCCTCCCATTCTGTATACGCTTTTTTCATTTTTATTGCCCAGATGAAGTACTTTGCATTTTTCCCTGTTAAAACCATTCTGTTAGTTGCTGCCCACTGCTCCAGTTTATTTATATCTTTTTGAATCCTCTCTCTCTCTTCTCTAGTATTAGCTACCCCTCCTAGCTTTGTGTCATCAGCAAATTTAATCAGTTTACCCTCAATTCCTTCATCTAAATTCATTGATAAAGATGTTGAATAATACAGGGCCCAGGACAGAGCCCTGTGGTACCCCACTTGAGACATTCTTCCAACTGGATGTGCAGCCATTTACGACCACTCTTTGGGTTCGATCACTAAGCCAGTTATGAATCCACCTAACAGTTGCCTTGTCCATTCCATACTTAGTCATTTTTCAATAAGGATTGTGTGAGATACTTTGTCAAATGCTTTGCTGAAGTCAAGATAACTATATCTACAGCATTTCCCTGATCCAACCAGTCAGTGATTCTATCATAGAAGGAAATTAAGGTAGTCTGACATGTTCTTAATTTGATCTACGTAACTACAGGACAGGATATCCCGCGGGATCCTGTTGTTTGTGTCTTGGGTTATGTGGAAGATGTGGGGGGAAATGAATACCTTCAAACCGCAGTTGCCAGAATGCTCTATGTGGCTAGAAAACTGATAGCATACCATTGGATCTCAGACAAGGTGCCATCTCGGACAGATTATATCAATAAATTAAACTATATACTCTATAGAGAAAAAGCTATATACCTTAAGAGGGAGCGACCGAGTACCTTTGAGCAAATTTGGCCTGGTTGTCTGAACACTCCGGGTCTACCTGCAGCGAATCTATTTGTCTAGTAGCTGATTGTGGTCGATATTGTTATCCACTGTGTCTACGTGCATATACTGTATATTTTCATAAGGTTTGTGCTTTTTTGTATAATTTTCTTATCTCTTATGTGGACCGGGCTGGGGGTGTGGGTGTGGGTGGGAGGTCTGGGGGTTGGAGGGGGAGGGTGTTATGGATGGTGATACAGTTGTTTTCACTTATTTGTTATACTGAAAATGTTAATAAAAACTATCTGATTTGAAAAAAAAGTTAGTCTGACATGACTTATCATTTAAAACCCATGCTGATTCTGTTTAATCACTTCATTCTTATCCAAGTACTTGCATACATGTTGTTCAATAATATGTTCAAAGATCTTTCCTAGTATAGAAGTCAGACTCATCAGCCTACAGCTCCCTGGGTCCAACTTCTTCCCCTGTTTGAAGATAGGGACATTTGCTCTTCTCCAGTCCTCTGGGACTTCTCCTGTTCTCCAAGAATTTTCAAAGATTATGGAGAGTGGTTCAAAAATTTCTTCTGCTATCTCCTTCAGTACTCTGGGGTGTAATTCATCTGGACCTGGAGACTTTAATTCATTTAGGTTAGTTAAGTGTTTCCTCACTAGCTTTTTGTTTATAGATATCCTGGATTCTTCTAGTCCCTTAATAGGACAGTGAAGATCTGTTGATGTTGCATTTCCTTTCTGATAGAAAACAGATGCAAAATAGGAATTTAAAAGTTCAGCCTTCTCAACATCCTTTCTTACCATTTCATCATTTTTATTCTGTAAAAATCCTATAGCATCTTAGACTTTTCTTTTACTTTTGACATATTCCCAAAATCCTTTTTTTATTGCTTTTGACGTCTCTTGCAAGCCTTAATTCATGGTCAGCTTTAGATAATCTGATTTGTGCCCTGCAGGTTCTGCATTATATTCTTCTTTTGATATGCCTCTCTCTTTCCATTTGATAAACATTTTTTCTTCCTTTAAAGCATGTGTTTAAGTTCTGTGTTCATCCATTCTGGATTCCTTAAATGCTTCCTATTCTTCCCTCTTTTTGGAATTGTTAACGATTGTGCTTTGAGAATCTAATTTTTCAAGATTTCCCATTTGTGGCGCTCCTGAGGGTTCAGTCGCCACAGAGGTGTTGCATCTCACCCAGAGGTGTGACACATGACTCTCAGGTAAGGAGGGAGCACCCCTGGGACTGCACAACTGCATCCAACACTTGCATCCAACACACCATGCCAGCTGAGCATACAGACATACCCTACGGGAGGATGGTCTGACTCAGACTGATTAGCAAAGGGTGTATATATGGGTGGGTGGAGCTTGGGCAGCAGCAGTAGTAGAAGAGAAGCTTAGAGGGCAGAACACACTGAGGTGTGGAAGTGAGCAGACTCTCGAGAACACTCTTAGGAGTCTCTCTGAGGGGAGCCAGCCTTAGGAGCTTCTGAGCGTCAGAAAGGGTCCCAAAAGCACGGACAGTGGTTTATCCACCCGTGGCCTCATCCTGAAGAAGGAAGGACCAGGCCATCAGGCAACGGCCCCTAGACTAGTGGGAAAGCTTCAGGCCCTGCTAGTAAGCCGGCGGCAGTGATCACTTTATGGGTCATTGCTACCACCACCAGCAGCATCCCCTGGAAGGAAGCTATATAGGACCAAGGAAGTACAGAGCTAATCTGTTTCCCGACAGGACCGCAGCTTCTGATCTGAAGGACTGCATGGTGAGGTGCTAGGAAGTAAGGAGTAGAAAAGCACAGAGTGTCATGTATAGTGTACAGTTCCTATAGCGTCTTGTGCTTGGGTGCGAGGAAAACACATGAGACACAGGTTGATATGAAATGACTTGTATTACTTCATACAAGCATGCAGAAAAGGTCACACAGTTTGCAGGAACAGAGGCAGGAGACACAGCAGGCCAGAGTAACTTCAAGCTCTACAATAACTCTCCAAAGCAGGTTCAGGATCTCTTCTCTGTACCGTAATTCCTCTGCAAACATGGATTCACCAGACAGCAGGTTTCCAGAGTCCAAAAGTGTTTCAAAGTTCCTCAGTAGGAAATAGCTGGAGTCCAAAATCCTAGGTTTCCAGGAGTCAGGTCACAGGCTGACTGAAGCTTGATTCAGGAGCACTGATTGTTCAGCTGAGGCTGCTTAAGAAGCAAGAGGAGAGAATCAGGGCGGGAACATGAAAGCTGGAACCTCCATATTAACTGAGGGCAAGATAGCTGCAGCAAGACAGAAAGCAAAATGGCCGACGGAAAACTGAGTTTCAAGGAACATGTCAAAAGAGACAAAGAACCTTACATTACTCCCCCTTAGGGACAACCTCCGGATGACCTCAGACCAGGCTTGTCAGGGTACCTCTGATGAAACTGGCGGAGCAGGCGAGGAGCATTTACATTATTGACTGGCTCCCATGAGTTGTCCTCCACTGGGTAGCCCTGCCATTTAATCAAATATTGCAACTGATTTCTGTACAACCTGGAATCTAGAATCCTTTCCACCATAAATTCTTCCTGACCATCGACCAGCACTGGGTCAGGGCAAGGAGAAGAGCGTCCAGGAAACGTATTGGGTGTTGCAGCCTTTAGTAGGGATACATGAAAGACAGGGTGGATTCTCATAGTTCTGGGCAGTTGAAGACGACAAGCAACAGCACTTATAATCTTACTGATCTTATAAGGTCCAATGTACTTATGTCCCAATTTAGACGATGGAATCTTTATTTTAAGATTTCTGGTTGACAGCCAGACCAAATCTCCTACCTTGAAAGCTGGTGCAGGTTTACGAAATTTATCTGCTGCTTTCTTGTACCTTTCCTGAGCCAATTCTAGATTTTCCTTTAGAAGATCCATATTCTTTTGTAAAGAAGTGATTTTTTCAGCCACTGCTGGCAAGGGCGTATCTATGGGAAATCGAGGAAGAATGTTAGGATGATAACCTAGATTGGAGTAAAAAGGAGACTGCTTAGTGGAGGCGCTCTGAGAGTTGTTATAAGAGAACTCAGCCAGTGGAAGTAGATCCACCCAATCATCTTGTAGGTGGCAGATAAAGCAGCGGAGATACTGCTCCAGGGTCTGATTGGTTCGTTCTGTCTGTCCATTAGTCTGGGGATGAAAAGCAGAAGAAAGGTTTACTTTAATGTCCAATGCGGCACAGAAATTTTGCCAAAACCTTGAAGTGAATTGCACCCCTCGATCCGAAATGACCTCATCCGGTACTCCATGTAAGCGAAACACATTCTTAATCATTAAGTCTGATGTCTGTTTTGCAGTGGGTAAACCGACACAAGGGATAAAATGAGCTGCCTTTGTTAGACGATCAACCACCACTAGAATGGTGTTCTTCCCTTGAGAGGTTGGTAACTCCACAATGAAGTCCATAGAAATGGATCCCCACGGGCGGGACGGGGTGGGAAGAGGTTGTAACAGACCAGTTGGTGAGGAGCGAGGTGTTTTGCATCTTGCACAGACTTCACATGAAGTGACATAGTTTAAAACATCTTTCCTGTAAGTGGGCCACCAAAAGAAACGAGAAAGAAATTCTTGTGTCTTTAGAATTCCCCTATGCCCGGCTATCTTGGAATCGTGGATGAGTTGCAATACTCTCAATCTGACTGTTTCAGGTATATACAGACGTTGTCCCTGAATCCACACACCATTCTTAAAAACAAGACTTACGTCCCTTGGGGGTTGAGCCAACAAAGAATCCGCATGGTATGCTTCCTTGATGTCCTTAACCCCTTCACCCCCAAGGGTGGTTTGCACGTTAATGACCGGGCCAATTTTTACAATTCTGACCACTGTCTCTTTATGAGGTTATAACTCTGGAACGCTTCAACGGATCTTCGCGATTCTGAGATTGTTTTCTCGTGACATATTGTACTTCATGTTAGTGGTAAAATTTCTTCGATTTAACTTGCGTTTATTTTTGAAAAAAACGCAAATATGGCGAAAATTTTTAAAATTTTGCAATTTTAAAACTTTGAATTTTTATTCCCTTAAAACAGAGAAATATATCACACAAAATAGTTAAGAAATAACATTTCCCACATGTCTACTTTACATCAGCACAATTTTGGAACCAAAATTTTTTTTTGTTAGGAAATTATAAGGGTTAAAAGTTGACCAGCGATTTCTCATTTTTACAGCAAAATTTACAAAGCCATTTTTTTTAGGGACCACCTCACATTTGAAGTCACTTTGAGGGGTCTATATGGCAGAAAATACCCAAAAGTGACACCATTCTAAAAACTGCACCCCTCAAGGTACTCAAAACCACATTAAAGAAGTTTATTAACCCTTCAGGTGCTTCACAGTAACTAAAGCAACGTGGAAGGAAAAAATGAATATTTTACTTTTTAGCCACAAAAATTATCTTTTACAAACTTTTTTTTTATTTTCACAAGGGTAAAAGGAGAAAATGGACAGATAAGGTTGTTATGCAATTTCTCCTGAGTACGCCAATACCCCATATGTGGGGGAAAACCACTGTTTGGGTACACGGCAGAGCTCGTAAGGGAAGGAGCGACGTTTGACTTTTTCAAACTAAAATTGGCTGGAATTTAGATTGGATGCCATGTCGCGTTTGGAGAGCCCCTGATGCGCCTAAACAGTGGAAACCCCCACAAGTGACACCATTTTGGAAACTAGACCCCCTAAGGTACTTATCTAGATCTGTTGTGAGCACTTTGAACCCTCAAGTGTTTCACAAAAGTTTATAAAGCCTGGGTGTGAAAAAAAAAAAAAACAATTTTCCACAAAAATGATTTTTTAGTCCCAAATTTTTGAATTTTCCCAAGGAAATTGGACCCCAAAAGTTGTTGTCCAATTTGTCCTGAGTACGCTGATACCCCATATGTGGGGGGGGGAACTGTTTGGGCGCACGGCAGGGCTTGGAAAGGAAGTAGTAACGTTTTGGAATGCAGACGTTAATGGGGATCATGTTCCGTTTGCAGTGCCCCAGATGAGCCTAAACAGTGGAAACCCCCCACAAGTGACCCCATTTTGGAAACTAGACCCCTAAGGAACTTATCTAGATCTTTGGGGAGCACTTTGAACCCCCAAGTGCTTCACACAAGTTTATAATGCCCGGGCATGAAAATAAAAAATCCTATTTTTTTCCCACAAAAATTATCTTTTAGTCACTAATTTTTTTATTTTCCCAAGGGTAACAGGAGAAATTGGACCACATAAGTTGTTGTACAATTTGTCCTGAGTACGCTGATACCCCATATGTGGGGGGGAACCACTGTTTGGGCGCACGGCAGAGCTCGGAATGGAAGGAGCACCATTTGACTTTTTCCAACCAAAATTGGCTGGAATTGAGTTTGGATGCCATGTTGCATTTGGAGAGCCCCTGATGTGCCTAAACAGTGGAAACCCCCCACAAATGACCCCATTTGGGAAACTAGACCCCCTAAGGAACTTATCTAGATTTTTGATGAGCAATTTGAACCCTCAAGTGCTTCACACAAGTTTATAACGTAGAGCCGTAAAATTTAAAAATCATATTTTTTCTACAAAAATGATCGTTTCACCCCAATTTTTATTTTTCCAAGGGTAACAAGACTCCAAAAGTTATTGTGCAATTTGTCCTGAGTGCGCTGATACCCCATATGTGGGGGTAAACCACTGTTTGGGTGCATGGCAGAGTTTGGAAGGGAAGGAGCGCCGTCTGACTTTTTCAACGCAGAATTGGCTGGATGCCATGTCGTGTTTGGAGAGCTCCTGATCTGCCTAAACAGTGGAAACCCCCATAAATGACACCATTTTGGAAACTAGACCCCTCAAGGAACTTATCTAGATGTGTGTTGAGAACTTTGAACCCCCAGGTGTTTCACTAAAGTTTATAACGTACAGCCGTAAAATAAAAAAAATCTTTTTTTTTTTTACAAAAATGATTTTTTCGCCCCCAATATTTTATTTTCACAAGGTAACAGGAGAAATTGGACCCCAAAAGTTGTTGTCCAATTTGTCCTGAGTACGCTGATACCCAATATGTGGGAGAAAACTACTGTATGGGCGCACGTCAGGGCTCGGAAGGGAAGTAGTGACGTTTTGGATTGCAGACTTTGATGGAATGGTCTGGGTGCGTCATGTCACATTTGGAGAGCCCCTGATGCGCCTAAACAGTGGAAACCCCCCAAGTGACCCCATTTTGGAAAATAGACCCACAAGGAACTTATCTAGATGTGTGGTGAGCACTTTGAACCCCAAAGTGCTTCACAGAAGTTTATAACGCACAGCCGTAAAAATAAAAAATCTTTTTTTTTTTACAAAAATGATTTTTTTGCCCCCAATATTTTATTTTCACAAGGGTAACAGGAGAAATTGGACCCCAAAAGTTGTTGTCCAATTTGTCCTGAGTACGCTGATACCCAATATGTGGGAGAAAACTACTGTATGGGCGCACGTCAGGGCTCGGAAGGGAAGTAGTGACGTTTTGGATTGCAGACTTTGATGGAATGGTCTGGGTGCGGCATGTCACATTTGGAGAGCCCCTGATGCGCCTAAACAGTGGAAACCCCCCACAAGTGACCCCATTTTGGAAAATAGACCCCACAAGGAACTTATCTAGATGTGTGGTGAGCACTTTGAATCCCGATGTGCTTCACAGAAGTTTATAACGCACAGCAGTAAAATAAAAAATCTTTTTTTTTTGCAAACATGATTTTTTCGCCCCAATATTTTATTTTTACAAGGGTAACAGGAGAAATTGGACCCCAAAAGTTGTTGCCCAATTTGTCCTGAGTACGCTGATACCCAATATGTGGGAGAAAACTACTGTATGGGTACACGTTGGGGCTCGGAAGGGAAGTAGTGACGTTTTGGATTGCAGACTTTGATGGAATGGTCTGGGGGCGTCATGTCGCATTTGGAGAGCCCCTGATGCGCCTAAACAGTGGAAATCCCCAACAAGTGACCCCATTTTGGAAAATAGACCCCACAAGGAACTTATCTAGGTGTGTGGTGAGCGCTATTAAGCCCCAAGTGCTTCACAGAAGTTTATAATGTACAGCCGTAAAAACAAAAAAATAATTTTTTTTGTACAAAAATGATATTTTCGCCCCCAGTTTTTTATTTTCCCAAGGGTAACAGAAGAAATAGGACAAATTGCACAATAACTCTTGGGGTCCAGAGTACGCTGATACCCCATATGTGGGGATAAACTACTGTTTGGACGCATGGCAGAGCTCAGAAGTGAAGGAGCACCGTTTGACTTTTTCAACGCAGAATTGGCTGGAATTGAGATCAGACGCCATGTCACATTTGGAGAGCCCCTGATGTGCCTAAACAGCGGAAACCCCCCAATTCTAACTCCAACCCTAACCCCAACACACCCCTAACCCTAGTCCCAACCCTAACCACAACCTAACTCTAACACACCCCTAATCCCAACCCTAACCCTAATCCTAACTTTAGCGCCAACCCTAACCCTAACTTTAGCCGCAACCCTAACCCTAACCCTAATGGGAAAATGGAAATAAATACATTTTTTTAATTTTATTATTTTTCCCTAACTAAGGGGGTGATAAAGGGGGGTTTGATTTACTATTTATAGCGGGTTTTTATGATTGGCAGCTGTCACGCTAAAAGACGCTTTTTATTGCAAAAATAGTTTTTTGCATCGCCACATTTTGAGAGCTATAATTTTTGCATATTTTGGCCCACAGAGTCATGTGAGGTCTTATTTTTTGCGGTACGAGTTGACGTTTTTATTTGTACCATTTTTGAGCAGGTGACATTTTTGATCGCTTTTTATTTCGATTTTTGGGAGGTTAGAATGAACAAAAATCAGCAATTCATGAATTTCTTTTGGGGTGGCGTTTTTATTGTTCCGCGTGTGGTAAAATTGATAAAGCAGTTTTATTCTTCGGGTCAGTACGATTATGGCGATACCTCATTTATATCATTTTTTTATGTTTTGGCGCTTTTATAGAATAAAAACAATTTTATATAAAAAATAATTATTTTTGCATCGCTTTATTCTGCGAGCTATAACTTTTTTATTTTTTCGCTGATGATGCTGTATGGTGGCTCGTTTTCTGCGGGACAAGATGACGTTTTCAGCGGTACCATGTTTATTTATATCGGTCTTTTTGATCGCGCGTTATTCCACTTTTTGTTCGGCGGTATGATGATAAAGCATTGATTTTTTGCTTCGTTTTTTTTTTTTTTTTTTAAGGGGTTCACTAAAGGGGTTAACTAGTGGGACAGTTTTATAGGGGGGGTCGTTTCGGACGCGGCAATACCAAATATGTGTACTTTTATTGTTTTGTTTTTTTTATTTACAGGAAGAAATGAATTTATTGGGGAATATATATATTTTTTTTATTTATTTTCGATTTTTTTTTATAACATGTTTATTTTTATTTTTTTAACTTTTTTACTTTGTCCCAGGGTGGAACATCACTGTATTTTATCAAATCGCTGGTGTGACAGTGTGAACAGCACACTGTCACACCAGCGATCGCTCAGGCAGTGCAGCAGGCTTCTCAGTGCCTGCTCTCAGCAGGCACTGAGGAAGCCGCCTCCCTCCAGGACCCCGGCGCCATCTTGGATCCGGGTCCTGGGAATGAGGAAGCCCTCAGAATAGCGCGATCACATCGCGCTGGTCTGAGGGTCTCAGGGGGGCGCGCAGGGAGCCCCCACCCTGCGCGATCCTCCCTGTGCCCCCAGTACACCGCGATCATGTTTGATTGCGGTGTGCTAGGGGTTAATGTGCCGGGAGCGGTCCGTGACCGCTCCTGACACACAGTCACGGGTGTCAGCTGTGATAATCAGCTGACACCCGGCGGCGATTAGCTGCGCTCCCCTCAGGAGCGCAGCTGATCGCCTATGACGTACTATCCCGTCCATGGGCAGAATGGCACGGGTTTTATGGACGGGATAGTACGTCTAATGTCAGAGAGGGGTTAAGTAGGTCTTGATTATGAATCACTCCCAGGAATCTAGAGTCAGGAAGAATAGTCTTAGGAGGAGTAAGTGGACGTGTCTCTGCTGAATGAATCCTAGAGAGTGCATCAGCCTTTCCATTGCGCGATCCTGGTCTATAAGAAATTACTAAATTAAATTGGTTTAGGAAAAGATTCCAGCGAGCCTGGCGAGGAGTCAGGCACTTAGCCGACCTGATAAATTCAAGGTTACGATGGTCTGTCAGGACGACTATTTGCTGTGCAGCTCCCTGAAGAAGGTGTCTCCATTCCTTGAAGGCGGCAATAATGGTCAACAATTCTCTATTGCCCACATCGTAGTTCCTCTCAGCCGAAGACAACTGCTGGGAAAAGAAGGCACAGGGATGCAAGACATTCTTCTCACCTGTTCTCTGAGAGAGTATAGCTCCAACGGCACAGTCTGAAGCATCCACCTCTATTATGAAGGCAAGCTCGGGGTTGGGATGTACTAAGCTAGGTGCGGTGGTAAATTTATCCTTTAAACAGGAAAATGCTTCCTGCGCTTGCGGGGTCCAGGAGAACCTAGACTGTTTCCGGGTAAGTTGGGTGATAGGTGACACTACCTCAGAGAAATTCCTAATGAAACATCTATAGAAGTTGGCAAACCCGATGAAGCGCTGCACCTCCTTCACATTTCTAGGAATTGGTCAATCCTTGATGGCTTGGGTCTTGCTTCCATCCATACTAATCCCTTGTGTAGATAGTACATACCCCAGAAATTGAATTTCGGTCCTATGGAATTCACATTTTCAAGTTTGATGTAGAGATGGTTTTGTCTTAGGCGTTCTAAGACCATTCTCACATGTCCATGATGTTCCTCTGTGGAGTTAGAAAAAATTAGAATATCATCCAGATAAATCACCACAAATGTATCTAGGAGATCCCTGAAGATGTCATTCACCAAGTGTTGGAAAGTGGCTGGGGCGGTATTCAGACCAAAAGGCATAACTAGATATTCAAAGTGTCCATAGCGTGACCTGAATGCAGTCTTCCATTCATCCCCAGGTCTAATACGGACCAAGTTATAGGCCCCACGGAGATCCAGTTTAGAGAAAATTTTGGCATGCCGCACTCTCTCCAACAACTCAGGGATTAAAGGCAATGGATAACGGTTTCTAATAGTAACCTTATTGAGTTCCCTATAGTCTATGCAGGGTCTCAGAGATCCATCTTTCTTCTTCACAAAGAAGATGGGTGCACCTGCAGGAGATGAAGAGGGGCGTATGAAGCCTTTGGCTAGATTTTCATCTATGTAGTCCTTCAAAGCTTTTAGCTCGGGCCCCGCTAGGGGGTAGATCTTACCAAAAGGTATCTCGGCTCCAGGCAATAATTCGATTGGACAATCATATGGACGGTGAGGAGGAAGCTGATCAGCGTTCTTCTTGTCACATAAATCCACATAGTCCTGGTATACAGCTGGTAGTTCAGGGACTGACATGGTTCCTTTAGGAACAGAGCAAGCTGAAACTCCTTGACTCATCTGTTTCTCCGGAAAGTGTAATTCCTTGGTCTCCCAGTTAATCGTAGGATTCTGCGCCTGTAGCCATGGTAGCCCTAGAATAATGGGAAAGTGGGGAGAAGAGATAAGCATAAAAGACATTTTCTCCTGATGATCTTTACCATAAGGACCCTCAAAGGCTCTGTTTTCTGATCCACTGGTCCAGAGGTCAGCAGGGAGCCATCCACAGTCTCCATCTGTACTGGAGTAGCCTTCTTCACTGAACGTATCCCCTGTTTCAGAGCAAAGGAGATATCCATAAAATTTCCACTTGCTCCTGAGTCGATCATAGCAGAGCTAGACACCCAGACTGAGTCAACACAGAGTTTGATGGAAAGGAAGCAATGAGAATTGTTTCTTTTACAACTCAGCTGGGACACCGCTGAGGAAACTTGAAAAATTGCAGCGTTTATACCGTCATTGTCCCCAGAACTAACAGAGTTTAAGTCCGAAAAATCAAGATCTCTTGCAGCAGATCTCTCTGGAATCTGAGGCTCGGACATGACAGAGCTCCTCTCGCAACACTCACAGTGAATGACTGCTACAGTAGCCTTACGAGAACGGCTGGGGCAGTTTATAATGAAGTGCCCTGACTTACCACAGTAAAAACATAGATTTTCCTTTATACGATGTTCTTTGCGTGCATCACTAACCCGTCTTTGTAAAGAGTCCACCTGCATGGGTTCAGGTTCTGGTTCCCTTGTGATCCTACTCAAAGGTTCCTTAGCTGAGGAGGGAGGTAGGAAAAGGTTAGTGCGATTATTTTCGAACCATCTCTCTTGTCTGCGTTCAGTGAGACGAGCATCGATACGGATACAATAGTTAATAAAGTCACCTAACGCAGTGGGAGGGTCGGCACGAGCAAGTTCATCCTTAATCAGTGGAGACAACCCTTTCCGAAAAATAGATTTTTTGGCGGAAGTGTCCCAAGTGGTATCAAGAGCCCATCTCCTGAAATCCAAGGCATATTCGGCTACTGAACGCTTACCTTGGCGCAAAGTTAACATGGCTGCTTCAGCTGTTGCACCTCGATTGGGGTCATCAAACACCTGCCCCATGGCTGAAATAAAAGCATCAAGGTGATTCAAACAATCATCCTCAGTCTCAATCAGAGGGTTTGCCCACATCAAAGCCTTATTGGTAAGCAACATGATTATAGTAAGCACTTTGGATCGTTCAGTGGGAAATTGTGAAGCATGTGCAGAGAAAAATAGATTGCATTGGTTAATAAATCCCCTGAATTTCTCACGTTCACCGCCAAAACGAAAAGGAGGTAACTTGGGGATCCCAGAACTCGGGGTTATGGCAGGAGCCTGGACTCGTTCCTCTAGAGCCTCAATCCTGGCTCGTAATTCCTGGGTAGTTTGTCCAAACACTTGAAAATTATGATTAGTGAGGTCCTGTAGGCTTGCAAAACGGGTCTTTATAGTCTGTATATCTGCAAGGATTGTATCAGTCACTCCACAAAGCTCCTTTATGCGGGCCTCCATCTTCCAGATCTTTTAAGGCAGAAGTGCTGGAAGGAGAAGAGAAAAGGAGAAAAAAAAAAAAAAACAATAGTGTTTACCTGTGGTAACACTCCAGAGTAACATTTAAGGGAATGCGCTCACCTGGAATGGTTGTGTGAAGTCACAACCACTGTCATCACAGAAGGTATTAAACGGACATCTGATATCCACAGTCACAGCAGACACGGCTTTCCCAGACCCAGCAGACACTAAACATTGGCTCCTGAATCTTGTCATGTATAGTGTACAGTTCCTATAGCGTCTTGTGCTTGGGTGCGAGGAAAACACATGAGACACAGGTTGATATGAAATGACTTGTATTTAGTGTTGAGCGATACGATAATGTAAATATCGGCTATCGGCCGATATTAGCTCTATCGGCCTTTCGATAATTCGTTTCGATATTTTCGTCTTATCGAATACCGGAATCGGATTTGTCACTGTCACTGTGAGTGTCCGTCGGTCGGGTCTGTCAGGAGTCAGCGGCACTTACCTGGCAGAAGATCTCCGGCGGTCACGGCCTGGACTGCTTCATGGCCGCCATCATCTTTCCCCGGCGGTCACATGCAGTTTCTCGCGATAACTGCAGTGACTGCTGGGTAATCCCGGCCGTAAAGCAGTCAGTCCGATGACGTCACCGCCGGGGAAGCAGGTAATCAGCTGTGCTGCGCCGGGATGACAGGCTCTGACTGTCATTCTGATGTAGCAGAGCTGGATCGTCGTGGGACACTCGTTACTATGGACTGCGTCGGTCAGGTGGTATACTTTTTTTTTTTTTTTCATTTTTTTACAGGAGATCGATGGCGTCGCAGGATGAGACTGTAATAAAAGTAATGAAAACTGTGTTTTTTTTTTTTTATTAAATTAAAAAACTTTTTTATGAACATTCACCCGTCCGGGTACATAAACAATTTAACTATTTACATACAGTGACCCTGTCCGGGTTATTTATAATTCTTTGGCAGGGGTGTTCCAGGTACCACCTGGTACTCTTCTGATGCTTGCCAAACATCCGAGGCACCAAAGACCACCAGGACCTGATGACGTCGTGTGGCCTGTACAGTCAAGTCGTGACCCGCTATCTGGGTCTGTGTGGCCACCTCTTTCATCTCCCTCCGGGTCTGGAGCCCTATGTCACGGACTGTACGAACCCCAGGGGGCCTAACAGGCGCCGGGTACGGGCCAGCTATAGTTATCATGTCCATAGCTGGGGCTGCTGAGGAGACCACTGAGGGAGGCTGGGGAGATTTACGGCGTGGGGTGGGCACTTTTGCAGAGGCCTGGATGTGGGAGGCTGAAGGCTCCGAGGGTCTCACAGGTTCCTGACACTCTGGGGAGTAGGGGTCGTACCTGGTAACATTTAGGGCGTACCATCCATTGTAACCCCAGTGTCGGGTGTAAGTCACCAAGTCTCCTGGCAACAGGTCCCTCCCCGGGTGTCCTTCTGGGAGGTGAGCCTCCACGTCCCGCCGGTTCACAAAAACTTCTAAATAAAGTCCAGGCTCCTGGATGAAGCCCCAACCACCTTTCAATTTAAAACTCCGTACTGCACCCTTACGCCGCGGCTCCCTCAGGGTTCCTTTATCTTTTCTCATCCGGTCCTTATCTGCCCGGTCCTTCTCCAGCTGACGTTGGCGAAGTTTTTGGGATTCTCGCTGCTCCCTTTGTCGCTCTGCTTCTCTCTCCCAACGTCTCCACTCTTCCTCCTGACGCCGGTTGAAATTCTCCTCCACCAGCAGCTCCATGTCTCCACCATCAAACTGCAGCTTACAGTGTCCGGTTTGCGGCAGCTCTCCTGGCGCCCCCAGTCCTGGCGGCGCTCACCTGCGGAGGAAGCAGCCGGCTCTGGAACAGATGACAGTCGGGGCTCCGGTACAGGCAGGTAGTGCTCTGGTGCCTGCGCGGCCTCCTCCATGAGGACGGGTGTCGCTTCTTCTGTCTCAGCGACGGGGGCAGACAGCGGGATCTGGGGTGCTGCCGGTGCAGCGTTTTTTGCACGAACGGGTGCCTCCACTGCGACAACGTCAACCGGATCACATTGTAAGGGCTGGGATGCCCGCACGGACTCCTCTACTAGAACGGGTGCCTCACCTTCCGGTACAGACACTTCAGGTAAGAGGGATTGGCGCCGCTCCAAGTTTAGTTTTAGGGCACGCCAGCTGGCTTCCATCCTGGCGACCTCCTCCTGGTGCCGGGCCAGGCCTCTTAGGGTATCCTCCGCTTCTTGCAGCGTAGGAGGGTTTCCAGGCCGGGTGCCCAACGGTGGTTCCGTGGCGATCGGGTCGCTTCCATGGGGGGAGAGCTCTGACTGCTCCATCCCTTCACACTTCTGCTCGTGTCCATTAGCCATCTCTGCCAAGTCACATGTGTCATTAGCATCTGGAGAGGGCCCCTCTTTTGTAGTGAGGCGGGACCTTCGTGTTAGTTTCCGCACACTGAGGAGGATGAGGAGGCGGAACTCAAGAGCTGTGGGGCACGATCTTACATTGCAGTACCATTTAGAGCCATCGTTTTCGCGTCACTGAGTGATGTGTGTACACCCATGAAGAGCACGCCCTTCTTCTTCACCAGTGCCTCGTCGTGACGCAGATATGGCGGAAAAATGGCAAATACATTCTCTGATGATTTTAGCAATTCTCAAGCACAAAACCAGTTCAATTCAGGCACACAGGACTCGCTTATAGCGAGCTACAGAATCCTGTTCGTGACGCCCAAGTTGAGTCGCACAGAGCCAGAGGTTTTTGGGGTACTCGGCACCGAGCCCGTCGACTTCTATGGGTATGTCACGGCTTTACCCGGCAATTGAATCAGAGTCTATTTTACTATGTAGAAGTGTATAAACTATAAATATATGTATATATATATGTCACAATGACATGTATATATATATATATATATATATATATATATGTATTCTATGTGTGTATATTTAGTGTTTACAAGGAAATAAAGGTTTTTTTTAGTTGCGATATTTTGTTCCCATAGACTTACATTGGACTTCCGGTATCGAAATCGGATATCGACGATATTTAGTGCTATCGGCGATACAATTTCGATACGATATTTTTAGATATCGAGCACTATCGCTCAACACTACTTGTATTACTTCATACAAGCATGCAGAAAAGGTCACACAGTTTGCAGGAACAGAGGCAGGAGACACAGCAGGCCAGAGTAACTTCAAGCTCTACAATAACTCTCCAAAGCAGGTTCAGGATCTCTTCTCTGTACCGTAATTCCTCTGCAAACATGGATTCACCAGACAGCAGGTTTCCAGAGTCCAAAAGTGTTCCAAAGTTCCTCAGTAGGAAATAGCTGGAGTCCAAAATCCTAGGTTTCCAGGAGTCAGGTCACAGGCTGACTGAAGCTTGATTCAGGAGCACTGATTGTTCAGCTGAGGCTGCTTAAGAAGCAAGAGGAGAGAATCAGGGCGGGAACATGAAAGCTGGAACCTCCATATTAACTGAGGGCAAGATAGCTGCAGCAAGACAGAAAGCAAAATGGCCGACGGAAAACTGAGTTTCAAGGAACATGTCAAAAGAGACAAAGAACCTTACACAGAGAGAGTGAAGGCCAAGAAAGGAACACACTGAAAGGGTGTCTTAGGAAGTGCGACTAATCTACCTGGGGGTTGCTGGACCACTCGCACGGAGGACACAGTGCCAAGCGGGCATCTGTACTGTATGCAACAGACTGTGAGTAAAATCCCTGAAACTGCACTTTGTTATGATTTGGTAGCTGAGGAGTGCAGGTAAAAAAGGCAATACACCAGAGCAGTTGGAATCTATGAGATTGCAGTACCCTGACTAACCACCACAACTAGAGGCAGCCGTGGAGCGTTCCTACGTTGGTCCTAGACGCCTCGTCACAGCCTGAGAAACTAACTATACCTAAAGATAGAAAGAGGAAAGCTATCTGCCCCGGAGCAGATCCCCAAAGAACATAGAAAGCTACCAAACATGTAATGGCGGTTAGACAAGAAGAAATACTGACACAGACAGAAAATAGTATGAGCAAACGTTGGGGCCCAAACTATCTAAATAGAAAAGGATAGGAAGGACACTTACTGCAATCCCAAAAAAAAACCCTGAAAAGCACCAACTCTACTAATTTCAAAAACACCTGAGATCACACGACCTCTACCACCTAAATTAGTTCTCTGGTGTAACAAAATCAAAACAGCAGCCACTGAAAAAACTGGAAAAAGCAAATGTACAAAACATCAGTGGCTGAACTAAACTGAGATGGCAAAAGCCCCCGGAGGGGACCCAGAAGGCCCCCACAGAAGTGCAGGACAAAATGCAAAAATCAAGCACAAAAACAAAAAGAAGAAAATGTCTTATCTGTTAGCAGGAGATGCAGACACGACACAGCAGGCTACAAAGGAAACAGGAATCAAGGATTGAGAACAGAACAATTGATCACCGGCAACCCTGATGGGAAGGCGACTCCCTTAAATAAGACCAGTCAGTAACACCTGATTCCCAATCCTCACAATCTTCACTGGACAGTCCAGTACCGCTTGTAACCACCAGAGGGAGCCCCCGCTCAGAACTCACCTCAAGTCCATTCACAACACACTTGGACTGTCTGTCACGCGGTCTTATGATATGTGTACGATGTCAGTAAACTATTCTTAAAAGAACAACACTCTATACAACATATAGATTAGCAACATCAGCATGTAAATATAGAATAGATTTACCTGACACGATATCCGTTGAACTCAGGGTTAATCTTGAGGACTTGATACACTGTCACAGGAAAGAGGAGGACCGGGGTCTAACCTGACCCTAAACTGGGGTCCTAACTAATCCCTCACCTTGGAGGTACTGATAATGGTTCAGAGGTCCAAGTCTCCAGCCTAACCCTGTCTCCTATCAGTCCCTGAACCCTGTAATCAGTCCTAAGAAGGATACTGATTACCACCAAAGGGATATGGGCTGATCTCTGCTAAATACACAGATTAGACATATAAGACAGACTGGAGAAAACACAGACTTGCATACACACTCAAACACAGAAGGAACATAAATGATCTGGGATATTAAACTCTAAGCAAGGTGAGCTTAAAACAACTAAGGAGCTCTTTAACTTAAGTCTATACAGATACAATCCTATCTGTGGTCTGCATGAAGAATTTCACTGGCAACTCCCAACACAGACAACCAGAGATTTAAAGGAAACCAATCAACAAATAATTAATTGCAGCCGGGAGAAACTGCACCCAGTCCCAGAACTGAGCACAGACAGAATTAACTCCCTAACTGCCAAACACAAAGAAACAGCAACTCAGCTGTGAGAAGTCAGAATGTGCAACCGCGACGATCTTCGTGGCGATGCACACATGACAGTACCCCCCCTTCTACGAGGGGCCTCCGGACCCTCAGGGCCAGGTTTGCCCGGTGAGTTCTGTGGAAGGTCCGCACCAAACGATCTGCGTTAATGTCAGACGCAGGAACCCACGTCCTCTCCTCTGGACCATACCCCTTCCAATGCACCAAGTACTGAAGGGACCGGCGATTCAGACGTGAGTCAATGATCTTTGACACTTGAAACTCCAAGTTACCATTGACCACCACTGGAGGAGGGGTAGAGGTGATGGTATGACTGGTGCCACGTACCTCTTAAGTAATGACTTGTGGAACACATTATGAATTTTAAACGTAGGAGGGAGGTCCAGACGAAATGCCACAGGATTAATTATGGAACTGATCCTGTACGGCCCGATGAATCTGGGGCCCAGCTTCCAGGAGGGAACTTTAAGTTTTATATTCCTGGTAGACAACCATACCAGATCGTTCACATTAAGATCTGGACCAGAAACTCTCCTCCTATCAGCCATACGTTTATAACGGTTCCCCATAGCACTCAGATTATTCAATACACCTCTCCACACTGAAGCAAGTGACGACGAGAAACGCTCCTCCTCAGGAACCCCAGAAGGGCCCCCCCCATTGAATGTACAAAACTGGGGGTGAAAACCATATGCCCCAAAAAACGGGGACTTACCAGTGGACTCGCTCCGCCTGTTGTTAAGAGCAAACTCTGCCAGAGGCAAGAAAGAAGACCAGTCCTCCTGGTTCTCTGAGACAAAACACCGAAGATAAGTCTCTAGGCTTTGATTCAGACGCTCTGTCTGACCATTGGTCTGCGGATGAAAAGCCGAGGAAAATGACAATTGCATCCCCCGACGTAAACAAAATGCCCTCCAAAACTTGGACACAAACTGAGACCCCCTATCTGACACCACATCAGAAGGCAACCCATGAAGTCTCACAATCTCCCCAATGAACACCTGCGCCAGAGTTTTAGCATTAGGGAGGGCAGGAAGAGCAATGAAATGTGCCATCTTACTGAACCTGTCAACAACCACCAGTATGACAGTCTTCCCTGACGACTGAGGAAGGTCCGTGATGAAGTCCATAGACAAATGAGTCCATGGACGCTCCGGAAGTTTCAAGGGTAAGAGGGTCCCAGACGGACGGGTATGAGGGGTCTTAGAGCGAGCACAAACCCCACAGGACGCGACAAAAGTTAAAACATCTTTATTAACGTTAGGCCACCAAAACCGGCGAGAAAGGAGATCTAAAGTAGCCTTACTCCCTGGATGTCCTGCTAAAGCAGAATTATGATGTGCCTCAATAACCTTTTGTCTCAACTGATTTGGGACAAACAGTCTCCCTGGAGGTCCTGCAGGGGCGTCCCCCTGAGCCTCTAACACCTCCTCCTCAAGCTCAGAACATACAGCCGACACTACCACCCCCTCCTGAAGGATAGGAATCGGGTCATCCATTCTCCCGGCCCCTGGGAAACTGCGAGACAAGGCATCCGCCTTAACATTCTTAGATCCAGGGCGATAAGTGACAACAAAATTAAACCTGGTAAAAAACAACGACCATCGAGCTTGTCTGGAATTCAGACGCTTAGCAGATTCCAAATACAGCAGGTTCTTGTGATCAGTAATGACGGTGACCGGGTGGACTGCCCCTCCAAAAAGTGACGCCATTCTTCAAAAGCCAACTTAATGGCCAAAAGTTCCCTATTGCCGATATCATAATTCCTTTCAGCGGACGACAATTTTTTAGAAAAGAAAGCGCACGGATGCCATTTACCAGGGGACGGACCCTGGGACAATATTGCACCCACCCCTACGTCAGACGCGTCCACCTCCACAACGAACGGCTGTGATGCATCTGGTTGGATGAGAACGGGTGCCGAAGCAAAACATTTTTTCAAAGAGGAAAAAGCTTGGCAAGCTTTGTCCGACCATTTAGAAAAATCCGTCCCTTTTCTTGTCATGTCAGTGAGAGGTTTGACAACAGATGAGAAATTACAAATAAATTTCCGGTAGTAGTTAGCAAACCCCAGAAAACGCTGCAGAGCCTTAAGATCCTCTGGCTGATCCCATTCAAGCACTGCTCTCACCTTTTCAGGGTCCATACGGAAACCGGAGGCTGACACCAAGAACCCCAAAAACTGAAGTTCCTGTACGGCGAATACACACTTTTCCAGTTTGGCGTATAGTTTATTGTCTCGCAAGATCTGCAACACCTGTCTCACATGCTCCTGGTGAGACACAAGATCTGGTGAGTAAATTAAAATGTCATCCAAATATACGACCACAAACAGCCCCACCAGATGACGAAAAATGTCATTAACAAAATGTTGGAATACTGCTGGTGCAGTAGTCAGACCAAAAGGCATGACAAGGTTCTCATAATGTCCCTCCGGCGTGTTAAACGCCGTTTTCCACTCATCCCCTCTTTTATCCTAATCAGATTATACGCCCCCCTGAGATCCAATTTAGAGAACCATTTGGCGCCAACAATTTGATTGAAGAGATCAGGAATCAGAGGGAGTGGATACGGATCTCGAACAGTAATCCGATTAAGTTCGCGGAAATCCAAGCAAGGGCGTAGGCCTCCATCTTTTTTCTTCACAAAGAAGAACCCCGCGGCCACTGGGGAAGATGAAGGTCTAATATGCCCTTTGGCCAGACTTTCCGAAATATAATCTTTCATAGCCTGCCTCTCAGGACCAGAAAGGTTATATAACCTAGCTTTAGGTAACTTAGCATCAGGAAGTAAATTAATAGAGCAGTCATACACGCGATGAGGAGGCAACTCCTGACACCCCTCCTCAGAGAACACATCCCCAAAGTCCTCCAAAAAAGGAGGCAAAGTACTAGGCACGACCGCACTGATGACTGTGTTCATGCAGTTACTTTTGCAAAACTCCCCCCATTGGCTTATATCTCTGGACTGCCAATTAATCACAGGGTTATGTTTAACCAACCAAGGAAGTCCCAACACAATAGGAGTAGGTAGACCCTCCAACACATAACAAGATAATAGTTCCCTATGTATTGCCCCTACCCGAAGGTCAATGTTATGAACCTCATGAACAAAGCTACCTTGGCCGAGAGGCCTGGCGTCAATGGAGAATATAGGGATCGGTTTGACCAATACACTCAGATGCATACCTTGAGCCTGAGCAAACTGAGCGTCAACCAGATTAGCCCCGGACCCACTATCAAGAAGAACAGAAAATCTCTCCACTCTCGTACCAACCACCACCTCCACTGGTACAAGGAACTGAGAAGAACTAGCGGACGAAATACATACTCCCAGGTTGTCGTCCACCACACACAACCTGGGATTAACAGTTTTCCGGCGACTTTTTGCTCAACAAGGCACGGGATGGACATCCCCCAACAAAATGTCCCTCTTTCCGCGAAGAAACACCTTCTAGTCCTGCGGCGTACCGCCAATCCCCTCCTACGAAATGATGTCCCTCCCAACTGCATAGGCTCCTCCGAACAGACAAGGGGAACCTCAACATAAGGGACTTTAGTAGTAAGTGGAGTAACAACAGGGGCGGAGTTACCTCGCACCTCTCCCGGAGCCGTCTATCAGTACGGATAGCTAGGGCCATAGCAGCCTCCAGTGATGGAGGAGAATCATACTGAGCCAAAACGTCCTTTAATTTGTCAGAAAGCCCATGACAAAACTGGCTCCTAAGAGCTGGGTCATTCCACTGAGTATCTGTGGCCCATCTACGGAACTCAGAAGCAAATTCCTCCGCCGGACGATCTCCCTGCTGTATCTTACGTAATTTTGTCTCAGCAAGAGAGACCCGATCTGGGTCATCATATACCAAACCCAGGGCAGTAAAAAATCGATCTACTGACTGCAGAGCCGGGGATCCCGGAGGAAGGGAGAAGGCCCAGGATTGAGGGTCCCCTTGTAGGAGCGAGATAACAATTCCCACTCTCTGCTCTTCACTCCCTGATGATCGAGGCCGAAGCCGAAAATACAATTTACATGCTTCCCTGAAGGTAAAAAATTTGTCTCGCCCACCAGTGAACCTGTCCGGGAGAGCTACTTTAGGTTCAAATCTGGTTTGCTCCGAGGGAGACAAAACTTTGGACTTAATGTCCGTCAGCTCCATGGATAATCCCTGCAACTGCAGAGCCAGCTGGGCTACTGGATCCATGGCAACTGGAAATAATTTTATGGGCCAGTGAAAATGTCACGCGGTCTTATGATATGTGTACGATGTCAGTAAACTATTCTTAAAAGAACAACACTCTATACAACATATAGATTAGCAACATCAGCATGTAAATATAGAATAGATTTACCTGACACGATATCCGTTGAACTCAGGGTTAATCTTGAGGACTTGATACACTGTCACAGGAAAGAGGAGGACCGGGGGTCTAACCTGACCCTAAACTGGGGTCCTAACTAATCCCTCACCTTGGAGGTACTGATAATGGTTCAGAGGTCCAAGTCTCCAGCCTAACCCTGTCTCCTATCAGTCCCTGAACCCTGTAATCAGTCCTAAGAAGGATACTGATTACCACCAAAGGGATATGGGCTGATCTCTGCTAAATACACAGATTAGACATATAAGACAGACTGGAGAAAACACAGACTTGCATACACACTCAAACACAGAAGGAACATAAATGATCTGGGATATTAAACTCTAAGCAAGGTGAGCTTAAAACAACTAAGGAGCTCTTTAACTTAAGTCTATACAGATACAATCCTATCTGTGGTCTGCATGAAGAATTTCACTGGCAACTCCCAACACAGACAACCAGAGATTTAAAGGAAACCAATCAACAAATAATTAATTGCAGCCGGGAGAAACTGCACCCAGTCCCAGAACTGAGCACAGACAGAATTAACTCCCTAACTGCCAAACACAAAGAAACAGCAACTCAGCTGTGAGAAGTCAGAATGTGCAACCGCGACGATCTTCGTGGCGATGCACACATGACACTGTCTCCCTGATTATTCCAGCGTTGCACATCTCCCTGTTACACTCCTCAGCACCATTCCTAAAATATACACCATCTATCTGCCCTGGAAGGACACAGCCTCACCTCTAGGAGGTTTACCATCTAGCTGCACAACCCCTTCCCTTCCAGAGGACCTGCACAGCAGCGCTGGTCACCCTGGCCAGACATTACAGGTGGCGTTACGAATCACTATACGAACATTATCCCCTATAAATAAACCCTCCTTTTGGGTGAGCGCCCAGGGCCATGGACCGAGTCGTCGCCACCTTGACATCCCCCATAGAAATCAACGGGCTCGGGTCCGAGTACCCCACGGCCCTGGCGGGTGACTCACCATTCTTCCTGTACATATAATTATCCAAAATTCTAAAATAGAATGGTTGCTACCTCCTAGGGTCCCAGCCACTCTTACCTCCTCAACCATTTCCTCCCTGTTTATAAGGATTAGATCCAAGGTAGCAGATCCCCTTGTTTTCCCCCCTACCTTTTGGAAGATAAAGTTGTCAGCAAGAGAGGATAAGAATTTCCTGGACCTGTTAGTTTTGCCTGAGAGAGATTCCCAACAAATGTCTGGATAGTTGAAATCTCCCATGACAACTGTGTCATATTTTTTGGAGAACTTGGCCATTTGATGCATAAAGAGTTCATCCATATCTTCAGCTTGCATAGGTGGCCTGTAGTAAATGCCTACAATGGTGTCCTTTCCATTGTTCTGTCCTTTTATTCTTACCCAAACAGTTTCCACAGAACTCCCAGTCTCTGAAGCTTCAATCTCTGTGCAGATATACGCGTTTCTAACATACAATGCGACACCTCCTCCTCGTTTATCAAGTCTGTTTCTTGCAAATCAGTTGTATCCTTCTAGCCTTCTATTCCAATTATATGTATCGGATGTTTAATAAAGTCAGTTTTTTGAACCAAAAAAAGCTTTAAAAATGCAGCAAAAATACTGAGATAAATGACATTTCATTTTTTGCAGCATTATGTTCTATAGGTGAAATAAATGATAAAAGAATTTACACGATGTAGATTTTTAAAAACGCAATAGTTTTCCAATTCAGTCAGGAAAAAAAACACAAGCGTGTGTATGAGATTTCTGAACTTAATAATAATAATATACCGTATATACTCATGTATAAGCTGACCCGTGTATAAGCCGACCCCCCTAATTTTGCCAGAAAAAACTGGGAAAACTTATTGACTCGCGTATAAGCCTAGGGTGAAAAATGATTATGCCCCCATATGATGCTCCACAGATTATGCCCCCATATGCTCCACAGATTATGCCCAATATGCTCCACAGATTATGCCCCCATATGCTCCAGATTATGCCCCCATATATTCCACAGATTATGCCCCCATATGCTCCAGATTATGCCCCATATGTTCCACAGATTATGTCCCCATATGCTCCATATTATGCCCCATATGCTCCAGATTATGCCCCCATATGTTCCATATCTTATGCCCCTATATGCTCCATATTATGCCCGAAAACATATGCTAAAGATTATGCCCCATATGTTCCACAGCTTATGCCCCCATATGCTCCATATTATGCCCCATATGCTCCAGATTATGCCCCCATATGTTCCATATCTTATGCCCCCATAAGCTCCATATTATGCCCCCATATGCTCCAGATTATGCCCCCATATGCTGCACAATTATGCCCCATAGTATAGGCCTCATATGCTGCTGCAAAAAAAAAATGACATACTCACCTCTCGTCGCTGGGGGCCAGGTGCCGGTGTCCTGAGCAGGCGGTGACACCGGCGCGCTATGGGGGACAGGTGCCGGTGTCACCGCTCGCTCAGGACCCCGGCACCTGAGATATTTACCTGTCCTCTTTGCACCGTAGCGCTGCTCCCTCGGTCTGACTCCTCTGGCTGTGAATGATCTGGCAGGGGGCGTCATCGCGCCCTCTGCCTGATCATTCACAGCCAGAGGAGTCAGACCGAGGGAGCAGCGCTGCGGTGGACCGAGGGACAGGTAAATATCGCTATACTCACCCCTCCGCCGCGCGTCCCTGCAGCCTCTCATCTTCTCCCGGCGCTCTCCGCAGCGCTTCAGTCCTGCAGCGGTCACGTGCTGCCGCTCATTAAAGTCACGAATATGTGCATATTCATGACTTTAATGAGCGGTGCCATGTGACCGCTGCAGGAAGGAGCCAGAGATCGTGGGAGAAGCAGGGGGCTGCAGAGACCGCGCCGGCGGAGGGGTGAGTATGATCCGACACCCCCGCTCGCCCTCCCCGCCGACCCCGTATATGACCCGCGTATAAGCCGAGAGGGGGACTTTCAGCCCTAAAAAATGGGCTGAAAATCTTGGCTTATACATGGGTATATACGGTAATAATAATTGTATTTCTATAGCGCCAACATATTCCGCAGCACTTTACATTATAGAGGGGACTTGTACAGACAATAGACATTACAGCATAACAATAAACACAGATCAAAGTAGATACCAAGAGGAATGAGGGCCCTGCTCGCAAGCTTACAATCTATTTTGCAGGTACTGCAAAAAGCTGCTTTTATCCCCTTAACACATGGAAGTATTTTAGTTTTTAGCTTTTGTTTTTCGCTCCCCTTCTTCCCAGAGCCATAGCTTTCTTTATTTTTCCATTTGGTTGAGGCACCCCCGGTCATATGTATTAACAACCACTAGTCTATAAAGACAACCTTTTTTTTTCAAAAAAAAAATGTAAATGCATAATATACCTGAGGGAGGCCGTTGCAGGCTGAAACGCATTGTTTTATTTCAGTAAAGTGTTTTAATAAAAATTTTTTTACGAATTATCCTTATCAATATGGCCGTGTGGAGGGCTTGTTTTTTGCGAGACGATTTGTACTTTTGAACAACACCATTGGTTTTACCATGTCATGTACTAGAAAGCGTGAAAAAAATTCCAAGTGCAGTGAAATTGCTAGAAAAGTGTAAATACACACTTGTTTTTTGCATGGCTTTTTTACTAGGTTCACTAAATGCTAAAACTGACCTGCCATTATGATTCTCCAGCTCATTACGAGTTCATAGACACCAAATATGTCTAGGTTCTTTTTTATCTAAGTGGTGAAAAAAAATTCTAAACTTTGTTAAAAAAATAATTGTGCCATATTACGAAACACGTAGCGTCTCCATTTTTCATGATCTGGGATTGGGTGAAGGCTTATTTTTTGGGCGCCGAGCTGACGTTTTAATGATACCATTTTGGTGCAGATACGATCTTTCGATCGCCCGTTATTGCACTTTAATGCAATGTCGCTGCGACCAAAAAATGATAGTATTGCTACCTATCTTGCTAGGTTGCCTGTTGTGGAACCTAGGATTCCCATGCCAGATTTGTTTTTGGGGGATCGGGCTAAATTTCTGAATTTCAAAAATAACTGTAAGCTGATTTTTGCCTTAAAGCCTAAGTCCTCAGGTAACGCAGCACAGCAGGTTCAAATTGTCATCTCTCTCCTGCGCGGCGATCCTCAGGATTGGGCTTTTTCCCTGACACCTGGGGATCCTGTTTTGAATGATATTGATGCATTTTTTCTGGCTCTGGGGTTATTGTACGATGAACCTAATGTCACTGATCAAGCTGAAAAAACCTTGTTGGCATTAAATCAGGGTCTTGAAGACGCTGAGTTGTACTGTCAGAAATTCCGAAAGTGAGCAGTCCTGACCAAATGGAATGATGATGCTTTGGCAGCCCTTTTTCGGAAGGGGCTGTCAGAGAATGTAAAGGATGTTATGGTGGGATTCCCTGCTCCCTCTGGTCTCAATGATTCTATGTCATTGGCTATTCAAATTGACAGACGTTTGCGTGAGCACAGAGGTATGCGTGAGATAGTGTTGCCTTGTGAGCCAGCTTCTGAGCCCATGCAGTGTGATAGAGTGACTTCTGGGGCACAGCGTCATGAGTTTCGAAAGCGCAATGGGTTATGTTTGTACTGTGGTGATGCCTCTCATGCTATTTCAGTCTGCCCTAAGCGGGGAAGACATTTTGCACGCTCAGTTGTCTTGGATAGTGTTCAGACTAAATTTCTGTTGATGTTACCCTGATTTGCTCCCTGTCCACATTTTCTGCTCAGGCTTTTGTTGATTCAGGAGCAGCTATTAACCTGATGGATTTTGACTTTGCCAAACGCTGTGGGTTTCCCATGATACCCCTGCGGAAGTCTATTCCCCTACTGGGCATTGATTCTACCCCTTTGGCGGAGAATAAACCCCAGTTTTCTACTCAGGTGATAATGAGGGTTGAACCAGATCATCAGGAGAGTTGCAAATTTCTGGTGCTGTATAATCTGCATTACATTATTGTACTAGGTTTCTCTTGGTTACAGTCTCATAATCCTGTTTTGGATTGGAAATCTGTGTCTGTAACCAGTTGGGGCTGCCAATGTGTTAATGCCGACACTCCTGTTTTTCTGCCTCTCCCAAGTCTCAGATGTATTTAGTGAAAGTAAATCTGCATCTTTGCCCCCTCACAGGAGCTACGATTGCGCTATTGAATTAGTGCCTGGTGGTAAATTTCCTAAAGGTCGCCTTTTTAACTTGTCTGTGTGTAAGGTTCTATGTATATATTCCTGAAACTTAGTTTGTTCGTCAGCCATTTTACTTTCTGTCTTGCTGCAGCTATCTTGCCCTCAGTCAAAATGGAGTTTCCAGCTTGCATGTTCCCGCCCTGATTCTCTCCTTTGCTTCTTAAGCAGCCACAGCTGAGCAATCAGTGCTTCAGAATCTAGCCTGCAGTAAACCTGTGACTTGACTCCTGTAAGCCTTGGACCTTGTACTCCAGCTATTCCTACTGAGGAACTCTGAAGCACTTGTGGACTCTGAACCCTGCTCTTTGAAAGACCCACGTTTGCATGGACTTACGGTAACAGATAAGAAGATCCTGAATCTGTATTGGAGAGTGATTGCTGAGCTTGGATTACTCTGGCCTGCTGTGTCTCCTGTTTCTGTGTCTGCAAACTGTGTGACTATTTCTGCCAACTTGTATGAAGTAATACAGGACTTTTCTATATCAAACCTGTGACTCCTGTGTTTTCATCGCACCCAAGCACAAGACGCTATATGAACTGTACTACATACATTACAAGATTCTGAAGCCAAAACGTTAGTGTCTGCTGGGTCTGGAAGGCTGTGTCTGCTGTACTGTGGATATCAGACGTCCGGTTGTACTTTCTGTGATGACAGTGGTTGTGACTTCTCACAACCATTCCAGGTGAGCAATTCCCTTAAGTTTTTTCTTTTTGCAGTGTTACCACAGTAATCCTGTCTTAAAAGATCTGGAAAATGGAGGCCCGCATAAAGGAACTTTGCAGAGTGACTGATAATATCCTTGCAGATTTGCAGAATATAAAGACCCGTTTTACAAATCTACAGGACCTCAATAATCACAATTTGCAAGTGGTTGGACAGACTACCCAGGATTTGCGAGCCAGGATTGAGGTTCTAGAGGGGCGAGTCCAGGCTCCTGCCGTAGCCCCGAGTGCTGGGATTCCCAAGTTGCCCCCTTTTCGTTTTGGCGGTGAACGTGAGAAATTCAGGGGATTTATTAATCAATGCAATCTTTTTTTTTCTGCACATGCTTCACAATTTCCCACTGAACGATCTAAGGTGCTTACTATAATTATGTTGCTTACCAACAAGGCTTTAATGTGGGCAAACCCTCTGATTGAGACTGAGGATGATTGTTTGAATCACCTTGATGATTTTATTTCAGCCATGGGGCAAGTGTTTGATGACCCCAATCGAGGTGCAACAGCTGAAGCAGCCATGTTAGCTTTGCGCCAAGGTAAGCACTCGGTAGCTGAATATGCCTTGGATTTCAGGAGATGGGCCCTTGATACCACCTGGGACAGTTCCACCAAAAAATCTATTTTTCGAAAGGGGTTATCTCCACTGATTAAGGATGAACTTGCTCGTGCCGACCCTCCCACTGCGTTAGGTGACTTTATTAACTACTGCATCCGTATTGATACTCGTCTGACTGAACGCAGGCAAGAGAGATGGTTCGAAAGCAATCGTACTAACCTTTTCCTACCTTCCTCTCCAGCTAAGGAACCTTTGAGTAGGATTACACGGGAACCTGAACCTGAACCCATGCAGGTAGACTCTTTACAACGACGGGTTAGTGATGCACGCAAGGAACATCGTTTTAAGGAGAATCTATGTTTCTATTGTGGTAAGTCAGGGCACTTCATTATAAACTGCCCCAGCCGTTCTCGTAAGACTACTGCAGCACTCATTCATTGTGAGTGTTGCGAGAGGGGATCTGTCAGGTCCGAGCCTCAGGCTCCAGAGAGATCTGCAGCAACAGATCTTGATTTCTCGGACTTAAACTCCGTTACCTCTGAGGACGTTGACTGTGTAAACGCTGCCATTTTTCAAGTTTCCTCAGCGGTGTCCCAGCTGAGTTGTAAGAAAAACAATTCTCATTGCTTTCTTTCCATCAAACTCTGGGTTGACTCAGCTTGGGTGTCTAGCTCTGCTATGATCGACTCAGGGCAAGTGGAAATTTTATGGATGTCTCCTTTGCTCTGAAACAGGGAATACGTTCAGTGAAGAAGGCTACTCCAGTACAGATGGAAACTGTGGATGGCTCCCTGCTGACCTCTGGACCAGTGGATCAGGAAACAGAGCCTTTGAGGGTTCTTATGGGTAAAGATCATCAAGAGAAACTGTCCTTTATGCTTATCTCTTCTCCCCACTTTTCCATTATTCTAGGGCTACCATGGCTGCAGGCTCAGAATCCTACCATTAACTGGGAGACCAAGGAATTACACTTTCCAGAGAAACAGATGAGTCCAAAAGTTTCAGCTTGCTCTGTTCCTAAAGGAATCATGTCAGTCCCTGAACTACCAGCTGTATACCAGGACTATGTGGATTTATGTGACAAGAAGAACGCTGACCAGCTTCCTCCTCACCGTCCATATGATTGTCCATTTGAATTATTGCCTGGAGCAGAGATACCTTTTGGTAAGATCTACCCCCTGGCGGGGCCCGAGCTAAAGGCTTTAAAGGATTACATAGATGAAAATCTAGCCAAGGGCTTCATATGCCCCTCTTCATCTCCTGCAGGTGCACCCATCTTCTTTGTAAAGAAGAAAGATGGATCTCTGAGACCATGCGTAGACTATAGGGAACTCAATAAGGTTACTATTAGAAACCGTTATCCATTGCCTTTAATCCCTGAGTTATTGGAGAGAGTGCGACATGCCAAAATTTTTTCTAAACTAGATCTTCGTGGGGCCTATAACTTAGTCCGTATTAGACCTGGGGATGAATGGAAGACTGCATTCAGGTCACGCTATGGACACTTTGAATATCTAGTTATGCCTTTTGGTCTGAGTACCGCCCCAGCCACTTTCCAACACTTGGTGAATGACATCTTCAGGGATCTCCTAGATACATTCGTGGTAATTTATTTGGATGATATTCTAATTTTTTCTAACTCCACAGAGGAACATCATGGACATGTGAGAATGGTCTTGGAACGTCTAAGACAAAATCATCTTTACATCAAACTTGAAAAGTGTGAATTCCATAGGACCGAAATTCAATTTCTGGGGTATGTACTGTCTACACAAGGAATTAGTATGGATGGAAGCAAAACCCAAGCCATCAAGGATTGGCCAAGTCCTAGAAATGTGAAGGAGGTACAGCGCTTCATCGGGTTTGCCAACTTCTATAGACGTTTCATTAGAAATTTCTCTGAGGTAGTGTCACCTATCACTCAACTTACCCGGAAAGAGTCTAGGTTTTCCTGGACTCCCCAAGCCCAGGAAGCATTTTCCCGTCTAAAGGATAAATTTACCACTGCACCTATCCTAGTACATCCCAACCCCGAGCTTGCCTTCATAATAGAGGTGGATGCTTCAGACTGTGCAGTTGGAGCTATACTCTCTCAGAGAACAGGTGAGAAGAATGTCTTGCATCCCTGTGCCTTTTCCCAGCAGTTGTCTTCGGCTGAGAGGAACTACGATGTGGGCAATAGAGAGTTGTTGGCCATTATTGCCGCCTTCAAAGAATGGAGACACCTTCTTCAGGGAGCTGCACAGCAAATAGTCGTCCTGACAGACCATCGTAACCTTGAGTTTATCAGGTCGGCTAAGTGCCTGACTCCTCGCCAGGCTCGCTGGAATCTTTTCTTAAACCAATTTAATTTTATCATCTCTTATAGACCAGGATCGCGCAATGGAAAGGCTGATGCACTCTCTAGGATTTACTCAGCAGAGACACGTCCAATTACTCCTCCTAAGACTATTCTTCCTGACTCTAGATTCCTAGGAGTAATTCATAATCAAGACCTACTTAAGGACATCAAGGAAGCATACCATGCGGATTCCTTTTTGGCACAACCCCCAAGGGACGTAAGTCTTGTCTTTAAGAATGGTGTGTGGATTCAGGGACAACGTCTGTATATTCCTGAAACAGTCAGATTAAGAGTATTGCAACTCATTCACGATTCCAAGATAGCTGGGCATAGAGGAATTCTAAAGACACATTAATTTCTTTCTCGTTTCTTTTGGTGGCCCACTTGCAGGAAGGATGTTTTGAATTATGTCACTTCATGTGAGGTCTGTGCAAGATGCAAAACACCTCGCTCCTCACCAACTGGTCTGTTACAGCCTCTTCCCACCCCGTCCCGCCCGTGGGGATCCATTTCTATGGACTTCATTGTGGAGTTACCAACCTCTCAGGGGAAGAACACCATTCTAGTGGTGGTTGACCGTCTAACAAAGGCAGCTCATTTTATCCCTTGTGTCGGCTTACCCACTGCAAAACAGACATCAGATTTGATGATTAAAGATGTGTTTCGCTTACATGGAGTACCGGATGAGGTTATTTCGGATCGAGGGGTGCAATTCACTTCTAGGTTTTGGCAAAATTTCTGTGCAGCATTGGACATTAAAGTAAACCTTTCTTCTGCTTTTCATCCCCAGACTAATGGACAGACCGAACGAACCAATCAAACCCTGGAGCAGTATCTCCGCTGCTTTATCTGCCACCTACAGGATGATTGGGTGGATCTACTTCCATTAGCTGAGTTCTCGTATAACAACTCTCAGAGTGCCTCCACTAAACAGTCTCCTTTTTACTCTAATCTAGGTTATCATCCTAACATTCTACCACGATTTCCCATAGAAACGCCTTTACCAGCAGTGGCTGAAAGAATCACGTCTTTACAGAAGAATATGGATCTTCTAAAGGAAAATCTGGAATCGGCTCAAGAAAGGTACAAGAAAGCAGCAGATAAATTTCGTAAACCTGCACCAGCTTTCAAGGTAGGAGACTTGGTCTGGCTGTCAACCAGAAATCTTAAGTTAAGGATTCCATCGTCTAAGTTGGGACATAAGTACATTGGACCCTATAAAATCAGTAAAATTATAAGTGCCGTTGCTTGTCGTCTTCAACTGCCCAGAACTATGAGAATCCACCCTGTCTTTCATGTATCCCTACTAAAGGCTGCGACACCCAATACGTTTCCTGGACGTTCCTCTCCTTGCCCTGACCCAGTGCTAGTCGATGGTCAGGAAGAATTTGTGGTGGAAAGGATTTTAGATTCCAGGTTGTATAGAAATCAGTTACAATATCTGATTAAATGGCAGGGCTACCCAGTGGAGGACAACTCATGGGAACCGGTCAATAACGTTAATGCTCCTCGCTTGCTCCGTCAGTTTCATCAGAGGTACCCACACAAGCCTGGTCTGAGGTCATCCGGAGGTTGTCCTTAAGGGGGAGTAATGTAAGGTTCTATGTATATATTCCTGAAACTCAGTTTGTTCGTCAGCCATTTTACTTTCTGTCTTGCTGCAGCTATCTTGCCCTCAGTCAAAATGGAGTTTCCAGCTTGCATGTTCCCGCCCTGATTCTCTCCTTTGCTTCTTAAGCAGCCACAGCTGAGCAATCAGTGCTTCAGAATCTAGCCTGCAGTGAACCTGTGACTTGACTCCTGTAAGCCTTGGACCTTGTACTCCAGCTATTCCTACTGAGGAACTCTGAAGCACTTGTGGACTCTGAACCCTGCTCTTTGAAAGACCCACGTTTGCATGGACTTACGGTAACAGATAAGAAGATCCTGAATCTGTATTGGAGAGTGATTGCTGAGCTTGGATTACTCTGGCCTGCTGTGTCTCCTGTTTCTGTGTCTGCAAACTGTGTGACTATTTCTGCCAACTTGTATGAAGTAATACAGGACTTTTCTATATCAAACCTGTGACTCCTGTGTTTTCATCGCACCCAAGCACAAGACGCTATATGAACTGTACTACATACATTACACTGTGCCTGAACACGATGCTATGCGATCTTATATCAAGGAGTCATTGGAGAAGGGTCATATCAGACCATCCTCTTCACCTTTGGGTGCTGGTTTTTTCTTTGTGGCCAAAAAGGATGGTTCATTGATGCCGTGTATTGATTGTCGTCTCTTGAATAAGATCACTGTGAAGTATCAATATCCGTTACCATTGATATCTGACTTGTTTTCCAGGGTGAAAAGTGCTAGTTGGTTTACCAAGCTTGACCTCAGGGGGGCGTATAACCTTATTCGCATTAAGCACGGGGATGAATGGAAGACTGCGTTTAATACCCCAGAGGGGCATTTTGAGTACCTAGTGATGCCCTTTGGGCTCACTAATGCTCCTTCCGTCTTCCAATCCTTCATGAATGATATTTTCAGGGATTTTGTGGATACATTTCTGATTGTTTATTTGGATGATATCTTGATTTTTTCCAATGACTGGGACTCTCATGTGAAACATGTTCGGACTGTGTTCCAGATTTTGAGAGAGAATGCACTGTATGTGAAGGGATCAAAGTGTCTTTTTGGCGTACAGAAGGTCTCATTTCTGGGATTCATTTTGTCTCCGTCTGTTATTGAAATGGACCCGGTCAAGGTTCAGGCCATCTGTGATTGGGTCCAACCTACTTCATTAAAGGCTCTTCAGAGATTTTTGGGATTTGCCAATTTTTATCGTAAATTTATTGGTAATTTCTCCGGTATTGTTAAAACCATTGACTTTTTTTTGACCAAAAAGGGTTCCGATGTGGTGAATTGGCCTCCCGGGCAGTCTCTGCGTTTCAGGAACTTAAGCAGAAGATTCATTCTGCTCCTGTTTCTATGGCAAACCTGATGTTTCTCTACTATTTCAGGTGGAGGTTGATGCCTCTGAAATTGGGGCAGGTGCCGTTTTGTCCCAAAGAGATCCAGTGACCTTAAAAGTAACCTTGTGCCTTTTTCTCTCGAAAAATTTTCTCCAACTGAAAGTAATTATGACGTGGGTAATCGGGGGTTATTGGGCCCTGAAGTGGGCCTTTGAAGAGTGGAGACATTGGTGGAAGGAGCCAAACATCGGGTGGTGGTCCCCACGGACCATAAATTGGGTTTATCTCGAATCAGCCAAGCGACTTAATCCTAGACAGGCCCGGTGGGCCTTGTTTTTCACACGTTTTAATTTGTGGTTTCTTTTCTTTCCCGGCACTAAGAATGTTAAGGCGGATGCCCTCTCGAGGAGTTTCTTTGCGGACTCTCCTGAGTTATCTGATCCTTTCTGTTATTTTTAAAGAGGGTGTAGTTCTTTCCCCATCTCGTCCAATTTGAGACTGGCCTTGAAGGGGTGTCAGGGGGATAAACCTGAGCGCTGCCCTATTGGGAAATTGTTTGTCCCAGACCAGTGGAAGAAGAGTGTGATGTCTGAGATTCATTGTTTCCCCGTTGGCTGGCATCCCGGATTTTTGGTCCCAGAGACTTGGTGAGTCGGTCTTTTTGGTGGCCCACTTTGTCTCGTGCGTCAAAGGGGAATTTGTGCAGTCCTGTGGGGGCTTGCTCTCGCTCCCAAGCCTTGCTCTCGCTCTATTGGTTTGTTAATGCCTTACCTGTGCCCAAGAGGCCATGGACATATCTCATGGATTTCTTTTTCCCTTCTCCCTGTTTTTCAGGAAAGAC
>JARQOD010000003.1:573516254-573549166 GCA_033576555.1 Oophaga sylvatica | reverse complement strand
TCATATCAGACCATCCTCTTCACCTTTGGGTGCTGGTTTTTTCTTTGTGGCCAAAAAGGATGGTTCATTGATGCCGTGTATTGATTGTCGTCTCTTGAATAAGATCACTGTGAAGTATCAATATCCGTTACCATTGATATCTGACTTGTTTTCCAGGGTGAAAAGTGCTAGTTGGTTTACCAAGCTTGACCTCAGGGGGGCGTATAACCTTATTCGCATTAAGCACGGGGATGAATGGAAGACTGCGTTTAATACCCCAGAGGGGCATTTTGAGTACCTAGTGATGCCCTTTGGGCTCACTAATGCTCCTTCCGTCTTCCAATCCTTCATGAATGATATTTTCAGGGATTTTGTGGATACATTTCTGATTGTTTATTTGGATGATATCTTGATTTTTTCCAATGACTGGGACTCTCATGTGAAACATGTTCGGACTGTGTTCCAGATTTTGAGAGAGAATGCACTGTATGTGAAGGGATCAAAGTGTCTTTTTGGCGTACAGAAGGTCTCATTTCTGGGATTCATTTTGTCTCCGTCTGTTATTGAAATGGACCCGGTCAAGGTTCAGGCCATCTGTGATTGGGTCCAACCTACTTCATTAAAGGCTCTTCAGAGATTTTTGGGATTTGCCAATTTTTATCGTAAATTTATTGGTAATTTCTCCGGTATTGTTAAACCATTGACTTATTTGACCAAAAAGGGTTCCGATGTGGTGAATTGGCCTCCTGAGGCAGTCTCTGCGTTTCAGGAACTTAAGCAGAGATTCACTTCTGCTCCTGTTCTATGGCAGCCTGATGTTTCTCTACTATTTCAGGTGGAGGTTGATGCCTCTGAAATTGGGGCAGGTGCCGTTTTGTCCCAAAGAGATCCAGTGACCTCTAAGAGTAACCCTTGTGCCTTTTTCTCTCGAAAATTTTCTCCAACTGAACGTAATTATGACGTGGGTAATCGGGAGTTATTGGCCATGAAGTGGGCCTTTGAAGAGTGGAGACATTGGCTGGAAGGAGCCAAACATCGGGTGGTGGTCCTCACGGACCATAAGAATCTGGTTTATCTCGAATCAGCCAAGCGACTTAATCCTAGACAGGCCAGGTGGGCCTTGTTTTTCACACGTTTTAATTTTGTGGTTTCTTTTCTTCCTGGCACTAAGAATGTTAAGGCGGATGCCCTCTCGAGGAGTTTCTTTGCGGACTCTCCTGAGTTATCTGATCCTACTGTTATTTTGAAAGAGGGTGTAGTTCTTTCCGCCATCTCGTCCAATTTGAGACTGGCCTTGAAGGGTGTCAGGAGGATAAACCTGAGCGCTGCCCTATTGGGAAATTGTTTGTCCCAGACCAGTGGAAGAAGAGTGTGATGTCTGAGATTCATTGTTCCGCGTTGGCTGGTCATCCCGGGATTTTTGGTCCCAGAGACTTGGTGAGTCGGTCTTTTTGGTGGCCTACTTTGTCTCGTGACGTCAGGGAATTTGTGCAGTCCTGTGGGACTTGCTCTCGCTCCAAGCCTTGCTCTCGCTCTATTGGTTTGTTAATGCCATTACCTGTGCCCAAGAGGCCATGGACCCATATCTCTATGGATTTCATTTCCTTCCTCCCTGTTTCTCAGAGAATGACCTTTATCTGGGTAATCTGTGATAGGTTTTCCAAGATGATACATCTTGTGCCATTACCTAAGTTGACTTCCTCCTTCGAATTGGTGCCTTTGTTCCTTCAGCACGTGGTTCGGTTACATGGCATTCCGGAGAACATTGTGTCTGACAGAGGAGTCCAGTTTGTTTCCAGATTTTGGAGGACATTTTGTTCTAAACTTGGTGTTCAATTATCTTTCTCCTCTGCTTTTCATCCTCAGACCAATGGACAAACTGAGAGAACAAACCAGACCTTGGAGACTTATTTGAGATGTTTTGTGTCTGCTGATCAAGATGACTGGGTCTCTTTTTTGCCTTTGGCTGAGTTTGCTCTTAATAATAGGGCTAGCTCTGCCACCTTGATGTCTCCATTTTTCTGCAATTTTGGGTTTCACCCTCGATTTTCTTCAGGACAGGCGGAGGCTTCTGTCTGTCCGGGTGTTGACTCTGTTGTGGAGCAAATGCAGCAGATTTGGAACCAGGTAGTGGAGAGGTTGTCTCTCTCTCAGGAGAAGGCCCAACGGTTTGCCAACCGGCATAGGACTGATGGTCCTCGGTTTAAAGTGGGGGACTTGGTTTAGTTGTCCTCAAGAAATATCCCTATGAGGGTTGCATCTCCAAAGTTTAAGCCCAGGTTCATTGGACCTTATAAGATCATGGAGATTCTTAATCCTGTTTCCTTCCGTTTGCTTCTTCCAGGGACATTTAAGATCCATAACGTGTTCCACAAGTCCTTATTGAAGAGGTCTGTCGAGCCAGTGGTTCCTATGGCTGCACGTCCTGACCCTGTTTTGGTTGAGGGCAATCTGGAGTATGTGGTTGGGAAAATATTGGATTCTCGTTTTTCTAGACAGAAACTCCAGTATTTGGTTAAGTGGAGAAGTTATGGTCAGGAGGACAATTCTTGGGTGTTTGCTTCGGACATCCATGCAAGGAGACTGATCCGTGCCTATCACCAAGCTCATCCTGATCGGCCTGGATGCACAAGTGAGGGTTCGGTGACCCCTCTTCAAGGGGGGGGGTACTGTTATGAATGTGCTAGAGATGGATTCTGAGCAGGGGCTCCCTCTGGTGGTAACAGACAGTACTGAACCTTTCAGCGAAGAATGGCAATCTGGGGTCACTGACTGGTCTGATATAAGGGAGGATCCCTCCCATGATGGTTGCCGGTGATCAATTGTTCTTGTCTCAATTGTGGTTCCTGGTTCATTTGGAAGTTTGCTGGAGTCTTGCCTGCATCTCGTGCTTTCAGATAAGATATTTTTTACTTTTCTTTTTGTGCTTGCTTTTTGCATTGTTTTCTGCACTTTTGTGGAGGTCAGCCAGGTCCCTTCCTGGGGCCTGAGCTCCTCACAGTTTATCTGCAGCCACTGTTATTTGCTCATTTGCTTTTTCCTGTTTTTTCAGCGGCTGCAGCTTGGTTTTGTTCACACTGAGATCTGATTTAGCGGGTGGCGAGATCGTGTGATCTCAGTATTTTTGTAATCAGAATTGTTGGATTTTTGTAGGGTTTTCTGGGTTGCAGAAAGTAATCACTCCTTTCCTATCCTATTTAGTCAGCTTGTGGCCCCAGCGTTTGCTCAATCTATTTTCTGCCTATGTTTGTGTTTTCATCTTGTCTAACCGCCATTATATGTTTGGGGGCTTCCTATTTTCTTTGGGGATCTGCTCCGGGACAGATAGCTTTCATCTTTCTGCCTTTATGTGTAGTTATCTCTCAGGCTGTGACGAGGCGTCTAGGATCAACGTAGGAACGCTCCATGGCTACCTCTAGTTGTGTCGTTAGTTTAGGAATCTGCAACCCATCAGTTACCAACATCTCAGGTGTTCTGCTGCCCGGCTGTTGTTCCTGTCCTCCTCAGCTACCGAAACACAACAGGGTTATTTGAACTTCTATGTTTTTTTATCTTTTTAAAAACATTTTTTTTACTTTTGGCATTCTTCAAATGTCTCCATGGGAGACTGGAATCTGGCACAAATCGATCGGCTCAGCTACATACAGGCAATGATCACATCGCCTACTTTATATGTAGCTAAATTAGTCACTTGCTATGAGTACCGACAACTGGGTGGTGCTAACAGCAAGCCAGCACTGATAACCATTGAGGTCTCAAGGAGACCTCCAGTTGTCATGCCAACCCACTGATGATCTGCGATCACGTGAGGGAGGTCACCAGTGGGAGGATTTCCGGCACGATTGCCGGAAGCGCTGGTTAAGTGCCGCTGTCAGCAGTATTTAACAGGTTAATAGCTGCGGGTTGATCGCGATTCCACCTGCGGCTGTTCCAGGCACTTGTCAGCTGTTCAAAACACCTGACATGTGCCGGGAAAGATGTGGGCTCACCACCAGCAGGAGCCCACATCAAAGGGAGAGAGTCCGACATCAGTGTAAATGTACGTCCTATGTCGGAAAGGGGTTAATTTGCATAAAAAGCAGCAAAAACAAAATTCTGCAAAACAAAACATGTGAATATAGCCTTAGAGTAATCATGACTAGAATTGGTGCAAATTGATTGACAGGAACTGTGATGAACAATTCTGGTTCTAATGATGACTCATGCAGGGAAAATAGTCTTCATGTTTCTACATAGAACTTAGAAGGATTCACCTGTTCTGTTTCTATTCATGTAAAGTCATAGACCTAATGGAAAAAAGAAGAATTAGCTGGATAGAAAGGCAAAATGAGCAATTGTAAGTTCACAGTGCTGTATAAAATGATGACTGCAATATATTGAGAGGATAAAATCTTAGATGGGAGGAGGAGGAAGGCTTCCTTAACTGTATATTGGAGACAGAAGCTTTATTTTAATGGTTTTTTTTCGGTTCATGGTTTTCTACAACTTCACCACAAGATGGCAATATTACATTTTAATTAATTCTATAACCCTTGTCACACAGAATAAAAATCATCATGTTTCCAAAGCCATGGATATACAGTATATGCACTTGCTGTTTTTTTCTCAGTTCTTTTTGAAATACTATTTTATTGGCCAAAGAATAAATAAAAGAAACTCTGTACAATGTAAGTTAAATCAAAGATCAATAAATTTGTTTAAGGAAAACTGCTTTAGTGCCAAACATATGACCTACAAAGAATCAGACACTATTTACACTAGGCATAATGCTCTGTCCCAGAGGTTTAAATGTAGAATAATAAGTTTTTTCTTTCTTTCTAGTATACATATATTATCACCTATCCGCTGTATGGCGAATTGTTAGATCAGTGTGGGACACCAACCAATTGCCAGAACAGGTGGCTTATATTCTCCCCTACTTCTCTCATTGTAAGGATCTGCCGCTTACACATTCTGTGCTGCTTGAAAATTTGTGAACCCTTTAGAATTTTCCAAATGTCTGCACTAATTTAAAGTAACATTACATCAGATTTTCACTCAAGTCCTAAAAGTAGATAAAGAGAACCGACTGCAATAAATGAGTAAAAATTATTAGAGTTTGTCATTTTTTTGGGCACGTTCACACGTTCAGTATTTTGTCAGTATTTTGCATCAGTATTTGTAAGCCCAAAACCAGGATTGGGTGATAAATACAGAAGTGGTGACGTTTCTATTAGGCCGGGATCACACATGCGAGTAAATCGGCCGACACTCGCATGTGAAATCCCAGCTCTGGCGCCGGCACTTAGGAGTGGAGCGAGCGGCTGCTTATAAATACATGCAGCCGCGCGCTCCACTCCCGAGTGCCGGCGCCAGAGCTGGGATTTCACATGCGAGTGTCGGCCGATTTACTCGCATGTGTGATCCCGGCCTTATACTTTTCCTCTGATTGTTCCTCTTCTGGTTTTGGCTTATAAATACTGATGTAAAATACTGACCAAATACTGATTGTGTGAAATGAGGAAAATGAATACTATCTCATGTCTTTCAGTGGGAAAAGCAAGTGAACCTTTATAATTAGTAAATAATTTAAAGAGTAAATTAGTCTCTGGTGTTTTCAGGTGTGACCTGTTTTATTTAAAGAGCGGGGGATCTATCAATGTCTTATTTTCACCATGTCTTTGTTAAAGTGTGTCACGGAATGAACAAAGGAGATTTCTGAGGACCTCAGAAGGGCTGTTGATGTTTATGTTCATCAGGCTGGAAAAGGTTAATATATATATATATATATATATATATATATATATACAGTACAGACCAAAAGTTTGGACACACCTTCTTATTCAAAGATTTTTCTGTATTTTCATGACTATGAAAATTGTACATTCACTTTGAAGGCATCAAAACTATGAATTAACACATGTGGAATTATACATTACACTTAACAAAAAAGTGTGAAACAACTGAAAATATGTCTTATATTCTAGGTTCTTCAAAGTAGCCACCTTTTGCTTTGATGACTGCTTTGCACACTCTTGGCATTCTCTTGATGAGCTTCAAGAGGTAGTCACCGGAAATGGTTTTCACTTCACATGTGTGCCCTGTCAGGTTTAATAAGTGGGATTTCTTGCCAATATTTTGTGGACGAATGAGACCAAAATAGAGGCTTTTGGTTTCAATGAGAAGCGTTATATTTGGAGAAACCCCCCTCACCACCACTGAATTATGGCATAAGAACCTCATACCATCTGTGAAACATTGTGATAGTAGTATCATTGTTGGCCCTGTTTTGCTGAATCTGGGCCATGATGGCTGCCATCATTGATGGAACAATGAATTATGAATTGTATTAGCAAATTCCAAAAGGACATCTGTCCATGAGCTGAATCTCAAGAGAATGTGGGTCATGCAGACAACAAGGACCCAAAGCATACAAGTCACTCCATAAAAGAATGGTCATAGAAGTAAAGTTAAACTTTTGGAGTGGCTAAGTCAAAGTCCTAATTCTAGAGAAATGTTGTGAAGCAAGCATTTCATGGGATGCAACTACCATACTTTTGCCACTCACAGATATGTGATATTGGATAACTTTCCTCATTTAAAAAAAAGTCATTCCAGTACTTTTGACTCAATTGTTTGGTTTGATTCTCTTTATCTACTTTTAGGATTTGTATGAAAATCTGATGTAGTTTTAAATCAAATTTATGCAGAAATCTGAACAGTTCTGGAGGATTCATAAAGTTTCAAGCACCACTTTATGCCTTGTTGTCACATCTTTCAAAGTCTATGGCAATGATGAAAAAAGTGGAGTACAGGGTTGTGCATGGAATCCTTTTGTATCTTAAAGGGAATCTGTCAGCAGGATTTCGCCCTCAAACCCGCTCAGCGCCACCTCCTCCTGCTTTAAAGATGACCTCTAAGCTATGGGAAGACGGAACAAACGGCACCTCCAACGGTAAATAAAAGTCAATAATTCTTTAATTTTGTATCCATTAAAATGACACACAAAGGATTCAAAACCAACGCGTTTCTCGCCCTTAATCATGATCCAATCAGCTAACACATGACGAAAATGCAATTAAAAGGAAAACCACATGACAGAAGCACCTGACTGAGAATGACTGAACATGAGCATATTTAAGATAGCAATTATAATTAACCAGACAAATATATCCTCAAAATTAATATCAAAGTAGCAGCAATAGGATAATTATTTAAAACTTAACATTTATTTACCAAGTTAGTTTGAAAGTGGACACACACATATATGAAACATCCTCAAAAAACCTGTATAAGAGGACTTCTGATATATATCAGAGAGATAGGTCAAAATGTGACCAGAAAATATTTCTTATATAAATTTAAAGAGAATGACCACAATACAGATGTATTATTATCAACCCTGCACCGCTAGAGTTGCAAAACATATACATTTTTAACTTATCAACCCTGCACCAATAAGGTTGCATATATGTCATCTGAAAGCATCTAGGATGTCATAAAGTAAATTGGAACGCTCTCACCCATCCATAAAGACATCAATTTCATATGCCATCTTCTTATTCAAGAACCGTCAAATATCATCATATCAGAATGAATCAGGCCGTTTCCCAACGCGTTTCCTCCATTGTGGATTCATCAGGGGATATGGCGGTACAATCAAAAGTGCATACATATCATTATTGCACTAAGTACATCTCTCATCATTGATGAGAGATGTACTTAGTGCAATAATGTGTACCGCCATATCCCCTGATGAATCCACAATGGAGGAAATGCATTGGGAAACGGCCTGATTCATTCTGATATGATGATATCTGACGGTTCTTGAATAAGGAGATGGCATATGAAAATGATGTCTTTAAATAAATCTTAAGTTTTAAATAATTATCCTATTGCTGCTACTTTGAACAGTGTGATGCAGCAGGAAAAAAGGCGAATACAATTCTGGGATGTATTAACAGAAGCATACAGTCTAGATCACGTGAGGTCATTATTGCCCTCTACTCCTCTTTGGTCAGACCTCATCTGGAATACTGTGTCCAGTTTTGGGTATCACATTTTAAAAAAGACATCAACAAACTGGAGCAAGTTCAGAGAAGAGCCACCAGAATGGTGACCGGTCTGCAAACCATGTCCTATGAGGAACGGTTGCAGGATTTGGGAATGTTTAGCTTGCAAAAAAGAAGACTGAGAGGAGACTTAATAGCTGTCTACAAATATCTCAAGGGCTGTCACATTGTAGAAGGATCATCTTTATTCTCATTTGCACAAGGAAAGACTAGAAGCAATGGGATGAAACTGAATGGGAGGAGACACAGATTAGATATTAGAAAAAACTTTTTGACAGTTAGAGTGATCAATGAGTGGAACAGGCTGCCACAAGAGGTGGTGAGTTCTCCTTCAATGGAAGTCTTCAAACAGAGGCTGGACAGACATCTGTCTGGGATGATTTAGTGAATCCTGCTTAGAGCAGAGGGTTGGACCAGATGGCCCAGAAGGTCCTTTCCAACTCTACCATTCTATGATTCTATGATTCTAGAACACACCTGAACGATAATAAGGGGTTTAGATCATTTATGTAACATACCAAAGTGAGAAGTTCTGTAACCTCAAATATATTCATTAAAATTAAACACGGAATCATAGAATCTAAGCAGGATTCACTAAATCATCCCAGACAGATGTCTGTCCAGCCTCTGTTTGAAGACTTTCATTGAAGAAGAACCCACCACCTCTCGTGGCAGCCTGTTCCACTCATTGATCACCCTGTCAAAAAGTTTTTCTAATATCTAATCTGTGTCTCCTCCAATTCAGTTTCATCCCATTGCTTCTAGTCTTTCCTTGTGCAAATGAGAATAAAGATGATCCTTCTACAATGTGACAGCCAGGGCCGGCTCCAGGTTTTTATGGGCCCCGGGCGAAAGAGCCTCAGTGGGCCCCTTTAACACAGACCACGATTCATGATGCACAGATACAGCAGAGAAATATAGGTACAGTACAATGCCAAATACTTCACTTCTTCCATTACATGAGTGATATCTATTGCAAATTGTACAATAGCTCAAAAACCGCCAAATCCTCACAGCGCACAGAACAGACTAGACAGTACAGTCCTCCATACAATATTATGGGCACCACAGTCTCCCCCTCATCACCCATATAATACCCCATGCAGGATGTCACCCCCCATATAATGCTCCATACAGAATACTGGACCCAAAATAATGCTCCATACAGAATACTGGACCCAATATAATGCTCAAATACAGGATACTGGTCCCCATATAATGCTCCATACAGGATACTGGTCCCCATATAATGCTCCATACAAAATATGGAGCTCTCCTCTGCGCTGTACTGCGTTCTGCACTGTTACGGCTCAGGAAAGGGCGCTGTGGAAAGACTCCCCATTATCATCATGATTGTCTCCCCATCACATCATTGCCTCCTTATCATCATTGCCTCCCCATCATCATCATGGCCTCCCCATTATCATCAATGCCTGCCCATCATCATCATCTCCTCCCCATCATCATCTTCTCCCCATCATCAATGCCTGCCCATTATCATCAATGCCTGCCCATTATTATCATCATCTTCTCCCCATCATCATCAATGCCTCCCCATTATCAGCAATGCCTGCCCATCATCATCTCCTCCCCATCATCATCAATGCCTGCCCATCATCATCTTCTCCCCATCATCAATGCTGCCCATTATCATCATCTTCTCCCCATCATCATCAATGCCTCCCCATTATCAGCAATGCCTGCCCATCATCATCTTCTCCCCATCATCAATGCCTGCCCATTATCATCAATGCCTGCCCATTATCATCATCTTCTCCCCATCATCATCATCAATGCCTCCCCATTATCAGCAATGCCTGCCCATCATCACACACAGACAGCACACAAGCACTCTCTCACATACATACACACACACATACACACACACACATACATACACACACAAAGCACCGCACTACATACACACAGACACACACAGAGACACACACACACGTCTTACCTGTCTGGCGTCCCCGCGCTCTCTGCCACAGCCGGACGCTGAATGATGACGTCATTCAGCGGCGCTGCTGTGAGAGGAACCGCCGGCGCCCCTGGAGCCCGGAGCTGCGGCAGCGGAGGCACGGGAGAGGTAAGTATTGTGACAGCTGATGCCGGGGCCCTGAGCAAGCGGGGGGGGGGCCCAGTGGAGGCGCTGACACCGCTCTCCTCCGCTAACGGGCGCGGGGGTGCCAGACTGCGAGTGGGCCCCCCCGCCTGCTCAGGGCCCCGGCACTTGCCCGGGTGTGCCGGGTGCTGACGCCGGCCCTGGTGACAGCCCTTGAGATATTTGTAGACAGCTATTAAGTCTCCTCTCAGTCTTCTCTTTTGCAAGCTAAACATTCCCAAATCCTGTAACCGTTCCTCATAGGATATGGTTTGCAGATCAGTCACCATTCTGGTCGCTCTTCTCTGAACTTGCTCCAGTTTGTTGATGTCTTTTTTAAAATGTGGTGCCCAAAACTGGACACAGTATTCCAGATGAGGCCTGACCAAAGAGGAGTAGAGGGCAATAATGACCTCACGTGATCTAGACTATATGCTTCTGTTATACATCCCAGAATTATATTTGCCTTTTTTGCTTCTGCATCACATTGTTAACTCATGGTCAGTCTGTGATCTATTAGTATACCCAAGTCTTTTTCACATGTGCTGTTGCTTAGTCTTATTCCTCCCATTCTGTACATGTTTTTTCATTTTTATTGCCCAGATGTAGTACTTTGCATTTTTCCCTGTTAAAATCCATTCTGTTAGTTGCTGCCCACTGCTCCAGTTTATTTATATCTTCTTGAATCCTCTCTTTCTCTTCTCTAGTATTAGCTATCCCTCCTAGCTTTGTGTCATCAGCAAATTTAATCAGTTTACTCTCAATTCCTTCATCTAAATCATTGATAAAGATATTGAACAATACTGGGCCCAGTACAGAGCCCTCTGGAACCCCACTTGAGACATTCTTCCAACTGATTGTGCAGCCATTTATGACCACTCTTTGGGTCCAGTCACTAAGCCAGTTATGAATCCACCTAACAGTTGCCTTGTCCATCCCATAGTTAGTCATTTTTTCAATAAGGATGGTGTGAGATACTTTGTCAAATGCTTTGCTGAAGTCAAGATAACTATATCTACAGAATTTCCCTGATCCACCCAGTCAGTGATTCTATCGTAAAAGGAAATTAAGCTAGTCTGACATGACTTATTAGTTACAAACCCATGCTGACTCTGTTTAATCACTTCATTCTTATCCAAGTACTTACATACATGTTGTTTAATAATTTGTTCAAAAATCTTTCCAGGTATAGAAGTCAGACTCATAGGCCTATAGTTCCCTGGGTCCACCTTCTTCCCCTTTTTGAAGATAGGAATATTTGCTCTTTCCAGTCTTCTGGACTTCTCCTGTTCTCCAAGAATTTTCAAAGATTATGGAGAGTTGTTCAAAAATTGCTTCTGCTATCTCCTTCAGTACTCTGGGGTGTAATTCATCTGGACCTGGAGACTTGAATTCATTTAGGTTAGTTAAGTGTTTCCTCACTGTCTTTCTGTTTATAGATATCCAGGATTCTTCTATTTCTTTAATAGGACAGTGAAGATCAATTGATGTTACATTTCCTTTCTGAGAGAAAACAGATGCAAAATAGGAATTTAAAAGTTCAGCCCTATTAACATCCTTTCATCATTTTCAACCTGCAAGAATCCTATAGCATCCTTGACTTTTCTTTTACTTTTGACATATCCCCCAAATCCTTTTTTATTGCTTTTGAAGTCTCTTGCAAGCCTTAATTCATTGTCACCTTTAGCTAATCTGATTGGTGCCCTGCAGGCTCTGCAGACTGCATTATAATCTTCTTTAGATATGCCTCCCTCTTTCCATTTGATAAACATTTCTGTCTTCCTTTATAGCATGTGTTTAAGTTCTATGTTCACCCATCCTGGTTTCCTTAAATGCTTCCTATCCTTCCCCATTTGATGCATAAAGAGTTCATCCATATCTTCAGCTTGCACAGGTGGCCTGTACTAAATGCCTACAACAGTGTCCTTTCCATTGTTCTCTCCTTGTACTCTAATGGTACTGCCACACTAAACAATCCCGCTAGCGATCACAATAACGACGCATACTAATGCGATCGCTAGCGGGATTGTTTCTATATCGCTAAATGCGGCCACATTTAGCGATATAGTTAACGACGCTATCGCCGTTAGCGATCTTCTTAACGACTTTAGCGGTACAAAAGTACCGCTAAATCGCTAAGAAAAGGTGCCACACAGCGATTAGATACTTACCCAGCGGGAGCGCCGACGAGAAAATAGGGTCCGGAACGATTCCAGCGACGAGCGAGATCACAGCAGGAAGCTCGTCGCTGGAAGCTGCCGCACTGAACAACATCGCTAACAGGATCGCTAAATAGTGACGTTTTTTAGCGATCCCGTTAGCGATATTGTTCAGTGTGGCATACCCTTTACCCAAACAGTATCCACAGAACTCCCAGTCTCTGAAGCTTGGATCTCTGTGCAGATATACTCTTTTGTAACATAAAATGCGACACCTCCTCTTCGTTTATCGAGTATGTTTCTTGCAAATAAGTTGTATCCTTCTAGCCTTGTATTCCAATCGTGTGAATCGTCCCATCAAGTTTCAGTGATTCAAATGACATCATATTTCTTTTCCTGTGTTAGTAGTTCCAATTCTCCTTGTTTGTTGCCCATGCTTTGTGCATTCGTATAGAAATATTTTAGTTTGTGATTGGTTTCTCTTCCTCCAATATTTTTATTATTTAGATTTTTTTTGTCTTTGTTCTTCTTTTCCACTTCTAATAGCAGAGTTCTCACTAGTATTTGTCAGGTGCATGGCTTTTTCTTTGCTTCCCTTCCCACATTGTTCTAGTTTAAAGCTCTCCTGATGAGTGTAGCAAGGCGACTTCCAAATACATGTTTTCTAGTCTTTGTAAGGTGAACCCTATCTCTAGCAAGTAGTCCATCGTATAGGTAATTCGCCCCGTGATCCAGAAAATCCTTGCTGACGGCACCATTGATGTAGCCTGTTGTTCACATGCTTTATTCCATGGCCATCCACTGGGAGGATGGATGAGAAGACCACCTGCACTCCCAGTTATTTCACTTTCTTACCTAAGTTTTCAAAGTCACAGCAGATGGTTTCCAGGTCGTTTCTAGCGGTGTCATTTGTCCCCACATGTATTAGCAGGAATGGGTAGTCATCTGTACGTCTGAAGAGTCCTGATATACAGTCAGACACATCTTTAATTTTTGCACCTGGAAGACAGCACATTTCTCTTGAGGTTATATCCGATCTGCAGATAGCGGCCTCTGTTCCTCTCAACAGGGAATCCCCCATGACCACAACTCTACATTTCTTCACATTTTTCTTTCTCCATCCAGGAGGACTCTGAGGGCGTACAAGGTACAAGTCTTATCTTGATATATTTCTTAATCATTCTCTGTGTGAGACCCTGGTACTGGTTCCTGAGCAGTATGGGTGCTGACTGCCTCCCGACACTCCTACTTCTCTGGGTCACATGCTTCCATTCCTCTATTTCTTCAGGAGCACTTTGAATTTCTTCTCTTTCTGTAACATGAAGAGATAATTCTGCTCTAAGAACTCTTCACCTTCCTTAATGGTTTTCAATGTAGATAACCTCTCTTCTAGATTTTGCAACTTTTCCTCCAACAGGGACACAAGCTTGCATTTCTGGCATGTGAAGTTTGGCTTTTCCACTGGTAAGTCTGTGGACACGTATCAAGAAAAGCAGCTCACCAAATGGAATATTTGAACAGGCACTAAAGAAATAAGTAGAGAAAATAGAAGAAAAATATATGTACTTCATATGCTATATAGAGGAAAAAAAATCACATACTGTATGTTCTGTCCTCACTGAATGAAGCAGACTTATTGCAGCTTATACAGACAGCTAAACCGCTATACCGGGGTCCAATAAGGAGACTGTGATGGGGTCTGTGCTTTTATTGAACTTGATATATTGGCGCGGTGAAACTATAATACAAACATATATGCATACAATCAGTACAGGGGCATAGTAGAATACATATACATAGTACACTGTGAATAAACATTGCACACTAATAGCTGACCAGGAGCAGGACTAATTAAACCAGGCTAATATGGTACAGGAATTAGCTAGAGAAAACATGAGTACACACCGGCGATGCTATCACAAGGGGAGAGGAAAAGATGATGCTTCCTGGATGCAGGCTGAAGGAAAATAGAGGTAAATGGAGGGAGAGCTACCAGAATGCTTTGCAAGGTTACCAAGATGCATTGTGAAGCTACCATGATGCATTGCAAAGGGAGGGAAAAGATTTTGCTGACAGTAAAAGAAAACAACTGCGAATATGACACTGGTCACTAGAGGGAGCCAAAACAAGCAGATTGTTAAATTCCTATATAAACAATACAAAATAAGCAACTTCAGAAAACAATTAGATGTCGGAGACAGAACACTGTTTATTAGACATTTATTGGCGCCTGAGGATACCTCACCGAGGAAACTAAAAAAATTAAAAACAAATCATTTCTGAAATTCATACTCATAGGGTATTTGGTGTCAAGTTCAAGTATTCAAAAGGCTTTTCTCAACATGAGGCGCTTCTGCCAACTCCCCCCTCTGACAGGTTACCTTCTCTACACCATAGAACCCAAAGTTTTTAGTATCACAATTCAATACGTAGACAAAATGTTTTACCGCACTGGAATACGATGCATTGTTTTTTACTGTATTAGCAAGATGTTCTCAGATACATTGTTTGTTTTCTAATGGTGAAAACTGTGTATCTTATTTTACATGCACTGCATTCAATACAGTATACCACATGGTGGCTGTCACAATTAGTACATTTATCAATATAAAATTTTTCGGCTTGTGATGAAGAAAAATCCTTGGTTTTATCCAAGGCAAAGACGTACATGTTGTACAGACTCCCTGCACACCTAAAAAATCATAACATTTAGCCAAGACATAGTGGTATCAGGTTTGTGAAACAAACAACGGGTTAATATATTCCCAAAGGATCATCCCCCTCCTATCTACATTTCTGCAGCCACCTGAAATGATTTTACCCAAAATATCATCTTGACAAGCAATGGAGAGATTTATTTGGATAACTTTACATATTTGCCAAAACTGCAGATTAGAAGGTGTAGAAAAGATGACAGTTGCAACTGAACCACTTGTTGCTTGATTTGTACTTCTATAATAATAATGCATTTCTAGGGTGGGATACAACTCTGTTAAATGTTGAAAATACTAAGTAGGAATTATAACTATAGATGTTACATGTTTGTAAACGATCCCTGAATCTGAATTTGCCATATTTGTGCCCTATTGGTACCCTATTTGTGCCGAATTTATGTCTGAAGATCGTTTCCGAACATGTTCACTCATTTCTATTCCCATTGACTCCAATGGTGTTCTGCTGTGTTTGGTGAATATTGTAAATACAATATTCGCTGGCGATTGTAATACGAACCGAATATTGAAAAATTTGCTCAGTTCTAATTACAACCTCTTTCTCGCAACCTGTTTTTGATAATGGTTCTCTCTCTATGGAAGCTACTTTCTCTGAGCAATTGCGTCTGGCACGCATAAATTCGCCATATGGAATGGCTTGGGTGGTAAGTCTAAGGTGACAGCTGGAGGAATGTAGTATTGTGCTGTCAAATATGTTTTTTTCTGTCAAAAGAATATCCAAAAATGGAGTCTGATTTGAAGGGGTATTGAATGTAAACCGAAAATTGTACTTATTATTATTTAAATAAGCAGTAAACTTGGGAATGTCAGATATGTTCCCACCCCACAATATGAGAAGATCGTCCATATATCTTCCGTACCATTTCAGATCAGAAGAAAAATCATTAATTGGAGTAAAATGAAATGCTCCTCCCACCAGGCCATAAATAAAATGGCCAAAGAGGGGGAGAACTTCATGCCCATTGAGGCTCCAAAAACTTGTAAGAAAAATTTTGAATCAAACATAAAAAAATTATGTTTCAAAAGATAATGTAAAACAATCAAGATAAACTGTTTAAACGCATTAGTATATGTGCTGTACTTATTCATATGATGTTCAATAGCAGATGTTGCAAAAAAAATGGGGGAATAGAGGAATACAGGTTTGTTACGTCATGCACTTTGCTCATTGAAAGATAAGTCAGAAAGCTCATTTATAAGAGCAAACCAGCTAAAATAATCAGATTCAGAAGTGATAATCATCTTCCCTAAAGAAGTGTCTATTAACCGTTAGATTACGGGCAAACCTGTTTACATCCGTAAAGTACAGAGTTAAGACCCTTAGCCAGAACCTTGATCTGTTGGATCTTGAGAATAGTAGGTATAAGGATAAGGACACTATTTAAATGATGGTCTATGGACGTTGAAAATGTTTTCTCTCCCTGAGTATTTTCTGCAAACTCTGCTGCCCCTCCTTCCTCTGGCGTTTTTTGGAAAATTCCTGAAATCGGAGTCTGAAAAAGAGGTGTCCGAGTTGAAATCTGTCGACTCCTGTTCAGAGGAAGAAAAAGAGGCTCATTTGTCAACATCAGAAGCTGAAGTTCGGAAACTACGATTTTTCAAAATAGATTTAGTTCCTGTCGTGGGATTAAATTTAGAATTCCGTGTATACACACATGGTCAAAATTGTTGCTACCCCTCGTTTAATGACAGAAAAACCCACAATGGTGACAGAAATAACTTGAATCTGACAAAAGTAATAATAAATCAAAAATCTATGAAAATGAACAAATGAAAGTCAGACATTGCTGTTCAGCCATGCTTCCACAAATTTTTTAAAAAATAAACTCATGAAATAGTCCTGGACAGAAATGATGGTTCCCTTAACTTAATATTTTGTTGCACAACCTTTTGAGGCAATCACTGCAATCAAACGATTCCTGTAACTGTCAATAAGACTTCTACACCTCTTGACGTATTTTGGCCCACTCCTCAAGAGCAAACTGCTCCAGTTGTCTCATGTTTGAAGGTTGCCTTTTCCAGACGGCATATTCAGCTTTTTCCAAAGATGCTCAATAGGATTTAGGTCAGGGCTCATAGAAGGCCACTTCAGAAAAGTCCAATGTTTCCTCTTAGCCATTCTTGGGTGTTTTTAGCTGTTTGTTTCTGGTGATTATCCGGTTGCAAGGCCCATGACCTGCGACTGAGACCAAGCTTTCCGACACTGGGCAGCACATTTCTCTCTAGAATCCCTGATAGTCTTCAGATTTCATTGTACCCTGCACAGATTCTAGACACCCTGTGCCAGATGCAGCAAAGCAGCCGCAGATCATAACAGAGCCTCCTCCATGTTCAACAGTAGGGACAGTGTTCCTTTCATGATATGCTTCCTTTTTCCATCTGTGAACATAGAACTGATGTGCATTGCCAAAAAGTTCCATTTTTGTCTCATCTGTCCATAGAAAAATATTTAGAATTGAGAGTCCTCAGTGGTTGATACCTTTTAATGGCTAAAAAGATGGTAAATTGCTAGCTTTCGAAACTACACATGTCTCTTCACCAGGCAAAGACTAATACAAAATCTGAAGAATCACAAATTTATGCACAACACAGCACAGAAACAATGCAATAGATAAGACAAGTGACGTGAAGCAGAACTGTCTTAAAGGGAGAGAGATGAACATAAATATTGTAACAGGTCATAGATAAGGAGTGAAAGTTTTATTACCCTCTGATTGGGGTCTGGTATTGTGCTGTGATGCCCCCCAGAAGGTCTGAAGAGCAAATTCCTTAATTGGGGGCATCACAACACAATACCAGACCCCGATTAGAAGTTAATAAAACTTTCACACTCCTTATCAATGAACTGTCCCAATATTTATGTTCATCTCTCTCCCATAATAACAGTTCTGATCTTTGCATATCATCTCTAAATCATTAAGATTTTGAGGCTGTCGCTTGGCAACTCGGAGCTTCAACTCCCTCCATAAGTTTTCTATGGGATTAAGGTCTGGAGACTGGCTAGGCCATTCCATGACCTTAATATGCTTCTTTTTGAGCCACTCCTTTGTTGCCTTGGCTGTATGTTTTGGGTCATTGTCTTGCTGGAAGACCCAGCTACGACCCATTTTTAATGTCCTGGCAGAGGGAAGGAGGTTGTCACTCAGGATTTTACGGTACATGGCTCCATCCATTCTCCCATTGATGCGGTGAAGTAGTCTCATGCCCTTAGCAGAGAAACACCCCAAAACATAATGTTTCCACCTCCATTCTTGACAGTGGGGATGGTGTTCTTTGGGTCATAGGCAGCATTTCTCTTCCTCTAAACACGGGGAGTTGAGTTAATGCCAGAGAGCTCAATTTTTGTCTCATCTGACCACAGCAAATTCTCCCAATCACTCACAGAATCATCCATGAGTTCATTGGCAAACTTCAGACGGGCCTGCACATGTGCCTTCTTGAGCAGGGGGACCTTGTGGGCACTGCAGGATTTTAAACCTTTACGGCGTAATGTGTTACCAATGGTTTTGTTGGTGAATGTGGTCCCAGCTGCCTTGAGATCATAAACAAGTTCCCCCCGTGTAGTTTTAGGCTGATCTCTCACCTTCCTCATGATCAAGGATAACCCACGAGGTGAGATTTTGCATGGTGCCCCAGATCGATGACAGTCATTTTGTATTTCTTCCATTTTCTTACTATTGCACCAACAGTTGTCTCCTTCTCTCCAGCATCGTACTTCTGGTTTTTGTAGCCCGTTTCAGCTTTGTGCAGGTCTATGATCTTTTCCCTGACATCCTTAGAAAGCTCTTTGGTCTTGCCCATGTTGTGGAGGTTAGAGTCTGACTGATTAATTGAGTCTGTGGACAGGAGTCTTTTATAAAGTTGACTATGTAAGACAGCTGTCTTTAATGCAGGTAATGAGGTGATTAGGAGCGTCCAATTGGTTTGTAGGAGCCAGAACTCTTAATGGTTGGTAAGGGATCAAATACTTATTTCTCACTACAAAATGCAAATAAATTTATATAATTTATACAATGTGATTTTCTGGATTTTATTTGTGATATTTTATCTCTCAATGTTAAAATTAGCCTACCCTTAAAGTTATAGACTGTTCATGTCTTTGTCAGTGTCACGCGGTCTTATGATATGTGTACGATGTCAGTAAACTATTCTTAAAAGAACATCACTCTATACAACATATAGATTAGCAACATCAGCATGTAAATATAGAATAGATTTTACCTGACACGATATCCGTTGAACTCAGGGTTAATCTTGAGGACTTGATACACTGTCACAGGAAAGAGGAGGACCGGGGGTCTAACCTGACCCTAAACTGGGGTCCTAACTAATCCCTCACCTTGGAGGTACTGATAATGGTTCAGAGGTCCAAGTCTCCAGCCTAACCCTGTCTCCTATCAGTCCCTGAACCCTGTAATCAGTCCTAAGAAGGATCCTGACTACCACCAAAGGGATATGGGCTGATCTCTGCTAAATACACAGATTAGACATATAAGACAGACTGGAGAAAACACAGACTTGCATACACACTCAAACACAGAAGGAACATAAATGATCTGGGATATTAAACTCTAAGCAAGGTGAGCTTAAAACAACTAAGGAGCTCTTTAACTTAAGTCTATACAGATACAATCCTATCTGTGGTCTGCATGAAGAATTTCACTGGCAACTCCCAACACAGACAACCAGAGATTTAAAGGAAACCAATCAACAAATAATTAATTGCAGCCGGGAGAAACTGCACCCAGTCCCAGAACTGAGCACAGACAGAATTAACTCCCTAACTGCCAAACACAAAGAAACAGCAACTCAGCTGTGAGAAGTCAGAATGTGCAACCGCGACGATCTTCGTGGCGATGCACACATGACAGTACCCCCTCTTCTACGAGGGGCCTCCGACCCTCAGGGCCAGGTTTGCCCGGGTGAGTTCTGTGGAAGGTCCGCACCAAACGATCTGCGTTAATGTCAGACGCAGGAACCCACGTCCTCTCCTCTGGACCATACCCCTTCCAATGCACCAAGTACTGAAGGGACCGGCGATTCAGACGTGAGTCAATGATCTTTGACACTTGAAACTCCAAGTTACCATTGACCACCACTGGAGGAGGAGGTAGAGGTGATGGTATGACTGGTGCCACGTACCTCTTAAGTAATGACTTGTGGAACACATTGTGGATTTTAAACGTAGGAGGGAGGTCCAGACAAAATGCCACAGGATTAATTATGGAACTGATCCTGTACGGCCCGATGAATCTGGGGCCCAGCTTCCAGGAGGGAACTTTAAGTTTTATATTCCTGGTAGACAACCATACCAGATCGTTCACATTAAGATCTGGACCAGAAACTCTCCTCCTATCAGCCATACGTTTATAACGGTTCCCCATAGCACTCAGATTATTCAATACACCTCTCCACACTGAAGCAAGTGACGACGAGAAACGCTCCTCCTCAGGAACCCCAGAAGGGCCCCCCCCATTGAATGTACAAAACTGGGGATGAAAACCATATGCCCCAAAAAACGGGGACTTACCAGTGGACTCGCTCCGCCTATTGTTAAGAGCGAACTCTGCCAGAGGCAAGAAAGAAGACCAGTCCTCCTGGTTCTCTGAGACAAAACACCGAAGATAAGTCTCTAGGCTTTGATTCAGACGCTCTGTCTGACCATTGGTCTGCGGATGAAAAGCCGAGGAAAATGACAATTGCATCCCCGACGTAAACAAAATGCCCTCCAAAACTTGGACACAAACTGAGACCCCCTATCTGACACCACATCAGAAGGCAACCCATGAAGTCTCACAATCTCCCCAATGAACACCTGCGCCAGAGTTTTAGCATTAGGGAGGGCAGGAAGAGCAATGAAATGTGCCATCTTACTGAACCTGTCAACAACTACCAGTATGACAGTCTTCCCTGACGACTGAGGAAGGTCCGTGATGAAGTCCATAGACAAATGAGTCCATGGACGCTCCGGAAGTTTCAAGGGTAAGAGGGTCCCAGACGGACGGGTATGAGGGGTCTTAGAGCGAGCACAAACCCCACAGGACGCGACAAAAGTTAAAACATCTTTATTAACGTTAGGCCACCAAAACCGGCGAGAAAGGAGATCTAAAGTAGCCTTACTCCCTGGATGTCCTGCTAAAGCAGAATTATGATGTGCCTCAATAACCTTTTGTCTCAACTGATTTGGGACAAACAGTCTCCCTGGAGGTCCTGCAGGGGCGTCCCCCTGAGCCTCTAACACCTCCTCCTCAAGCTCAGAACATACAGCCGACACTACCACCCCCTCCTGAAGGATAGGAATCGGGTCATCCATTTTCCCGGCCCCTGGGAAACTGCGAGACAAGGCATCCGCCTTAACATTCTTAGATCCAGGGCGATAAGTGACAACAAAATTAAACCTGGTAAAAAACAACGACCATCGAGCTTGTCTGGAATTCAGACGCTTAGCAGATTCCAAATACAGCAGGTTCTTGTGATCAGTAATGACGGTGACCGGGTGGACTGCCCCCTCCAAAAAGTGACGCCATTCTTCAAAAGCCAACTTAATGGCCAAAAGTTCCCTATTGCCGATATCATAATTCCTTTCGGCGGACGACAATTTTTTAGAAAAGAAAGCGCACGGATGCCATTTACCAGGGGACGGACCCTGGGACAATATTGCACCCACCCCTACGTCAGACGCGTCCACCTCCACAACGAACGGCTGTGATGCATCTGGTTGGATGAGAACGGGTGCCGAAGCAAAACATTTTTTCAAAGAGGAAAAAGCTTGGCAAGCTTTGTCCGACCATTTAGAAAAATCCGTCCCTTTTCTTGTCATGTCAGTGAGAGGTTTGACAACAGATGAGAAATTACAAATAAATTTCCGGTAGTAGTTAGCAAACCCCAGAAAACGCTGCAGAGCCTTAAGATCCTCTGGCTGATCCCATTCAAGCACTGCTCTCACCTTTTCAGGGTCCATACGGAAACCGGAGGCTGACACCAAGAAACCCAAAAACTGAAGTTCCTGTACGGCGAATACACACTTTTCCAGTTTGGCGTATAGTTTATTGTCTCGCAAGATCTGCAACACCTGTCTCACATGCTCCTGGTGAGACACAAGATCTGGTGAGTAAATTAAAATGTCATCCAAATATACGACCACAAACAGCCCCACCAGATGACGAAAAATGTCATTAACAAAATGTTGGAATACTGCTGGTGCAGTAGTCAGACCAAAAGGCATGACAAGGTTCTCATAATGTCCCTCCGGCGTGTTAAACGCCGTTTTCCACTCATCCCCTCTTTTATCCTAATCAGATTATACGCCCCCCTGAGATCCAATTTAGAGAACCATTTGGCGCCAACAATTTGATTGAAGAGATCAGGAATCAGAGGGAGTGGATACGGATCTCGAACAGTAATCCAATTAAGTTCGCGGAAATCCAAGCAAGGGCGTAGGCCTCCATCTTTTTTCTTCACAAAGAAGAACCCCGCGGCCACTGGGGAAGATGAAGGTCTAATATGCCCTTTGGCCAGACTTTCCGAAATATAATCTTTCATAGCCTGCCTCTCAGGACCAGAAAGGTTATATAACCTAGCTTTAGGTAACTTAGCATCAGGAAGTAAATTAATAGAGCAGTCATACACGCGATGAGGAGGCAACTCCTGACACCCCTCCTCAGAGAACACATCCCCAAAGTCCTCCAAAAAAGGAGGCAAAGTACTAGGCACGACCGCACTGATGACTGTGTTCATGCAGTTACTTTTGCAAAACTCCCCCCATTGGCTTATATCTCTGGACTGCCAATTAATCACAGGGTTATGTTTAACCAACCAAGGAAGTCCCAACACAATAGGAGTAGGTAGACCCTCCAACACATAACAAGATAATAGTTCCCTATGTATTGCCCCTACCCGAAGGTCAATGTTATGAACCTCATGAACAAAGCTACCTTGGCCGAGAGGCCTGGCGTCAATGGAGAATATAGGGATCGGTTTGACCAATACACTCAGATGCATACCTTGAGCCTGAGCAAACTGAGCGTCAACCAGATTAGCCCCGGACCCACTATCAAGAAGAACAGAAAATCTCTCCACTCTCGTACCAACCACCACCTCCACTGGTACAAGGAACTGAGAAGAACTAGCGGACGAAATACATACTCCCAGGTTGTCGTCCACCACACAACCTGGGATTAACAGTTTTCCGGCGACTTTTTGCTCAACAAGGCACGGGATGGACATCCCCAACAAAATGTCCCTCTTTCCCGCAGAAGAAACACCTTCTAGTCCTGCGGCGTACCGCCAATCCCCTCCTACGAAGTGATGTCCCTCCCAACTGCATAGGCTCCTCCGAACAGACAAGGGGAACCTCAACATAAGGGACTTTAGTAGTAGGTGGAGTAACAACAGGGGGCGGAGTTACCTCACACCTCTCCCGGAGCCGTCTATCAGTACGGATAGCTAGGGCCATAGCAGCCTCCAGTGATGGAGGAGAATCATACTGAGCCAAAACGTCCTTTAATTTGTCAGAAAGCCCATGACAAAACTGGCTCCTAAGAGCTGGGTCATTCCACTGAGTATCTGTGGCCCATCTACGGAACTCAGAAGCAAATTCCTCCGCCGGACGATCTCCCTGCTGTATCTTACGTAATTTTGTCTCAGCAAGAGAGACCCGATCTGGGTCATCATATACCAAACCCAGGGCAGTAAAAAATCGATCTACTGACTGTAGAGCCGGGGATCCCGAGGAAGGGAGAAGGCCCAGGATTGAGGGTCCCCTTGTAGGAGCGAGATAACAATTCCCACTCTCTGCTCTTCACTCCCTGATGATCGAGGCCGAAGCCGAAAATACAATTTACATGCTTCCCTGAAGGTAAAAAATTTGTCTCGCCCACCAGTGAACCTGTCGGGAGAGCTACTTTAGGTTCAAATCTGGTTTGCTCCGAGGGAGACAAAACTTTGGACTTAATGTCCGTCAGCTCCATGGATAATCCCTGCAACTGCAGAGCCAGCTGGGCTACTGGATCCATGGCAACTGGGAATAATTTTATGGGCCAGTGAAAATGTCACGCGGTCTTATGATATGTGTACGATGTCAGTAAACTATTCTTAAAAGAACATCACTCTATACAACATATAGATTAGCAACATCAGCATGTAAATATAGAATAGATTTTACCTGACACGATATCCGTTGAACTCAGGGTTAATCTTGAGGACTTGATACACTGTCACAGGAAAGAGGAGGACTGGGGGTCTAACCTGACCCTAAACTGGGGTCCTAACTAATCCCTCACCTTGGAGGTACTGATAATGGTTCAGAGGTCCAAGTCTCCAGCCTAACCCTGTCTCCTATCAGTCCCTGAACCCTGTAATCAGTCCTAAGAAGGATTCTGATTACCACCAAAGGGATATGGGCTGATCTCTGCTAAATACACAGATTAGACATATAAGACAGACTGGAGAAAACACAGACTTGCATACACACTCAAAAACAGAGGAACATAAATGATCTGGGATATTAAACTCTAAGCAAGGTGAGCTTAAAACAACTAAGGAGCTCTTTAACTTAAGTCTATACAGATACAATCCTATCTGTGGTCTGCATGAAGAATTTCACTGGCAACTCCCAACACAGACAACCAGAGATTTAAAGGAAACCAATCAACAAATAATTAATTGCAGCCGGGAGAAACTGCACCCAGTCCCAGAACTGAGCACAGACAGAATTAACTCCCTAACTGCCAAACACAAAGAAACAGCAACTCAGCTGTGAGAAGTCAGAATGTGCAACCGCGACGATCTTCGTGGCGATGCACACATGACAGTCAGTGGGCAAACTTAGAAAATCAGCAAGGAATCAAATAATTATTTCCCCACTGTATATATACAGCTCTGGAAAAAATTAAGAGACCAGTGCAAAATGTTCTGTTCTTCTGATTTTTCTCTTTATAGGTATATTTTTGAGTAAAATCTAAATTGCTCTTTTATTCTATAAACTACTGAGTACTAGTGTTGAGCGATACTGCTCGATATCTAAAAATATCGGATCGGAATGGTATCGCCGATATCACTAAATATCGTCGATATCCGATTTCGATACCGGAAGTCCCATGTAAGTCTATGGGAACCAAATATCGACATTAAAAAAAAAACATTCTTGCCTTGTTGGTTAATTGTACATGAAGGAAAACAACAAAGAGTAATGTAGAATGTATTGGGGGAGGTTGAGGAGACAATAAAGGCATACATGTTTAACCCAATGCATTGGAATAGCATTAATATATTTTTTTTTGGAAATACGTTTGGATTGACGAACAAATTGACAATGTTGTTAACCTTTTTTCTATTTTGGCAAATATGTATGTTTCACAACTTCCATGCTCTTCACCTTTTTAACTTTTGCCAGTGCCACACTTTCTCCTTCATAATCTTCAGCAGCATCATCTTTCTCATCAAATTATTCTTCATCTTCACCTTCTTAATCTTCTTCTTAAACTTCTTGCTATTCATGTTTTTGTTTACATTACTCATATTGTTATTATTAAACTAATTAATCTTCTTCATATTCAAATTCTTCATCTTCTTCCTCTTCATCTTCTTCATCATATTCTTATTTGTGACAGAGATTCCTGTACTTGTAATCTGTAAAAGTATGAATTTTTCATTCTTCCGTTCTTGCTGTCACAAAAGATTTAAATTACAACAGTATTTGTCCGTGTTCAGTTTAATCTGCAGCAGCAGGCATTTTCCAGGGGCACCACGAGGAGGAACGGACTCACCCCCATACACTGCTTAGTCTTCTTCTGCTTAGAATTTAGAGCATATATTTTGCTCTTCATTTTGGTCTTATACTTCATGTTCTTCTGCTTTTTGATCTTCTGCTTATTGTTCTTCTGTCTCTTGTTCTGTATCTTGTAGTTTGTCTTAACCTTCTTTGTCCTGTTGGTGATCTTCTTCTGGGTAATCTTTTATTTTTTCTTTGTGATGGTGTTCAGGCTGGTTGGCTTCATGCTCGTCGTCCTTGTGTCGTCATCTTCTTCTGGGTGGTCTTTAAGGTCGTCTAATTTCCGAGAACCAGCTGACGTTACTGGAACCCGGACGGGTATCAGATGGAGCAAGAGACAATGGAAGTAACGAGGACCAGCTGACTGTGCTGGAACCCGGAGGGGCAGCAGAAGGAAAAGAGGCAATGTCACAACCGAGTACCAGCTGACGTTACTGTGACACGGTTACTAAGCAGGAGGTACCTGTGCTCCAAAGCACTACCAAGGACCAGCAGACGTTGGTGGAACTCGGATACGGAGATGGAGGCACCTAGGCCAAAGGCACTGGGGAGAACCAGTTGACGGTACTGGACCCCGGACGGGTAGCAGAAGGAAAAGAGGCAATGTCACAACCAAGTACCAGCTGACGTTACTGTGACACGGTTACTAAGCAGGAGGTACCTGTGCTCCAAAGCACTACCAAGGACCAGCAGACGTTGGTGGAACTCGGATACGGAGATGGAGGCACCTAGGCCAAAGGCACTGGGAGAACCAGTTGACGGTACTGGACCCCGGACGGGTAGCAGAAGGAAAAGAGGCAATGTCACAACCGAGTACCAGCTGACGTTACTGTGACACGGTTACTAAGCAGGAGGTACCTGTGCTCCAAAGCACTACCAAGGACCAGCAGACGTTGGTGGAACTCGGATACGGAGATGGAGGCACCTAGGCCAAAGGCACTGGGGAGAACCAGTTGACAGTACTGCACCCGGACGGGTAGCAGAACGCACCCATGAAAATGTAAGTTGACAGGACGCAAGCCGTCCGCAGTTACCGAATCACACAGTCCTACAGTGGGTGCTTGTCCTATTGTCACAATGGAAACAGCCTTTATTTACATATCCCACAGCACACATAGGAATCACCTAAACTGCAGGCACCATAGAGTCGGCTAACCCGAATGCAACACGACAGCACAACTTATTGGAGGATAATTGACGTTCACACTGCCAGGAAACAGCTGTCGTGCTGTAACCAGGCTGGCCAGGAGTCAGTACACCTGCCAATTACTTACGAGCAACAAATGGCGGTGTTGTAGCCCAGGGAGTAGAGTTCAGGTGGTAGAAAGATGAACATAACAGGAGACATGGAAAACGTTGCCAAACAGTTATTTAATCTGAAAACGGACAGGCAAATTCAGGTGAGATCCATGCCTTGTTCATTTTCAGAAAAGTAAGCCGGTCTACATTCTCTGAGGATAGTCTCATGCGACGGTCTGTTACTACACCACCTGCAGCACTAAAGACGCGCTCAGATAATACACTGGCAGCAGGGCAAGCCAGCACCTCCAATGCATACTGGCTAAGCTCTGGCCATGTATCCAACTTAGAGACCCAAAATTTGAAAGGGGAAGAGGCATCTGGGAGTACACTTAGAGGGAAAGCCAAGTAGTCTGTCACCATCTTACGGAAACGTTTCTTCCTGGTGACTGGAGCCGTCTCGGATGGTGTAGACCTTGCTGGCGCTGTCACAAAACTTCGCCACATTTGTAACATACAGCTCTTGCCCTGTGCAGAGGCGCTGCTTGTGCTCCCTCTTGTTGTAGAGGTGTCTACACTGCCTCGACGCACAGAGCTGCTTTGTAAAGCAGTAGCAGCAGCAGCTCTCTCGGCTGGAATGTACAACAGTATGGATTGCACCAGTGTGTCTTGGTACTCCTGCATTTTACGGTCCCGGTTCACCGGTGTGATGAGGGTTTGTAAGTTGTCCCGGTAGCGAGGGTCTAGGAGGGTGTACACCCAACAATCTGACGTGGTGAGAATGTGGGCGATGCGGCGGTCGTTTCTCAGGCACTGAAGCATGAAATCAACCATGTGCTGCAGACTCCCAACTGGCCAACAAAGGCTGTCCTCTGGAAGAGGCGTCATCTCTGCCTCCTCTGCATCACCCCACCCTCGCTCTACATACTGACTAGAGCGTTGTGTACCTCCCTCTGTAGGGATTTCTTCCTCCTCCTTTGACTCCTCCTCCTCATCCTCCTCACAAAGTGAGCCCTGCCCAGCCCTTTGTGAGGAACCACGTTGCGCTGACTGTCCTGAAGGTAATTGAATTTGTGACTCCTCATCCTCCACCTCTTCCAAAACCTCTTCCTTTAGTGCTTTCAGTGATTTCTGAAGCAGGCAGATAAGGGGGACAGTCATGCTGACTAGTGCGTCATCTGCACTCACTATCCGCGTTGAGACATCAAACGCACGCAAAACGTCGCAGATGTCCTTCATAGAGGCCCACTCAGTAGTGGTGAAGTGTGAACAGCGCAAATTGCGAGTTGATTGCGCCTGTTGCAGCTGATACTCCATTACTGCTGGCTGCTGCTCACACAACCGCTCCAACATATTGTAACATGTCCAGGGGGTTTAGCTCTAGGATCGCTGTCTGGGTAGACAGAATGGCATGAAAACAGTTCATTCAGACAGCAGTTCTGGTGCAAAACTGGCCGCAACCAGCTTTATTAAAGTCCACAGCAAACAGATTAAAACAAAGCATAAACAGAAAACCTGGGCTTGTCTAGCCTCTAATTACACTTAGATAGATGGCCCTCTCTATCCGGGACCCAGACTCTACCAGTCTGTGCCCAAAACAACACATATCACATATGTTACCAGTTTGGAGCTTCACAGATACTCCTCCTTGTGTCTGAAGGCACCTTCCATGTCCAGACTTGAGAGAGATCCACTCCTATTCAGCCGCTCTTCACAGGATTCTCACTGAGACTACTCCTGTGTCCGGGGTACTTCCTGCACCCAAACTGAGATAGCTCAAACACTCTTGGAGACTGCTTCCTTGTGCCAGGACACCTCTCTGTGTCCAGGCTAAAGACAGCTCTAACACTCTTGGAGACTGTTTCTTGTGCCGAGACACCTTCCTGTGTCCAGGCTAAACTAGCTCTCAGATTGTGTTTGCAGACACCTACTTCTGGTCTCCTAATTAAGACCTGAGTAGTTTCAGGCTTGTGCTGCAAGTGTGTGCTGAATGTGAGGTGTAGTGACCTTTCTCTACCACTAGGTTTACAAAGCCACACATTTCCCTTATACCTAGGTGAAATGTACACCCCATTCATCACATATTCACTCACTGTCTCACATATCCCTCCCTCTTCTCCAGACCGGAGGGCTGGTCATCCAGACCGGAGGGCTGGTCAACAATCCAACAGAGACAGTGAACTCTGGACCAGTCATGGCCCTCATCAGCTTCATCTTCACCACTGTCATTTGTATCGTCACCTGAGTCATAGCCAACATCAACTTTCTCTTCATCTGAAGCATCCGCACTACCCTGTACCCTCCCAGGCCTATGCTCTCTGCAGGCCTCGGGTATCCTGCACGGTTTCATCTTGACCTTAGGGCCGGGCTCAGTTTCGATATAGTGCCTGGCCAGAGAAGTACGACCCGGCACATCAGAACACTTCTGCTGACTCTTCCTCAGAAACTCACGTACCTCCTGTCCCTGGTGCACTGACCATTTGTCACCAACTATCACAGAAGGTATAGGGGGTTTTTCACTTTTCTCCAATTCCCCATTTATTCCAGCTTTCCAGTTCTCCCTGATAGCGGCATCTGTATACTCAGAACCCGCCGGATTCTTCTCTTCCACCACGTTCTGCATCCCATCTGGGCTCCCGTGTGTCTGTAGCGGCAACGGAGTGACACATCGCTTTTCCCATTTGTTGGGACGTGGCTCCGATGTAGCCTCCCTGAAAGTGCGCTTGAGCTCACCAATGCCAGCTACTGATCCGGACTGTAACCCGTCCACGCCGCTGTCTTCGGCAGAAACAGATTCCTGGACAGAGTCAGTCCCCATATCTTCAGTCTTGTTCCTCACAGTTTCACTTGAAACCTCAGCTTCTGATGAGGCATCTGGCTTGGTGACCACCACTTCCATGGCTTTTTCCACCTCTGCAGCATCACCTTCAGAGTCCTTGGCATGATGCAGATCCACACCACACACCGACAACTTCTCATCTTCAACAGCATCCACTTGTGCTGTGTTCAGTTTCAGAGTCCTGCCTTTAAAGCTCAGCTCTCCTCCTTTCACCTTAGTCTTCGCCAGGGAACCGGCTAACTGTAAAACATCTTCAGATGCCATCTTCTGTCTGGCTGTAAGGTCAGCATCAGCTTTCTTCTCAGGACTCTCAACCTCCTCTGCTACCATGCCTTCCTCATTTGCACTGGTTGCTTTATGGTCATCAGATGATTCACTATCACTATCTGACCCCTTTTTCTCAGCCACATCTGGCTCACTGTCAGGGCTATACACTTCATTTTCATTCATATCCTGCTCACTGTCAGAGTTATACAATTCATTTTCATTCATGTCCTGCTCACTGTCAGGGTTATACAATTCATTTTCATTCACATCCTGATCTGGAACCTTAGTTAACATGTCATCCACAACATTAACTTCACCATCTGGTCCCTCAATATGTGACTATGTGACAACCCCAGCACTATACTTCTATATAGCTCAGGAACTAGGAGCTGACTCACGACCTCTCCCTGGACTTCAGTGTCCCTATACAATAGGCTATTGTCCATGGCAGCATGAGGAAACCTCTCCTCAGAGCCAGGCTCCTGGGAAACCTCATTTAGAACACTCATATTTTCCTGTGCCGTCCTAAGAGAGGGGTCTCGCCACTGCTCACTCTCAAAATTGTCACAGGACACAGGTAAGTAAGGGACACTCGGTTCCCGAGAACCATCATCCTCGTCTCCCAACATCACCTGCAAAGGAATTTCATCTTTATCATGATCATCATCAGTATCATCACTATTATGATTAGCATCATCATCATTATCAATATCAGCATTATCATCATGGTCATCATCATTATCATGATCATCATTATCATTATCAATATCAGCATCATTATCATGGTCATCATCATTATCATGATCATCATCATTATCATGGTCATCATCATTATCACATAATTTTAATGGCCCACTAGCATTGTGTTCCGCCCCTCGGGACTGCGCACCCTCAATAGGAGCTTCATCACACTGTTCATCAAAATCACCCTTCCCCCAGAGATCCTTAGACCGGGGAAAGTCATTACCCAATTTGACGGGTTGCACTAGGTTCTTCACTACCCCCACTTCATATGAAACCTCCCCGAGTTTGCGGACCAAGTCCACGGCAGTCTCTGGGTAGACTTTGGTGTCTCCACGGATGCACACCATACTCAGGCGCTTATCAGGGATAAAGTCCCTATCAATCAGGCTGTCACATACGGAAGTCACTGGACTCTCTGAGTCCAAGAGGGCCTGTGCTGGGCAGTCACTTACAACCACCGGGGACCCCTGTGGTCCAGTCTCTTCGGCTGAGGTGGACACACACACAGGTTCTGCGCAGAGAGAGAGGGATCCGCCAACATCACAACACATAGGCTCCCCCTCTATTGGACAGTCGGCTGCAATTTCACGCCAGCTCCAACACTGTCCATCACACTCTCCCACCCACATGTCCCCTCGGGCCTGAACCCGCTTATCAGCATACCCCATGTCCCCAACAGCTGGAACGCTCTTACCGCGAGAGTTAAGCGTCCGGGAACTCCGAAGTGACGACCTCTCAGATGGCTGTACCTCAGGAGGACGTGCTTGGGTGTAGCGGTCCACTATCACCTTTTCAACTCCATAATCAAGCCTGCTGACTACAGACTTCCAACTGTATCTCCAGTCATGTACTCCCCTGGCACGGGCTGTCACCGTAACACCCAGCCGGGTAAGAATCTCCGCTTTCAACTTGCCATAGTCTTGGCTGTCCTGCTCGCTCAGGTCAGCATATGCCCTTTGGGGCTCTCCAATCAGATAGGGTGCGACCATCATGGCCCATTCAGATAGGGGCAGATTCTCCTTCTCTGCCAATCTCTCAAACCTAGTGAGATATACCTCCACATCATCACGAGGTGTCATCTTTTTCAGGGACCGTCTTACCGCCTTCTTTACAGCGGACAACGCAGGTACCTTCACAACATTACTCTGGGACGAGGTGTTGAGAGCTGCAATCTGCTCAAAAAACAACCGGTCATTCTCCTGCTGCTGCTGCAGGAATTGCTGCTGGGCCTGCTGCATGCGCTGCTGGTGCTGCAGGCGCTGCTGCTCCATGCTCTGCTGCAGGCTCCGCTGGGCCTGGACCAGGTACTCAATGAGCTCCTCCATACTGCCGGACTCATCTGTCTCAATCACAGCAGTCTTATGTTGCACATTAACTTGTGCCATTTGTTCAAACAGCGCCTCCATGCTGTCATCCATGCTGTCAGACTTCTCTGTCTTAACAACGGCAGTCTTCATCAAGACATACACACTCTACAGTCTTTTCCATAGAAAAATTCAGCTCTGCTGTGCAGACACTTTTTTTTTTTTTTTTTCTTTTGCAAAGTCTATTAGGGCTCCTGTCTCTTTAAGACTGCTCCACAGACTTTTCTTTTGCTGCTGCACATTCCACAGTCATTTTCACAACAAGTTCAGCTTTGCTGTGCATACATTTTCTCTCTGCAGACCCTATCAGGGCCACTGTCTCTCCAAGACTGCTCCAAACAGACGTTTCTGCTGACACACTTTTTTTTTTTTCTGCTGCTATTTCAATAGACTTCACCTTTAATGCTGTCTCTCGCCACTGTGCTGCATACACACTCCAGCACTAACTGTATCAGGCACTGCGCTGCCCGCATTCTCCACCAATTGTAACATTTCCAGGGGGTTTAGCTCTAGGATCGCTGTCTGGGTAGACAGAATGGCATGAAAACAGTTCATTCAGACAGCAGTTCTGGTGCAAAACTGGCCGCAACCAGCTTTATTAAAGTCCACAGCAAACAGATTAAAACAAAGCATAAACAGAAAACCTGGGCTTGTCTAGCCTCT
>JARQOD010000003.1:573484551-573516154 GCA_033576555.1 Oophaga sylvatica | reverse complement strand
CATCACTAACTTTTTGGACCCGTGTAACAGGAGAGAATTTCATCTGTGGTCTCAAATATTTTTGTACTGCATTAAAGGCTAATTTTGACTGTGGAAAGGAATGGCCGTTGCGCCGAATTTGTTTTTTATCTTGCTAATTTGTTTTCTAAATACAAAGTTAAGGAACTTTCTAAAGTGTCTATACTTTTATCATTTTACTGTTGTATATAGTGTCCAAATATCTTATCTAGATCAGTGTGCTTGCAAAAATGTTTCAAATTGTCCATAGCTTCTGCATAACTCTGGCTGCTCTCCTCTCCCTCTTCTCAGTTTTAGGTCGATTTAACATGTCTGCATTTCATGATCTGATTATGGATAGCAATGTCTGGAATAGTTACAAGTTTCCGGACCTGAACAGGCATATATGTGACCATTATATCTGGGAAAAGAGATCTGCCGATGGTCCGGACGTAGCGGTCTGCACATGGACCATGCATAGCAGACATTTGTAACCGTTCTATATAAACTAATGAAGACAGCAGCTCTTTGGATATGCACAGATCTCACATCCAGCCTATCTTACCGGGAGAGGCACTCCCATGCAGGAAAAATCTGAATCTTGGAATAGGCTGCAAACTGCATATTAGGGGATGAAACTGAATGAGATTGTAGAGTGAAATTATTTTATTAAATAAAAGGTAACCACTGCCATACATAGAAATATTGTTTCTTCATGTCAATGAGGCCTATAGCTTTTACCATGGAAGCTCAGCCACCCATGATATAGGAACTGAAGTAAAAGCCACCAGTATTCCAACTAATATAATCTCCGGAGTTCGATACCATAAATTAATCAATTCATCTAAACAATTGTGTGTGTAAGGAGGGACAGTTAAATGGGTCTTTTAAAAAAAAAAACAACAAGCAAACAAAACAGTTTCTAAACTTAACGTTAAACGTACCACTAATTACAGTTCTGCATAACACAGGAAAATGGACATCAAAGCATAACCATAGGCTTTATTTTGGGAAGTGCGTACGCGGCACCAGTGACCAAGAATGGTATTTTGGGTTTACTCTTGCGTTCAAAACCTTTTACGGCAAAAGAACAAGCAGCTAGGATGCGGACAACGCCTTATACTTCTTAATTGTTTGCATTGCTGACAATGTGACACAAGCCATCTTTTACTGGACTGTTTATTGAGGCCTGAGCCAGGGTGCAAAAAAAAAAATAATAATAATAAAACAAAACAAGTAGAGCTTTAGGAACACATTCGGGTCCTTGAAACAAAGCAGGTGGTGTTCAGATGCCTAAAGCAATGTATCATTCCACTTTTCATTAAATTAACTCCCATGTACGGAAAAATATTACACTGCCACCACTGTCTGTTTGGGATAATAATAGAGCTGAGGAAAAAGATTTACAGGAACCTGAGCCGGCGGCCTTGTTGGACGTCATAGTCCACCAGACCAGAGGAGTATGAACATCTACTACATGTGCCTCTTCTGGCGCGATGACATGTTGCATTGATGACTTCATGCTGGACCTACTAACGAGAAAACGTGCCAGAACGTTCTGATGTGGCAACCAAGGACTACCAACGAGGTCGTTGGATCAGGTCCCCCAAATGTTTTTGTTAAATGATGCATAACATGCATACATTTATTGCTTAAAGGGGTGGTCTGGTCCAAACCGATAAGTCTGCAGTCACTGTGTGTGAGTAGTCGTGAAGTTTTCTAAACCATAGTCCGTGCTAGTAAACAGCTTCTGTATGCTGCAGATGGATGAGGGATTGTTTAGATTTGTAGAGGAAAAAAAAGATATCTAAACCCTCATTCAGATATGTTTTTTATGCACTTATGCTATCCAGATTTTTATTTATTTTTTGATAATTTATGGAGCTGTTCACATGTCTAGGCATTTTTGTAAAAAGTATGTACTCCCCAAAAAAAAAAAAAAAAATCAACAACATAAGGTCATTTACCCATTTTGGACCCGAATCACAGATCAAAATTACCCATAAGCAGGGCTGTGGAGTCAGAGTCTTAGTCCATTTTGGTGGAGTCGGTATAAAATAGACTGACTCAAGACTCCTAAACTATATAATGCATTGGGTACAGTAGTACAATGCAGGATGTGCTGTAAATGTTTTCATAAGAATTTGGGAAACTTATGAAATGTCCTATAAATGTCAGTCCTGTTCCTGATCTAAGGCTCTCGGCTTTTAGCTGAGATGAATCTGTGCTGCACTTTATGCACATGCTCAGTAGTTACCAGTGCTCTGGAGTCGGGGTCGTGGAGTCAGGAAAACTGAGTCGTCGTCGGTTTGGCTTACAGACTCCACAGCCTTACATAAGTCTACAGGTCTCTTGGAGGAAAAAAAAAATAAAAAAAAAATCACAGACAGCACTTTGTTTGCTTTTATGTGATATCCATGGTTAAAAATGTAATGTACAGGAGATTCTTTCTTTTAATTTTTTTTTATTGCTTTTAGCAGTGAAAAAGCTTTAAATAGCAAAATAATAGAGGGAAAAGTACGCATATGACTACATTGTAAAGTTACAGGCATTTATGCAAAAAGAAAAAAGAAAAAATGAATACAAACAAACAGGGGCGTAACTAGGAACGGCAGGGCCCCACAGCAAACTTCACAATGGGCCCCCCCCCCGGCCGCCATTTTAAAAAAAATATATATTTTTTTTAAAAATCACTAATCGCAAACGGCGAATGGATTGAATAATCCAGTCGCCATTTGCAAATTTTTAGCCGCTTTGGCGACCATTTTGGTCGCCATCTGCAGCACTGTAATGAGGCCTGCTGTTTTCGGGGCCCTAGGCCCCTGATGGGGCCTGCTGTTTCCTGGGGCCCTAGGCCCCTGATAGGGCCTGCAGTTTCCTGGGGCAAGTTTCCTTGTCAAGCACTATGCGTGACTAGTGAGACCAAACCTGTCAATCACTTTTCCAAGCGATGCTTCAAATCGCTTGGAAAAGCGCGAGCATTCTGCAAGCTAAAAACGCTTGCAAAATGCTTGTGTTTTGCGGGAAAACACATACTAATTACGTATGTGTTTTACCCGCGACGGGGAGTTGTGGAAATGCTCCGCAAAATTTCGGAGCATTTGTGCAACGTGTGAACATGGCCTAAAGCTTCTGAGCCCCATCTGCCCCTGACAGAGAGTAAATGCAGGGAATCTTGAGAGGGGGCTGTGTCCTGTCAGGGGGCTGGTTGGGCTCAGCAGTCTATGCTTCTTTGCAGGAGGTGAAGGGGGGAAGGGGCACTCAGGTATGGAGGGGCACTCGGGTCTGGGGGGCACTCAGATCTGGGGGGGCACTCAGATCTGGGGGGGCACTCAGATCTGCTCTTTTCATGAGCTATAGCTGATACAGACAGGGGTCAGACTCAGGACATAGCAGAGTCCTTGGTGAGCCGGCTGCTGTGCTGATAGTATGACTGACGCTGTCACTGAGCACAGTAGCCGGCTCACTGAGGAGGCGCCGGCTGTAGGGACAGGACTGGAGCCTGGCCGGACACCGTCTATTAAAACAGGCTCAGACACTCACCGGGGGTTTGGGGCTGAGGGCTGCGCTGCTCCTGCTGCTCAGTGACTCACTCCTGACTGTGTGACAGGGGAGAATACTGTACTGCACTAAGCCCGCGCTTAGTAGGGATTGGATGCTGGAAAGTCCCGCCCTCCTGTTGCTCAGCACTGGCTGCCTCTCCCAGCTGTCTGTCACAGTGACTCCTGCTCTCTCCACACACACCGCTCACTGCGGGCCCTCCAGCTCCCGTGCCCCTTACACCAGTAAGGGTAATATCAGAGGCGTAGCTAGGGTTTCGGTTTGGGGGGGGCGAAACATCTGAGTGGGCCCCTAACCAGAGAACCTCAGCAAATGACCGCGCTGTTGCCAAAATTAATCTATATATAAAAAGACCAATATTGATATCACCGCCATATGGTCAGTGGTAAATAACACCAGTCCTACAGAACATATAATAGATTACAGCAGAGTTACAGATAATGACTTACCGCGGACGTTCTTTCTGATGGAATTGTTCACTTTTCATGTCTTTTCCATCTGGCCCCAGACCGACATGACTCTTCCAGCCAGGACTCGACTACAGAGTATACAACAAAGAAACGTTTCACTTCTCATATTGTCAGCACCGTCACGGTCACCAATTGGACTATTCTCAACCTGCACAAACTCCTCATCCTGCTGATACCCCAATACTGAGCCGCTGCTGTCGTATGTGTCTCTATTACTACACCTGATACTCCAATACTGAACCGCTGCTGCCCTATGTGTCCCTATTACTACACCTGATACCCCAATACTGAGCCGCTGCTGCCGTATGTGCCCCTATTACTACACCTGATACTCCAATACTGAGCCGCTGCTGCCGTATGTGCCCCTATTCTACCTACTCATAACCGCTGGCCTATGTGTCCCTATTACACCTGATACCAAACTGACGCTGCTGCCTATGTGTCCCTATTACTACACCTGATACCCCCAATACTGAGCCGCTGCTGCCGTATGTGTCCCTATTACTACACCTGATACTCCAATACTGAGCCGCTGCTGCCGTATGTGCCCCTATTACTACACCTGATACTCCAATACTGAGCCGCTGCTGCAGTATGTGCCCCTATTACTACACCTGGTACCCCAATACTGAACCGCTGCTGCCCTATGTGTTCCTATTACTGCACCTACTGTGTGGTTCTGTGTGACCTCTAAATTCTAAAGCACCCTCTATAATATAGTAATGCCAGGTGCATGGGCCCTAGAAAACAGTGCCCATATGTTGTCCCCTAGAATGTAATAATGCCCTGTGTGTGCCCCTTTGACAGTCACAGTAACCAGAGTTCCCCTATAACAATAAGCTCCCCTATACACCGTATGATGCCCCCTCACTGGATATATACTGACCCCTTAATATCCCCAAACTATTTAATGGCTCCAACACTGTATGATGGCCCCGCCACTATAATCCCACACTGTATGATGGCCCCCTAGATAGCCTCCATATAGCATAATACACCAGATAGTCCTCAATATAGTATAATGTACCCCATAGACAGCCTATGTATTGTAATGCACCCCTATAGGCAGCCTCTGTATTATAATGCACCCCAACAGACAGCCTCTATATTGTAATGCACTCCCCATAGGCAGTCTTATTTATAATGCACCCCATAGGCAGTCTTATTTATAATGTACCCCATAGGCAGCCTTACTTATAATGCACCCCATAGGCAGCCTTACTTATAATGCACCCCATAGGCAGCCTTACTTATAATGCACCCCATATGCAGCCTTACTTGAAATGTACCCCATATGCATTCATATTTATAATGCACCCCATAGGCAGTCTTATTTATAATGTACTCCATATGCAGCCTTACTTATAATGTACCCCATATGCAGTCTTATTTATAATGCACCCCCATATGCAGCCGTACTTATAATGCACTCCCCCATATGCAGCCTTACTTATAATGCACTCCCCCATATGCAGCCGTACTTATAATGCACTCCCCATATGCAGCCTTACTTATAATGCACTCCCCCATATGCAGCCGTACTTATAATGCACTCCCCCATATGCAGCCGCACTTATAATGCACTCCCTCATATGCAGCCGTACTTATAATGTACTCCCCCATAGGCAGTCATTTATAATGCACTCCCCCATATTCAGCCTTATTTATAATGCACTCCTCCATATGCAGCCGTACTTATAATGCACTCCCCCATATGCAGCCTTACTTATAATGCACTCCCCCATAGGCAGTCATTTATAATGCACTCCCCCATATGCAGTCTTATTTATAATGCACCCCCATATGCAGCCGTACTTATAATGCACTCCCCCATATGCAGCCCTTACTTATAATGCACTCCCCCATATGCAGCCGTACTTATAATGCACCTCCATATGCAGCCTTACTTATAATGCACTCCCCCATATGCAGCCGTACTTATAATGCACTCCCCCATATGCAGCCGCACTTATAATGCACTCCCTCATATGCAGCCGTACTTATAATGTACTCCCCCATAGGCAGTCATTTATAATGCACTCCCCCATATTCAGCCTTATTTATAATGCACTCCTCCATATGCAGCCCTATTTATAATGCACTCCTCCATAAGCAGCCGTACTTATAATGTACTTCCCCATAGGCAGTCATTTATAATGCACTCCCCATATGCAGCCGTACTTATAATGCACTCCTCCATATGCAGCCCTATTTATAATGCACTCCTCCATATGCAGCCCTATTTATAATGCACTCCCCCATATGCAGCCGTACTTATAATGCACTCCCCCATAGGCAGTCATTTATAATGCACTCCCTCATATTCAGCCTTATTTATAATGCACTCCCCCATATGCAGCCTTACTTATAATGCACCCCCTTAACAAAAATAATAAATCCTGTACTCACCTCTCTTGCTCCTGGCTCCTCCTCTCCCATAATCCCCCTCTCAGCATCTGACTGCCGGCGCCGGGCAGTGACATCATCGCGCCCGCTGTCAGACGCTGAGAGGGGATTATGAGAGAGGAGGAGCACTTGCTCCTTCTCTCTCAATGCGGTCAGCTGTATCGGCTGGATGCCGATACAGCTGACCCTCCGATGACGGGCGGGGGGCCCACTGCTGGCGCCGGGCCCCCCACCGCCTGCTTAGGCCCCATAGCGGCCAGGCGGCAGAGCAGGGAGATTGATTCTCCCTGCTCTGCCGCAGAAAGTAACTGTGTCGGCGTGCTGAGCACGCCGATACAGTTACAGTAGCGTAGCTCCGGGTGGGCCCCCTCTGCCCCCCCCTGTAGCTACGCTAATAATGCCCTGATGGCGGCCCTGCATAGCGGCGCCGGATGTGGCGGCGGGCCCCGGAACTACCGTGGTGGTAGGTGAAGCAGCTGCAGCAGGGACGGGCCCCCTTCTAGCCCGGGCCCTGTGGCAGCTGCTTCCCACGATAGTTCCGCCCCTGCAAACAAAGACAGACCTGTTAGTACAAAGGAATGAAAGGATTTGGATTTGACGTCGTAATAACAGACCCTCAACTTTGGCAACAAAAAGTTGTAAGGGTGGGGCAAACTGGGGGAAAAAATTAGAAATAAGGACTAGTTGCTAAGATGTCTCATATATACAGCACATACGTAGATTCCTGCTCTTCTTTCACTGTAGAACACAGGAGCAGCATGAAAAACATACAGCAGTACTGAGATGGGTGGCTGTGAATCCAGCATTGAAGAGAGGATAAATAGTTGTCTACATCTGACAGTTTCTCACAGAGCGCTCATCACTCCTCCTCTCCTTCCCATCTCCATAGGTCAGTGTTCCCCAACTCTGGTTCTCGAGAGCCACCAACAGATCTGGTTTCAAAATGTATCTTCTCAATATAGTGCAGTCGTCATATTATATACTATATAGCACTGTGTACTTACAATTGCTCATTTTGCCTTTCTACCCAGGTAATTCTTCTCTTTTCTCTACTCTATGTAGACATAGGAAGTCTCTTGTCCCTGCATTTATCATTCCCCTCTTCATCCAGCTGCTCCCTCCTCTCCCTGCCAGGGACTTTTGCAGGGACTTATGAATCCTACATGGAAAATTGACCTCCTGTTTGAATTGATATGCAAATAAGGTTGCAGATCTGGAGCCTCTGTCCCTCCAGCTCTATTTCCGACCATTGACGCCTTCTCCTGATTGACTGACAGCAGGTACGGGACTGGGACTGAAATTCAGCCCTGGCATTTGAAATCACACAGGCCCATGCTGTCACTGTCCCCAAGCACCAGATGGGATATATTACTAATATTACCCTGGATGGAGGAAAGGAAGATTTGCTGCAAGACCAATATATCTAATGATACCCGTGGCCTGCTGGGGTGAGTGACAGAGTCAGCGACTTTGTGTTTCGTCACAAATCTTAACAGTATGGGCGTCTTGAGAACACCGATTCTGTTAACAACGCAGCAGACAAGGCGACCCACGACCAGACAGGCTCTGGTTCATTGCTATGGCCCTCAAGCGCACCAATCTGACAAAAAAAAAAAACACAATGAGACTTTGGAGTGAGAACACACTAGGCATGACTATAGCAGTGACTGTCATGTGTGCATTGCCACGAAGATCGTCGCGGTTGCACATTTTGACTTCTCACAGCTGAGCTGCTGTTTCTTTGTGTTTGGCAGCTAGGGAGTTAATTCTGTCTGTGCTCGGTGCTGGGACTGGGTGCAGTTTCTCCCGGCTGCAATTGATTATTTGTTGATTGGTTTCCTTTAAATTCCTGGTTGTCTGCTTGGGGAGTTGCCAGTGAAACCTTCATGCAGACCACAGATAGGAATGAATCTGTATAGACTTTAGTTGTGAGCTCCTTAGTTGTTCTAAGCTCAACTTGGTTAGAGTTTATTTCCCAGACCATTTATGTTCCTTTGGTGTTTGAGTGTGTATGCAAGCGAGTGTTATCCTGTCTGTCTTATATGTCTAATCTGTGTATTTAGCTAAGATCAGCCCATATCCCTTTGGTGGTAGTCAGGATCCTTCTTAGGACTGATTACAGGGTTCAGGGTCTGATAGGAGACAGGGTTAGGTTGGAGACTTGGACCTCTGAACCATTATCAGTACCTCCAAGGTGAGGGATTAGTTAGGACCCCAGTTTAGGGTCAGGTTAGATCCCGGTCCACCTCTTTCCTGTTTCAGCTCATCAAGTCCTCAAGATTAACCCTGAGTTCAGCAGATATCGTGTCAGGTAAATCTATTCTATACTTACATGCTGATGTTGCTATACTAGTTGTTGTATAGAGTGTTGTTCCTGTATTAATAGTTTACTGACATTGTATACATATCATTAGACAGCGTGACAGTGACCTTCTTTGAGAGCACCTGCTTTTTCTCTTCTTTGACACTGACCATTCAAAACATGACTGCTTCAAGAGGGGAAGAAGAAAATTTCCACAGAATTTCTGTGGTATACATCAGTTGGTCAAAGAAAAAAAAATAGCTTTTTTTTTTAAACTATCAATTAAATGTTTATTTTTAACATGATCTGATCATTATGCTTTCCTTGATCTGTGTATAGTGCATCCGAACGTTAGGGAAAGCTGTAGCACATCTGAGTGTACAGAAAACACCCATGTTTGCGATTTGTAAAACCGTCATTCAGCAGAGAACAAACAGATGTTGGCACAACACGGCTCTCACACCACAGCATGAAGAGGGCTTCCATGGGATAGTGGTTAGGAAAGATTAATAGGCTCCAAGCAATTCTAATCCTTAAGACAACATCATACCAGCCCATTTAACCCCATCGTGCCAAGACTGTACACTTACAAGCGTCAAGATTTTATGTAGCCGTTTCAGGCTTACTACTTGCTCATTACATATCTGTAGGATGTATCAGTATGGAACACATTACATGCTCAGCCGACTTGTAGACCTGACTCATCGAATTCCTAGAAGGGTTGTCCAATCAAACGGTTTTCCTATACTTTGAAATTTCATACTTGCACACAACATTTTTCTTAGCACCAGTGCAGGATATCCACATGAGATTAGTCCGGTGGAGAGAGAATGGCAGCTGTTTATAATAATAAGGACAGGTCCTCCCTAACAATTCAAAATGACTCCCGCCCTCCCACCCACTCATCCTTCTACTCTGCCCCTATGCTGGGTTAGCCTACAGTGGTCCCTAAAAGCACTTCAGCCTATGTAATCAAGAACTGATCTGGGGGCCCAAAACGAGGAAACTGAGGCTTGTACATCACTGCCACATAGCGCCCTCTTTAGTCCAAAACCATTTATACACATTAGATGACCATCGGTCTAACAATGCTTCGCCCAACAACCATCTAAGAAGACTCTCCCTTGGCCGAGAGCTCCTGTATTCTTTACTAGAAAGGTAGAAACGTTCTGGCTGATATAGGAATCGGCCCAAGACAGAACAATCATGATTGACATCTCACTCGATCATCAGTTGAACAGCACCCCCATACACATTAGATCGTTGGCCGAATAGGTCGAAATTGGCGGGTTCTGTCTATGAAGTCCAAAGTATGAGGGTCTCTAAGGAGCCGAATAAATTATTTGAAAAATAAAACATGAAAACAGTCACTGGGACAGGTAGGTGATAAATCAACCCTGATCCCCTTTCAATTTCCTTGCTCACTATGCGGTGTTGTCTTTATTGCACTAGTCCATAATAGGCTTAAAACACTGGATTGTCAACATGAAGGTTCACTTGGCCTCACAGCTAAAGCCCGGGTCTCACATAGCGATACACCAGCGATCCCGACAACGATCAGGATTGCTGGTGTATCGCTACTTGATCGCTGCTGAGCTGCCAAACAGGAAGCTCAGGCAGCGATCAGTACAAGCGACACTGCGGGTAACATCGCTTAGTTACCCGCAGTGTACCTTGGATACCAGCGCCCTGATGCAGGGAGCTGGTAACCAAGGTACACATCGGGTTTCCAGGCGCTGCGCGGTGCCTGGAAACCCGCTGTGTACCTTGGTTAACAGCTCCCTGCATCAGGGAGCTGGTATCCAAGGTACACAGCGGGTTTCTAGGCACAGCCCTGCACCTGGAAACCCGCTGTGTACCTTGGTTACCAGCGGATCGTTGGTCTCCCGCCTGTCACACGCAGCGATGCGTGCCTGTCAGCGGGAAACCAGCGATCAAAAAAATGTCCTGACCTTTCAGCGACGATCAGCGATCGCTATGTGAGACGGGGGCTTAACAAACATGGGTCTTTATTCAAGGTAGTTTATGGATTGCAACAGGTCAACGCGTTTTAAGGTCAGAGACTGTCATCACAATTTGCCCATTTAAAATGTAACATTTTTGATTGCCAAAGTTATATTGTATATAAACGAAATGTTCTGACAAAGGGGTCTGCGTGACCCTGAAACGCATTGACCTACTTATGGAATCAATCTACTCAGAAAGAAGAAATTCTTCACATTGTATGCCTGATGGAAGCAGCGCAGCCAAGTCAACTCTCATTTTGACAAGGCTGTGTTTTAATCTGAAGTAGCATTACAGATAGAGGAGATTTGCCAGTAGTTTTCAATGAAGCTGGCTATTTCACAAATGCATGGCTTATCAGATCACCTGTTATGCTATGATCACAGTTTTTTTTTTCACCCATGTAATGAAATGAGAAAGAAAAAAACGCTACAAAAGATGCAACTTGGGTTTGTGGTGAATACAAAACACTATTAAACATACATACTGTTGACAAAAGCACACGTCACAAAATTAGAATATCATCAAAAAGTTAATTTATTTCAGTTCTTCAATACATAAAGTGATTCTCATATTATATAGAGTCATTACTCACAGTGATCTATTTCACGTGTTTATTTCTGCTAATGTTGATGATTATGACTTACAGCCAATGAAAACCCAAAAGTCATTATCTCAGTAAATTAGAATACTTTATAACACCAGCTTGAAAAATGATTTTAAAGTCCAAAATGTTGGCCTACTGAAATGTATGTTCAGTAAATGCACTCAATACTTGGTCGCGGCTCCTTTGGCATTAATTACTGCATCAATGCGGTGTGGCATGGAGGCGATCAGCCTGTGGCACTTCTGAGGGGTTATGGAAGCCCAGGTTGCTTTGATAGCAGGCTTCAGCTCGTCTGCATTGTTGGGTCTGGTGTCTCTCATCTTCCTCTGGATAATACTCCATAGATTCTCTATGGGGTTAAGGTCAGGCGAGTTTGCTGCCAATCAAGCACAGTGATACTGTTGTTTGTAAACCAGGTATGGGTACTTTTGGCAGTGTGGACAGGTGCCAAGTCCTGCTGGAGAATGACATTTCCATCTCCAAAAAGCTTGTCAGCAGAGGGAAGCATGAAGTGCTCTAAAATTTCCTGGTAGACGGCTGCGCTGACTGGTTGTGATAAAACACAGTGGACCTACACCAGCAGATGACATGGCTCCCCAAACCATCACTGATTGTGGAAACGTCACACTAGACCTCCAGCAGCTTGGATTGTGGCCTCTCCACTCTTCCTCCAGACTCTGGGACCTTGATTTCCAAGGTCTAGTGTGAAGTATCCACAATCAATGATGGTTTCCATTCACAGTAAGTATGCTCAGCCGGAAATGTGGTGTGGAACGCATTTGTGTTCAAGTAACCGGAAGCTCGCATGTCACCGGATACTGAATGCAAGATAAGCGCCAATGGAGCGCAAAACAACGTGCACATGTGACAAAGCTAATCTTCCTTCCTTTGTAGAACCGGATATGGTAATTACGGTAGCCTCACCATAAATAGAGACTCCCGCAGCTCACTCTTACTCATCTCCTACTATGCCACACTCCTATCTTGGGTCCCCTGATGAGCCCCGATAACGGGAGGGGGCGAAAAGCGCAAGGACAAGGGACATCATAATACTGGGAAGTACCTTGATCAGATAAGTGATTGTGTGGAGTATATATCATAATCACTGTGAGCAATTGCATTTTAATTTTTCTTGTGATATATGATTATGACTACCATGGTGAGGGACAGATATTGAGATTAAAAGGCTGTAGGGACTGCTCCAATATATATATATATTTCCTATCTGCGACCAGTCGAGCAACACTTTAAAGCCTTATTTGATAGTTACATCTTGATATATAGCTTCCCTCAAGAGTCAGAGCCTAGGGGCATCATAGACAATTAAACTGTATGCATGTTGATTTATTGCTATAGCTCTTTATAATGGGGCATGCAGGGTTTTTGAGGGACTGCCGACGTTCGTTGAGCGGGGCCTCCACATCGAATTTTAGGGTGCCAACCTCCGTTGGTAGGTATGACTTCTGCAAAAAGGGACCCATTAGGGTTAGTGTAGGATTGATATTATACCCCAATCGATCCCTGCATTATATTTGTCATTTTGGACATTCCCCCCTATCAAAAGAGCTTGGGAGGTGTTTTCTGCAATTTTTTATCTTCTAAAGAAATTAAAAGTTACATTTCATAGGGTTTTTTGTTCTCTTTGATGTATGGTGCTATGAGGGCCCAATGTTCACAAGCGGGTGTTGTGCTTACAGCCGTACACCATGCAGGGTGATAGGCATTTACCAGAGAATACCAAGATGGGCAGATTAGACATTGGTGCCCTGTGCTATTCAACGATGAGAGCAGGTTCACACTGAGCAAATGTGACAGACATGAGAGTCTGAGGACGCCGTGGGAAACGATCTGCTGCCTGCAACATCCTCCAGCATGACCGGTTTTGGTAGTGGGTCAGTAATGGTGTGGAGGGCCTCAGACCCATAGTGAGACCACATGCAGGTTCAGTGGGCCCTGGGTTCCTTCTGATGCATAATGATAGGCCTCCTGTGGCTGAAGAGTGTCAGCAGTTGATGCATGATGAAGGCACTGATGCTATGGACTGGCCTACCCGTTCCCCAGACCTGAATCCAATTGAGTACATCTGGAAATAGTGTCTCGTTTCATCAACCAACGCCACGCTGTACCACAGACTGTCCAGGAGTTTACTTGATGCTTTAATCCAGGTCTGGGAGGAGATCTCTCCGGAGAACATCCGCCACCTCATAAGGACCATGCCCAGGCGTTGTAGGGAGGTCATAAACGCACGTGGAGGCCCCACACACTACTGAACATCATTTCCTTGTCTTAAGGCATTTCCACTGATGTTGGATCAGCCTGTGGCTTAAGGATAACAAAGTCAGTGTTTTGGAGCGGCCATCACAAAGCCCTGATCTCAATCCTATTGAAAATTTATGGGCAAAGCTGAAAAGGCTGAAGTGAGCATGGCGACCTACAAATTTGGATCAGTTACACCAGTTTTGTCAGGAGGAATGAGCCCAAATTATGACCAACTATTGTGAGAAGCTTGTGGAAAGATATCCCAAATAGCTGACCCAAATAATTCAAGGGCAATGGCACCAAATACTAATGAAATGTATGTAAACTTTTGACTTTGCAGTAAGTAATAAAAATGCCTTAAACATTCTCTCATTCTGGCATTTGGCAAATAATTATAGTAATCTTAACTGAGTACTTGAAAAAGGCCACTAAATGGCCGAAACGTCGTTATTTGTTATGGCAGAATAAAGTTTTTCTATTTTTTCACCTGGATGGATGCTGCTCCTTTCTTCTATTTGTGGACTTTGGGGTCCATTGGGATCCATGGACCTGAGCGCGCATCCCTGACTCGCTGAGTGCTGTCTGCTAACTGTCTTTTGGAGTCATGGAGTCAGAGTCATGGAGTCAGAGTCATGGAGTCAGAGTCATGGAGTCAGAATAAAATGGCCCGACTTCTAAAATATAATACATTGGGTACAGTAGTTCAGTGCAGGACGTGCTGTAAATGTTTTCATAATAATTTGGGAAAATTATGAAATGTCGGTTCTGTTCCTGATCTCAGGATCTTGGCTTTTAGTGAAGATGAATCTGTGCTGCACTTTATGTACATGCTCAGTAGTGACCAGTGCTGTGGGGTCAGGTGAGATGAATCTGTGCTGCATTTTATGTACATGCTCAGTAGTGACCAGTGCTGTGGAGTCGTAGATGAGGTGAATCTGTGCTGCACTTTATGCACATGCTCAGTAGTGACCAGTGCTGTGGAGTCGTAGATGAGGTGAATCTGTGCTGCACTTTATGCACATGCTCAGTAGTGACCAGTGCTGTGGAGTCGTAGATGAGATGAATCTGCGCTGCTCTTTATGTACATGCTCAGTAGTGACCAGTGCTGTGGGGTCGTAGTTGAGATGAATCTGTGCTGCACTTTATGTACATGCTCAGTAGTGACCAGTGCTGTGGAGTCGTAGATGAGATGAATCTGTGCTGCACTTTATGCACATGCTCAGTAGTGACCAGTGCTGTGGGGTCGGAGTGGAGATGAATCTGTGCTGCACTTTATGCACATGCTCAGTAGTAACCAGTGCTGTGGGGTCAGAAGTCAGGGAAATTGGGAAGTCAGAGGTTTGGCTTACCGACTCCACAGCCCTGTTGCAAACAATTGTCAAAATAGTTGAAGAACTGCAGTAATAGCCATATGGGTTTTCAGTTCTTTTCTTAAGGAGCTTTAATTCAGAGTGGAGTTTATATAGAAGCCACACGCCATATGGGAGTTCTTATCTCCTAAACCAGCTGTTCATAGTTTACTTCTTAGGATGTTCATAAAAACAAATACTTACATATTGCATCAAACGAGTCGCAAGGACCCTAATGAGATAGTTGAGAAATACTGAACAGATTACATTTAAATGGTAATGGCCACCCTACATATAAAACTAAAGTCAACTGAACACGCCAACATTGGCAGAATGGGTGAAAAGATTAATTTGCTTAGGAGTCTCCTGACTAAAGTTGATTTCAGGGAATAAAATGCTCTGGCACGTTGTATTTTCAAAGGCCGATTCTTTTCCTCCCTGATAGATAAAATCTGGCTCTCTCATCGAGAACTTGGCAGAAATGTCAGTAGAAAAAAAAAGACGATTCCCAACCTACAAACACTGTAAATTAATTCACCTGTGCATCCAGTGGTCAGCACTTAACATGCACATCGGTTAATATTTAATGTCATCTTCCACAAGGAGTATCAATTCTACTTCAAACTGAATACTGTTATTTAATTAGCAACCTTATGAGATGACCCTGTCTATTATGCAACTCTTACAAAAAAAAAAAGAAATATAGAGCTACTTATAAAAGATTAATCTGCAAAGGAGGACACAGCTGCACCTAAAGAACTAATCTGCAGAAAGAAGACATAGCAGCTTGTAAAGGGGTAATCTGCAAAAGAATAAAAAAAGTAAAGCAGAATTAAAAGGTTAATACGAGTCTCTCATTGCTTTATATACAGCATGCCACAGGAGGACAGTAAGGGATTAACTTCAGTTGCCATTTCTAGCCTGCTTCTCCAAAATACAGAAAGGCTCACAGAGCTGCCAAAATAGTTGTACAGCAGAGAGCCTTCAGTTTCCCATTGGTAAAGAGTCAAAGCTATTACGCTAGGAGATTTTTTTTTCATTTTCATAACCATATAGATTTCAGAAAGGTTTTATATTTTGATCTTGTTTTACTTTCAACCCTTCACAAAGCGGCCAATCTTCATTTTTTTTGGTACCCTTCTTTCCATAACTTTATTTTACTGTCCACATAAACATATGAGGGCTTGTGTTTTGCAGGACAGGTTGTACTTTTAAATGAAACCATTCATTTTACCACATAGTGTACTGGAAAACAGGAAAAAAAAAAAAATGTTACAACTGGGGAGAGATTGTGAAAAAAAAAAAAAAAAAAAATGAAATTCAGACCTTTTTGGCAATTGTTTTTATGCCATGAATTGTGTAGTAAAAATGAACCTCGCAATAGGATTCTTTCTCCTCATCCGGACAATTATGTCGATACTAAACATGTTTATTTTTTTATTATTTTATTGGTATTGTAGAAGCAAAAAAAATATATATACTGTAAATTTGGAGTTCTTGGATTTTTTTTCCCCAGTTTTTGGCATTTACTGATTAGGCGTTTTATATATTTTGGTATATCGGACTCTTCTGAACGTGGCCATACCACGTGTATTTATTTTTTTTCAAAATCTTCATTTTTAATGGGGGGGAAAGTGGGTTATTCAATTTGAAAAAAAAAAACATCTTATTCAACTTTTTCACTTTGATCTTGTTAGTCCCCTTAGGGGACTTGAAGCTGCGATAGTCTTATCGCTTGTGCTATATACAACGATGCCACAGCATTGCTGCATATAGCAAAAATCAAGCCCGGCCACAGGCAGAGTTCCAAAGGGGCTCAATGATGACAAGCACGGGGGTCTTGAGCAGGATTGGCCGATTTATGCGCTAAGTATTCTCGTTTTTTTCCTATTTTCTAGAGCAGTAATGCAATTCAAATTTCATACATTTCATTAATTGTATAATATAGCACAACAGAGTGCAACTTTGTTAGTTTGAGCAAACTTCAGGCTGCCAAAGCAACCCTTTGTCGACCAGCGATCACGTCACGGGCGCATGGAATGACGCACCCCTTGCCGCCACGTTAACAAATTGCAGCGCCATTCCATTCACTTTGAAGTAGTCAAAGTGAACCCGTCTGTTGATACACGCGCCCGTGCCAGCCGTGATGGTTAGAGGCCGGTACTGGCTGTAACGCAGCCATTACCCGTTGAGTACGGGTCAAGCTTACCCTATGAGCTCGCTTCATACACAGACTTCCAACTTGTGGCGTACATGTACGGCAGATGTCGTGAAGGGGGAAATGAAGTTATCCAAGAGGCGTTGGGTTGTCTCTTATGTCTATCGTTATCAGGGCATTGCGAATCACGGCGTTGGCGAACGCAGACGGTGTTTACGGTTACTTAATTTCAATTATTGAAATTGCTTAGAAATTCTACAAATAGCCCCGTCACCAAACAGGCTGTGGAAAAAGACATGAATCTTCAGTCACGATGGAAAAAAAAAAACATTGTGGTTTGTGGCTGATCTGTGGTTTGCTCTATATATCTTGATAGAGCCTAAACTTGCTGAAAATATTTTCCAGTGCCTTTTTGGCGTTTTCAGGTTCATTTATTGCTCGCTTACAAGACTTCACACGGTTCACATTTTATTTAACTGCAAACAAAGAATTCTTTCACTGCAGCTTCAATCGGAAAGAATGAATGGAAGAATTATCACACGGAAATATTTTGCCACGGGCTTAATGTGCGTAAAATTTAAAAGAAAAAAAAAAGGACATTAAAGAAGCCATTTACCCTTCCATGGACAAGGAGGCGCACACACAATGTTATACACAAGTCCACGGCAATACAGGTTTAACACCGTATGTCACAATGACCTGGAACCTGTGACAGACGGGATAATTTATAGTTTGTCTCCAAGGGAACCTGGAAACGATTTTATTTGGGTATGCATTGCAGTGCGGAGCCCTCACACACTTCGCTGTTGCCATTGTGTCTTCTCAGGCAATTACAACATTTAAACTTCTAATTTCTGATGAACAGATATAGCTTCAGGCAACACAAAAATTACAGTTTCTTTAATAGGAAAGTCATTCCAATTACCATTTCAATTAACGTATGTGAGGATAGAAAATCCCTGGACATTTCTCAGTTATAGAGCTCTAGAAAGTACGGACTTCAATTATAAAGAATTAATATATAACACAATACATACATAGCACCCATACTGTGATGTACCAACTAGTGGTATCACGAGAGACAGGTATGTATGGCACAGACAGGGGTCTGCTGCGATCTAAATCCAGGACAGTTTGCTGGCTCTTGTTGTCCCACAAACCTGTATAGTGATTAGGCGGATTTAAGGTTAACCAGAAAGTGATGAGTGGGTCTAGTTAAACCACATATCTCCCAGGTGTGTGTTCCTGTGATGTCAGAAAGGTCCTATATGCTTCCTGGTTGCACCACATGGAGAGGGGGAGATGGCCAATGTGAGACGGAGCTGGATAGAGCTCCTGAAAGTCAGGAAGCTAATGAGGGTCTGGACTATTGACTGGATCAATATGAAGCCAGTCTGGAAACCTGAGAGTCTGCTAAGTAGCTAACGAGCCGGGATTGTGAACTGACGGATGTCCGTTATTGCGGTTCCCAACTCCAGTCCTCAAGGCCCACCAACAGGTCATGTTTCAGGATTCCTTAATATGCCCAGGTGATAATTGCATGACAAATGGTACTCGGATCCGGTTACAAACCCTTCCCTTTACCATCTCACATGTCCTTAGCCCATAACCCACTCAATAATAATCACCAGACACTTTATTGGATAAATTGGCCACAGCAGCCTTTTATTAATATTGTGTAACAATTTAACAATAATACCAACAATTGGGAAGGCGATCCTCGAGGCCCCAAACCGTAAACTCCTCGTATTTATCTCCTAAAACTTGTCGCCCCAGTCGAATCCTGTCTCTAGCCTTAAGCACCAGCTCGGAGACCTAATGACTCGACTGACCAATCTCTGCCGTAACTGCCCACGGCTCCCATATCCACTTGCCGGTAAACCGTACCGTTCCATCACGTGATCCACCCAAGGGGAGTCCAGGACCAGGACCTTTGCGATCCCCCCCCCAAGCCGCATTTTCTTCACCACCAACCTCGAGGACCTCCCCCCCGCGCTGCGCTGCCATGACAAACATAATAAAACTGTTTTCCGTAATACTATCTTAATTACTACTTATTTCCTTCCTCTGCACTCGAACTTTATACCCTTACTTCACAATGAAGTTATTAACAAAGGGTGGGTGGGTGGAGATTGTTCTTCTTACTGTGGGCATCTAAAATGGTTGCCCCAACCATGTGATGCCCTTAATATACCCTCCTACTACATCCCTCCCAAACCCTTTACATCCCTGAGGCAAAATTAACCCTATCCAAGCCCGCCTACCATATATCGCCCACCTATGGTCCCCTCAACTTTGTCATTGCTGGCCTCCCTTTAAAGGCCTGAGGCCCCACAGTACGGCCTTACTTCACCTGTGCAATACAAAGGAAATCTGAAAATGACCTTTGGGGGCCCTGAGGACTGAGTTGGGATCCACTGCGTTATTGAACTGTGCGATATAATCGTAAATAGAATGGATGTATGTCAGTTAATGTGACGTATACATGGCCTACCGTGGTTTATGGAGGTTTAATAAAGCAGAATGACTTCTGTGAATGAAAGATGTGGCTGTTTAGATATCGTCGCCCAGTGAGTGGACCCAACCGCTTAGTGATTGCTTCGTCACAATACATACAGAGTACTGGATTGTGTAGATTGCTTACGCCTTTAGATAAAATAGCGTAAAGAAATCTTGTGCATTCCTAATTCTGTACCATCCTATTAAAGTCAAAGCAGCTTCCTTTCAAAAACACTTACGCCAGCTCATGCGTTGTGCCCAATATTGCAGCGCAGTTCTATTCACGGATGTAGTGAAAGTGAATCCATCAGCGGATACACGCGCCCGTAGGCAGAGACCTGTCGCTCCAGGGCAGCGGGCGGGGAGAAGCTGCTGGGGACACCGCTCAGTCGCCGGCAGCTATTAAAGTAGGTTACTGGGCACTCAGACGTCCGTGCACACCGGTTCAGGATGGGACCACAATGTACAGACTGGCCGCGGCTCTCCTGACCGGAGATTGACAGCTTTATAGAAATATATGAAGCGGCCACGTTCTGATCAGGAGACCAGTGGCCAAGCCGTACATTGTGGTCCGATCTTGAACCAATTCGCACGGGCGTCTGAATGTGCCCTTCCTCTGGAGTGCCGCAGCGTTTCAGGGTCAATCTTACCAGGCTGCGTTCATACAGCCAGTGCCGGATGCCCCCTCTTGGATTGGGCAGCATGTATCTACAGTCAGATTTACTTTTAAGCTGCAATACCATAGATAACATGTGGATATGTTTGGCATAGATTCTGGAAGAAAGCAGCCATGTTTTTCTAATCATGGAAAGAGAAAGGGAACTTTAGAACATTTAAAAACAGTTATTAGTCCAAACAGTTTGGAGAACCAGTGTTACCACTCGGGTGGTCTCCATCAGGACCATAAGTGATTACACCTTGTCCGCCAAGTTATCCAACCATCGATGCCATTGTCTGGCACCGCATCCCAACTTGTTCACAGCATTTAGAAGCCTGCTGTACAGCAATCGCAGGAAAGCTTCACTGACTTCCATACGAGAGTGTCGTGGGCATCCTCTGTGCAAAACCCGTGTGAAAAATGAGAAGGTGAGCTTAATGTGAATGGTGGATGCAGTGTTAATAAATTATAACATATACAAACACACATATACACCGACCACCAGTCAAGAATTAATAAAATTAAATCATACCTGATAAAATTCCCGCAGCCAATTTTTCTGAAGGTTTTCTGTCTGAAACAAAAAAAGATAAACTATTTAGTAAACAAAACAAAAAAAAACTGTACAGTTACTACCTTTTTTCCCCCACAAACTTCATGAAAACCTGAAAAACACAAATGTTTGTAACCCGATTTTAATTTTTTCATTTGAGAAGATAGATTAAGTTTGATCCGATTTGCAATGTGCGACTGACAGAGCTCAAGTTCCAGTTACTGACAGTTTTACTTGGGGACTATATTACTGCATTTGCAGGTGAGCAAACTTGGAGCCAAAATGGTGTTATTAGAGGGACTTAAAAAAGTCTAATTAAACAGGAAAAAAAAAAGAATTCTTCTCCTTTGTCTTGACCAAATTTAGTCTGCAATAGAAAAAAAAAAAAAAGAAAAGTGAAATCTCTGTATTCCAGGAGTTCAGAAATATCCCTCTCTCCTCCTCATTGTCCACTGTGCAGCTAGCTGAAGCAGGAGCCTCTCCCCTCTGCAGTGGGATAAAAGGACATCCATGAGGGGCCGGATTCTCAGCCAAAGAAGAAATGACCACAAGATTAATTTGTGTTCTACAAATTTTTACAAGATATTTCAGGATCATGTAGAAAAATTTTGAAACAGTGGGGGCAGCAATATATCTTGTTTTCTGTTATAATTAATTCCAAGATTTAGGGTTTCTTTTAACAAAGATCAAGAACTCAATAATGAAAAGGAACTAATCAGCTGCACTGGGAACCGCCGCTCAGTTTTCGTTAACAGGCCTTTTGACTATTCTAGGCCTCCCATGCCGCCTCTAGAGATGGCACCGTGCTTTCCATCATTGTGATCAGATCCAGATGATCAAACGCTGATGGTATCTCTATGCAAAATTCCATGACGGTCGATTCATATATTTTTATTATTTTTTTTTTATTCACCCCGGGATCTGCTCCTCACTCCAACAGACGCTAAACAAAAAACAGAAGAAGCCTCCCGACTGTTAAACCAGTGACCGAGCAGTCAGATGACCGGCATTTTGTGCGAAGGAGAATGTTGGAGTGGCAACACTGGAGCGAGAAGTAGATTGGCAAGGGAATATAGCTTTATCTCTAATCCAAATGGCTCCTCATCCTTCAACATATCCCCTAGCAAAAAAAAAAAAAGGGAGGTGTCAAGCGGTTGACACGACCAATGGATTTGCATACAAAATATAGGTGCAATGAACCGCTCTGTGCTTTGATAATTAATAAGAAATCCTAAGTGTGAGCCCACCCATTCCAGCAGAGTACGTGCCCACATGGGGAATACATACATTTGCCCGAATGTACTTTACTTTAAGGTTACATGTTGAGAAATCAGAAATCACATAAGCAATACATACACAGAATTAAAAGAAAAAAAAGTTATATGAAACCTTTATAAAAAGCAGAAGATCTTCTCATCCTCCCAAACCACAACCCAGGACACCCATTTGCTTATTCCAACCACAAAAAAAAAAAAATTAATAAACACATCACAAAACTTACACTGGATACAGACATTCTCCTATGGAAACACAACGAAATATGACATCGTTGTCAGAAACAAATGCCGATTATGTTACCAACAGAGAGAAATGACTGGGATGGCACACGCACACAGGCTGGATCATTACCAAGTGTTTCCTTGCCGGAGGGCAGCTACAGAACATTAGTCCTTTAGATATACTAACTTGGCCGACTTCCAAAAATGAACCGGGATTAACTACACCTTTTGACTTCTTTCACACAAAGTCCACATACTAAACGACAGAAAAAAAAAATCACATTTAAACGGAGGTTTTAAAACCTTATTAACTGGTAATTACTCCAATTAAAAGTCCAGTGAAAACACGGTACTGTTAAAGCACAGGCAAGGTTTTCAGTGCTGGATTCACTTTCTGTAGGAGCCGGAGGCAGGGGGTATTGAAGGGGTGTTTGGAGACATGATGTGCAGAAGACACTTCCACGGTCCTTTTTAAGGTTCCCCACGCACTATAAGTGATGCCATTTGAAAGACATTACATTATACTAGTGATGAGCGAATGTGTTCGGATAAGGTGTTATCTGAGCATGCTCGTATGCGTCCCAAGTGTTTTTGGAGTGCTCGAATAATATGTTAGAGTCCCAGCAGCTGTTCGACAGGCGCAAAGCATGCAGGATTGCCCGTTTGTTAGGAAATCCCTGCATATGGCAACTGTCAGGGAACAGAGGGATCCATCATATTGAATTTCACCAAGTTGATCCTCAATTCAAGAAAGCATATATTTTCCAGACACATACGGTAATACCCCCCTTCTACTACATTGTAAAAACATACATTATGCACCAATATGTGAATGTTATGGTGGCGTCTGATGAAAAGCATCTCTCGTGTGTGGCCAGCCTAACAAACTACTCCAAAATAATGTGCTTTACATAATGATGTACAGTAAAAAGAATTATATTGAGTCATCACTCCTAGAATACTTTTGTATTTTTTGGGCATTGATCTTTACATATAACGGAAACTCACTAGCCATGTTACTTGTGTCAGTCTAGCTCAGTAGCATCTATACATTCTGCATCCTTCATTATAGTGCTGTGTTATGTGATCTCCACTAGTATCTGAAGTCCAGAATATAATCGCCAGTGTTGGCAAGAAATCAGTCTGATACTCCTGAACGACACAGATACAATATCATCTCTCAAATCCCTCCTGACAGCTCCCAAACAACTCCTAATCCACCCGCAAACTCCCATCCTCCATTTCCCTCTGTATGTTCCCAATGCAGTTGAAGCTACATAGGTTCTGCATTATATATCAGCAGTTTATGCTCCATGCAATTATCAGCCGTGCTAAAAAATAATCCCATGAATTACTCCACTGCATGCCTATACTACTATCTGCACAAAAAATTTAAAAAATAGGACCCGCACACCATTATTAAATTAATGCAGATGTTCACAAATACGCTATGTGGCCAATATACTAACATAGATAGAGATAGATAGTGTATCTGAGTGCAGATTCTATGTATCCTAGAAGATGTAGCTTCAGCCTACCATCACTCTACCTGCCTCCTGCTTGTTAGAGCAGACAGGGAGAAAACCTTTTACAAGCAAGAATGAGAAAGGAGATGAAGTGGTATCACAGACACTAAGTTTGTACCGTCAGAGTCAAGAGACAGCAATTCTAGATCACTGATGTATCAATGCCATTACAAAGGACTCAGCTGAGCAACGTTAGTCATGAGATTTCACCTCCTAAGAAAAGCCAGAAGCGTCACAAGGAACGTAAGCAGCATTAGAGGAACTATATCATAAGAGGAATTAAGACGTCAGATAGTGCACAAATGGCACATTAACTGAAACAGATACACACAACCATTCAGTCAATAGCTAATCCCAGCCCCTTTAGAATAAAAGCATATACCGTATTTTTTGGACCATAAGATGCACTTTTTTCCCCCAAAATTTTGGGGGAAAATGGGGGTGCGTCTTATGGTCGCAACATACCGGAAAGTTCAGTGGCGGCGGCGCTCCCAATGCAGCTTGGCTGCGATGCGGTGGTGGTGTCCGGGCAGCAGCGGGCCTCTGGGCTGCGTGGGGGGCTCCGCCGGCATCTCGTCTCAGGCGGAAAGCCCCCCCGCAGCTGTGACGCGGTGCCGGTGCCTCCGGTGGCGGTCCCGATCCAAAGTGTAGTGCGGTGGTGAGATTTGAACGAGAGTATGCGGTGGCCATCTTGCCGGAGGCCCCAGGCGGCCATTCCTCATGCCGGCACCGAGTCGCAGCTGCGGGGGGGCTTTCCGGCTGGGACAAGATGCCGGCGGAGCCCCCCACGCAGCCCAGAGGCCTGCTTGCTGCCCGAACACCACCACCGCACCACACTTTGGATCGGGACCGCCACCGGAGGCCCCTGGCGGCCTTCAGCCCGGCACCGCATCGCACCTGCGGGGGGGCTTTCCGGCTGGGACGAGATGCCGGTGGAGCCCCCCACGCAGCCCAGAGGCCCGCTGCTGCCCAGACACCACCACCGCATCGCAGCCAAGCTGCATTGGGAGCGCCGCTGCCACCGGATTTGTGAGTATATAGCCACCCTGGCCACCCCACATAACACAGCCACCCCACATAACACAGCCACCCCACATAACACAGCCACCCCACATAACACAGCCACCCCACATAACACAGCCACCCCACATAACACAGCCACCCCACAGTGCCCAACCACCCCACAGTGCCCAACCACCCCACAAAGTGGTAAGCTAGATTTGGACTGTAAGACGGACCCCCATTTGACACATTATTTTTTTTTCCCAATTTTCCTTCTGAAAATTTGGGGTGCGTCTTATGGTCCGGTGCGTCTTATAGTCCGAAAAATACGGTACATGGATTAGGGAGGAGGCTGGCTTAGCTATTCAAACAAGCCTGTCAGACATTCTCCTTTACAGACTGCTTTAGTGTCTGTATTGCTGCTTCAGTTCTGTAGAAACTAATGTTCAATCAAACATACCAATTATAGTGCTTAGTGTGACCAAGAGGCTCAGTGTAATGTTCACCTGCAGGTTTCGCACATCTTATCTCCCTCAGGGAGTACCTGTCAGTAGCGAGGGAAGAGGGTATAAACACAACCAGTATGCACAATGGTGCACTAAGCCTCTTGGTCATACCCAGGGTGCACCAAGCTCCCGTTAACATTGTATTAAACTTCAGTTTATGCAGATCAGTGGCAGCAATTAGAACTATGGGTGTGAGTTTTATAGAGGCTACAGCCCCACTTGGCTACGTGCTTCGTTTATACTGTCAGTTTGGGCTGACCGACTCCGTTGAATGACTTTACTAAATTTTCTGTATTCGCCCTACCTTACAATACATTGATACAGTGCCAAATTATGGGTGAAAATGACTGCTAAATGCTGGGTAAAGATAACCAGCTACATAATAACCGGCGATTAACTATAAAAGAGATCTAATTTGAATGTCGATAATTGTGACATTTCGAGACTGCCTCATTACAGCCCGACCCAGCTGGTGTCTGCTTCCTTTGAAGTTCTGCTTAATAAATATTCACATACTTGAAGGCAAAATGCTTCAAGTTGGAATCTGACTAATTTTATGTACATATATTACAAAAGCAACACCCCCGATTAAAATGCAATATATTTAAATTAGGCTTCGGGAAGGAAAAATAAAAAAAAAAAAAAAAAAAAGACTCTGGAGTACGAAGAACTATTTATTCATAACAAAATAAATATTAGACTTCGTTCTCAAAGATCTATGTTATTAAAAAGGGAATTGGCCCCTTCCCACCACTCTCAACACCAATATAAAAAAGAATGGGAAACTTAACTTCAGTCTGATGTCCCTTGATCTTTAGAAAACCATGTCTGAGTTTCTGCCTGCAGTAGGCGTACACGCTCCATAATGATGCAGAGCACACGTTGACTCTGTCGGCACCATTACGTTCTATGACCCCCATCGGCGCCCGAATCCAGTTTAGCGTACGGTTCGGACGCAAGCCATGACGGGGGTCACTAAACAGGAGCCTGAATGCAATGTGAAAGCGCCCTAAGGCATTTAGCTTGGTCTTTGCAATGTTCTGCAGTCAAGGGTGTGACTTGTGTAACATAATGCCTTTTTTATTGAAAGTTTTGGGAGTGTTTTCAGGTGGAAAGTGGATAAAAATGGTCTCAATTGAGATCAAGAAGACTATCCAGATTTAATTAAAGGACTTGTCCAGTACTTGGACAACCCCTTCTCATTCCTAATGTTTGGCACTGTTAAAATAAAAAAAATTAAAAACTTATATTCCTCTCCCGTACCAGCGTGAGCGGCCGGGCGCAGCTCTGACTTAAGAGTCTTCATTACTTGTATGCCTGATGGTGGGGACAGGGACGCCAACATTAACTGGGCACCGGGCTCACGTGTCCTAACCTTACGGGAGTCCTGGGGACGCAAGTGACAACACCGCTGGAACGGGAGGAGAGTATAAGCTTTTTTTTTTATTATTATTTTAACGGGGCCAAACATGGGGTATGAGAAGGGGATATCTAAGTAGTGGAGAATCCCTTTAAGTTTAAGAGCACATACAGACATCTGAGGAGGTTCTCACCTACCGTATCCTTTCTAAACAAAAGTTCCCTCCAGAAGCGAGAGCAGATGTAATCAACTTATAAGGCGATCCCCAAAACTGTCCTAGTACAGGAAATTATAAAGGGGGGGTAGTTGGAGGTAAAAATCCATTGCCCTTTTGGAAAAACTTTCCTTCCCCTACCTTCTGGAAAGTAATATCAAAATCTGGTATAAGGAAAAACATGACATCATGCAATTTATTTCCCATCTAAAAGTCCAACAGAATCTTTTGTATAGATGCATATATGATATTATCTAGAATGGTCTCCGTATGGGCATAAGAACGTGAACTAACTGTGCAAAACAGAGGAAGCCACTGTGTGGGCTGAAGCAAAACGCATGAGAATTTGCCATACCTGATCACAGACGACTTCTACCGCCTCTCGCAGGGGAGATATAAATCACTGCAGTCATATTTTGTCCTAACACTTCACAGATACAAACGCCCTTAACACAATACACATTTAGCACGACATTCAGGAAACCACTATCAAATTTATGTCCACCATAGATCATCTTTCATACAATGCAGCGCAACTTAAGTATCACATTTAGTCTCTGCTGTAAGAAGCCATTAATGGAGCTGCCCAGTCGTGTAGACACAAAAGATTAATCAGAGCAAAATGAAAAAGCTACTGAAGCTTCAAATATGGATGGCGCCAACAACTAGTCCTCACCATTCCTAAAAGCCCTGCATGCTGCTGGTAAATCCCCCAGTGGAGTCTGTTACAATATATTTGTATGTAATCCCTTCTCATGTACAGCACCATGGAATCAATGGCGCTATATAAATATTAATAATAATAATAATGTATCCGCGTAGATAAGAGAAATGAGCTTGGAGTAATGGACTTTAGAAAGATTATTGCTTCTGAATTTGCACTCATTAGGCCAGATATTCTTTTTTTAATAGATGGATAATATAGGGAATAACTTAGTATTGGGATACAAGCTGATCCCCAGTGATTACTGAGAACAGGCCACTGATGAGCCCCATCTGAATGGAGTGGAGAGCGAGTATGTTCTTGGAACGGATTGCTACAAAATTGTATAGCGCTGCAAAGGTGAGGAGTACAAAGAAAAATGCATGGTACCTACAGTGAGACATGGTGGTGGCACTGTCCTTATGTGGGGTTGCATGAGCTCCTGGTGTCGGGGAGCGACATTTCATTGATGGTATCATGAATTCACAGATGTACTGCTCTATAGTTAAAGAGAAGATGGTCCCATCACTCTGTGCCCTTGTACACAAGCAGTTTTCTAACATGATAATGACCCAAAATACAAATCTAAGGTCAATGGTGCATTGAAGAAGAATAGGGTGAAAGAGACCATCTTCCTAAAACATTCACCACTGGCAGTTTAACCAAATTCGATCTAAAAATCAAACTGACGCGTAGCAGTTTCAATTTTTTATTCCGTGAAATATTGTAATTCTGTTCGTTTTCATTTGACCAGTTATTCATCTTTGTCCCACGAGGCGATTAATAGGGCTCTTTTTCCGATTCTCGCATGTGAAATCCCAGCTCTGGGGCCGGCATTCTGGAGTGGAGCGAGCAGCTGCACACAAATACATGCAGCCGCACACTCCACTCCCGAGTGTCGGGGCCAGAGCTGGGATTTCACATGCGAGAATCGGACGTATTTCTCGCAAGCGGAAAGGAGCCCTTAAGTCAACTAATCTACTGAAGACAAAAGATGAGCTCGGATCACGGTCCAGATCTTACGTTATTCTGAAACAGCTGCAGATCGGCGATTCTATAGCACAGTGTTATCCACACTGCGGCTCGCCAGCTTTTTCTAAAAACTACAACGACCAGCATGTCCTGATAAATACCGATACCCAATAAAACTCCCTCTTCACTTCCACGCTGAATGGGACAGAGATTTTCCACAGACAGAAAATAAGACCAAGTGAATGCAGCCTCAGTGTGAGACATTTACCAGAAGACCTTTGACATTTCAACGCTTAGATTTCAGGCATCAGATTATTGGCAGGTTTTACACATAGATCCACAATTTGTTTCTGTGACTAATGAATATGCCCTTCTGTCTCTTAGTCTTCTGTATTTCAAGAGGCAGCTGGAATGCAAGGACTTCTAGTAGAGGTACAGCAAAGCCGCTTGTACAAAAATTGGGGTCTAGTACACAGAGGACGCCATTAATGTACATAGACATAGAGACCGTGTGCACTACCGTGGGTGGTGCCTAGGTAGGTTCCCAAACCGTAATATAACATAAAACCTGGCACTCAATTTCAATGCAAAAAGGTGAAGAGTTTTATTCAGTCCGTAAAGAGAGGACAGCGAAACGTTTCGGGCCTAACCGGACCTTCGTCAGTCACTATAACAATACATACAATAGAATAAATATAATACAAATACAATTCATGTGACCAAATTGAGAGGAGTGGGAAAGGGAGGGGGGGAGGATTCCTCAAATACGGTATGCCATCCTGGATATTGCCACCTCCTTTTACTTTCACATTCTATCTGAACTTTTGATTGTCCATTCTACTTTGGCTCATATCCACTTTTGGAGATGTTTCAACTAGCCACTTAGTGTTTCAATGCTATTATTTTGTTTCTTATTTGTCCTTTTTCCCTTCCAACACCCCCCTCTCCGCCCCTTCTTCCATTCCCCCCCCTCCCTTTGCCACTCCTCTCAATTTGGTAACATGAATTGTATTTATTATATTTATTCTATTGTATGTATTGTTATAGTGACTGACGAAGGTCCGGTTAGGACCGAAACGTTTCGCTGTCCTCTCTTTACAGACTGAATGAAACTCTTCACCTTTTTGCATTGAAGATGAGTGCCAGCCATTAAAGTACAGACCCATGCACAGAAAATACCTGCAGGCCGAACATCAATATCAAAATACATAAGACATATAAAATATATACATACACATAGTAAGGGTTCACTCTCTCTGGTAGGCGTTCGGCCTTAGGTAGCGTTCACACAGACCATGCAGTTTTGGTCCAATCACGTGCAGTTTTTATTGTTTTCCACATGTTGCACAGCACCAAAGCAAACTCGAAAACACAAATCTAGGCCTTGCCCAGGCGCTAACTAAACAGAACAGACCCTGGCTACTCATACACAACTGAGCTAGCCCCAGCTCAGTCAAAACAAACAGCTATTGTCGATAGCAATCACTGATACTTGCGGTTCTCTGCACTCGGCATGTGCAGACTCTTCTCATGAAGTGATTCTTGCCTCTGCTACATCCAGCAGACTGACCGACTCCCCAATCACTCCATTCAGCTAGCTACAGCTCGCATCTTGGCTGGGCACCTACCAGCAGCACACACAACTCAGGAGACTGCCCCACAATGAATCTACTACCCGCTACTTAAAGAAACCATGCAGGTGCTTCTAATCAAACACTGCAGAGCTAGGATTTAACCCTATCCTTCCCAATATGCTACAAATACGCACATGCAAATAATCTGTTCAGAGAAGAGGACTAGAACTCTAGTGTCACCTATTCAAAGTAGCAATCACTAGAGTTCTAGTCCTCTTCCTCTCTGAAAAGTCAATTTTCATATTAACAGAGGAGCATTGCAAGGCTTAAAATTCTCCTCAATTTCACATACCAAGCTTGACATGTCACTCTCCACAAGGAGAAACATTAGCCCTTGCATCTAGGTCAGACGCCTCTCAACCAGCCAAACCAGATGTCACACTTTGCACCGATGAGGGGCGACATCCCCATACACTGTGTCTGCAAATTGAGATTCTGGTTTGACTTTTATCCCAAGTCATGTGGCAAAGTTCGTTAAAGGATTGATATTGACTTTTAGGATCGCTGCTTCGGATTTCCTGTTCACCATTCACCATAGTATTACATTAAAAAAATGCCAATTAGTATGATTTTTAATAGTGTTTGAGTGTCTGCGGCTGCATGTCTCACGAATGTAAGGCAATTCCTGCATGTGTGGACGCTGTCGAACAGCTATGAGACATGTAGCTGCGGGGACTTGAACAGAGCGGTGTGGGGACAAGAGACGCCAGAGGAGTGTGGGGACAAGAGACGCCAGAGGGGTGCGGGCAGCGTCGTACTGGAGCACCTTGGGCCCACCAGAGAATCATTCTTGGGGCCCACTATGTAGCTACATAGAAATAAATACAAGACCACCAATTGTGTGGTAAAACACGCTAATATCAGGGTATAATATAAGGTAGTACACGTCTTATAATGTATATTATGAATATAATGTAGCCCCCCCTTATAAAATATAATGCAGCCCCCTCTCAGAATATAATGCAACCCCCTCATAAGGTGTAACGCAGTCCCCACCATAGAATATAATGTAGCACCCTCATAGGGTATAATGCATCCCCCCATAAGAGTATACTGTAGCCACCTCATACGGCATAATGCTGCCCCCCTCATATAGTATATGTAGCCCCCCAGAATATAATGTAGTCCCATGAGAAATAATGCAGCCCCATCACATAATATAATGCAGCCCCCCCCATTTGAGTATACTGTAGCCCCTTCTATAGTATTATGTTAAACCCCCCAGAATATAATTTAGTCCCCTGAGAATAATGCAGTCCTCCCACAGAATAAAGCAGCCCCTCTCCACCCCTCATTGTCCTATCACCACCTCCATGATTGCCTTTTCCTCACCCCCATCACTTCCCATTCTCCACCTCATCATT
>JARQOD010000003.1:573455847-573484451 GCA_033576555.1 Oophaga sylvatica | reverse complement strand
GCAAACAGGTCTCCTAGCTGAGGTGGAAAGCGAGTGAGAGATGCTTCCTGCAATGTCATGTCCCAGTGTTGATCGTCTTCGATCAGACCACGCTTTTGGCATGCTTCCCTGTAAGTTTGACACAGCTCTCCATCAACTATTTTCAAATCTGTGAGAGAAGTTGGCCCACGGACAGTGTGAAGCAGTAATCGGAGGTAGTAACACTCTGCGTTGTTTGGATGCACTGTATACACACGTCCAAGAGCATCACTGAAACGTCCGTCCCATCCTGGGACCCTTGCACCCCGTTTCCTCTTGCAAAATACTTTTCTTCATTTATTCCATGTATAAGATTTTGGAACATCTGAATATAATAAAGTTCTTGCAAATGTAGCTGCTTGACATAGGAGAAAGAAGCTGTCAATGTTGTATTGGGTGGTCGAGCAGCTCTTTCCTCTGCATTGTTGGGAGTAAAATAAACTCGTCCATTTTCAAGATGGACAATGAAACTACAGTCGGATATCTTTCATGGATGGGAAAATTTAGTTATCGCCACACGGCTTCATTACTACTTATGTACCTTCCCATCTGATACAGCATAATCTCATCAGAAGTACATTTTGGATTCTCTAGCTGAAAAACTGCCTTATCACTGCCCTTGTTAACATATTTGCAAATGTATTTAATTGACTTAACAGAGTAACAATATTCTACGTTAATGTGCTCATCAAACATTTTTGAAAGCAGTGGAGAGTAAGGTACAACCCATCGCTCTGAGTTACCAAGGTTTGTCCCACGGACAATTTTGAGTGTTCCTGATAGATTTTTTCATGCTCATTTCAGAAATGACTTCAGATTTTTCCTATCACGTAAGGTTTTTGAGAAATGATATGAAACATTATAATATTCTGTTATAATTCTAAAAACTCATATATGAACTTTTTCTGAAACAGTATATTCTGAATTTTCCACTGAAATAACATAAATCGCTGATCTACACATATGCAAGCACTTATTATGCTAATTGCGCGCAGTAAATAATTTGGCTGACTGTGTATGGAGCATACCACATCTCTGGGAAGGGGAGGAATCAAAAGACAATACTGACATTACAGCAGGGGATCACCAAGGATTCATTTTGTGAGGTAAAATATTTCACTGACTGTTTTACTCACAAAATATATCCTCTGCGATCTCAAGAGAGCACAGACGGGAGAAGTCAGCACATGGGGAAAATGCTTGGACTCGGGAGTTGTTCCTGACATGCATGAAAGAAGTGGTTCAGGAGGTACATCTAAAAGTGGCAAACTGACTTTGCCATTTGAGCAGCACATACAGGCGATTCCAAGTTAAACTTCTTTGCTTGACAATGTTTGCATATTATGTCCATTTTGCCAATTATGACTTTCTGATGTGACCTATAGCCTTGAATTGGGCTGTAGTGTAAGGCCTCTTTCACACATCCGGCGGGCGCCTAAACGGCGTCCCCGGCATTTAGCCGCAGCGCCGCATGCGGTATTTTCTCTGAACACCGGATGTGCCGCATCTTGTTTTTCGCCGCATCCGGTTCACGAATGCGGCAAAAAAACCGCATACGTCTCATCCGGTGTATCCGGTTGGCATACGTTGACGCCGTATTGCGCCGGATCCGGCTTTTAAGCACGCCCATTTTGGGGCCCTTTTTGGGGTTCCAAATATGATTGGCTACTGTAATCCTATATATACACTGCTCCTACATCCCTTCTTTGACAGGTTGTAGAGGAGAAAGTGCAGTTTGGAGAGAAGAGCAAGTAGCAAGTGATTGGCGAACATGGAACCCATTATCGGCAATATCTTCAGGAATCTTGTTGATTTTACTGCGGAGATGAATCGATTGAGGTTTATCGTTCTGGAGAAGGAGCGAAAGTTTGAGGAGCAGCGGCGTCAGCGCCTGCGAAGTCGCCGCCGTATGTGGATCCACCCCATCACGTCACAGAGATTAACTCGTGGTGTCTATTCCACACTGAACATGGAGCTGCGACAAAATCCCGACAAGTTTTTTGCCTATCTGCGGATGAATATAGAAAACTTTGATGATTTGCTGGAGCGTGTTGGAGACAAAATTAAAAAATCGGACACCTACTGTCGGTTCTCAATATCTCCGGCGGAGCGTCTCATGGTGACTATAAGGTAAGCTATATGTATTGGTTCTGTTTGCTTGAGCGCACTTGTAATTTTATCATTAATTGAACATCACAGGCCAACTAGGAAACCACATGAGTAGCCCCAAATCTAGTTATAAAACAGTCTTTCTCCTAGATATTATTATTTTTGGTATCTCCAATAGTCGTAGCTGAGTTCTGGTATGTAATGCTGCGTTTCTGAAATTATTTGTATTTTCTAATTTGTTTTCAGATTTCTGGCAACTGGCGAAACTCTATCATCGCTCCATTTTCAGTATCGGATTGGAATCTCCACACTATCCGGCATAATAAAGTATACTTGTCGTGCTCTGTGGGATACTTTGGTTGAAGAATTTATTCCAGAGCCAACAACAGAGCGGTGGCTTGAAATAGCGGACCAGTTTCTACTCATCTGCCAGTTCCCCAATTGCCTGGGGGCCGTTGATGGAAAGCACATCCGCATTCAAAAGCCAAAAGGAACTGGATCTGAATTCTTTAACTATAAGAAATATTTCTCTATCGTCCTGATGGCTATTGCAGATGCGCACTACAAGTTTATCGCGGTGGACATTGGGTCTTATGGACGGTCTAATGACTCCCAAGTGTTTAAAATATCTGCTATGGGACGTAAATTGTATGGAAACAGTTTTCAGTTTCCCCCCCCTAGACCACTGCCTCAAACCTCAGGCCCACCAATGCCATTTGTTTGTGTAGGTGATGAGGCATTCCAGCTGTCCCAACACCTATTGAAGCCGTATGCCAGCAGAGAATTGACACATACAAAGCGGGTATTTAACTACCGCCTCACAAGAGCCAGACGGATGGTGGAGTGTGCCTTTGGCATTATGACAGCAAAATGGCGTGTCCTTTTGACTGCAATAAACTTGAAGACCGAGACTGTTGATGATGTAGTGAAAGCGTGCGTGGTCCTCCATAATTTTGTCCTAACCAAGGAACCAATTTCTCTGGAGGACCACAATCAAGAAACAACTTTGCACAACTACACCAACATTACCACTCGCAGTACAGTTGCAGTTTCTAGAATGAGGGACCAGTTTGCTCAATACTTTGTGTCACCGGAAGGTAGTGTTGACTGGCAGGATGACAGAGTGTGATAAATGTATTGTTTATTTTAATAATTTTCTTTACCCACAATAAACCTTTAATAGTTTACTTGTCTACCTTCTTGTGTGTTTTCTACTATAACCTTCTTGCCATTGTTGTGTCCATGGCTGTCACCTTTTGTCCAAAAAAGTGTACATTGTAGGCCATGTTTCCCCAACTGCAGTCCTCAAGGCCCACCAACATGTAAAGTTTTCTGTCTTTCCTTTGTATTGCTCAGGTGATAATTGCCTCACCTGTGCAATACAAAGGAAATACTGAAAACAATACCTGTTGTTAGGCCTTGATGACTGGATTTGGTGACACATGGCCTACAATGTACCCTTTTTAGGACAAAAGGTGAAATTGTATTAACAAAAGTATTTCACCATTTGTCCTACAAAAAGTGTACATTATGTTTCCCCTACTCCAGTCCTCAAGGTCCACCAACATGTAAAGTTTTCTGTCTTTCCTTTGTATTGCTCAGGTGATAATTGCCTCACCTGTGCAATACAAAGGAAATACTGAAAACAATACCTGTTGTTAGGCCTTGATGACTGGATTTGGTGACACATGGCCTACAATGTACCCTTTTTAGGACAAAAGGTGAAATTGTATTAACAAAAGTATTTCACCATTTGTCCTACAAAAAGTGTACATTATGTTTCCCCTACTCCAGTCCTCAAGGTCCACCAACATGTAAAGTTTTCTGTCTTTCCTTTGTATTGCTCAGGTGATAATTGCCTCACCTGTGCAATACAAAGGAAATACTGAAAACATGATATGTTTTTGGTGGGCCTGGAGTAGGGGAAAACTGGGGTGTACACATTTTTATTAAAAAAAGAATACACTTTGCATACTACACAACCCGGGACATAACTTTGACAAAAAGGTTACATTTATGAACCTTTTAGCCAAAGTTAGGTGTACCTGTATACCACATTTAAAACTTAACATCCTATAAATAAAAGACAGACAACAATGTTAAACCAATGAACAATTTATTTAAAAAAATATTTTTTAATATAATTGTTATTAAAGTAGGCCTTGTGGCCCAATTCTTCATATTTAAATAACCTTTATATTTTATTAAACTTTATTATTTTTTTAGTAAACTTTATTTTTTTAAATATATTTTTTTGGTTTTCAACTTTATTTTTTTAAATAAATGTATGAAAAAAAATTGTAACATTAACTACAGGTCAGTGTAGTGTGGGGTGGAAATACTGCTGGAGGGGCTGCGGGACACTTCGACCGTGGGAGTGTGGAGAGTGTGGAGGGACGAACGGGATGGTGGTGGGGAAGGAACAGGAAGAGGTGAAGGGGTGGAAAGACCAAAAGAATGGGAAGACAAGGCAGAACAGGTGGGTGGTGGTGGAGTGGAGGGTTGTGCATGAGGAACAGGTGACATAGTAGGTATTTGGAAGGGGGAAGTAGATTGGTAGGTAGAAGTGTGGTAGGGGGTAGGTGGCTGGTAGTGGGTAGGTTGTTGGTACTGGGGAGGTGGTTGGACCTGGGGAGGTGGTTGGTACTGGGTAGTTGGTTGGACCTGGGGAGGTGGTTGGTACTGGGTAGTTGGTTGGACCTGGGGAGGTGGTTGGTACTGGGGAGGTGGTTGGTACTGGGTAGTTGGTTGGTATTGAATAGGAGGGGGAGGAGGTATGGCAGGTGGAGGGGGGGGAAGATGTACGGCGGCTGTAGGGGGGGGAGGTGGTGGAATGACTGGGGTGGATTGAGGATGGGAGACAACCTGCACTACAGCAGCGTGGCACGTGTGCATCACATACATCTGCTGGTCATAAGATAGCGGATCTATGCGCTCCGCAACTGACCTAAAAAAGCTGAAGTTCGGGGGTGCTCTTATCTCAGAACGCACAGTTTCCAGAAGTGTCTTGACCTCACCAACTAGTGTGGTTATCTGACGAAGGCCTGCGGAAACTTGTTCAGATAGCAACTTAAGGCAGTTCTGGAAAGATGCGTTCATGTGTAAGAACTCGGGCGCATAGTTCTTTTCCTGACCCTTCTGACGCTGCCGCCCAGTACCCGCAGCTGTACTAGAGGTGGCAGGATCAGAAGGGTGTGGTAAAGGGAAGGCTATATCCTGACCAGCAGATTCATGCATTGCAGGCGGCCACGCTGCTCCAGCGCTGGTGGAAGGGACAGCGGGATCGTGTGTGTGTGAAGTGTGGGAAGGGTCAGATGTGGAGGGTTGGTCAAAGTGTCCCTCGGTGTCGGTCTCCTGAGGGATCGCTCTAGAAGGCTCCAACTCTGCGGGCGCCCGAGTGCTGCTCACCGTGCTGTGGAAGAAACAAAAACATAAAATTAATATACAGATGTGGAATGGCCCTGGGTGAAAACAAAAAAAAATATTACATTTGATGTTAATATTTACCTTCTGGTGACCATGGTTTCACGCAGGAACGCCAGAGCTTGTGCATATTTGTACTTACTCTGGCGTCCTGAAGAACCACTCGGGCCCGCATCTCTTTGTTAAATTCCTTCTTAAAGCGATCCCTCACAGACCGCCACCGCTTCATAATTCTCTCCCCTGAAACGAGAAAGCACACATTGGTTACTATACAACAACCACACTTTAGTCCTCGTGTCCCCCAGAGTTAATGTTTTCATTGTTTCCAAAGTGTTTCACAAAAGGAAATCATGAAAACATGAAGCGTTGGTTACACAAGGACAGAATTTTTTAAAAACACCTTTACAGTCAGCAACATGAACTATACTTACGGTATTTATTCTGGGACCTAGGATTGAGGTCCTCCCAGCGGTGCATCATTGCTGCTGCCACTTCCGTCCAGAGCCGTCGTGTAACTATTTGATCCGCATGCTGGCGGTCCGCCATGTTCCACAGCGGCTCCCTTTCTCGGACCAGGTCGATCATCAACTCCACGTCCAATCCCTCCTCTGTGTCCGAGTCGGGAGCACGCTGTGAAGCCTGTGAAATGAACAATGAAGAAAAAAAAAAAAAAAAAAATATATCAGATACATGGTTTTAGTTTGTAAAAATTATACATGTTACAATGGGAATATTAATGCACAAAACATTTGTAGATAACACGTTTTTTTAAAAAGCATAAATTATATAACATGGCAAAAAATACTTACACGTTGAGAACCGCCAACAGTCTCACGACGACTCTGGGAGGCGCTGGGAGAAACCCTCTGGCTCCCAGATGCGAGAGACTAAAAAAATGAAAATAAAAATTAGGATATTGGCAGGTGTTGGCCGCTGTGTGAAGTATGCACTAAATGTTTTTCTATGTGTTGTGTGTACTGTGATGTTGTGTTTATGAGATTGATGCAGGATACTTACGAATTGTGAGCCCACTCCGGGTATCTCTCCACCCCGTCCTTCTTCCTCTGGGAGCTCCTCGTCATCTTCAGATTCCTGTTATTAAAATAACACAATCAACACATATAGCCCACAGATGGATTGTGGATAGAAAAATTAAAAATACATATTTTTACCGCCAATTCCTGACGATGGGTAGGAGGGCTCCCAGAAGAAGATGTGTCCTGCTGTGGCGGCTCTGGCTCTGGCTGGGAGGGAGGAGATGGCGATGCCGGTGGTGCTGCCGCCGCCGCTTCAGCCGCTGCTTCCTCCGCCAACAACGCCATTGCTGCAGCTGCAGCAGCTGTTTGATGTTCTCTGCTGTGGAAGAAACAAAAAGGGACAGTCAATATATTTGTATATTTCTTGGCCCTGTCTGAAAGAAAACCAAGCATGTATATTGAAATGGGGGGGGGGGAATGTTTACCTTCTTCTGGCTTCCCTCCTTGCCCGCCTCTCCTCCTCTCGTCTATCTCCAGCCGCCGCCTCCCCCTCTTGTTGACGTCTTCTACTGTTAAAGTAAAAAGGTACTGTAAATTTGAGAATCCTTGTCCATGGCTGAAATAAAAAACAAACATGTCATTTATAGCAAAATGTGTGCTGTAATACTTACTTTCTCATTGCTCTCCTCCTAGCTTGGAGGTCCTCTGCTCCCCTCTGCTCGACTTGGGCTTCAGCCGCTGCCGCCCGGTGAAGTCTTCGGCTGTTGAATAAGGACACACAAACGGACAGTGAATATATGGGTATTCCTTTGCCCTGGCTGAAACACAAAAAACAAACATGTAAATTAGAGCAAAATGTGTGCTGTAATACTTACTTTCTGCTTGCTAGCCTCCTAGCTTGGAGTTCCTCTCCTCCCCTCTGCTCAACTTGCGCTTCAGCCGCCGCCGCCGCTCGTTGAATTCTTCTGCTGTTAGGACACAAAAAGGGACAGTGAATAGATGTGGATTCCTTGTCCCTGGCTGAAAGAGAAAAACAAACATTAAATTTGTAGGGACATGGGGGATGACATTTACTTTCTGCTGGCTTGCCTCCTTGCATCCAGGATGTCCTGCGCCCTTTCATCGCCAGCATCAATTCTTCTGCTGTGAAATTAACAGACCAAAAAAAATTTGTTGATATATTTTGATTGTCCCTGTTTTAAAATATAACATTCAAACAACGACATTATTCCGACCACATGCAATCATTTTTTATAGCCATCAACAGTACCAGGGTAAACCGTATCCCTGGCCAAAAAAAAAAAAAAAATATATGATAATAAAAACATGGAAATTTCACATAAGAGCATAATTAGCTAAGGTCAGAGGCAGCCAAAAAAATAACATTGCAACAAAAAGAAAAGTACATCAACATTTGTATACTAAACACAGGAAAATAATAGCAGCATGAGTAGATAAAACCGTGACAAGCCACAAAGAACAAAGATTGCAAACAAAAAAACATTAGCATAGTCAAACAATTCAACAGACCATGAGTAGATAAAACCATGACAGGCTACAAAGAAAAAATATTGCAAACAAAAAAACATTACCATAGTTAAACAATTCAACAGACCATGAGTAGATAAAACCATGACAAGCCAAAAAACCATTGGCCAAAAAAAAAAATGGAGAGAAACATTACCATAGTAAACACATGCACATTTCCGATAGTAGCATAAAAAACAACGACATAACTGGCCAAAAAAATTAATACTTTTTAAAAAAAAAAAAAAACATTTTGATACACAAATACATCCATATTTCAGATTGTCGCAGGGAGACAAAGCACATCACTGCTAAAAAACAGTACCAGTAGATCTACATTATCAACATTCACAACAATAGCAGTGAATACACAATAAAGTTCCCAAACAAATGCATTTTAAACTCGGGGACCCACCCCATCATCGGCAATTTAATTTCATTAAATACCTGGGGAACCAATCCCCATCACAGAAAAAAAATTACATATATAATGTACCAGGCCACAAAAAATAAACATCAGCTCACACAACATTGGTGACATATGTATTTTACATTTTTGAATTTGGGGGTGGGTGGTTCATATTTACCGTCTGTTTTCCTGGCGTTCCATGTTAGGATCCTGGCTGCGAGTCCGGTGGCTGCGTCGGTGGCTGCATCGGTGGCTGCGTCGGTGGCTGCGTCGGTGGCTGCGTCGGTGGCTCTCTGTGGCTCTCTGTGGCTGTGTCTGATGTCCCACCCAATGTTTTTTTTATATTGTTTGCTGAGGGGTGGTACTTCCTTGTATCTGTTTGCTGTGGGCTGGTATATCAATTAACAAACCGCATGCGGCTACCGGATGCGGCGGACGCCGCGATGCGGCGCATTGCGGCGTCCATAGACTTTCATTGTAAAAAAGAACCGCATGCGCCGCATCCGGCGCATGCGGCTTTTTCGCCGCAGACAAAAAACGTTACATGCAACGTTTTTTCCAGACACCGTATGGTGACCAGACACCGCATCCGGCACCAACCGGACGCGCCGCAGTGACATGCGGCGCCATGCGGCGCTAATACAAGTCAATGGAAAAAAAAAACCGCATGCGGCGCATACGGTTTTGTGATGCGGCGCTGCTAAAAAATGCCGGGGGAGCCGCAAGGGGAAAAACGGATGTGTGAAACCAGCCTAATGCATCCAAAGTCAAATCAGCCTGCCTACATCTTTGCATACGTTGCATATGTCGTATGCGGTCGTATTCACAACGTTCATCCTTTTGTTCAGATGTTTCCATATTCCGACAAGCCTACAACCAGCAGTGATCCTCAGTCTACTGAACCGCCGCACAACCAGTTCTACCCTCTCCTAGTGTATCCTCACCCATCCCCTGTAGACTGTGAGCCTTCGCGGGCAGGGTCCTCCCTCCTTCTGTACTTGTTTACATCCTAAGGCTGCTTTCACACGTCCTGATATTTCTGGTACCAAAAAAAAATGGGACTGGAGATGTCAGTGAAATATACAATTAGTACAGTGTGTGTGCAGCTTACTGAACATGTAATTATTAAAAGCTTATTTAAAAAAAAATGGCGTGGGCTCCCGCATAATTTTCTTAACCAGCAGAGGGAAAGCCAATGGCTGGGGGCTGATGTTTATAGCTTGGGAAGGGGGTAATACCCATGGAGCTTCCCAGGCTATTACTATCAGCTCACAGCTGTATACTTCGCTTTTACTGGCTGTTAAAATGGTCAACCCCCCAAAAATTACGTAGGGTACCCCTATAATTAATAACCATAAAAGGCTATGCAGACAGCTGTGGGCGGATATTAATAGCCTAGGAAGGGGCCATGGATACTGCCCCCCTAGCTAAAAACATCAGCTCTCAGCCGCCACACAAAAGGCACATCACTCAGATGTGCCAATTTTTTCACTTAGCCTTGCTCTTTCCCGAGTGGTGGCAAGTGGGGTGATAGTTTGGGGGGTTGAGGTCACCTTTGCATAGTTAGGTAATATCATGCCCCAAGGTTAGTAATGGAGAGGCGTCAATAAGACGCCCTCAATACTAACCCCATAGTAACATTGTATGAAAACACAGACACCCAGAATAAAGTCCTTTAATTGAAAGAATGACGCAGACTCCTTTAATAAAATTTAATTAAACCATACTTACGATATCGACCATTCCCCAATGCCCTCGTCACCTGCAAAAGTGTTAAAAAAAAAAAAAAAAAAATTTCTCACCTTTACACAGAGATGCTGCTAATCCGTTTGTCCCACGATGGGTCTAGTTCTGCTACATCTAGATGGCAGGTTGCATGATGCGATGGAGTATGGTTCAATTAAAATTTATTAAAGGAGTCTGCGTCATTCTTTCAATTAAAGGACTTTATTCTGGGAGTCTGTGTTTTCATACAATGTGACTATGGGGTTAGTAATGGGGGCATCTTATTGACACCTCTCCAGTACTAACCTCGTGGCTTGATGTCACCTGACAATACAAAGGTGACATCGACCCCCCCAACTATCACCCCACTTGCCACCGCTACAGGGCAAGTGGGAAGAGAAAGGCCAAGTGCCAGAATTGGAGCATCTTAGAGAGGCGACTTTTGTGGGGAGGCTGAGAGCTGATGTTTTTAGCCTGGAGGGGGGCCAGTATCCATGGCCACTTCCTAGGCTATTAATATAATCCCGCAGCTGTCTGCATAGCCTTTGCTGGTTATTAATTATAGGGCGACCCTACATCTTTTTTAGGGTCCCCCATTTTAATAGCCAGTAAAGGCTAAGTATATAGTTATGAGCTGATATTAATAACCTGAGAAGCTCCATGGATGTTACCCTCTTCCCAAGCTATAAACATCGGCCCCCAGCCGTTGGCTTTCCCTCTGCTGGCTATGAAAATTATGCAGGAGCCCATATAATTTTTTTCAGAAAAATCTTTTATTTATTAAATACATGTACAGTAAGCTGCACATGCACTGTACTAATTGTATTTGTCACTGACATCTGTATATCTACATATTATATGTGTATTTACTGTATGTAATCCATCTATTCTATCCTTCGGCTCTTGCTTTGATATTACTGTACGCTGCTGCTGAATTTCTGACTTTTCATCTATGTAATATATATCTATATATAAATGAGTGTATGTATGCATGTGTATCAAGCCATGCCCACTCCACATAGCCACGCCCACTCCACATAGCCACACTTACTCCACACGCAAAGCCTATATTTCATAGGCTCATCCTGACCACAACAGGTTACACTGCCTGTGTTACCCATAGCTACCAATCACTAAGCATCTTTAATTTCATCAGAGCTGTTTAAAAGATGAAAGCTAAGCTGTGATTGGTTGCTATGAGCAACAGTTTTCCCACTCCACAACACCTCAGCAGACACTGACCGGGTGGGAGAAATCTAGCATCCCTGGGAACATAAGCTCCCAGCCATTGTCATCATAAGTGGCTGCACACAGAGCCACACTGCCAGGTTACTGTACATAATAGCTCATCTCCAGGAACTCCCTGCTCAGCTCGGGACTATGGGATGGAGGATGTGTGATGGGTATACGGGCAAAGGACTATGGGATAGAGTGTGTGTATGATGGGTATATGGGCACGGGACTATGGGATGGAGGATGTGTAATGGGTATATGGGCAAAGGACTATGGGATAGAGTGTGTGTATCATGGGTATATGGGCACGGGACTATGGGATGGAGGATGTGTGATGGGTATATGGGCATGGGACTATGGGATGGAGGATATGTATGATGGATATATGGGCACGGGACTATGGGATGGAGGATGTGTAATGGGTATATGGGCAAAGGACTATGGGATGGAGTGTGTGTATGATGGGTATATGGGCACGGGACTATGGGATGGAGGATGTGTGATGGGTATATGGGCATGGGACTATGGGATGGAGGATATGTATGATGGGTATATGGGCACGGGACTATGGGATGGAGGATGTGTAATGGGTATATGGGCAAAGGACTATGGGATGGAGGATGTGTATGATGGGTATATGGGCACGGGACTATGGGATGGAGGTTGTGTTATGGGTATATGGGCACTGGACTATGGGATGGAGGATATGTATGATGGGTATATGGGCATGTGACTGTGGGATGGAGGATATGTATGATGGGTAAAAGGGCATGGAACTATCCGATGGAGGATGTGTATGATGGGCACGGAACTACGGGATGGAGGATGTGTGATGGGTATATGGGCACTGGACTATGGGATGGAGGATAATCATGATAATTTGCTATAACTAAGCACAGTTAGTTACTATGCCCGGGCAACGCTGGGCTCTTCAGCTAGGACATAGATACAGTATATGTGTGTGTCACTGACATCTGTATATCTACCTATTCTATTTGTATTTACTGTATGTAATCCATCTCTTCTATCCTGTCGGCTCCTGCAGTGATTATACACTACGTGGCTGCTGAATTGCCGACTTTTCTTCTATCTTTCTATCATCTACTTTAAAATACTTTAGTGGCAACGCAATTATTTTCCTGCACTTTTATCGAATTGTACCGATATTTACTGATTTTAACAAAAATGTTTGTGTTACCGATCACAAATCCTAATGTGTCATATTTGTGCTGAATTTATGTTTGGTGATTGCTTTCCGAACATATTCGCTCATCTCTAGTTAAGAGCACTGTAAACATGATGTTACCACTGCAGACGAACAACAAAGAATGAAGCAGCGCTGATCCAAGGGAAGGAGGGTAAAAGCTCATTTTTTTTTTTATCTTGTAAGTCTCCAAGGCTATGTACTATTAAAATGTGAAACCTAACCATCCCTTCACTCAGATTTGCTGCTACTTTTCCTAAAAAATGGCAGAAGTAATAACTATTCTCCAAATGCAGTATGTGAACCTGGACTAATTGTTGACACTTCATTTCATCAGACACAACCAATTTACTAAACTTTTTCACTGCACTTTCTTTCCTGTGCTCTCTCTAATATCATTGACTTTCATTTGAAAGATTAGCATGCAACCTAATTAAAACCCATTTCATTAATCATCTCAGGCAGATGAAAAGCACACAGCTGCAACATCTCTAATTAGAATTTGATGATGTAATAAATAGGCTCAATTTATTACTTTCATTCTTGGTTACCCAGGGGAGACCAAACCCTTTCAAGCCCACTGTAGAAATGTGGTGGCTAGAAATCCAGCAGAGAACAGGTGACAAGGAGACACAGATTTTCTGAAAGCAAGATTCTGTTTTGCAGTAGTGCACCCTGAATGTAGTGTAGCGTGCAATAAAAAGACCAAAAAAAAACCTAAAAAAAGGAGATGTCATCTTACATACCGAAATTACCATGATGGTGGTTGATGGAGAAGGAGAAGATGTAGAAGGAGAAACCTGAGAAGGAGTGGGAGGAGAAGGAGAAGCAGGAGAAAAAGAAGGAGAAGACGAAGAAGTAGTTTCTGTACTTTTGAACAACAATTTGGGAACACCAATTGTTGAACGAAAAAACCTTATTAGGTAGCCGGTTATGTAATATTGCTAGTAAAGAGTGCATAGAAAACATTCATCCTTCCACACCTTCCTCATATGAAGTATCATCATGTAAGCCAAAAAGCAAAAATACTACATCTTACATATTTCTTTTCTATAATGTGCACTTACACAAGTTTTACCAAACGACTGACTCCTCTCCAATAAGAGGTAGTTGAAGCTAAGATATAAGGAGCGGTTTTGAAATTTTTTTTATCAGACCTCCATAGATCACAAAAACAGTGGTCTCAAGTCCATAATTTTTTATTTTACTCCAGTGAGGACATGCTTTTGTTCCTACAGAAAAAAAATATTGGAGCGTGCTCACATCTGTGTAGACTTTTCCCTTAAGGCAAACAGGGAATATGGCTCCTTCTATGATGGTAATTTTCAGCAGTTTGACCCCAACTAATAAATATTCAATATTTTTTCCCAAGAGCCAAAGGATAATCAATAACTTGCAGATCGGTGGGGTTTGCAAATCCTAGGATCCCCGCCGACCCTGAAGGCACCAGTCATAATGAATCAGAGCCCTTGTTTTATTTATTGTCTATGAGACTGTTGGAGATCGCACTGTGCAGCCACCAATCCATTCCAAGGTGGTGGGGGTTCCAGTGGTCATTCCTCACCAATCCGCAAGATATCCTTTAAATGCTGGCAATTACTCATTAATATAGAGAAGCCCTCTAATTATCACTCTCAGGGGCAACACCACTAATGTAGAATGTAAAAAATAACATTCCCTACCCAAAAAGTGCTGTGATTTTTAGGGCGGATACTGAGGTTAGTTGCTGTCATACCCGAGATGCTTTGTTTTCCCATGTAGCTATGCTCGTAGTGCGTAACTCCATGTGCAAGACCTCTACCAGTAACTCTACTTGGAAATACTTAGTTAAACCTATATATAGATGAAAATAGAAGATCAATATTAAAATTAGTGACATTTGTTTTGGAAGTCGTATGCAAAAGTATGAAGAATTAAATTTCTCTACTTGACTTACAAATCTACACCTGTCACAGTAACTATGGCCACTAAAATAAGTCCTGAACACAATGTTCTGACAATGGTCACAGATTCTGGTTAAATTTGAATAGTCCTGTCAGATTGACTTAGAGGAGTCTCTCAGGATTCAGCCAAAGTCACCAATTGTTCACCATTGATAGCAATCATATAACAGAGTAGTCCTGTCACGGTATACAGTTACTGACAGCACAGCAGTCCAATCTCGTATAGGGGCATGCTGAAGCTATCAGTACCTTGATTGACAGCTCAGTCATCCAGTCTGGTGAGGGACGTGCTGAGCTGTCAGTGTATTGATTGACAGCTCGGCTTACCAATCAAAATGGAAAGCCATGGCTGTCTCCAGGTGTTCATTATCCCAGGTGATTGCCAGGCTATTTAGCTGAATGTACATCTGGCAGAGGTCTGGGAGTAACAACACAGCTAAGTATAGTTTGTCTCTCTGTGTCTTGTGTTCTGTTTGTAGATCTTTTGTTGCCTGACCTTGGAACCCCTTCTACTCTGATCCACTATCGTACTGGTATTCTGACCTCAGAACGTTTCCTGACTATGCTTTTGTCTCTTCCTTCTGTTTATGACATACCTTCCTGGATTTTGACCTCAGACTCATTGACTATCCCATCTTATGGCTTAGCTGTGAAAAGGGCTCAGCATCACAAATCCACAAAAGAAAAATATGCGGCATTCGCCATGTTGTGTTGAAATCCATGAATAAATTTATTTAATCCGCATATAAAACAGTTGGGAGGTTCTCAGCGATAGGTTGCCAACTAACGTTTCACACACAAAGCACTTTTGCAATGTCTTTGATGCCTTGAAAAAGCACAATGCGTGAAACAGCATTCATAAATACATTTCTTCATGGATTATAACACGTGTAAATGCCACCTAATCCCTGGGATTGGGGTGAGTCCCGACAATGTTTTGCTTTATGAGAAGCTATACAACTCATCTAGCAAAGTATTGTGGTTTCAGTTATAAGACAGTGGCGTCTCTGTGAACGCAGCCTAAGAATACAAAAATGAAAACAAAAAGCAACATAACTATTAATATACACACTGCTCTAAACAAGAAACTCGTGGCAGATTGATCATCTACAAACATACAAATGACAACCCAGAACAGCTGCAAATCAATAAGGTCTGCTAATTTTTAATTCATGTTTTTGTCACCATAGATCCACGAGTTAATGTTCTAAATGGTCACGAATTGTGATTGTGATCCAGGACACGTGGCACACAGCAGATAAGTTTGTAGTGTGAATTCTGCAGATATCTTGTATAGCGGTGTCCAAAAGATGTTTTAAGCGTATTTTATACTCTTATGTTACATGGCGGGTTTCACACATCAGTGTGTTTTTTTCCGTATACATGAAATGGATTTTTATCACTGTATTGTCCGTGTGTGAGTTTTTACCATCAGAGTTTCATCAGCTTTTCTTGTATGCAAAACAGAATTGATGGAGGTTTCTCAAGTTTCTCCTATTGGTCAATGAGAAACAGACAGCACTAGGATGCAATCCGTGCGTGGTCCGAGATTTTCAAGGACCCATAGGCTTGTATGTATGGGTCATTTTCATCCGTGACTAGGATCAAAATTAAACATGCCTTCATTTTTTTCTGCAGACGGACAATCTGTTTTCAAAAGTAAAAAACAAACAACAAAAAAACACAGCCATCCATGGGCTAACTATGGGAATGTGGTCTATGAAAAACATGGAGAGAACATGTATAAGAAAATAGGATGTGTAAAAAAGATGCCTAAATCACACATTCTAGTCTTAATGTGCATTGACATTGCACGGTTATCAAAGTGCTTTGCTCCAGATAATTGTGAAGTGTAAACAGGCTGACGATCACTTGACAAACGAGCAAATTGCTATTTCATTGGGCGAAACGATCTTTTGGCCGGCTTAAAAAAATAAATAAAATGATTCCTGGCAGAGAACATTGTCCTGTGTAAACAGGCCATGTGCTGCTGAGAACCAGGACAGCCTGTGCACTCAGAACGAGCTACTACTGATTGTTCCACGTGCATCGTAGTCGGTGTGTCTAAATGGGCTGGTAAAGGGCCATCAATGCACAAATTAGGAAGAACAGATTCAGGAGAACAGTGACATTTATAACACCTGATAACAAAATTACACATTTATAGTAAGTGACAAACTACATGGAGGACACAGTACAAAAAAAAAAAAAAAAAAAACACCGGAGCCCAAATGGACACAATAAACAGTTTATTGCTTGAAGTTGAGAACCAGATAGGCCATGATGATAAAGGCGATTCACACATCGGTGGAATTTGCAGAAACACACTTTTGTGATGCTATTACAATGAACATGGCACGTTAACAAAATACAGTCTCCGTCTATTAACACTAACAAATGTGCATCTGGGAAGACCGATTCTGCAAGAGGACACAGAATAAATTTCCAAATAGTAGTGATTTATACCAAAAATATATATATCGAGCTTTAATCTAATGCAATCACGTAATCCTTTAAAACTGTAGTGTTCTGAATACAATTAATAGTAAAAACTCTCTAATCACCTTTACATGATGTAGACAGGGGGAAGAGGTGGGGATAGGGAGGGTCACCTGCCAAAAGTGACATTTTTTTGTCCTAAAAAAAAATAAAAAAAAAATTCTAAAAAACTTGACACTACCTTAACTAATCTAGAAACTCTACATAATGCGTCTCCCGTGTCATCACTGTGTATAGAGAGAGTAATTGGCACCATGATACAGTAACAAAAAAAAAAATGACAAAAGAAAAAAAGTTTACAAAACTTTAAAAGATACACCCAAATCTAGCTAGAAACTTCACATTCAGTCCTCAATGTCACATACAAATAATTTATTACAAGAGTAATAAAGTGAAAACTGCTACTGTATATACGGTATACGTATTGTATCGACTATTGTGTATTTTTATTTATTTTTTTTTCGTATCAAGGAGGACGACACAAAAAAAAGGTTACATAGAAATTTTGGCTGCTGATGTACATATAGAATTATATATATATATAGATGTCTAAAAACTGCTACTCCTGAATGTTCGTTACTGATATGGCACACGCGCCAGTACTGGAAAGAATACTTAGCATAGGTTTTGGTAAGATTTATAAATTATTTTAAAAAGTATATATATTTTTTTTATATTTATATTTATATTATATATATATAAAAAAAAATGAAAAGCAGCTGCTGTGTGACTCGAGAAAAACCCATGTTACATGGCAGTGTAGTAAATAACATGGACGTTAAAAACTTCGTTCTAAAAACAGTAAAAATGAAGGTGGGATGGTGACAAAGGGGGTTTTTAGATCTAGAGTGTGATGCCATTAACTTTTGGTAATGGTTATTGATGTAAATGGTCACTTTATGATTATTGCACTTTAGTGGCTACACCCCTATCTAGCCTAACGTTAGGCGCACAGGCCACAGTCAGCAACGAAAATGTATTAAAAACCCACCAATATATTGACGACGTCTATTAAAATCTTCCCATCTGCTGCCAAACTTCAAGCCTTTACGGACATCATTAGAGTTGGAGTCTTCAGAAGTTAGAAGCAGGAGATGGCGGAAAAGTGATAACGGGGCCGCACACGCGGATTTCCACCGGCATGTAGTGGGCAAAATTTGGAAATGATATTGATCGATCCAGCAAGAGAACTGGAGGCGCCAGGCACTGAAACGTCCCCCCTCCTTATCGATTAACCTCTACAAAGTGACCGTGCGTGCGCAAACTCTGCTTCCCATTTTGCGATGCTGCAAGATAACAGAGGAGATTGTCGGCTATGTATTGTCTTGCTAGCGTTTTGGCAACACAACAGTGATGTAAAAAAAGAAAAAAAAAATTATATATACACGTATTCATATGTTTCTACTGGATGTTACGTAACCGGACGAGAGATAGTGAGGTATGTGAGCCTTGTTGGGAAGATGAAGCCTAGAAGATGATCCATAATGTGGAAATGTAGCCGTGAGGACCGATGGAGGAGTCCGCTATACTGCAGGTGGGCATCCTCACAGGGTGGTCTCTCTGTAGATCTTTTCATTGAGTTGGCATCTTTTCCCTGTCCAAAAACGGAAAATTTAATTAATGCGTTGGAATTGTGTCAAAGAAAGAACAGACCAACATGCAAAAATAAACAGGGAAGAAAAATAAAATCACACGACTAAATTAAAGTAAAACAAAATAAAAGAAAAAATTAGAAAAGAATTGGATATTTACCACCACATCACTGCACGATACAACACTTGTGCACATGTGCATTAGCTTTACCTGCCCCAGCGCCTACTCGGAAGGACAGGAAGACAGGCTGGACAGAAAAAAAAAAAGGGGAAAACTTTATTAAATATGGAAGGTTCATATGTTCAAGAGTAAAGAAAAAATTAAACACAAAAACACACTAGCATGGGAAAGTTCAACAAAATGACTAAATACATAGACTTAAGGTTAAAGTCAAGGTTAAGAGGAACCTGTCACCAGGCAGCATGAATCTGGCTGCACAAGTCTAGTCTGGCTCCACCCTTGGCCGGCTCTTCCCAGCGCTGCCAGAGGTGATTGACAGGTGTCTTGTATCTTACCACATGCAGGGACTGCCTGTTTATTAGCCAATCTCTGCATGTGTTGCGGCTGTTGAACAGCTGTGAGACATGCAGCTGCGGGGATGAGCATGTTCGCTATCAGTAATAATGACTGATCAATTTTTTTTCCAGAGAAAGAAGCAGATCTCTCTGATAAGATATATCACAAAGTTGCTTATTTTCATGTGTACTAGATTTATGAAATAAAAATTAGAATGACGATTACTCTTTAAGTTCTTCCTTTGACTCGATCAAAAAGAAAAGAAATAAAAAGTATAATAAAAGCTGTACTTTACCTTGTGGTCCCCCATGCAGATATTTGGCCCGATACTGTCATAAATCACTATCCTTTCATCATTTTCAGACTGAAAAACAAAGTGTAACAAGTAAAAATTAGTAATGTGCCATCTTACAATAACTTCAGATATTCTGGACAAGGATGTCATTTTTCCTGTCTGCACAGAGAAGGTTTTAGCACTTTACGATTGAGCATGTAACCAATTACACAAAAAATGTAAAAAAGATTATGAAAAAAACAAACATTAATTCTTTGAAGAGATGTTTAAAAAAGAAAGCGGCAAAGTGTCTATTATCTATAAAATGACTGCAGTTTTATCTTAGTTGTAAAAACCACAACACATATCAATTTCCACTAGAGATTCCATCACATGGACACTACTGGAGATATTCCACTAGCAATTCCTAATGAAGAAATCTGCCCATGTGAATGTACCCCTCAGCATAAATGAGGTTTTCTAAACGATTGAAGTCTAGCCAACCGGTCAAACTGCTTAATAATTTTGCCCAACAATTAATAATGGTAAAATTCTTATACAGTGGTGGCCCAAAGTATTGGCCCCCTGCAATTCTGTCAGATAATACTCAGTTTCTTCCTGAAAATTATTGCAATCACAAATTATTTGCTATTTTTATCTTCATTTAATTTGCTTGCAAGGAAAAAACACAAAAGAATGAAGCAAAAAGCAAATCCTTGATCATTTCACACAAAACTCCAAAAATGGGCCAGACAAAAGTATTGGCACCCTCAGCCTAATATTTGGTTGCACAACCTTTAGCCAAAATAACTGGGAACAACCGCTTCTGGTAACCATTAATGAGTTTCTTACAATGCTCTGCTGGAATTGTAGACCATTCTTCTTTGGCAAACTGCTCCAGGTCCCTGATATTTGAAGGGTGCCTTCTCCAAACTGCCATTTTGAGATCTCTCCACAGGTGTTCTATGGAATTCAGGTCTGGACTCATCACTGGCCACCTTAGAAGTCTCCAGTGCTTTCTCTGAAACAATTTTATAGTGCTTTTGGAAGTGTGTTTTGGGTCATTGTCCTGCTGGAAAACTCATGACCTCTGAGGGAGACCCAGTTTTCTCATACTGGGCCCTACATTATGCTGCAAAATTTGTTGGTAGTCTTCAGACTTCATAATGCCATGCACACGGTCAAGCAGTCCAGTGCCAGAGGCAGCAAAGCAACCCCAAAACATCAGGGAACCTCCGCCATGTTTGACTGTAGGGACCGTGTTCTTTTCTTTGAATGCCTCTTTTTTTTTCCTGTACACTCTATGTTGATGGTTTTTCCCAAAAAGCTCGACTTTTGTCTCATCTGACCAGAGAACATTCTTCCAAAACGTTTTAGGTTTTCTCAGGTAAGTTTTGGCAAACTCCAGCCTGGCTTTTTTATGTCTCGGGGTAAGAAGTGGGGTCTTCCTGGGTATCCTACCATACAGTCCCTTTTCATTCAGACGCCGACGGATAGTACAGGTTGACACTGTTGTACCCTCGGACTGCAGGGCAGCTTGAACTTGTTTGGATGTTAGTCGAGGTTCTTTATCCACCATCCGCACAATCTTGCGTTAAAATCTCTCGTCAATTTTTCTTTTCCTTCCACATCTAGGGAGGTTAGCCACAGTGCCATGAGCTTTAAACTTCTTGATGACACTGCACACGGAAGACACAGGAACATTCAGGTCTTTGGAGATGAACAATTTGGTTTCTCAAGTCCTCAGACAGTTCTTTGTTCTTCTTTCTTTTCTCCATGGTCAATGAGGTACACACAAGGACACAGGACAGAGGTTGAGTCAACTTTAATCCATGTTAACTGGCTGCAAGTGTGATTTAGTTATTGCCAACACCTGTTAGGTGCCACAGGTAAGTTACAGGTGCTGGTGATTACACAAATTAGAGAAGCATCACATGATTTTTTAAACAGTGTCAATACTCTTGTCCACCCCCTTTTTTAGGTTTGATGTGGAATTATATCCAATTTCGCTTTAGGTCAATTCTTTTTCTGTTTTTTCATTGAAGACAAATTAAATGAAGATAATAATACCAAAGAATTTGTGTTTGCAATCATTTTCAGGAAGAAACTGAGTATTACCTGACAGAATTGCAGGGGTGCCTAAAACTTTTGGCCACCACTGTATAAATAGTGATTAACGATAATTATATTATTTCTATTTGCATTGGCATTTGGCGTTTTTGTAGCCAAAACCAACTTTCTTGGCAGTAAAAACGCTGCATTCAGAATGCAGTTTTTGGGTGTTTTTTCATGCTTTTTTTGCAGTGGATATCATGTGTGATTTGACTACAGTACATGTTTAATAAAGTTAGTTTCATTCATCATTTCTTTGCAGCGTTGTTGCACTGTCACTTTGTTTTCAACGTGTGAAAAAATGCCGCAAAAACGCTGAAAGAATTGACACGCCGCGGATTGCAAAAATGCTGCAGTTCTCAAATTTGGTCAGTAAAACAAAAATTAATCATGTGCATGAGATTTCGGGAATCTCAGCTTTTGCAGGTACAGTAAAACGCAGCTCCTTTTCTGCAGAAAAAAAAGCAACAAAAATGCTGTGTGAACATAGCCTTACTCAATACACAAGAACGAAGGATAAAAAGTAGTGATGAGTGAACGTGCTCGGATAAGATGTTATCCCTCCATGCTCGAGTGCTAACCGAGTGTCTTCGGCGTGCTCGAATAATATGCTCGAGTCCCAGCAGCTGCATGTCTTGTGGCTGTTCTACAGCCACAACACATGCAGGTATTTCCTGTTTGTTAGACATGCAGCCACGGGACTTGAACTTATTTTTCGAGCACGCCAAAGATACTCGGTTAGCACCCAAACATGCTCATCACTAATCAAAGGCTTTGAAAAAAACTCAAATATTTAGAATTACATTTGCTTGCTAACTATCTAATAGGAAACATTATTTTGATACTGTAGATGTGAAAAAAAATTCTAAACAACAAAACCTCTGGGGGCAAGCAACGTCGACATGTCAACCATTATTATTATTTTTATTCCATCTTCAATCAGTCAAGTTTGAATGAATAAGAGTGTAATATACACATCAGTGTGGGGACTAAAAAACTAAATTATGTTAATGCATTAGACTGGCTTAAGGTCAGGTTTACGTTATATTATGATTGTCTGCCAAAACCAGAGAAGAAAACATAACCTTCCCGCATTGTATGCATGAGCACTTTCCAATATTTCAAGATCATAATGGCACTTCCTTTGCAAGTGGAAAAGCATTCATCAAACAGAGACTTGATAATTTAGAAAGGCAGCATAAAATTGTGGATTTCCAACTGTATAATCTTTAGACAGATAAACAAATTACAGCACTGCACAAGCAGGAACAGGGCACACTTGGCTGAGCATTCATTACTGCATGCTATCAGGCGTCAACGTGACTCGCAAGCGGTGGGCAACCTTTGGTGTTTTAGGGCTCAGGAAGCATAAAATAACATGATGGTGAGGTAACCGAGCATGGCATGATAGATGGTGCAGCATGAAAGCTGTTTACAGCCCCATGTCTGTACAATCTGTAACGCCTAGCGTGCGGAGCAGCACATGCTGTGTGCTAATTTGTGAAGACCATCCATTTTCTGAGCACAGACAGCGCTCAGGACTGTTAGATGAAATTCTGGTTTTTATCACTGGAATCTAGCTGGATCAGCACCTTGTTTCAGGATAGATCACAGGGAATTCGCTCTGCATTGTAAAGAAACCCTACAGAGAACATTTGGTAAAGTATATCTAGCTTAAGAGATGGTCAAGAACGAATACTCTCGAGTGATTCCATGATGCTCTACACGAGAAGGGTTTACATATAAAATAAAGATATTAATTATAGTCAAGAAACTAACAATTACCAACTTGTGCAAAAGGAGAGAACCCTGACCTTGCGGGCCTACAGTCTACACGGTGATGGGAAAGGAAACAGTAAATTTGAGAGATTGCGGCAGCTCTGGTGATGGTGAGGTGGATTATTGAAGGCTGTAGCTTCTTTGAAGACATGGGTTCTCAAGTTCCATCTGAAAACTTCCGAATGTGGTGGGGCACAGAATTCCAGAATATGGGGGATACTCGGGAGAGGTCATGGTAGGCGACTGGGTGAGGAAGTGTGGAGGAGAGAAGGCGCTCTTAGGAGGACCGGCGATTACATGTGGAAAGATATCAAGAGATTAGTTGAGAGACATATGGAGGATACAGATTATGGATGGCTTTGTAAGGTCAGTGTTTGTAGTCTGAACTGGATACGGTAAATTGAGGATTTGGGACCATTGTAGAGATTTAAAGAGGAGAGAAGCGGAGGAGTAGTAAGGTGGATTAGTCAGGCAACAGAGTTAAGGATGGTCTGGTGAGATGCGAGAGTGTTAGTTGAGAGGTCATTTAGGAGGATATTGCAGTTGTCCAGGTGGGAGATGAGGGCATGCATTAACATGTTAGTAGATTCAGGGTTGAGGAAAGGATGTATTTTGGGAAATATTTTGGAGGTGGAAAGAGTTTGGATGTATGGTTTGAAGGACAGGGCAGGGTAGAGGACTACTCCAAAGTAGAGGACTTTCGGTACAGGGGAAAGCATAATGTCAATGTCAGGAAAATATGAGTTATGTCCTGATATCCCAGGTACACATCCAGAGATGAATTACTGCCCTTCCCCCCATTGGTTTGAAAAGAACAAGCTCAGAAGATACCCCCCTCGCAGCTGTAACCCCCTGTGTGTCCCTCTGTGAAATGCTGCTCCTTCCTCCCACCTCCCTCTCTCTCCTGGAATGTCCACTAGCCCACTCCCTTCAGGTAATGATCTTTGTGTAATGTGAGAGCATGGTTTGCCAGCTCTAACAAGGAATGTAGTTTGCCGTCGGAACATCTTTGTTCTCATCCCAACAACTCAAATTGAACTCGAATTTAATAACACACAATAATCCTAGAGACAGGAAAAACACATTTCCCGAATCGGTATAAGTAGGGCTACGCATGGCAACGTTTTGCAGCAGATACGGACATCAGAAACCGAGAAAACAGTTTCTGCCCCCCAGTAACAAGAAGACATGTCATATTTGGTTTCAAAAGAATGACCATGATGCAGGTGAACATGTTATGTCCCTAGCGTCACCCTGGGAGGCCCCCAGCCAAAGATATGGAAATTTAGGAGTCTTAACTTTTAAAAAGGGGCGTACGTCCTCTAACTCAGCCCACCAAGTGAGGTCAGCAAGGGAAAAGCATAAAGCAGAGATGCTCATTTGGGGAGGTGTCAGACGACAGGAGGGCCAGCTAAGACGCTGTGCTGATGGACCATTTCTTCCTTGGGAAGGCCCTCCTCCCCTCATTGACACGTCATATCAGTGACTGAGATGTAGTAAGTTTCTTACTTTAATTCCTTTTATTTGTAACTGTCTTTATATACTGTAATTTGTTTCCTTTTGTAATATCTTTGTATTTTTTGTAAACACTGCCTATTATTTCTGGAGTATACTTATAAATTTACTAGTTTCATTCTTTTGGCTCTATGATCAAACAGACACAAACTCAGTGCCAAATCACGCTACCTTTTGGGTTGGTTCCTGGCCCGTTATATGTTTTGATATCAAATGAGGAACTGGTGGCAGCATAGTGTCCTGTGGTATTGGGGAACCTGGCAGTGACTGATCGGAGGTTTATGTGTATATTCCTTGCCTGGGGCTGGTGATGCACATATCCCTCACTGCAGACTGACTGATAACTAGTACGCGACAAGGCAGCCTTTCCGGCGACTACTTATCCTACGTGCAGTGTCCTGACTGACCTGAGGGCAAGGGGGGCGCCAGAGAGCTGCAAGTTCCTACCCGGAGCTGAAAGTGATAACAAAAGTTCAGTTATATCCCTTAACCCTGACAGTCATTTATTGTGATAAATCAGTAGGGAGATAGGCGAGATGGAGGAAAGAGTTCAGTTTTGTCCACATTGAGTTTTAGGAAGTGAGAAGGAGGATATGGCTGACTCTGGGATACTGAACAGCACAGAGGTGGTGTCTGGGCTGGAGAGGTAGATCCAAGTGTCAGTGTATTCTTCTATTAGAAATGTTTATTTTTGGGCACTTGTGATATAATAAAAACAATGTAATACATGTTCTGCTGCCTGCACCAAAATCAGCAAACGAGCTGTCATAAACTGCAACTTATGAGGGACAGGAAATGGCTACAGGGTTATGTGATCAATAAAAGGGAAGTGATGATCTTCTGCTTCAATCATCTGAACACTACAGCACATCACTGGCCTCAGCTGTCAAGTGACTGAAAAATAAGACTGCTGGTCCTGAATTAGACCACCAAAGCAGCGGTACTGGAGTGGTGAGGTATTCAACCAGGTTAAAGAAATGCATATGAAATAAGGAATAATAAGAAGCTGCTTTTTCCTAAAATACTAGGAAACTTCCCAATTATTTTATTCACCTCCATAGTGGCATTAATTCCACACTGCTGTACAGACATCATCATCACTGTCCCCATGGGGATCACAATATATAATTCCGTTTTGGTATGTTTTTGGATTACTCAATACTAATGCACAGATTATACGTAGTGAGTATAAGTCCAGGGCTAAATGGTGACTTTAGTTGGGTGACATCAAAAGTCACGCAATGCAAAAATTAGTGTGATTTTTCTGACTTGCAGTTTATTTTTCTCATACATGTGGTACCCAAATTTTTTTAAATTTATTTATTTAAACAGTGTAGCGTACGGTTATCTTTACATGTCATCCATGTGCTGTTCTTTTGAAACATGTACATGTGAATTTGGCCTTAAAGAGAACCTGTCCCATTATATATGCAGAAAAGTGAACACAGCACTCCAGTCGCAGTACACGGTGCTCAAGTAGGGTCCGACCCCTTATATAAACCAAGAACTCGGCACTCTTAAAAATTGCAAGGTATATATGTTCCGTTTATCGTTCAACAATCCAAAAAGGTGCGTTTTCGGTCAGTTTATGTAGTTGCTAAAGCAGGTAAGCTCACTGTAAGGTTCTGTGTACATGTTCCTGAAACTCAGTTTGTTCGTCAGCCATTTTACTTTCTGTCTTGCTGCAGCTATCTTGCCCTCAGTCAAAATGGAGTTTCCAGCTTGCATGTTCCCGCCCTGCTTCTCTCCTTTTGCTTCTTAAGCAGCCACAGCTGAGCAATCAGTGCTTCAGAATCTAGCCTGCAGTGAACCTGTGACCTGACTCCTAAAGCCTTGGACCTTGTACTCCAGCTATTCCTACTGAGGAACTCTGAAGCACTTGTGGACTCTGAACCCTGCTCTTTGAAAGACCCACGTTTGCATGGACTTACGGTAACAGAGAAGAAGATCCTGAACCTGTTGTGGAGAGTGATGGCTGAGCTTAGATTACTCTGGCCTGCTGTGTCTCCTGCTTCTGTGTCTGCAAACTGTGTGACTATTTTTGCCAACTTGTATGAAGTAATACAAGACTTTCTATATCAAACCTGTGTCTCATGTATTTTCATCGCACCCAAGCACAAGACGCTATATGAACTGTACTACATACATTACAAGATTCTGAAGCCAAAACGTTAGTGTCTGCTGGGTCTGGAAAGGCTGTGTCTGCTGTAACTGTGGATATCGGATGTCCGGTTGTACTTTCTGTGATGACAGTGGTTGTGACTTCTCACAACCATTCCAGGTGAGCAATTCCCTTAAGTGTTTTTTTTTTTTTTCTCTTTTCTCTTTTTTGTCTGCTGTAACTGTGGATATCAGATGTCCGGTGAACTTTCTGTGATGATAGTGGTTGTGACTTCTCACAACCATTCCAGGTGAGCAGTTCCCTTAATTTTTTTTCTCTCTGCAGTGTTACCACAGGTAAACACTATTGTTTTTTTTTTCTCCTCTCCTCTTCTTCCAGTACTCCTGTCTTAAAAGATCTGGAAAATGGAGGCCCGCATGAAGGAACTTTGCGGAGTGACTGATAATATCCTTGCAGATTTGCAGAATATAAAGACCCGTTTTTCAAGCCTACAGGACCTCACTAATCACAATTTGCAAGTGTTTGGACAGACTGCCCAGGATTTGCGAGCCAGGATTGAGGTTCTAGAAGAGCGAGTCCAGGCTCCTGCCGTAGCCCCGAGTTCTGGGATTCCCAAGTTGCCCCCTTTTCGTTTTGGCGGTGAACGTGAGAAATTCAGGGGATTTATTAATCAATGCAATCTTTTTTTTTCTGCACATGCCTCACAATTTCCCACTGAACGATCTAAGGTGCTTACTATAATTATGTTGCTTACCAACAAGGCTTTGATGTGGGCAAACCCTCTGATTGAGACTGAGGATGATTGTTTGAATCACCTTGATGCTTTTATTTCAGCCATGGGGCAGGTGTTTGATGACCCCAATCGAGGTGCAACAGCTGAAGCAGCCATGTTAGCTTTGCGCCAAGGTAAGCACTCGGTAGCTGAATATGCCTTGGATTTCAGGAGATGGGCCCTTGATACCACCTGGGACAGTTCCGCCAAAAAATCTATTTTTCGAAAGGGGTTATCTCCACTGATTAAGGATGAACTTGCTCGTGCCGACCCTCCCACTGCGTTAGGTGACTTTATTAACTACTGCATCCGTATTGATACTCGTCTGACTGAACGCAGGCAAGAGAGATGGTTCGAAAGCAATCGCACTAACCTTTTCCTACCTTCCTCTCCAGCTAAGGAACCTTTGAGTAGGATTACACGGGAACCTGAACCTGAACCCATGCAGGTAGACTCTTTACAACGACGGGTTAGTGATGCACGCAAGGAACATCGTTTTAAGGAAAATCTATGTTTCTATTGTGGTAAGTCAGGGCACTTCATTATAAACTGCCCCAGCCGTTCTCGTAAGACTACTGCAGCACTCATTCACTGTGAGTGTTGCGAGAGGGGATCTGTCAGGTCCGAGCCTCAGGCTCCAGAGAGATCTGCAGCAACAGATCTTGATTTCTCGGACTTAAACTCCGTTACCTCTGAGGACGTTGACTGTGTAAACGCTGCCATTTTTCAAGTTTCCTCAGCGGTGTCCCAGCTGAGTTGTAAGAAAAACAATTCTCATTGCTTTCTTTCCATCAAACTCTGGGTTGACTCAGCTTGGGTGTCTAGCTCTGCTATGATCGACTCAGGGGCAAGTG
>JARQOD010000003.1:573267437-573455747 GCA_033576555.1 Oophaga sylvatica | reverse complement strand
TTTTGCAAAAGGTACAGGCAGTGATGCAAAATGGGTAAAGTTATTTTCTCGATGAATCCCCTTTTCGAATGTTTGGGACATCGGAAAAAAACGCCTTTTTCGGAAAAAGACAAGGTAGCGCCCCCCCAGTCTTGTTCATGCCAATGAAAGCACTAATCATTCAGTGTGGGGTTTGTTCTCACCAAAGGGGGGAATGGTCTTCACGCTTGCCTAAAAACACAGCCATAATAAAAATGGTACAAAACCCTCCAAAGCAACTTCCCCCAAACCCCCAAAGCTTTGGCGATCAACAATCCTTTTTCCCCGCTGGGACCCCTTGCCAAAAGCAAAATGATAACAAAAGGGGTAGGAACAAACATAGAGATTTTGGGTATGCCGGGAAAAACTCCCCTTTAACCCCCTTGAGAATTGTGGGCAACATCAAGAACGGGTGGGACAAAAAAAAAACCCCAAAAAATTCTGAAAAAGAAAGCATTGATTTGCAAGAATGGACTGCATCATGGGGGTTTGGTCCAGAATTTGAAAAAAACATGCCGGGAGAATTGCAGAGGTCGAAAAGAAGGGCAAACTGCAAATATTACTTGCTGCATTAACCTTTTAAAAATGTCAATATAGCTTTTGTTCTCAAGTTTGCAATTTTAAATTTCTGTCTGTGTAAAAAAAATCTGTCAAACACCATAAAAACCCAGGGTCGCGATCGGGGGAAAAATTTTTAAAAAAATTTTTGCATTTCAAATTTGGCCCCTTGCTGTAATGTTCCTGAAACCAGTTTGTTGTCACCCCTTTTACTTTTGCTTGCTGCGTATCTTCCCTAGTAAAAAAAGGATTTTCCCCGCTTGATGTTCCCCCCTGTTCTCTCCTTTTGTTTTTAAGCACCACGCTGACAATCAGTGCTTAAAAACTGCCGCAGTGAACCTTGGTACCCCAAAAACCCTTGGCCTTTTTACTCCAGATTCCACTGAGGAACTTAAGCCTTGTGGACTCTGAACCCTGTCTTTGAAAGCCCCCCTTTTTAGGGGCTTACGGTAACAGAGAAGAAGATCCGAACTGTTGTGGAGGTGATTGCTGAGCTTAGATTACTCTGGCTGCGTGCCCCTGTTTTTTGTCTGCAAACTGTGTGACTATTTTTCCAATTGTATGAATAAAAAAGATTTCTATTCAAATGTGTCCATGTTTTTCATGCACCCCAAACACAAGAGCTTATAACTGTACTAAACATTAAAAAGATTCTAACCCCAAAAAGTTAGTTTTGCGGGTCTGGAAAAGGTGTGTTTCTGAACTGTGGATATCGGATGTTTTTGTACTTCTGGATGACAGGGTTTGACTTCTCACACCTTCCCGGTGAGCAATTCCCAATGTTTTTTTTTCTGCAGTGTTACCCAAGTTTTAAAATATTGTTTTTTTTTTTTTTTTTTTCTCTTTTTTGTCTGCTGTAAAAGTGGATACAGAGCCCCGGGTGAATTTCTTGATGAATGGTTGTGCTTTTCAACCTTTAGTGAGCAGTTCCCCCTTAAAATTTTTTTTTTCGCAGTGTTCCAAGGGGAAACACTATTGTTTTTTTTTTTTTTCCTCTCCCCCTTTTTCCCCTCTCCCCTCTTAAAAAAATTTGGAAAATGGAGGCCCCCATAAAGGGAAATTTCGGGTGACTGATAATATCTTGCAGATTTTCAGAAAAAGACCGTTTTTCAAAACCCACGGGCTCATAAAAACAATTTTTAAGTGTTTGGACAGATGCCCAGGTTTGCGACCCCGATTGGGTTTTAGAAGAGGATCCGGGCCCGCCGTAGCCCCGATTCGGGTTTCCCCCAATTCCCCCTTTTGTTTTGGCGGTGAAGTGAGAAAATTCAGGGGTTTATTAATCAATGCAATTTTTTTTCCCCCAATGTTCAAATTTTTCCCACTGAACGTCAAGGTGCTTACTAAATTATGTTGTTCCCCAACAGGTTTTGAGGGGGGAAAACCCCTGATTGAGTGAGGTGATTGTTTAACCCCCTTGATGTTTTATTTCAGCCAGGGGCGGTGTTTGAGCCCCCATCGGGTAAAACAGCTGAAGCAGCCATGTTAGCTTTCCCCCAAGGTAAATCGGAGCGAATATGCCTTGGATTTCAGGAGAGGGGCCCTTATACCCCCTGGGCTTTTCCCCAAAAAATCTATTTTTCAAAAGGGGGTTTTTCCCCCCCACTGTTAAAAGGATGAACTTGCTCGTGCGACCCCCCACTGCGTTAGGTGACTTTATTAACTACTGCTCGTATTGAACTCGCTATGAACCCGGCAAAGATTTTTAAACAATGCACAAACCCCTTTTCCCCTTTTTTTCCCCCTTTCCCTAAGGAACCTTTTTAGGGGGGTTAACGGGAACCGAAAACTGAACCCTTGGGGGGGAGACTCTTTACAACGGGGTTATGATCCCGCAAGGAAAATCGTTTTAAGGAAAATCTATGTTTCTATTGTGGAAAATGGGGCACTTCATTATAACTGCCCCAGCCTTCTGTAAGACTACTGGCATCTTCATTGTGATGTTGCGGGGGGGTTGTGGGGCCCAGCCCCAGGCCCCCAGAACTCAGCAAAAAGTTTGATTTCCGGATTTAAAAATCTGTTACCTTGAGGACTTTACTGTAAAAAATCCCCTTTTTAAAATTTCCTCAGCGGTGCCCCGTGAGTTGTAAAAAAAAACAATTCTCATTCTTTCTTTCCAAAAAATCTGGGTTGATCAGCTTGGGTGCTGCCTGCTATGAGATCAGGGGCAAGTGGAAATTTTGGATGTCCCTTTGCTCTGAAACAGGGGATCGTTAGTAAAGAAGGACTCCAGTACGATGGAAACGTGGATGGCCCGCTGCCTTGGACCGTGATCGGGAAAAAAGAGCCTTTGGGGTTCTTATGGGAAAGATCATCAAAAGAAATTCCTTTATGTTATCTCTTCCCCCATTTTCCCCTTTTTCTAGGGTCCCCTGGCTGCGGCTCAGAATTTCCCTTAATGGGGCCCCAAGGAATTCACTTTAAAAGGAAAAAGATGAGCCCAAAAAGTTTAGCTTTTTTTCCCCAAAGGAACCATGTCAGCCCCCGAACTCCCCGCTGTATACCAGGACTTGGGTTTTTGTGACAAAAGAAGGCCCCCAGCTTCCCTCACCGTCCATATGATTGTCATTGAATTTTTCCTGGGGGCAGAGATACCTTTTGGTAAGATTACCCCTGGCGGGGCCCGAGCTAAAGGCTTTAAAGGTTACATAGACGAAATCTACCAAGGGCTTTCGCCCCTCTTCATCTCTGCAGGTCCCCATCTTTTTGTAAAGAAGAAAGATGGATCTCTGGACCATGCGTTTGATATAGGGAACTCATAAGGTTACTATTAGAAAGTTTCCATTGCCTTTAATCCCTGGTTATTGGAGGAGTGCAATGCCAAAATTTTCTCTAAATGATCTTCGGGGGGGCCTATCAGTCGTTTAGACTGGGGATGAATGGAAGACGGGATTCAGGTCACGCTATGGACACTTTGAATATTAGTTATGCCTTTTGGTCTGGTACCCCCCAGCCACTTTCCAAAAATTGGTGAATGAATCTTCGGGATTCCTAGATAATTCGTGGTAATTTATTTTGGGTGATATTTAAATTTTTTTTAACTCCCAGAGGGAACATCATGAAAAAGGAGAATGGTCTTGGAACGTCTAAGACAAAATATCTTTACATCAAACTTGAAAAGTGTGAATTCCATGGACCGAAATTCAAATTTCTGGGGTATGTATGTTCCAAGGAATTAGATGGATGGAAGCAAAACCCCAAGCCACAAGGATTGGCCAAGTCCTAGAAATGTGAAGGAGGTACGCGCTTGGCAATAGAGAGTTGTTGGCCATTTTGCCGCCTTCAAAGAATGGAGACACCTTCTTCGGGAGCTGCACGCAATAGTCGTCCTGACGATCATCGTAACTTGAGTTTTATCGGGGGCTAAGTGCCTGATCCCCAGGTGCTGGAATCTTTTTTTTAAACCAATTTAATTTTATCATTTCTTTAGACCAAGGATGCGCAATGGAAAGGCTGAAGCACTCTCAGGATTTATCAGCAGAGACACGTCCATTTTCTCCTCTAAAATTTTCCTGATTAGATTCCAGTGTTTAATTATAAACAAACCTATTAAGGCATCAAGGGAAGATACCATCGGATCTTTTTTGGGACAACCCCAAGGGAGTAAGTCTTGTCTTTAAGAATGGGTGTGGTTTAGGGACAACGCCTGTATATTTCCTGAAAAGTCAGATTGAGAGTTTTGCAATCATTCACGGTTCCAAGATAGCTGGGCTAGAGGAATTTAAAGACACAGGAATTTCTCTCGTTTTTTTTGGGTGGCCCTTGCAGGAGGATGTTTTAAACTTTGTACTTCATGTGAGGTCGTGCAAGATGCAAAACACCTGCTCCTCCCAACTGGTCTGTTTTCAGCCTCTTCCCACCCCGTCCCCCGTGGGGATCCATTTTATGGCTTCATTTGGAGTTACCAACCTCTGGGGAAAGAACACCATTTAGTGGTGGTTGACCGTCTAACAAAGGCAGCTCATTTTATCCCTTGTGTCGGCTTACCCACTGCAAAACAGACATCAGATTTTTAGATTAAAGTGGGTTTTGCTTACATGGAGTACGGATGGGTTATTTCGGCGAGGGGTGCAATTTATTCTGGTTTTGGCAAAATTTCTGTGCAGCTTTTGGGAAATTAAGTAAAAACCCTTTTTCTGCTTTCATCCCCAGATAGGACAGCCCCGAACAACCATAAACCCTGGGCAGTATTCCGTGCTTTATTTGCCACACAGGATGATTGGGGGATTATTCCATTAGCTGAGTTCTCGTATAACAACTCTCGAGTGCCTCACTTTAAACAGTTCCTTTTTACTCTATCTAGGTTATCATCTAACATTCTCCACGATTTCCCATAGGAAACGCCTTTACCAGCAGTGGCTGAAAGAATCACGTCTTTACAGAAGAATATGGATCTTCTAAAGGAGAATCTGGGAATCGGCTCAGGAAATGTACAAGAAAGCAGCAGATAAATTTCGTAAACCTGCACCAGCTTTCAAGGTAGGAGACTTGGTCTGGCTGTCAACCAGAAATCTTAAGTTAAGGATTCCATCGTCTAAGTTGGGACATAAGTACATTGGACCCTATAAAATCAGTAAAATTATAAGTGCCGTTGCTTGTCGTCTTCAACTGCCCAGAACTATGAGAATTCACCCTGTCTTTCATGTATCCCTACTAAAGGCTGCGACACCCAATACGTTTCCTGGCGTTCTTCTCCTTGCCCTGACCCAGTGCTAGTCGATGGTCAGGAAGAATTTGTGGTGGAAAGGATTTTAGATTCCAGGTTGTATAGAAATCAGTTACAATATCTGATTAAAGGCAGGGCTACCCAGTGGAGGACAACTCATGGGAACCGGTCAATAACGTTAATGCTCCTCGCTTGCTCCGTCAGTTTCATCAGAGGTACCCACACAAGCCTGGCCTGAGGTCATCCGGAGGTTGTCCCTAAGGGGGGAGTAATGTAAGGTTCTGTGTACATGTTCCTGAAACTCAGTTTGTTCGTCAGCCATTTTACTTTCTGTCTTGCTGCAGCTATCTTGCCCTCAGTCAAATGGAGTTTCCAGCTTGCATGTTCCCACCCTGATTCTCTCCTTTTGCTTCTTAAGCAGCCACAGTGAGCAATCAGTGCTTCAGAATCTAGCCTGCAGTGAACCTGTGACCTGACTCCTAAAGCCTTGGACCTTGTACTCCAGCTATTCCTACTGAGGAACTCTGAAGCACTTTGTGGACTCTGAACCCTGCTCTTTGAAAGACCCACGTTTGCATGGACTTACGGTAACAGAGAAGAAGATCCTGAATCTGTATTGGAGAGTGATTGCTGAGCTTAGATTACTCTGGCCTGCTGTGTCTCTGCTTCTGTGTCTGCAAACTGTGTGACTATTTTTGCCAACTTGTATGAAGTAATACAAGACTTTCTATATCAAACCTGTGTCTCATGTATTTTCATCGCACCCAAGCACAAGACGCTATATGAACTGTACTACATACATTACACTCACATACCCAGACCAAAATATCACATTTTTTTTTAGATTGCTGAACAATAAATGTAACAATTATACCCTGTAGTGTGAGTGAGCATGCTCGGGTGTTAAGAGTGTCTGCGGCGTGCTCGAGTAATATATTAGAGTGCCAGCGGCTGCACCATTCACGGCTGTTTGACATACAGTGGTTTCCTATTTGTTAGGCAATCCAAGCATGCAAAACTTGCAGCTGCAGGGACTCGAATATAATACTCGAGCATTCCCGAGAACTCTGATAACACCCGAGCATGCACGGATAACACGATATCCGAGCACGCTCACTCATCACTAATACCTTGCAATTTGAAATAAAGTGCTGCGTTCACTTTACCACATTGTACACATGCAGAATGATCTGTGAACAGCATGATGTAAAGAAGGAGAAGGAGAGCAGAATGGTATCACGGTGTTGGAAAAGATTCAGTATTTTGTATTTTATTCATTGAAATCCTTGGTGTTTGTATGTACATGAGTCCAGCAGGCGTCCTATTGGTAATCGACAGCTACTTCTGCATGCAGTCATACAGTGAAGCTTGTCAATCACTGAGTAGGACCGCCCACTGGACTCCTGTGCATACAAACACCAAGGATTTTAATGAATTCAATGAAAGATTTACTGTAACTTTTCCCACAAAATGACTATCAATCTGACCAGCTCCTCTTGCTCTATAACATCCGGCCTGCAGATCACATGCCAGTTTCAACAAGACGGGTTCCTTTAAAGGTTGTGATCTGGCGGTACACACCCAAATCACCACCAGTTTGCAGGCACCTTACATTGTGGTCTATGATGTGACCAGAAATCCAGCAAGTTTTATACAATTTAACCTTTCAGAATGACCAAAACCCTGGGCGATTCAGAGGATGGCAAAACTGCCGCTGACTGGCACAGATCAATTTGCCATAAAGTGAGAAAAATTCCTTTTCTGATCCCTACTGGTATAGGACTAATCCATGGATCAGGATTCTACATTTATAGCAATACCCAAGTTTTATCATAGCAGAATGAATGGGTAAATGTATTCACATAAACAATTTATTACTCTATCGAGGGTTTTACCTTTAAAAGGAGTTCTTTAGCAGAGTGTGACATTAGTATTCGATCGCACCACGCTGGACATCGAGTATTCATGTATTGCTTTCCCTGACTGCTGTCTTCACTGTATGGATAACTAGAAGAGAGTCAATACAGACACGTCAAGCTCTGGTGGTCTACATGTCACTCGTGTCGCTGTAAAAAACAGAAAACATTTAGCCTACATGAATAGCATTTAACAGAATAATCCCCAGGTCAATAGTAAGACAGAACATTCATTTTTTTTTTTTAAATATATATATTTTTTTACATTTTTTTTTGATACGGATCCATTTAACATGTGGCCATTATTAATCCCACCATGTTAAAATAGCAAAAAAAAACAAACTAAAATCTTTTATATATACTGTTACAAAACATCAGTTGATACGATGCTGAGAAAAGCAAAAACTACTTGTCATCGACCCGACCGCTTCTGAACAATGATGGCTACAGGAGGTGGGCGATTACAGATGTTATCCAGTTTGCACAGATTCTCGAATCCAAAATCTGACTCCTTATCAAGCCAAACAGAAGCCGGGGATGAACGGTTACATAATTAGGAGGATCTGCCTGACATCTTTGCCAGCTGTAAAGCTCACAATCAAAAAAATTTTGGAACAAACCTTAAAAGAGCGAGTTTGGTCCATAAAATGAACCTTGGTAGCAACAGCTCTAGTTTTTGTTTATGTGGACAATTAGAGATTAGCAACTTGATTGGCGCTGCCCTGGTCCGGTGTCCAGTCGGTTTATCCATGGCAGCCAATTTTCACCCGGTATCCTGGGGCTTATTAGACCCCGCGACATCACGATGTTGTGGCGCATGTTACAAAGTCGTGTGCAGCCAGTGACTGAGTTTAGGATGTAGTAAGCTGCCAAGGGTACGGAGGATGCCGGCAGCAGCAGAGATGGCCGGCTGCAACAGAGGACGAGACTAGATGCAGGACCAGGACACCGTAAACTAAATTGCTCATCTCTACACACCTATAAAGTATATAGGTATCTGGACACTAAAGTGAATTATTCGACATTCATTTAGAAGTACTTTTTATAAACTGAAACATCCCTTTAGACCTCACCACCAGGTAAATATTGACAAACATATTATATTATGATTCTTTGAATGCCTCCAAATCTGAAGAACAAACTAGGATTGTGCCATGCTAGTTCCTCTCGCCTAGTTGGTCACTGACTGTGTTGGCCCAACATTTTGGGCTCAAGAGAGAGTTGAGTAGAACCATTGTGAGATGAAACATTGTTCTTTCCTTGCGCCTTGGCAGCTTTTTATAGACATCAGAAGAGTTCACCACGGCCACATCCACGTCACTTTGATATGGGTAACATATTCCAGCAATATTTCCAATATCGCTCCTCCCTAACATCGCTCCAGTGATAAAAATTCTTAAGAACACTTTGAGCATTTGTTGTGTAGCGTGGTCAGTACTCGGGTGAACAATGGAGCATTCTCTCCCATTCACAAGATAGAATGTCAGACCAATACAAGTCCACTTATTGAGGATAATCTGGTATAGTTGCGTGAAGGACACAACACAAGCATTTACCTGCAACATTGACAGATTCTTTACAGTGACAAACACGGGCTAACTATTACTCTGTACATTGTTCAATTAGACTAGATTAAGTATTGAGCTGCTTGTCCTAAGAGACTTAAAGGACTGGTTTAGGAGTATTGACAAATGATCGCTTATTCCTAAACTGATTTACAATGCAAAAAGAAAACGGAAAAAAAGGTTATCTAATGTCATTTCAATAGAGGTAATTTATTATCCGAAGTGACATAGCTGCACCTGACAGAACGTGCTAATTGAATTTTACAGCACTATAATTTCCAGCAAATGCATTATGACTGTTCTGGTTTAACTACAGATATATGTGAACATAAACCTCTGAATAAAAGAATAAATTGTTATCACCTTGTTCTTCCTTATCGCCTCAATCTCTCCACACCACTCATTGAAAAGAATTATGAAATCGTCAACTAGAGATCAGTTTTGCAGCAGTTTACCATTTTCCTTTAACTACTCTTTCAATTACTATGGTGCTGCTCCACTTAATTCTGGAACAATTTTTTTTCTTCTTATTCTGTGTCCCTCTGTTCTATAGTTATGACCTCTGGAAGTAAAGATGTAGATTTTCCCTTGTACCATCTGGGTGTCTACCACAGCACTTCACTGTAGGCGTCTGCGCTCTCTCTAACCTTGTCCAATCAAAACACGGGGATATCCATAGAGAAGTCCTGTGGTATACGCCCAGTTGGTTGAACGGAAAATTTGCACCATTATTACTGGAGGGGGGGGGGCATAGCTTTGGAACAAAAGGGGCACTGATGAAAAATAAAACTTGCTCCAATATCAGAGAAGGAACACCAGCTGGAGGAGGTGCGAAGTTTAAAGAAAATCCAGTGAAAAATCCTTTTTATGACAGCCATAGAAAAGAGATAAAATAGGTTACTGGCTGGAAAACCATTGATGAGCGATTGGCCAGAGAAAAATTGTTTCACCATCATGGGAACTTGACAGCTGAGAGTCATTCTGGCCGAGGATCAGGCACTGGCTCTAGAATTTCAGCCATGTTTGAATCTGAAATATACTTCTAAAACCGCTGGGGACCGTGTCACATGGAAGCTTGTCGGCTTCTTCACTCAATGGACAATAAATAGTTTGATTGAAATTGTGTTTTTAAATCCATTTTAGACTAATGTCTGTGACCTCATTTAAGCTTCAATGATGAGAAAGTTACAACTAAATTCAAAACGTTCATTTGCAATCCTAAAATGGGTCTATTTTCTGCATTAGCCAGAAAAAGGGTGAAGAAGGCCACGGACATTCCCATTACAATGCACATTAATGGGTTATTTCTATACAGAAATGCATAATATGGTTTTTCTACAGGTCCAGTAAAATAAAAATACTAGACAGGGAGGAGGGAGATGCAGCTGCAGTCTGTTCTCTTCATTGCCTTTGTTAGACTGCACGCAGTGTGCTGTTATAGGGGGTCCATCGGGTTTCTGTCAAGAGGGCTGGAAGTTAACTGGGAAAAAAAGAAAAAAAAGTGCAGTGTGTTGGGCAAATAGGTTTGGTATGTTGACCGAATCTATCATGGCGCAGCCTCCAGTGCAGATATGAATACATCCCAATTGTGCTGAATTGTGGCACTCCTGATGAAGAAGTTCACAAAATTCGATTCTACTCCAGGTTGTTACTCAGGATTTTATTGGATCAGCATCACCTCATTCCTACTAACACTTATATTAAGATTTGTGGCACAGCGGCAGATAACACGTATGCCTCCTTATCAACAATGCTGGTCTCCATGAATCAGGGATAAAAAGCTTTAATAAAAAAAACTGTGTTTTTACACTTTTTGCAGCAAAAATTGTTATTGCCAGAATTTAGCTGGCAGTCAATAAGAAAATATAGAAGTTTGCAATTTTGGGGTGGAGTGGGTTTGTTGTATGAGAATTTTTATTTAATTTTTTTTTTTTTTTTGCAAAATGCAGCATGCTTTTAGGCACTGCTTTTTTTTTCCAGATATAATATAAAGAAATCATACTTGCCAAAATTTGTGAACAAAAAAAGCCGCAACCAATTGCATTAAAAGAGCATGAAATTAGAATGTATACTTAAAAATATATATCTATAAGGGGGCTAATGGCGCGGATTTACACTACCTTTCAGCACAATTTTGCACAAATATCTCGAAACGCACACTGTAATCCGGCGATTACATGGAAGCTGTCCTTCAGACAGCCGTATATGTAGTGAAAAGAAACGGCTGGATGCTTGAGAAGAAACTTATTTACCACCCTGCTCGGTGTGAGAATACAACAACATTTTTCCAATCGGGTTTACAAGCTTCTGCCCCATTAAAAAGGCATTAGAGATGGCAAGATGCCCCGAGCAATGCTGGTATCAGTACCTTTTCTTTTTTTCCATCTCATCAAATCTTACAAGGCTCATTCATGATGCACATTATAAGAATTCAATTTGCTACTTGACTGAGGGAACCTCTCGTAGGGGTAGCGGGTCCATGAAACTAACTGCGGGGTGGAAGTTTATGAATCTGCACAGTGAACGATGAAATATGGAAACACGTTTGATTGCTACAAGTCCACTGACCACCGGGCAGCACGGAGGTTCAAGGGTAGCGCTACAGCTTCACAGCACTGGTGTCATGGGCTCAAATCTGACCAAGGACTAGTGATTAGTGAATGTGCTAGGATACGGTGTTATCTGAGCATGCTCGGGTGCTAATCAAGCGTCTTTGGCGTGCTCGAATAATATGTTCGAGTTCTCGCGGCTGATCAACATCCAGGGATTGCCTTACAAACAGGCAACCCCTGCTTGGGTTGCAGCTGTCGAACAGCCGCGAGACATGCAGCCGCGGGGACTCTAACATATTTTTCGAGCACGCCGAAGACGCTTGGTTAGCACCTGATCATTCTCAGATAACACCTTATCCCAGCAGGTTCGCTCATCAATACTAAGGACAACATCTGCATGGAGATTGTATGTTTTCCACGTGATTGCATGGACTATGTGTGCGCTAAGTCCCTTCATTTTTTAACATGTTTTCTACAGCAGTAATGAAATTCCAATTTCATATATTCAATATTAACATACTATAGCATTTCAGAGCGCAGCTTTAATTTGTTAGTTGTATGACTACTCTGGTTTCCTATCATGCTCCACCCCAAAAAATACTGATCAGGTAGCTTCCAAAGAAATTGGCAACGGGGTGTGTGTGGGGAAAAGGATTTAGAACCTCACTAAGGAATGGGACTGATGTGAGTGGAAAATGTTGATTAGTATACAGTATATAAGTGTATATAAGTGATTAATTGAGCTACGCAATGGTGAACAAACTATTCTACTAATATACAGATGTTCGGGATATTCAGGATGTTATGGTCTGCTCAGGACTGGCAGAAAAATTATTAAAAGTTCAAAAGTTCATTTTGCGCAACTCCAAAACTGCTTCACCGGTCAAGGATACAAGTTCTGCTGCAATTTTTGTAAAATTCTGATCTGTGTTCCTAAGAACCCGTAGACAATCCATGTGCCACTCCAAGAGGCAATGTCTAAATCAAAGGCTTCATGGACCATATTTAGGATATGGGTAGGGCAGCATGGTGGCTCAGTGGTTAGCATGGTGGCTCAGTGGTTCGCACTACAGCCTTGCAGTGCTGGGGTCCTGGGTTCAAATCCCATCAAGGACAACATCTGCAAGGAGTTTGTATGTTCTTCCCGCGTTTGCGTGAGTTTCCTCCCTGGTCTCCGGTTTCCTCCCACACTCCAGAGACATACTGATAGGGAATGTAGATTATATGCCTCAATGGGAGACAGTGAGAATAATGCATGTAAAGCGCTGGGAAAAATAAAATAAAAAAGGGCACAAAGTTGCTTTTTAAAGGAAAGCTATCCCAATATGACCTATTGTTTAAATCAGGTTTGTGCATTACATTTATCAACACTTTTTGGGCAATTTGTTTTTTCATATTACAATATAAAAAAATAGTAATCTTGTAATTATCACACTGGCCTTTGGGGCTTTATTTATTTATTTATGCCGCCAAGAACAATCAAATCTCTTTCAAGATTACTCATTTTGTTTTGCTCTAGAAATTATTGCGATATGAAAAGCAAAAAAAAAAATAAAAAATTGCCACATTTAAAAAAAATAAAATAAAGTACATGTAGTACAAGAACCTGATTTAAACAATAGATCATTTTCTGCTGATGGCTTTGTGTAGCCCTGGTACACAATACCAGGAGGATGAGTGGAGAGGTAAAGGTTAAGTGTTCTTCATGTCATCATGTACCTTCAAACACGCCCAGTAGGGGTGTGGAAGGGAGAGATTTAGTTAGTCTGTGTCCGGACTTCAGAGTGAGAAGTCTGTGTTTTCCTGTCCTTGGACAGAGGAGAGTGTGTCCAGACTTAGGAGAGACAAGACGTCTTAGGGACTCTGCTCTATCTTCAGCTTAAAATTGTGGAGTCTAGTATAGGTACTTTAACGTACCCGAGCCTAGTCAAAGCTGTGCCCCACTGGAGACAGGCTGAAATATCTCCTGAGAACTGAGCAAGTCGAAGGGCAAAAGTGGAAGAAAGCAAGGAAGTGCTATAGGTGAAGAATACCTGCACGAATCTACCGGTTACTGGGGACCGAAGAATCATCTTTGTTTCAAGCAAGGTGATAAGATAGCCAGAAATCTACCGGACCCTAGGTCGCGGCGGATAAGCCCATACAGTCAGTACGTAACTGGGGTCAGAGGAAGTGAGGACCGTAAGTCAGTGCACGACAATATAGGAAATCATCTTTCTCACAAAAAGGCTCCAACCACAACACTGATCGGGCAGAACAGCTAAAGATAAGCTGGAATCATAGAGAGGACTACGCTTCAGGCTGGTCGTACTCAGCTTCATTGGAGTTAAAGGAGGCCCCTAACTTGCTTAACCGTTTGCCTCAAAGCTCATCCTCCATCAACCCCATCAGCCTCCCTGGGACCTGCTTTACCATTCTGCAAGTAAAGGTATGGAAAGACTTGACTGTGTGAGACTGAGTTATTACTGCATGCCTGCACAATCCCTACCTAACTACCGACCTGAGGGAAGAGTCCCACCTGTAGGGGACCCGACATCTAGCTGCCTCACCATCCCCTCAGAGATCTACAGCAGCGCTGGTACTAATTACCAGAATACTACAGGTGGCGTCACGAACTGTATATAGTTATCCCTGTAAATATTCCCCAACAACATACGCCAGACCGCCAGGGCCACAGACCGAGCCACAGCTACCTGTGACAAAATCCCCATAGACTTTACGGGCTCGGCTCTGAGTACCCCATTGCCCTGGTAACCCACAATTGTGGTGGCGGGTCGACACAACAACTTGGCGTCACGAACAGGATACGAAACTCGCAGAATTGCGAGCCCTGCGTGCCTATGTAACTGTTTGAGTGAAAAAGACTGTTGCTGTTGTTTGGCGCCAAATACCGCCATATTTGCCGCCAGATTCGCGCCTAAAGCGTTGGAGAAGAAGGTGGGCGTACCTGTGAGAGCGCGCAAAGTCCTGGACACGCCCCCGGCTCTGACTCATCGGAAGGTCCTGCGACAGGAAGTGAACGCTCTGACATCAGAGCGCCTGCGACGAAGGTCCTATTCCCACTGCGGTGCCTGTGAAGTAGCAGCATCTGAAACCAGTAGGCTCCGTTTAACCAAGGGGGCGCTAAGATGTCACAACAACAGGCTGACAGTGCGGCCCCGGCGGAGGGCTTAATCCCGCACCGTCTGGTATTGTAGCGCCAGATGGAGGCGCAGGCCAGCACCTAGTCCGGTAGTCCCGATCATGCCACTAACGCTTCCATATATGCCTGGGGCGAAATGGCTTCCCCAGTACAGCGGTGAGCCAGGCACATTATCAGGCTTCAAGCGGAAGTTAAGCAGCCTATTGGAAATGTACTCCATGCCTGAGAAACAAAAAGCTGCTGTGTTAATAGGGCAGTTAACTGGCGCTGCTGAGAGGGAAGTGGAGACTTGGGATACCGTTGATCTGGAGTCGGTACCTGCGATTTTCCTTAAACTAAATGCCATATTTGAAGACCGCACAGAAACGGATCTCCGGATGGCCTTCTATCACTGTTCACAGCAGCCAGGTGACAGCATCCGGGACTATGCTTGCCGATTGCAAGGAGCCCTGAAAGCACTCAAGCAAGTTAACAATTTAAATGCTCTCCATGAGAATAAAATGTTGAAAGAACAGTTTATACAGGGATTGAGATCCCCAGAGGAACGCAGAACTGTAAATTGGTGGTCCTTAGATCATCCGGATGCTACCTTTGATGCCCTAAAGGACATGGCAATAAAAGGGCTGCGGCCCCTGGGCAAACCTGAGGTGGCCACCCAATATCATCAGGGTGAAGTCACTCCGGAACCGGCAGTAACCCCTGTTCCCCGCTAGTGGCTGAAGCCAAAGCGCAGGTGACATCTCCTAGTGAATTGGACTGTCTGCGCTCAGAGGTGCGCCAGCTGACTAAAAATCTGGCTGCTGTTATGAGTGCCCTGCAACTGCGGAAAGAAGAGGAAGGAAAAATCTTGCTAGCGGACTGCCCAGAAGACGTCCCGTGGATGCACCGGAGAAGAAAGAAGACGTCGCCCCCCGGAGGAGGACAACGCCACCCCCAGGAGCAACCTCTGATCAACACCCTTCTCGTCGAGAGATCGTCTGTTTTCGCTGCAACCGAAAAGGTCATTTGTCTCCACAGTGTCCTTTAAACGGGCAGAACCTGGGTCCAAGGGCCAACACCCAGGAGAATACCCGCCAGGCCCCCTAGACTGGAACCGCAGGTATGTGGGCGGGCGACCCTACCTGTCCATTATTTTAGATGGGATTGCTGTTCCAGCATTGCTAGACACTGGGTCTCAAGTCACTCTTATACCTGATGCCCTATATACCAAGTACTGGTCAATGGACGATCTTAAACCCCCGAGCCTTGACTTTACCGTGTATGCTTCTAATGGTCTTCCTGTAGAAGTACTTGGAACAAAATGTGTAGATGTAAAGGTGGGAAGAGAGGAGTTGAAAGACCAGGGACTTCTGGTAGTGAAGACTGTAAATGAGGAGAATGGTCTAAATATAATATTGGGTACTAATGTTATTGGTAATTGTTTGGAAGAAGTAGTGTTCTTGCTCCAACAGCTCGCTGAGATTGCCCGACCAAGGCAGAGAGGAGTCATCCAAAGAGAGATCCGGGCCCTGGTGTGTCAGCAGCAAGCGAAGCTTACCGACGGCGAAATTGGTAATGTACGGGTCACTGACTCGAATCCTATTGTGATACCCCCAATGAGTGAAATGATCATTTGGTGCAGGGCAGCCATAGGTCTGAGAGGACAGAATTACCAAGCTGTAGTAGAACCCCACCATTCAGAACATAGACCTACACTTATGACTGCTAGAGGAGTAGTAGAAGTGGTGAATGGAAGAGTACCGGTACGGCTTCTCAATTGGGGAGATGATGAGGTAAATTTACCCGTTATGCAACCATTGCTAAACTTCATGCTGTCGACAATAATTCCATTCTCCAGGCTGAGTCCTTAGACTCCTGTCAAATAGAGGAGGACAATGACCCAGCAACTCAGGTGGCGGAATGGTGTCAGCAGCTCCATGTTGGGACGGACACCACTCCCGCTCACCAGAAGCAAGGGGTATTACGGGTGGTGCAAGAGTACGCCCAAGTGTTTAGCAAAAATCCACTTGATTTTGGATCATTAAGGGAGTACAACATCATATCCCTACAGGCAATCATCCTCCCATCAAAGAGCGGTATAGGCCCATACCTCCAGCTCATTATCAGAAGGCTAAAGAAATGTTGAATGATATGAAGAAAGCTGGGGTGATAAGGGATAGTTGTAGTCCCTGGGCAGCCCCTCTAGTTCTGGTTAAAAAGAAAGATGGTAGTATGAGAATGTGTGTGGATTACAGGCAGGTGAACCGCATAACACACAAGGATGCATACCCGCTACCACGTATAGAGGAATCATTAGCTGCTCTGAAAACGGCTAACTACTTTTCTACCCTTGATCTGACTAGTGGTTACTGGCAAGTGGCTGTGGCTGAGGAGGATCGTGAGAAAACGGCTTTCACCACCCCAATGGGGCTCTGTGAGTTCGACAGAATGCCGTTTGGGCTCAGTAGTGCCCCAGGAACATTTCAGAGAGTGATGGAAAACTGTCTGGGACATCTCAATTTTGAAACCGTGCTGCTATACCTAGACGACGTTATCGTGTATTCCAAGACATATGAGGACCATCTGAAGCACCTGGCAGAAGTGTTTGAGTCCCTGTCCAGGTACGGGATGAAGTTGAAACCCTCAAAATGCCATCTACTCAAGCAGAAGGTACAATACTTGGGGCACATCGTCAGTTCGGAAGGAGTAGCGCCGGACCCAGAGAAAGTCACTGCCATCCAGAAGTGGCCGGAGCCGAAGAACCTTAAGGAAGTGCGACAGTTCCTGGGACTAACGGGTTACTACAGGAGATTCGTGAAAGATTACACGAAGAAGGCAGCTCCTTTACAGGACCTCCTGGTAGGACAATCCTTAAAGAGCAGAAACCCTCCCTTTAACTGGGGGAAAGAACAGGCTGAAGCATTCCAAAAGATGAAAGAGATCCTTACAGGTGATGAAATCTTAACCTATCCTGATTACAGTCAACCGTTCCTGTTGTACACCGACGCCAGTAATGAAGGGTTGGGAGCCGTTCTCAGTCAGAAGCAGAATGGACAAGAAAAAGTCATCGCATATGCTAGCAGAAAACTCAGGCCAACTGAAAGAAATCCGGAAAATTATAGCAGTTTCAAGCTAGAGTTTCTGGCGCTGGTCTGGGCCATTACTGAAAGATTTAAGCACTATCTGGCCTCCAATAAGTTCACGGCGTATACAGACAACAACCCGTTAACGCACCTGGAAACCGCCAAGCTGGGCGCCATGGAGCAGCGATGGATGGCTCGGTTGTCCAATTACCAGTTTACTATCAAGTACCGGGCAGGTCGAAAGAATGCTAATGCTGATGCGTTGTCCCGTATGCCGCATGACTCTGATACGGAAGAAGAATCGGACGACCTGGAAGAAATTGAGCTACCCGCGTTCCATCGAAATGGGGTAGTCCACGAGCATCAAGTCCACAGAAAGCAAAATGGTGCAACATTAAATCCTTTACCCCATCACAGCTGGAAAGAGACTCAGGACAGTGATTCAGTGGTCAGCCACATCAAGGAGTTGTTAAAGCAAGAAGGCTCCTCCTTGGAAAAGGATGCACCTATGCCCGCCAAGCTCCTGTGGAACGAGAGAAGCAGGTTGTTCCTGTACCGTGAGAAGTTGTGCAGAAGATACGTCAACCCCAGAACCCATGAAATGGTCTGGCAAATCGTGGTCCCAAAGACAGACGTCCCAATGGTGTTGGAAGCATACCACGATCAAGCAGGACACTTTGGCTGGAGGAAGCTGGAGACCCTGTTGAGATGCCGGTTCTATTGGGTAGGGATGCGCAGCTCCATCGAGAGGTGGTGTCGGAACTGTGGACCCTGTGGTCTCAGAAGAAAGGACTACGGAAGTCAGAAGGCCCCCCTGCAACCTATCCGGACGACTCGTCCCCTGGAGATTGTGGCCCTGGACCACGTCAAACTGTCACCGAGTAGATCTGGATACTCATACGCCTTGACCATGGTGGACCATTACTCCAGATTTCTGGTAGTCGTTCCAGTGAAAGACCAGACCGCAGTGACGGCCGCGAAGACCTTTCAAGCAAGCTTCTGCAGACCGCATGGGTATCCCGAGCAAGTCTTAACCGATCAGGGACCTGCTTTTGAAGCCGATTTATTCAAGGAATTCTGTCATATGTACGGGTGCAAGAAAATAAGAACAACACCATATCACCCTCAAACCAACGGTCTTTGTGAAAAGATGAACCATATTGTCCTTGACTTGTTGAGATCCATACCGTTGGAAGACAGGAATCGATGGCCGGATTTACTACCTGATTTGGTTGATTTGTACAACCATATACCTGTAAGCTCAACTAACTGCACTCCAGCCTATCTTATGAGAGCAAGGCCCGGAAAACTACCAATGGATCTAGAACTTGGAGTGGTAGAACCGGAGGCAGACGACGCTGTTGAAAACTGGGACGTCAATCGGCAAGAGCAATACAGAAGAGTACAAATCTGTGTAGAGGAAAGTCTTAATAAGGCACGGGAGAAACAGGAAGATGTTTACAACCGAAATGCTCCTGCCAAGCCTCTGATGCCTGGAGAGGTAGTATTAAAAAAAAAAGAAAGATGCATAAACTGGATAATCAGTGGGAGCAAGAACCCTACGTCATACAAGATTCTAAGTACGACAACAGAAAAGTTTGTGTCGTCAGTAAAGACGGAGGAAGAACAACAACCACGGTGTCCAGAGATCATTTGAAGTTGTGTCCAGAACACTTAAAGAGTTGTGAAAAGAGCCCTGTCTTCAATCAAAGAGAAAGAAAGGAAGAGGTCCTACACACCGATCTGGGAGATTTTCCTGCGGATTGGCCCCGACTGGGAGATGCTGTGATAATTCCAGTGTTGCAGTTTTATCAGCCACAAGAGGAAGTTCTACCTCCAGTTGTGCCTGTGGTGCCAGTTGAGCCCGCTCAGGAGTTACCCATCCCAGCAACACCTCAACCTGTGGAACCTCAAGATGGATCATCTGAAGCAGCGCCCCATACTATGGGATCTCCTGGTGAAGCTGACTCACACCGCCCAGCCATCAGTACGCTTGCCAGATCCATGGAAAGATTAAGGCAGTTCTATGGTTTACCGTTTCATAGTGCAGACAGATCGCAAATTGATTTACCTGAAACTACACCACGTAGGTCAGAGAGAATCACAAAAGGGAAATTACCCATTAGATATCAGCAATAGTTATGACGAACTGATGTAATTATATTGTGAAAAGTCTATATATATAAATGTGTTTTTCCCTATCAAGCTTCGTTTACAATGGACTCAGAGGCTGAGGACTGAGCCAGCCCAAAAACTGTATCCTGTAAATAGTTGCACTAAAGTGCCTTCTTAATGGTTTCACATGAAACCTTGACTCACCTCTGAACCAAAAAACCCGTGTGGTGTGGCACTGAGTGAGGTCTGCATTTGGATGTCCTGCAGCCCACCCAGGACCCACGTTGAAGGTTTGGTGCGGGTCCTTCACAAGTATCTTGTATATCTATTTATTGAAAATGCTATTTGATACTACTTGTATTTTTCTATCAAGTTTGTAACGTTCAAAGTAGTCTTACCTCCCGGATGGGAAGATGTTATTGTTCCAAATGTTATTGCATAAACAAAATTTTTCTGTCTTTTGTATTCCACAGCCCGGGAGTGCTGTCGTTTACCATGGGGGAATGTGTAGCCCTGGTACACAATACCAGGAGGATGAGTGGAGAGGTAAAGGTTAAGTGTTCTTCATGTCATCATGTACCTTCAAACACGCCCAGTAGGGGTGTGGAAGGGAGAGATTTAGTTAGTCTGTGTCCGGACTTCAGAGTGAGAAGTCTGTGTTTTCCTGTCCTTGGACAGAGGAGAGTGTGTCCAGACTTAGGAGAGACAAGACGTCTTAGGGACTCTGCTCTATCTTCAGCTTAAAATTGTGGAGTCTAGTATAGGTACTTTAACGTACCCGAGCCTAGTCAAAGCTGTGCCCCACTGGAGACAGGCTGAAATATCTCCTGAGAACTGAGCAAGTCGAAGGGCAAAAGTGGAAGAAAGCAAGGAAGTGCTATAGGTGAAGAATACCTGCACGAATCTACCGGTTACTGGGGACCGAAGAATCATCTTTGTTTCAAGCAAGGTGATAAGATAGCCAGAAATCTACCGGACCCTAGGTCGCGGCGGATAAGCCCATACAGTCAGTACGTAACTGGGGTCAGAGGAAGTGAGGACCGTAAGTCAGTGCACGACAATATAGGAAATCATCTTTCTCACAAAAAGGCTCCAACCACAACACTGATCGGGCAGAACAGCTAAAGATAAGCTGGAATCATAGAGAGGACTACGCTTCAGGCTGGTCGTACTCAGCTTCATTGGAGTTAAAGGAGGCCCCTAACTTGCTTAACCGTTTGCCTCAAAGCTCATCCTCCATCAACCCCATCAGCCTCCCTGGGACCTGCTTTACCATTCTGCAAGTAAAGGTATGGAAAGACTTTGACTGTGTGAGACTGAGTTATTACTGCATGCCTGCACAATCCCTACCTAACTACCGACCTGAGGGAAGAGTCCCACCTGTAGGGGACCCGACATCTAGCTGCCTCACCATCCCCTCAGAGATCTACAGCAGCGCTGGTACTAATTACCAGAATACTACAGGTGGCGTCACGAACTGTATATAGTTATCCCCTGTAAATATTCCCCAACAACATACGCCAGACCGCCAGGGCCACAGACCGAGCCACAGCTACCTGTGACAAAATCCCCATAGACTTCTACGGGCTCGGCTCTGAGTACCCCATTGCCCTGGTAACCCACAATTGTGGTGGCGGGTCGACACAGCTTCCCGCTAGGACAGGAGGCTACTGCAGCACATGACGACGGAGCTTTGTGTTTGAGGCCATTGTAGAGAAGCAAACAAAACACAATGCACAGTTCATCTCCGCAAGTAAACAGCGGCCGGGGAAGGTCAGATGCTACTGTGGACAACTGTATGAACACTCCATACAGAAACCGGCCAGCACTGCTCAACAGTAATAGTGAATTCTTCTCCATCATACGGTTAATGTTCGTTTAGTCTAATTCGATAAAGAATCCCCAAACAACAGGATAGTACTAATATATTGGATATTTGTTTTTAAACCATCATGTAGAATATTTAGATGGTGCCAACGTGTTTTGCTTTACATTGTAATCACTCACATCAGTTCCTTTTCACATTTTTTTTTTCTATTTCAGAAGCACAAATCGTTAGGGCTAACTTTTTAGAAAACCAATTTCATCATCAGTACATACACAGCATGTTTATGCCGTTTTTGTATAGAACAGAAAAGAATGTATTAACCGAACCACCAAACAATAAATGTATAGAAATGCTTTTTTTTCCATGCGTTTTAAGGTAAAGTACACTGCTCAAAAAATATAGGGAACACTCAAATAACACATCCTAGATCTAAATGAATGAAATATTCTCATTGAATACTTTGTTCTGTACAAAGTTGAATGTGCTGTCAACATAATCACACAAAAATCATCAATGGAAATCAAATTTTTGAACCAATGGAGGCCTGGATTTGGAGAAACCCCCAAAATGAAAGTGGAAACAAGTCAAAATGATGCTCAGTATTGTGTGTGGCCTCCACGTGCCAGTATGACCTCCCTACAACGCCTGGGCATGCTCCTGATGAGGTTGCAGATGTTTTCCTGAGGGATCTCCTCCCAGACCTGGACTAAAGCATTATGCTGCAGAATTCAGCAGATGATTTCACTCTTGTTAAAGGAAATGGTCAAATTTTCAGCAAATACAAAATGTAACAGACAATGCTGCAGAAAAATATTCAACTTGTGCACGTGCCACTGTCATTCCAGCCAGTGTATACTAATCCAAACTTGATCCTGTATCATCGATCTGAGTAATATTTAATAAATGGGTTGTCCAAGATTACCCAAAGCTGTGTGTGACAATGCATGGACAAAAAAGTGTTTGCGTTTCTGGAATAAAAGCATAATAAATGTTTTTCTAATCCTGTGTGTGAACATTCTTTCTATGGTTCCTATTCAATGCTGCTCGCTTAACATAGCAATGAATCAAACAGAATCCCATTCCTAGCAAGAAACTTATAAGGTAACTCCATATAGATCATGATGATCACGACACACATCCAACTTGTCGGAGCTAGAACAAACAAACAAAAAAATTTCTAGAGAAAAGTTACTTGTAAATAGTAAAAGGAGCAGTGAACAAACTTACAGTGATGACTATATCTCATTCACACTAAAATCAGGAAGGCAAATACAGGCCGGCAAACAGTGAAAAAGTACAATATGTTAAACAGCTGCGACTTCAGAAAGTTACGTGAAAACCATGGAGATCCAACCAACAATGAACACCGCCATAAAAAGGAGGGCAAGCAGACAATTCTGTAGTAGAAGGTAAATAGAAGCACAACCATTACTTTACCCACCATAGGTCAACAGGATAATGTCATGTCACCCATGGCCAGGTCTATATATACATTTAATATATACTGCTGATGGAACAGATTTCAAATACCCAAGGGCACATTCTCTGGATGCAGTTAGAATTAATAATTAAAAAAAAAAAAAAAAGATAATTTAAATTCCCCCAAGGATAAAATCTGACGCAAAACAACTTCTAGGAACCATCCCGGGGAGACGCGCACAGGTCCCGGGTGAGACGCGCACTGGTCCCGGGGAGACGCGCACTGGTCCCGGGGTGACTCCGAAAAGCGATGAAATTAAACCAGCATTTCTTCATCTCATTATGGCTCGCCATTTAATCAGCAGAGCAGGATACTTCCATAGCCCATGGCATATTTGTATATATTCCCTTTGGAAGCTGCTGTGGCTGTAATTTGTGCAGTTCTAGAGGTTGTGTCTCACACAACCCCATAAGGTGAGCACACTTACCCACTGCTTTCTCTTTATTACTTAGATAAGTAAAGGTGAGGCAGAAGGTTGGTCGCTCACCTGACTAAGTTTGCGCATGGCACAACTCTGTGGAAAAGTGATGTATAATCCCAACGAGGCTGCTGCTCAGCCGATGCACTCACACTGAGTGGACGGAGGACATAGCGAGTGGAGGAGAGAGGAATGTGGTGGCTCCCGGGCATTGCTACTGACAAAAGTGGTTCAGGGAGCATGTATAAAAAAACTCTTTATTGCAATGCGTTTCGGAGTAGATTTTTCTCCTTCCTCAGGCATGCCAGAGTTACAGATGATGGAGACCTACAGACCACATCATCTTATGGGGGCAATGAGAAAGATACAGAGACAGGGAATGGGGTCCAGGGAGACTAGCAAAAGATTTGGGATCGAGCCATATGACCAAATACAAAATAACCCAAGAAAAAAAGAAAAGCCATAATGACTCCCCCGGATGGACGATGGCTCACTGGTCACACGACGTCTGATGGTTTCCTCCTCCTCCTCCACATACCATTGCTTTGCTACTTTTACTGCTTTCTGAGGAAAGAGTAAAATCTACTCCGAAACACGTTGCAATAAATTGGGAATTTTTTATACATACCACCTGAACCACTTTTGTCAGCGCCGGCACCAGGGATCCACCGCGTTCCTCTTGCATTTATATACATTGCACATGTGGACTTAAAGGAAATCTGTCACCCCAAAATAGCCATATCAGATAAAGATATGGCTGAATAGTGCGTCCCATAACTAAGCTAACGGTGGGTATCATATATCATGATACCCCCGTTTTCATATCAAAATACCTTTTTAAAGTTGGTGATTGTATGTGTCAATCACTGCAGTCAGGTCAGGAGGGCAGCGGTTTTCATGTCCTCCCCCGCCCCTCGTTATCTGTTGTGTATCGCCGTCTGTGAATACCACAGACGGCGTTAGGTTCCTGCAATTGCGCAATTTAAAATCCGGCCCGGCGCATGCGCAGTATGCTTTGACCCAACAGTGGGCAAAGCATAAAATGACTACAGCGCATGCGCTAGTCTTTCCTTGTCCCGGAAATTACTGCTTGCCTTGGACGACTTCCGGGGCAAGGAAAGACTAGCGCATGCGCTGTAGTCATTTTATGCTTTGCCCACTGCTGGGCAAAGAAGACTGCGCACGCGCCGGGGCCCTGCTTCACCGCGCAATCGTGGAAGCATTACGCTGTCTGTGATATTCACAGACAGCGTTACGTGGAGGAGCGGGGGGGGGGGGGAGGAAGCGAATAACCGCCACCTTCCTGACCTGACTGCAATGATTGACACCACGAAATACCAAGTTTACAAAGGTATTTTTCTATGAAAACGGGGGTATCCAGATAAAATGAAAATACACATAGCTTAGTTATGGGACGCTCTATTCAGCCATATCTTTACTTGATATGGCATTTTTGGGGTGACAGATTCCCTTTAAGGATTGAAAAAAACGCAGCTTTTTAAAAGAAAAAAAGCTCTGTGAAAACCAAGATATTTTCTAGGGATGCTAAGTGCTCATGACCATAGATCCAAGGTTAATCACTCGTCCGCTGGTATTTGTCACATTTCATTCTGGTTTTTGCTGCTCTTCACAGATGCTGTTCTTACATACGGTACTTTAATAAAAAAATGTGGAGGACAAAAAGTGATGAAAAACAATGCATTAATAAAAGTGACGATTTAGTAAACAGGGAATGATAAAACTAAGAAGTAAAAAAAAAAAATTGGCCAATGCAATTCTTACCAGATATGGTGATTTATACCGAAAATACTATAAAGCAAAAGTCTAGCACATCTGTCATGTACATGAAGGTTCTCTGAACTGGAAACTAGTGATCATGGGGGAAAGGGATGCATCTGGACATCCAGAAAGTAATCCCATTGGAGGACGATTAGATTACTTTCTAAGGCTTGCATAGAATACTTAAAAAGCTAGATGAACATGAAGTCTGGTCTGTAGGCAGCATGATATAGCACACGAGGAGCTGATCAGATTTGTAAGAAAAGATTAAGTATGACTTGTAATTAATTCATTTAATTTCCCATTCAGTTTGGGCTTAGGAGTCCAGTGGGCGGTCTTGTTAGCACAGACAACCTTCCTTGTATAAGAGTATACAGAGATCGCTGTCAATCAGTGAATAGAACACAAAACTGAACTTAGCAAGATGAAACACAGAAAATAATTATGATGCTTAGGTCATCGGGGCAGGCATGGCGGTAGGAATACAAGATGAGAAAACGTGTCCATGAGAACTAGCCTTTTCCGGAAATTTCTGCCAAAGCATTTTAATAAAAGTTCCATTTACGTAAAGGAGTTGTCCACTATTGGATAATGAACCAGGAAAAAAAAAAATGATACTCCCACTTATGAGCCAACCCTATCCTCTTTACTGAGAGCCGCACCCCATGCAGACCTGCAGGAATCATCATTAGTCCTGGGCGCCACATGAGTGCTGCAGCCAAATCAGGGGACGCTAATCGGTTGCGGCGTTCACATTTAGCCCGAGCCAAGCTGGAAGAAACAATGCATCACATTTTGACCAGCTTGACTCAAATAGTATGACTGCTGCAGCTGACCTGGCGCCCATGCCACACGTTGATCCCAGCAGGCTGGCGAGGGGTGCAGTACTGACCATTAAGGAGCAGTACTCGACCAAGAGTATATATGTTTTTTTCTCACCTCCCTGGGCCCATTAAAAAAAGCTTGTCAAACTGTCGGAGATGGATTAGTGGTTGGTTGGTGGATGGTTTAGTGAATCCTGCATTGAGCCGGATGTTGGAAACAATGACCCTAGAGGTGCCTTCCAACTGTTAACATTCTATGAACTATCTTTAAAGGGTTTATCCAGGACTTTTTTTCTTAATTATACAAGCAGGTAGTTGTGAACTACCTGCCTGTTCTACACGGCGCAGGCAAAGTTGTCATTGATGAGCGGAATCGAGGGCAGGATCTCTCAATGTCAACAGAGCAGCTCTTCCTCTTCCAGGCTGTTCTGTTGATGGGTGTGACGGCAGACGTCATGCTGATTGACAGCCGGCTTCCAGAATCACCGTTGTGTCATGGTAGTGATTGATACTGGTAGCACCTTCCTGCATGTTAGTTTTTAGTGGGTTTGTCCAAAACTATAGTTTTCAGATAAAAAAAAATATTTTTGGATAAACCCTTTAAATTCAATTAGAATTTGAAATCTTCAGAGATGAAACCACCTCGGCAGTGCAGATTGGGTTTTGTTCACAGAGTTATCGAAATCAGTGGAGGTCCAAACTCCAAGAATCTATCAGCTAATCTAAATCTCTAAGTATAATTTTTGTTGGATTATCCTTTTAAAATAACTCTCCAACTTCCTGCGCGAGGTCCATTTTTAGCTTTTCTTCTTACACAAATTTTCTTCCGTCATACCAGAATTAACACGGCAATCCAGTTCTTGATACTCACTGTCTTGCTGGGAATATCACCTCATAGAACAGGATTTATGCTCCTCCATCCAGAATGACAAATGATCAAAACAAATTATTTTGTGTCAAGAGAAAAACAAACTCATTCGAGAAATAAATCAAAACTGAAGACGCGAAAGACTTAAAAATAAAGAAAACAATACAGAAATGGAATATTTTTGCTGATCGAGAATCAGTAAAGAAATAGCAAAACTTAACGATATTTTTATTTTTTAGAAAAAAAACAAAAACAAAAAAACGGACATAGATGAATATAGATCCAGCTGGTAAACTTCATGACAGTTTAATGCCATAGCAAACACGGATAGGTCACTTTAAGGAAATGATTAATGCGTCAGATTACAGAGTGTGCAGACTTATCGGAGAGTAAACTTGTATGTGGGTGTGAACCTGTGGAAAAGTCAGCTCCTATCTGGGTTATATTACAGCTACAAGAGTAATTATCATAATTAATGGACCGAAGTGATAACATTAACAATTGCCCACCTGTATCTTGGATTACCACCATTCCTTCATTCCTCCATTCACACCTATTTCTCCTTCTCCCTCAATGATTACTAAGCATCGCCCGGCATTCTCGCCCGTGTGGAGCGCACTGTTTGTTCATGGTGGCCAGGAAGTCCTTGTTGCCTCTGGCAAGATGCATGCGCTAGCTTTGCACAGATTGGATAGTGTTGCTATGGTGCCTATTAGATTACACTAAACATGGAAAAAGCAACTTGGGTGTAAGTAGTTTTTTTTTCCTTTTCCCCTTGAAGGTCTGACCACTGGGTTACCTAGAATAACTCACACTCTGACTACGCTTTTCCTTATTTAGGAGTTTCCAAATAATAATAATAATAATAATAATAATCTTTATTTATATAGCGCCAACATATTCCGCAATGCTTTACAGTTTAACAGTTTCAAAACACAAGTCATAGGTAACAACGTTAACAAATCAATAACAACTAATTTCACATTCTATACATACTTGGCATTTCAATGGTTTTGGACATATTACTAGTTTTCTGCTTTTTCTCATTCAATTTCTCCTCTTCAAGCTTTTTCTCTAATTAGTGGTCTATGAGCTAGTGGTTGGAGAGTAGCAGATATGATGTCTTGCATACACTGCACTCACAGACATAAGTGACTCCTGCTCTCTTGTCTCTATGTAGCACATGTTCAGAAGCAGAAAAATGTAGTACATTATACAGTAGTACTTAGCAGTGTAGCTGCAAATGCAATACTGGGGCGAGCAACAGTATGGAGACCATTATATAGCAGTACTGAGCAGTGTAGCTGTAAATCCAGCACTGGGGTGAGCAACAATATGGAGATTATAGAACAGTACTGAGCAGTGTAGCTGTAAATCCAGCACTGGGGTGAGCAACAATATGGAGGACATTATACAGCAGTATTGAGCAGTATAGCTGTAAATCCAGCCCTGGGGTGAGCAGCAGTATGGAGAACATTGTACAGAAGTACTGAGCAGTGTAGCTGTAAATCCAGCCCGGGGTGAGCAGCAGTATGGAGGATATTGTACAGAAGTACTGAGCAGTGTAGCTGTAAATCCAGCACTTACCAGAAAGCAGCTGCACCATATTTTTCTCTGTGACCCTGAGCTCCCCCTCACTTCTTGATATACTTCAATAGGCAGCTGCAACATGATTCCTGATGCTTTTCACAGTAAGGGTTTGTGCAGACGTCTGTATTTTCGGTCCGAGTGTAATTTGACAAAACATCAGATTGCACTCATCCAGTGTTATTCTATGGGGCCATGCAACTGTCCAATTTTTTCCTTGGATCAAGTTTGTCCGAGGGGAAAAAAAAAAAAAAAAATCGCGGTATACATGATTTGCATCTGTGAATGAGATCAAACTAGGCCATGTAAGTCAAGGAGCCCTTAAAATAAAAAGATTAGACCGCACTGATGACATCTGAGTGTAGTTCGATTTTCACTGACAGAATGGAAAAGATGGAGAATTTTTTTTTCCCATCACGTCTGAGTAAATTGGTAACTATGCTCACATTCTGATCAAGTGTGATTAGCATAATCAGCCCGATTCTCTCAGATAAGAGAAAATACTGCGGCGTGACCCTAGCAAAAATGAGACATTCAGGACCCAGGGGGAAGCAGCTCATAAGTGGAAAACGAAGAGTATTTCTAATCTTAAAAAAGTTTCCCTGATTCACTTGTATTATTTATTTCATGTAAAGTTTGTGTTCACATGCACTGATTGATATAGTCTCCATGCACTGCCCTACAGGGTCTGCGCACGAGCCCCAAGTCAGTATTCACACACAACGGGGAAGGAGAGTTTCTTGCTGCAATTTTCTTCAAATCATAGAAAAACAACAGCTCTGTGTGATTATTCCTGAATTATTTTTTATACTTTTTACATTTTTTGAGTGTTGGTTTTAACTAAAAACTACTACATAAATTACACATGTGAATTTAAATTCAAAATATTTAGATCTGATAGGAATACTTTTGAAATTTTAATTTAAAACTGAAATTTAAAAAAAAAAAAAAAAAAGATTCCTTAAGGCTGGGGAGGCTAACATGGTGACAAGTGCCATACAACATGAAGATGGCATTGTTGCATTGCAATATTGCATCTAGTCGTTGTCAATGGAGCAACTGTTGCAAAAAAAAAAAACAAAACAAAAAAAAAAAAAAAAAAAACAGCCCTCAAAAAAAGCCAAAACATACCCGATGGGGATTTCCTTGACCGAGATGCTGCCAGCGGTCTCTTGCAGCAACTTATTCCACTTTTTCTAAGGAATATGTATGCTCAGCAGAGTCGAGCATGCTTGTGTAAGGGAAGGGGCAGGGGAGGGGAGAAAGGAATAGCAGTTTGGCTAACTTTATGAGTATAAGGAGTAAAGCCCCCATCTCACATAGCGATATCGCTAGCGAGATCAGTGCTGAGTCACTAGTTTTGTGACGCAGCAGCGAGCTCAGCAGCGATATCGCTGTGTGTGACATTCAGCGACGATCAGCCCCCCTGCTGGGTATCGCTGATCGTCGCTGAAATGTCAGGACATTTTTTTGATCGCTGGTTTCCCGCTGACAGGCACGCATCGCTGCGTGTGACAGGCGGGAGACCAGCGATCCGCTGGTAACCAAGGTACACAGCGGGTTTCCAGGCGCGGGGCTGTGCCTAGAAACCCGCTGTGTACCTTGGATACCAGCGCCCTGATGCAGGGAGCTGGTAACCAAGGTACACCGTGGGTTTCCAGGCACCGCGCAGCGCCTGGAAACCCGATGTGTACCTTGGATACCAGCTCCCTGCATCAGGGCGCTGGTATCCAAGGTACACTGCGGGTAACTAAGCGATGTTACCCGCAGTGTCGCTTGTACTGATCGCTGCCTGTTTGGCAGCTCAGCAGCGATAATGTAGCGATACACCAGCGATCCTGATCGTTGTCGGGATCGCTGGTGTATCGCTATGTGAGACCCAGGCTTAAGTCTTGGGAGAGAGAAGGCTAAAATTACTCTTTTTATATTTTTTTGTTATGGTTCTTTTTGGAACACAAGACGGGAAAATATAACACTAAAGAAAATGAGGATTTTTATTTAAGTGCTATTTCTTTTACTATTCATTGCCCCTTTAAGTGTCATTTGATGTCTTTACAACCCTGATAACAGTCACTGTTTAAGGATAAGTTACTAATTCCTTCAGCAATAACTAAAAACATTGAATAAGCATTTGCCATCTGTAACAGTAAATCTAAATAAAAACACTATGTAATTGGCAATCAATCACTGCCAGGCTTTACTGCACTCGCTACATTCATTAACGTATCACAGAATTATAGACACTACTGTTCAGAGCCTGTAAAATATTACCGATGAAAAGGAGACACGCAGACTTCAACGTGATCACTGATCTAGAGCCAAGCAGAATCCCCTATAAATACAATGTATAAAATGATTTCATAAAGGCGCGAACTCTCCAGGATAAATCAGGGAGAAAATGTAACAACGGGCGAATCGCAGCGCATCAGTAAAAAAAAAAAAAGAAGAATATTCAAAGAAAATGTAAAACTTTGTAAAATCACTCTTCTGTGTAATTGTAGGAGAGCACAAATACAACGGATCCCCTTGTAAATGCTCCATCACGGCAGATAACGGATCACAACAGATTATCTTATACACCGTGCACATGATGAGTCATATTGGCAGGGCCGGTTTTAGACACCCTGGGGCCTTGGCAAAAGTTTAAAGAGGGACCCAAATGCTCACATATTGCACCATCACACAGAAAAATTTGGGTTGTATTTACATGCGCTGAGTTCAGGCCATTCAATATTGTTGATCACACTTGTTTAAGTGGTTCGATGCTTGTTTCCCAGCCTATTTACATCGGCTGAAGAAGAATAATGTTCACAGAAGGATCACTAGTATATCAATTTGTCCCCATACATTAACACGTTGGCAGCATATCTGCACTTTTCCCCTGGTGAAGTGCAACTGAGAACCATGAATTTTGTTCAGTCATAAACAATCCAATTACTCGATGAATAAGTAGCATTTTGCTTGCTTAGTATAATGCACCCCATAGTCCTCCACATAGTATAATGTTCCCCATAGTCCTCCACATAGTATAATGCACACCCCATAGTCCTCCATATAGTACACTGCTCAAAAAAATAAAGGGAACACTTAAATAACAGAATATAACTCCAAGTAAATCAAACTTCTGTGAAATCAAACTGTCCACTTAGGAAGCAACACTGATAGACAATCAATTTCACATGCTGTTGTGCAAATGGAATAGACAACAGATGGAAATTATTGGCAATTATCAAGACACACTCAATAAAGGAGAGGTTCTGCAGGTGGGGATCACAGACCACATCTTAGTACCAATGCTTTCTGGCTGATGTTTTGGTCACTTTAGAATGTTGGTTGTGCTTTCACACTCGTGGTAGCATAAGATGGACTCTACAACCCACACAAGTGGCTCAGGTAGTGCAGCTCATCCAGGATGGCACATGAATGCGAGCTGTGTGAAGAAGGTTAGTTGTGTCTGTCAGCATAGTGTCCAGAGGCTGGAGGCGCTGCCAGGAGACAGGCCAGTACACCAGGAGACTGGAGGGGGATGTAGGAGGGCAACAACCCAGCAGTAGGACCGCTACCTCTGCCTTTGTGCAAGGAGGAACAGGAGGAGCACTGCCAGAGCCCTGCAAAATGACCTCCAGCAGGCCACAAAAGTGCATTTGTCTGCACAAACTGTTAGAAACCGACTCCATGAGGATGGTCATAGTGCCCGAGGTCCACAGATGGGTGTTGTGCTCACAGGCCATCACCGTGCAGGACGCTTGGCATTTGCCACAAAACACCAGGATTGGCAAATTCGCCACAGGCACCCTGTGCTCTTCACAGATGAAAGCAGATTCACACTGAGCACATGTGACAGACATGACAGAATCTGAAGACGCCGTGGAGAGCGATCTGCTGCCTGCAACATCCTTCAGCATGACCGGTTTGGCAGTGGGACAGTAATGGTGTGGGGTGGCATTTCTTTGGAGGGCCACACAGCCCTCCATGTGCTCGCCAGAGGTAGCCTGACTGCCATTAGGCACCAAGATGAGATCATCAGACCCCTGTGAGACCATATGCTGGTGCAGTTGGCCCTGGGTTCCTCCTAATGCAGGACAATGCCAGACCTCATGTGGCTGGAGTGTGTCAGCAGTTCCTGCAAGATGAAGGCATTGAAGCTATGGACTGGCCTGCCCGTTCCCCAGGCCTGAATCCGATTGAGCACATCTGGGACATCATGTCTCGCTTCATCCATCAACATCACGTTGCACCACAGACTGTCCAGGAGTTGTTGGATGCTTTAGTCTAGGTCTGGGAGCAGATCCCTCAGAAGACCATCTGCCGCCTCATCAGGAGCATGCCCAGGCGTTGTAGGGAGATCATACAGGCACATGGAGGCCACACACTACTGAGCATCATTTTTACATTCCACTTTAATTTTGTGGGTGACTCCAAATCCAGGCCTCCATTGGTTAATAAATTTTATTTCCATTGATGATTTTTGTGTGATTTTGTTGTCAGCGCATTCAACATTGTGCAGAACAAAGTATTCAATGAGAATATTCTTTCAGATCTAGGATGTGTTATTTAAGTGTTCCCTTTATTTTTTTGAGAAGTATAATGCACACCCCATAGTCCTTCATTCTGTATAATGCAACCCATAGTCCTCCATATAGTATAATGCACTCTACCCTTGGTAGGGTATAATGCAGCCCCATAAGGTATAATGCACACCCTATAAGTCATCCAGTATTATGGTCACCACATACTCATTTAAAAAAACAACCAAAAGCATACTCGCCTCTCCTCGTTCCCCAACACTGCTCCGGTCAATGCAGCGCGTTATCTCAGCAGCTCCACTGCTTGCCACAGTATGGCGCACTGCACTAGATGTCAGTTGCAGAGGGAGAATGAGGGGAGAAGAAGCTCTCTCCTCCATCATTGCTTTCAATTGTATTGGCATCTACTATGCCGATACAGTGTAAAGCGTGATGCGGGGGAAAGGGGAGGCGGCGTTGGCACCGAGTTCCCCTGACTCATGGGCCCCATAGTGACTGCATGGTGTGCCACTATTAGTGGCACGCCACTGGCTGGGGGCCCCTTAGGGAGCGGGGGCCCTAGGCAAATGCCTAGTTTGCCTGTTCCAAATACCGACTCTGCACATTGTCAATAGTCCTTAAGCCATACCCAATTTACAAATTGTGCAAAAATGTCTTATGAATGATTCTCTACGATTAATTGAGGAAGACAGGGGAGCTCTCTCCTTCATGAACATAATGGACTAACAATTATACTTTTTTGTATTCTTTAATTGCTACCATTAGCCAATGAGTACTAGACATTTTGTGTGCTATTTCCGCTAATGGGATAATGACCTAGTATCTGTAATCCGCTGCTTTAAAGGCTAAATATTTATGATATAATTTAACAAAAAAGCATTTTCTCTTAAAAAAAAAATACAGATAAATCCATTGTGTTCAAATTAAGGTGGACTGTCAGCTCACTAAGGGGATCCCATTACAGCTGCCTACATAGTTCTATGGAGATGAAAGGGGGAAGCAGACTGAGAAGTACAGACACACAATGATGCTGCTGCTTTTCATCTCACTTCAGATCTGGATTCACAGTTACAGAGCTCAGTATTGCTGTAATATCTGTAAGGCACACAATGTCCTCTATGCTTCTTATGTGCTACAGAGAGATCTGTCTATGTGAGACATCGTAGCAAATAGTCTCCATCCACTGGCTCAGACAAATGAAAATTAGAGGTAAAAACCGGAGAGGGGGGAAAACGGATTCATAATGCTGAATACAAGTGATATGGCCACCAAAACAGTATTACTTCTCATGCACAAACAAGACAGATTATTGTAAAATTGCATGAAACTACAGGAACACTTTTTTTTTTATTGATTTGCTCAATAACTTATCTCCAAAAAAGACACTAATTTTTTAGCTACCTTTCAATGTCTGACAAAATGTATCCTTCAGAAAAGCAGAGATGTGTGCGCTATGATTTCACAATACCAATGGACTGTCATTTACAAAAATGAGTAACAGTCCGAAGATTAGGTAAATGGCTCATACACACTGGGCCAATTTAATTAGTGTAGTACACCAACGATCTGTGCTGCATTTCTGTTTAAAAGGTCCATAACATGGGCATTGATATTATAAAAAAATGCATGGTTAGCGGTAACTGGATTTTATGAACAGTTTTAAACAGCTTTCTATCTGGGATTTGGCAGAAGTTAGCTAAACTGGAAGGATTAGAGGAAAAAAAAATCTAGAACTAGATAGAATGTAGATGACCCTACTGAACTCTACATCTACAGTAGAAACGTGTGTTTGGGCAGGATGCCTGGTAATTATAACTGATTTCTCTTAAAATGAACACGCAAGTAATCTAATAAAATAACTAAAAGCATACACTATATATTGCAAAAAACTATGCAACAAATACATTTTTAAATATAAAAAGTATGCTACCAAGCGTGACCTTCCTAGAGCAAGTTCCCATGGAAGTTTAAGACACAGTTACTTGTTCACTCATTGCCATAGGTGTGACGAGTTTAGCGGATGTATGTTACCTTGCTAACAGCTTCAGTTCGGCATTAAACACCAGACGGAGAAGAGACAGCGGTGTGTCCACTGCAAGTTCCCATTCTGCCTCTGTCTGGAGACTGCATAAACTATGTACAGGCTGAAGACTTTTTCTACAAGACAAGCACTTCTACATCAAACTAGGTAGTCTAGTTATGAAAATGCAACAAACTTGGATCAAAATGACACAAAAATGTAGAAAAAGTATAAAAACGTGGACATAAAATTCACTATAAAATAAAAATGTGTCATATAGTGGACATCAGCGGCATCACCAGAGAAAAGGCAACAAATTCACTCATAATTGTGATTGGTTGATCCGGTGTTATCAGCTGTTTACAGAGGGTTCTTTTGCCTATCATTGTAATTCTGAGGATATGAAACCTTGCTAAAAACTCTTCCTGAAAAGACAGGAAGTAGAAGTCTAAAAATGTTGCAGTGCTATGGTGAAAATTGCAAGATTAGAAATTTGTATTTCAATAAATATTGTACTGGCAATTAAAATAAAAAAAAAATGCCTAAAAATGTTAAAAATACATGTAACAAAACCCTGATTTAACCAATAGGTGATTGTCTGATGATAGCTTTCCATTGAGCATTTTTATGACGCTTCATGTTTTTTTTTAACTGTCAATACCTAATGTCTGTGTTGTGATTATTAACTAATTTTGCTGAATAGCCTTATATTTCAGGACTTATGTTTTTTTTTACAAATCACATACGATTTAAACATTGATTATGGACAAATTTGTTACTTTGATCAGGTTTCCATAAAATACCCATAAAATGACAAAAAATACCCTACAGTGATGCCATCAAGGTCTACTGTGTCACCCATGGTTTGTCTTGGCTCGGGAATTTAAGCTATGTCAAATATAACTTTTTATATTTTTCTACATTTTTGCATCGTTATAACATTTATTGTAGACGTGTGTTATCTTATTCTGAGTGGATGCCCTGTGTGTACCATGCACAACTTTGCGGACATATAATAAAACTTAGTCAGAAAGTTTAAGGGTTTTCTGCTACATTTTAACTAAAGATCCTCTGGCCCAGGGAGATGGGGAAGAAGTGGACAAGAACCTGGACTCGGATGGGATTAGAACTGTGGTAGCCTAGTCTACTACGTCTCAGTGTCCACGCTCGAAAATGATGCATGGTACGTTCGTTCTGCCACCACCATTATAGTCTGTGGCCCCAGATGGCTGGGGGTTTGAATGGGTGCTGGAATGCCATGTGAAAGCACCCTTAGCCTTTTATTATGTTGGTGTACTGGGCTTCACAGGGGATCAAGGTTTAACGAACACCACTAAATTAGCGGGCATCGATCTCGGCTGGAGCATATGAAGCATATCTGGACACCGCAGAATAAAAGGATCACATCCCAAGGCTCCACATCACAAGACGGGCAATACATTTATGACAGCTGGGGGTCTGACGGCTGATACCCCGACAAATTAGGAGGGTTACAAAGTCCCAGGAGTAAAGTGGTAGTGAGTACGTGCAACCACAGCTCTTTCTATAAGACAGTGCACTATAGCTCCATTCACACATGATTTTGGACTTCCACCATTGAGATCAACAAAGGGGGGTGGGGGAGAGGGACAGAGTTGGACCCCCAGGGATCATATGTTTATCATCCACGCTGCAGATGGGTTATAAAAGTTGTTTTCGTGACAACCCCTTTTATCGAAAGGAACCACTTTTTCAACAAGACATGCAGTGACTTGAGCAAATTTTGTGCAAAAGTGAGTGATGCCCATTAGGCCAATGTATATTAATACATGTTCATCGAAAGAGCTGTCAAACATATTATAGAATTAAAGCACCATGACGAATGCCAAAATACCCGCTTATTCATATTCTTGTAATTATAGGATATCCCCATGAATCAGAGGATCACATTTGCTCGGACAGCTAACAGCCATTCCTGAATTCTGCACCTGATCTCGGCCCCTGCTCTCTGTGCAGTAAACTAGTGGATTAAGGCCTTGGAGTCAGATGCCAGCACTCCATCACGGCCGGTGTCTTGCCTTCCTGGCTCCAGGGCCACAACTAACATGGGAAGGTAAAATTCATCACAAGGGTGAGCAGTGATCAGTGCAGCCAAGCCTGACCTGACAGATGACTCCTTCAGTGAGCTCTGAATTGTCCGCTGGTGCCAGAGTCTCTATGGCTTTATGCCACTTTAAACTTTGCCCAGTGAGATGACCATGGAATACAAAATTTTCATTCATTACAGATGATAAAAAAAATAACTAGATACTCCATAACACAAAATGCATCATCATTCAAGATGGTAAAAAAAATTTAACGGTACCACTTTTTAAACTATATTTTTGGACATTGTGATTGCAGAATAACCAATAAATTATCATAAGCAATGATGCAAATGGTACCAGTAAACGTGCTCACTGGTTTCCATACCTAGTTACTTGTTCTAAAAGATGTTTTCAACCTACATTTTTTTTAATAAAAGCATGGTCTAATGTGGTCACTCTCACTTTCCGGTCCACCACCATTTCTCTCAATGTTGACCGTGACCCCAACCAGTCCCCATCATTCCTTTCCGGCTGGGACAGGCAGGTGACGACTGCAGCTGTTGCATAGGAGTATGATCGCCACTATGGTCACATGGCAATCTCAGCCAAAAAAAAAAAAAGAACTACAAACTCTCAAAAAAGCAGTCAATTAGCTAAAACGTACAATTTTTACTCCACGATCGTGCATAAATTGCTGGGTTCATCTGTGGTTGGTCCGATGTCCTATTTTACTGAATGACAAAAACCCATCCAATAGTTTTCTCCCCAGAGGAATCACTATTGCCATAGAAAAAGGGGAAAAAAAAGGTCCGAAGACCATAGGAAGAACAACATATGGCACTTGGGTATGGGTAGCAAAATCCAACATAAAATGGGTGCCTATTTTGCTATTGGTGCTGTTGTGCCCCCTCTTCCATTTGTGACACTGGATTCACATCCATAGCAGATGATTCTCAACCACAGTTTAGAAATCAGAAGTTAGAAACAAAAGTTTAAAGAGTACTTGAAACAGAATAATATACGGTAGGTACATTAGACACAATATTTTACCACATGCAGGAAAGAAGAATTTATACTCGTCCACAGCGTCTGTTTATCGGCTACATGTAAGCCAATCAGCGGTTGTTTAATTAGCTTGGACAGGCTGACCGGAATTTTATGAGATCAATATGATCGTTTTGTGGCCACACAAAATCATGCTCTCGGCAGCACGTCACCTGTTTACACAGGTCGACGAGCTGCCGAGAATGACGACTTGAATAATCAAGGAGACAAGCATTTCTAGGAAAACTAATAATGGATTATCATCCAGTATAAACGGTCTGTAAAGGCTCATAAGGAAGTTCCCAGACTGCACTATGGGTTTGTAATCTGGAGCCACAGCCACCCTGTCTGATACCGATCATGCATCATAAGACCATTTATATGGGGTTTGAGAGAAAAGACACTGTAAGCCTCTACATAAAATCATAGAGGTGTTGCATGGTGGCTCAGTGGTTAGTATGGTGGCTCAGTGGTTAGCACTGTTGCTTTGCAGCGCTGGGGTCCTGGGTTCAAATGCCACCAAGGACAACATCTGCAAGGAGTTTGTATGTTTTCCCCGTTTTTCCTCCGGGTTCTCCCACACTCCAAAGACATACTGATAGGGGATTTAGATAGTGATCCCCGATGGGGACAGTGATGATAATGTCTGTTAAGTGCTGTGGAATATGATGGCGCTATATAAGCAAAGCATAATAAATAATAAAGATGCAATATATAGACTCAGATTTGTACATGTCCATGGATTTCTGAAGTGTGTGAGAGCATGCTAAGAGTAGTCCTCCAACCTGAACAGTCACATGTTGCAGAGTACTAGCAAGTATACAATCTGCATACATTAAAGCATAGAACTCTGATGAGGCTGGCTGGTGTACTTACTATGAAAATCCAGGGAAGAATGTCTGTATAATCCTTATATTGAAATGAGTATATTCGAAGTCCAGCTGGTGAGTGAGAGGGGTATACATTCTCCTCCCACTGAGCTCAAGTGACAGTTGCAGCTTGTACTGAGCAGCGTGAGATCTCAGCAAGGAGGAAGGACTCTGAGGAGCTGTCAAACCTTGGTGGGGGGAGAGATAAAAGGATTATACAGCCATAGAAAGGCCTTGGAAGGAGGAGAAAACAAATGATATTTGGGTATGTGTGGCAAAAGTCAACATCAAAATAAGTGCTTATTTTGCTCTTGGCACATTCTGACATGTATTTTCCAAGTAAATGCAACAGCCTCATCAGGTCCCACCTCTTTCTAATAATGTACGCAGCTTGTACTGTTAAATCTCGTGACAGATCTGCTGTATTATACCTCAATTTAATTTTAATTCTACATGCAAAATTCTTTCACAAATAAAATGTTCCACGCTACAGTTTTCAATGCTCTTGCCATCTTTCAATATTACGGTTTGACCAGCAAGCTTCAATCACTTCCAATGGACGTGAAGGGGACACGGCAGGAGGTTTTCCATGCGCTCATACCCTTTAAACATAGTAAATTGTTATTTAGATATCAGCACAGAGCCAGAGTCAATACAGACCTTGACCCGTGCAACTTGTCAAACAACGCCGTGACATTATACGTGGAAATATCAGCTGCGGAGCTGAAGGAGACAAGATTCAACACAAAGAAAGCAAACGCAAACACGACCGAAACAAGGCACCTCCCCTGATCATATCTGAACATATGAATGTGAAGTAACACGTCTGCATACGAGATAAGACGACCCGAGTGTTTACAACAGAAGAACTTTACCTTAATGATTCCAGACTGAGCTCTGTGTACTTCTGTATTGGAGGTTATTGACTTATTAATGTCCATGTCAAGAAAAACTGGAAAGTCATTAAAATACTAGAGTCTGGGCAGAGAGGGGCTATAATAAAAGGGGTTGTCCACTACTGATGAGCTACAGAGTAAGAAACAGGCTCAGACTAGTTGTGAACGCTGCAGCTAATCAATGACCACCGATTGACTGCAGGATTTACGAGACATTCCCGCTAGATGTTGATGCCAAGAGACCAAAGGGGACACAACTCTACGTAATGAGAAGCGATTCTGGTTCAAGAAATAAGTTTTTTTTTTATTTTAGTTTTTCTATATTGATAAGCGAACGTGCTCGGATAAGGCGTTATCCGAGCATGCTCCGGTCACAGAGGCGTCGTCTGAGGAGTGTACTATTCTCATCAGCCTAAGCCTGCTGTCGTGGATAAGAGCGAGAGACAGTGCTGCTGAAGGGAGTATTCATCAGCTGGTGCCTGCACAATAAATAAATTACTACTCCATTACTAACCAAAATACAAAGGTGACATCAATCCTGCAAATATTAACTCCATTTGTCCTGTGGCGGTGGCAAGCAGGAAGAGTCGGGCAAAGAGCCAGAATTGGCGCATCTAATGTGCCTTTTCTGTGGTGACTGCGGGCTGCTAATTTTAGGCAGGGGGGGGAAGCCATATCCATGGCCCCTTGCCAGCCTGAGAAAACCAGCCCCCACTGTCTGCACTCCACCTACTCCATTCTGTTAGTTCGTGACAACTACACTCGAATGTCATCTGAGTGTTGAATTTTTGTTGTCAGGGACATAGACTTACACTGCCAATTTTGATCCGACAGGTCTCCGATTTTTTTCCGAGGACCATTCGATCCAACGATAAAATGAAATATGCGTAGCCCCATTGAATATCATATGTACAAGTGCTATCCTTGAAAACATATAGCACTTGTACAAGAAAATCTGTCGAGCAAGAGCCCTAAGTAGACCTATGACAGTAGATTTTAATGGGGGGTTTGTAACAGTGAATACACTTTCTGCCAAACAAAAAAAAAAACAACACCTCTGACTTGTGGGACTCATTTTCAGTTGCAGAAATAATTCCCAACTAGTGATGGGCGAAACCGTGGATGTTCGGGTCCAGCTGAACAGTTATATAATAAAAAAAACCAAAAAAAAAAAAAAAAACCACATGAACCAGAAACTGTGACCGGAGGTAAAAAATGTATCTCCGGTCACAGGCTTTTGTCTGATGGGAGTACTACAATTACGAAAATATGACTCATTCTCATATCTGTCATGTCTATGCTGTTCATAAAAACCTCAATATTCATCACTTGCAAAGCAGGACAGAGCAACAGAGCAGCCTGAATTAGTTTGCCTGGCAGTTCTGTCACACTGGCAGGCAAGGGCCACAAATCGGTCACCTCCCTCATTCTTCTGAAAGTTGAGCAATGGAATGGTATCTATGATTTATCAGATGACCAACTTTATTTACCTGTTTGCAGAAGGAGAAGGAGTTAAGGCCCCGTCACACATAACGAGATCGCTAGCAAGATCGTTATTAAGTCACGATTTTGAGATCGCCGGAGAGCCGTATCGTGATCGTTGGGGAGCTGTCAAACATGCAGAACTTCCCAACGATTTTGGCCGCCCCAGCGATCTAACTAACGATCTCGTTGGTCGTTGGGACGCTTTCACACAGCAGCTATTTCAACGATCCACACCTTGATAGGGGCTGTACTGTGTCACCAATCATCTCTGCGTTCTGATTGGGCGACAGGTTTAATTCCGTCCATTTGTTCCGGTTTGCGTTCTGGTTTCGGATCGTAGCAGCGTTCTTCGGCTGTGACTCTGTATCCATTCATCTGGGCTTTATTCCTGACAAGCGTTCTGGTTTGTGGATTGTAGTGTTCTTCGGCTGTGACTCCACACAACCCGGAGAATTCTGCTAAGATCTGCAATCCAGCACGAGGTCAGAAACAAAGGATGGAATCGCTATTCTGTTGCTTTCTTAATTGCATGGCGGGAAATGAGAATGCTGTAGTGACCACCAATCGGGGACGAGGGGCGCAGAAAAGTCCAATTTATGCACATCTACGTGTTTCAGTTCTGAATCGCTAACGAGGTCGTTGGTTAGGTGTCAAATACAGCGATGCACACTGCCCAGCGGGAGCGCAACGACCCAGGAATGGTCCAGGAAGCTTTGTAACGATCAGCGATCTCACAACAGGGGCCTGATCGTTGCTACCTGTCAGACGTAACGAGATCGCTAGCGAAATAGTTATTGCGTCACAAAACCCGTGACGTATCAACGATCTCGCTAGTGGTCTCGTTATGTGTGATGGGGCCTTTAGAGTCTAACTGTACTGAATCATTATTCCCTGCTGTGAAACATCAAGCACATGAATTTCTTCATTTACTTTTGGTTGACAATTACAAAAGGAGCTGCCAGCAGCTGATCTTGATGATTTGGGAGCCCAAGTGCATGCAGCAAGGCCGACAACTATAATTAACCTCATTGATAGCGGCCAAGGCTGTAAGTGGAGGCATTTCTGCACGTGAAGCCCATACTCTATACTGAATGAATCGAGGGATTTTATTTTATCATTTGCATATCATTAACATGTCTATCCCTTCTGTGATTTCCATAATTTCTTCTTAGTGTTGCAATTTCCATGTTGATTGTATGTACACATTTCTTTATAGCCATTTGTGTGTCACGGGTTTACCAGGACAGAGAGGAGCCAGAAGACCGAAGCGTCTGATTTCTCCTACTCCTGCACTGTTTAGAAGCACTTCACTTTCATATTAAATGGTGTAGGCTTCTTTTAGCAGTGCAGGGGTTAATCTGCTCAATTGAGAGCTCTTGGAGGCTTTCCGGCATTAAGGGTCTCAGGTGTTCACTATTGGCCACTCCCCACTCCTATATAATCTGGGCCCTGGCTAGCACTCATTGCCAGAGCAAGCTTCATGCTTCATGGTTAGGACATCGTGGTTTTTTGTTGTTGTTTGAGAAGGTAATTGGATTTACCCAAGACTGTTGCTAGGTTTTTGTTGTGTGCCAATTCCCTTCCTTCTCCTACTATGGTTTTACCCCATCCACCATTCTCTGGTATTTACCTCTGTTTGTGTGAGTATATTTGTATGATTGATTTTTCCTTTATCCTTGCTTGTATTACGTTGCTAGTCTGGTTGGTTTATTACGGTACACTTCTACACTCCTCGGTGGGGGAAGGGTACAGACTGAAGGCGGATTCAGGAGCTAAGGTAAAGTGCATGGCCCTGGCATCTTCATTAGAAGTAATCTGGGGAACAGGGCGAGCTAAGGCACCCCTAGCGTTAGGGACAGGGAAAGAGCCCCTGGTCCCATGACACCCGACAACAGAGTAGTGACAATATGTCTTCGTTGTAGCCTGTTCCAAAAGGTATACGATGGGGTTGAGGTCCGGGCTCTGTGCAGCTGGTCATGTGCTTTCACCCCAAACTTCCCGAACCATGTCTGTATTGACCTCGCTCTGTGCACTAAGGCATAGTCATCCTGCAACAGAAAAGGGTCATCCCCAAAACTGTTGCCACAAAGTAGCAAGCATACAATTTTCCAAAATTTCTTGTATGTTGCCGAACTAACATTTCCCTTCACTGGAGCCAAGAGCCCATCGCTGACCCTGAAAAATAATCTTTAAAATTGAAAAGTCTGGAATCATCTATAATCTTCTATTTATTAATTTAATAAACTAATCAGTTTAAAATTTTTCCATAAAATCTTCTTTTGAAAGGTCAGCGGCCAGCCATAGATATTGGTTATGAGAACAAAATAGCAAGTCCTACTGTATTGAAGGGGTACCTGGAACCCCAAACTGTGGCAAAGAATAGGACCCAGCAGACTGGTATGGACTTCAATATTTCACTGGTTAGTGACAAGGTCCTTATAAGTTTTATAACTCTGGGGCAAATGCCAAGTGCAGGTTAATGGAACTATAAAATGTGCAATAACGCACAATTCATCAAAGACCATCTTCTGCCGCATGGATCCAAACACAAGTCCTCATGCTCACCCTTAAATCAAGAACCCCTTAACACTACTGGTCGGGGGTATATAACTAATGGCAAGACCCTAAGATTTACACACTTCTGCCCGAGCGTCATCATAATCAATCAGTAAGAACAATCGAGAGCTGCAAACACCTTGTCAAGCACGGTTCTGACCTTCCCAGGGGAAACGAGAGTAATCAGAACCTCAGCTGGCAGCTCAGAGGTGGGAACAGCCAGAAACGCTCCACTGCATTCTCCATCCTGGGATGCTGAACATATCTGAAGCCCCAACAACATGCATTATATGGGATTACAACACTTATTCTAGGGTCTTGTAAGTGAGACGTAAAAAATATATATGGTAAGGTGGGGGAAGAGCGAAAAGTTCAGTAGATGGATGATGCAAGAATAAAACCGTGTTAGAGGTGACAGAGAACGGAAATCTAGGAAGAATATCTCCAGTTCATCAAATTTGCCTGAATGACAGTTCTGCTGTTGATTAATAAAATAGTAATATTTTGTACCAAATTTAAAGAGACCCTCTCACCAGGCTTTCCAACGTTAGAAAACCCTAATTAAGCCTCATTAACACATTAGTTTTCATATATGACTGCTCTTAGTGTTTGTCAATGACACATTGTTCTCTACAGGGCTATTGACATGTCAGGTTTCTTTGCTGACCGTTGATTCACAAAAAAAAAAACAAAACCCAGAGCCATATCTTATTTTAGTTCAATTTACAAAATTTTACAAAACACACTAAGTGAATGGATCAGTGAGATAAAACAGACAGCACACCCCTGACATCCTATGCACTTTCTGATTTTCACTGACTGGTTGTTTGGGATGCGTCCATTACCATATATATTTATTTTTTACATCATCGGATGGAAAAACCAGACATTTAAAAATAAAAAAAGAAAATCGGATCCAGAACAAGTTTTTTTTTTTTTTTACACAAAAGAAAAGCCTGTATGTGACTTCAGCTTAACTAACAGCTCAAAATTGGTTAAAAGAGTATGACCTCATTCACACATTGTTTTGTTCCATAAGTCTTTTGGATCAGCTTTTCATACGTGTCATGTTAACGTGTCAGTTTTACCGTCAATGTTTCATCAGTTTTTCTTTCATGTAAAAAAAAATTAAAAAATAAAAAATAAAAAAGTGGTTCCCTAACTTATAAAATCGTCAATGACTATCTGATCACAAAGAGACTGGCACTGGGGATTTTGATGAGCGAAATCAGACAGATCTCTTTTGTGTGAACACTTGGTCCACAAAATGCCAATGGAGCAGAAACAGACATGCCCGAGGCAATGCGCTTCCTTGCCCGAGGCAACACGCTTCCCTGCCCGAGGCAACGCGCTTCCCTGCCCGAGGCAACGTGCTTCCCTGCCGAGGCAACGCGCTTCCCTGCCCGAGGCAACGCGTTTCCCTGCCCGAGGCAACGCGCTTCCCTGCCCGAGGCAACGCGCTTCCCCGCCTGAAGCAACACACTTTCCCTGCCTGTTTTATCACAGGAGTAAATGTTTCTGCCACCTAACCAGTCCTGTGAACTCATCATATATCAAGTCAATGAAGGCAGGGAAGCGTGTTGCCTCAGAAAGAAGTAGCTGTGAGTCTCTGCTGTTTCCTCTGTATAATCCTTCATAAGAGCCGTGGTATGTGCTGACCATGAACTGGTGCAGCTCTACACTGTCAGACACAGGAAATCACAGTATACAGCATGGACAAACGCATAGAATCTCAGCACAGGAACATCTTTTTTTTAACAAATCCAATTGCGGAACTTGTTATTATTCAAAGATCAATTGAATACAACGTTCATTGTTGGTAGGATAATTCCATTATAGTCTTTGTCCTTGTACTACATTCAGCAGCGTGTCCAGGATATTTCTATGTCATACATGTGCTAAGTTGTTAAGAGTCAAAAAAACAAAAATAACTTGTGTCCAGATGTGTTACCTTTTGGCTCACTATATTAAAAAAAAAAAAAAAAAAAAGTGGTTTATTAGACTAATAAAGCTTGACCTGCAAAACATATACTGTGAAGTATCTTTTTTTTTTTAACAAAGGTGACACGTGGCCCAGAGCAGCTTGCTGCGAGGTTATACCTTCAGCATTTACATTAGAGTAGCCTGTTACCACCAGCAGTAAAACACTAGAAGCAGACGATGAATATTATTGATAGAATAATTATTAGATAAACCATCGATGGAAGGACCGCAGCTGATACGACACCAAAGCAGACCAAACACTTCACGACACTGAGCCTGGTTGGGAATGGTCACTGTATTATGAATATAACCATTCTCTGCATCGGTGAGAGGAGTCCCTGGAAAGACTTTTGCGTTGCAAAGTCTTAACCAGAATTTTATCGGTTTTGTGTACATAGTCATCAAGTTGTGATGTGCAGGGACAGTCACTTGCTGACAGATCCTCTTTTCTCTTTGCAAAGAGGTTGTTTGCATTTTATTGCATGAAATAAGTATTTGATACAATGGAAACACAGAACTTAATATTTGATACAGAAACCTTTCTTAGCAATTACAGAGGTCAGATGTTTCCTGTAGTTCTTGACCAAGTTTGCATACACTGCAGCAGGGATTTTGGCCCACTCCCACTCGTCCATACAGATCTTCTCCAGATCTTTCAGGTTTCGGGGCTGTCGCTGGGCAACATTGAGTTTCACATCCCTCCTAAGATTTTCTATAGGGTTCAGGTCTGCCTAGGCCACTCCAGGACCTTGAAATGCTCCTTACGGAGCCACTCCTTAGTTGCCCTGGCTGTGGGTTTCAGGTCATTGTCATGCTGGAATTCCCAGCCACCATCCATCTTCAATGTTCTTACTGAGCAAAGGAGGTTGTTGGCCAAAATCTCAAGATACATGACCTCATCCATCTTCCCTTCCATACAGTCCATGTGCCCTCATATATGTTGGTCTCACTACGAGACAACTAAAAGTGAGGGTACGTGAACACGTATTGGGGATTAAAGCTGCTAAAGACGTGGAAGACATCTCTACTTTGAAAACGATCCCGAGACATTTTAAATTGTTGCATAATTGCGATCCGTCTGGTCTCAAAATTTCTGGCATTGATATGCTTGCCACTAATGCGAGGGGTGGTAACTTGAGTAAGAGGTTGGCTCAATTGGAGGCCAGATGGATTTGGACCCTCAATACGGTCTCTCCATCTGGCCTCAATGAGAATCGGTCATTTGCATCTTTTTTATGATTTTTATTTATTTGATTTTAATAATTTTTATTCTTAGTTTCAATGTTATTGCGGACATATTTATCATGGCCATCTGAATTGTCGTCCATGAATATCATGTAGAAGTTCATTTTGGACATCTTCTCAACTTAGATTTTCGTATTAACATCAGCAACACAGATTGCAGCTATGAAGATCTTTAACTATTTGGCTACATTATCTACCATTCTTTTATTTATTATTTTTTTGTTGTATTATTTTTTGTATTTAATTGTTTTTGTGTTATTGTGCCATTTTTCAAGTGTGGTGCGCATGTTGATCTACCTGACTGTTCAGTCAGCATGGCGAGGGTGTCTTTAGGTGTCCTGACTAGGGTTGAGCATTCCGATATTTCCGATACTTCCGATACCTGAAATCCAATGTAAGTCTATGGGAACAAAATATCGGAAGTAAGTATCGGAAGTACTTCCGATATTTTGTTCCCATAGACTTACATTGGATTTCAGGTATCGGAAGTATCGGAAAGCTCAACCCTAGTCCTGACCCCAGTGTCCGGATTCTTGACGCCCTCTGCCATGCGATGTGCACTCGGTGTCGTTCCACATGCGCCGTTATACACATTTGGCTAAAATATATATTTTATCATGTATATTTCCATTTTTGTGTTATTATGTGGCCATAATTGATGTATTGTTCAGGATGATCTTTGATATACAGACATGGCTGGAAGTGGAAAGTAATGCTATGATGTCATTTTTTCATCTTACTTATTGTGTATGACACAAAAATATTCATGGCAGTCATGTCACCATATCAATTTTATATTTGGGGCATTTGTGCCAATATATCTTGATACTCAGTATTTATATATTTGGATGCCACCCTATAGATCTGTGCGGCTATGCTTTAACAGGTTACATATATGCAGGCACATTGCGCATTGTCAAATCAGGTATGTTGTTTTAATGTTTAGCTATTAAATCATAGTTAGCCTGTCAGTTTTACTTACGCAATTGCATGAGGTCATGTGACTTGAGATGGCTTAGAATTCATCACGACTAGTGTTTGAGCTGGTGCGCATGCGCCAATTTTTTTGTTGCGGTCACGTGATCAGGAGGTCACGTGATGTGTGACGTCCTTACCCACGTGGTACTGTGACGTCTCCTCTGGCGCGACGGCTTGAATGCGCACGCGTCGCCTAATTATCCACATGGTGGCTTCCTATTTATAGTCCGTCATTTCACTAATAGACATCCCCCTGACGAAGGAATACTTCCGAAACGCGCGTCGGGGTGCGTTCTAGGCAGCATTGTCACCACCATCTTTTTCCTCCCCCGGTTTTTTCAGGTAATATACTTATACTTTGGTATCACTTGGTTGCTATTTGGACCTATCAACACAAGTATATGTTGGCTTACACTTTATCAGTGTTAATTGTCCCTCCTGTTTTGGCACTATTTGGTTAATTCCTTTTATATAGTCCCATCAGGTGCATATAACTTTTCGGTCACACCATATTGGGATTTATATATCATTTGTATTGGGTATCCCCTTTTTTTGTTTTCTTCAGTATTTACATTGGCACCATATTGCGTGCACAATTTGTTGTTTCCTGCACATATATATATAGTTTTATATTTTTGTGCTATATTGCACCATACTTATTTTTTTATATTTGTTTGTGCACTGGGCACATCTTAATTGTTTTTTCATATGAACATATATTTTTTATGGTTGCACATATATACTTTTTATACCAGAGTGTATCATCATATTATCAGTATTGTATAGTTTGTGCACTATTTGTATATTTACCTGATTTTATTTGTTAAAACACCTAGATATTGGATATTATTTTGGTGGTGTTCATGCTACTTTTTAATCTTATATTTGATGCTTGTGCTATTTTTATATATTTGTATTGACATTAAATAAAATTCTACATTGTTACCTTTACTGCCTGGGTTGAAGTTTCTTCCTTTTCCCCCTGTTTCTCTTGCACTTGGGTGTCCGTTTTATACACTGCAGCAGGGATTTTGGCCCACTCCCACTCGTCCATACAGATCTTCTCCAGATCTTTCAGGTTTCGGGGCTGTCGCTGGGCAACATTGAGTTTCACCTCCCTCCTAAGATTTTCTATAGGGTTCAGGTCTGCTTAGGCCACTCCAGGACCTTGAAATGCTCCTTACGGAGCCACTCCTTAGTTGCCCTGGCTGTGGGTTTCAGGTCATTGTCATGCTGGAAGACCTAGCCACCATCCATCTTCAATGCTCTTACTGAGGGAAGGAGGTTGTTGGCCAAAATCTCAAGATACATGACCTCATCCATCTTCCCTTACATACAGTGCAGTCGTCCTGTCCCCTTTGAAGAAAAACACCCCCCAAAGTATGATGTTTCCATCATGATTCATGGTTGGGATGGTGTTCTTGGGGTTGTACTCATCCTTACCCCATGAGGGGAGATCTCGCATGGAGCCCCAGACAGAGGAAGACTGACAGTCATCTTGTGTTTCTTTCATTTTCTAATAATTGCATCAACAGTTGTTGCCTTCTCACCAAGCTGCTTACCTATTGCCCTGTAGCAATTCCCAGCCTTGTGCAGGTCTACAATTTTGTCCTTGATGTTGTTAGACAGCTCTTTGGTCTTGCCCATGATGGAGAGGTTGGAGTGCGATTGTGTGTGGACAGGTGTCTTATATACAGGTAACGAGTTCAAACACGTGCAATTAATACAGGTAATGAGTGCCGAGTATGAGGGCTTCTTAAAGAAAAACTAACATATCTGTGAGAGCCAGAATTCTTGCTGGTTGCTAGGTGATCACATACATATTTCATGCAATAAAATGCAAATTAATTATGTGAAAATCATACAATGAGATTTTCCGTTTATTTTTTTTTTAGATTCTGTCTCTCACACTGCATATCATTGCACCTATGATAAAAATGACAGACCTCTCCAGTATTAGGAGGTGGGTAAACTTGCAAAATCAGCAGTGCATCAAATACTTATTTTCCCCACTGTATATTGACAGACCACAAGCATTTATGTGCCCCTTCAATTACACCCAGACTATAAGAGCACCAGCAATGACTGATATATTCCTTACCTGGGAGGAAAAGTGATGTCCAGTTCATACAATTTGTCTTTAAAGACTGATAACTCCTTGTCAAATTCTAAAAGCTGCAAGACAAATAAAACAGACAGTAAGTACAAGAAAATCACGGTATCCAATGATGATGTCTTTAAAGTGCTGTGGAATATAATAGTGAAATATAAGTAAATAAACTTACTATACATTTACAGAGGACCTGTCACTTGCTGAAAAAAATTGAGTTAAATACCTTGTTGCAATCCCCAAGTTTCCCCAATACTGCGGCTCTTTTCCATTTTGTGATGCGTCACTCCATCGCAGAGATATTCACATTTGTTGCTTTTGGAGCACACTATGTGAAATCTCTGCATTGAAGTCCAATGGATGGTTTCTTTAGAGTCTTTTCTGGGGCGTGCACATTTACCGTAATATCCCTTCCAAATGCTTTCAACCACCGTTCGGCAGCATCAGAGACTCAAACTTGATAGATCACCTGTCGAGCTGTTATTGGCATCCTCTGGGAGGAAGGGATAAAAGCCAACCCTCAAAGAAGACTGAGGACACAACCAGTTGGACTGCTAAGCAGAGATTTCACATAATGCGCTCCAAAAGCAACAAATGTGAATATCTCTGAAACAGAGTTACGCATCGCAATATGGAAATGAACGGCGGAACTAGCAAAAGCCCGATTTTCAATGCAAACTGGAATACATTCCATAATAAAGCCCCTTCCCGCCAAGTGCACCTCCGATGATATAGGACAGTGATTATAGACCAGGACTGGGCACAATCACTTTTTGAAAACACTTGATGTGCAGATTGAGGTCGGTCACAGTCCTTACTGCAAGCTGCTCTGCTAATAATGGTGGAGGACCATTATGGACATGGAAGACTAGGAGACAAAGCAGCACAGATCTGAGCAGTCTGGCGACTCTGTGCTGCTAGTCACAAGAATAACTGGTAAAGCAACGGATTTAGAAAAAATATTTATTGTGCACATTCCTGCACTGTAAGGGGATGTGCACATGCTGTGCCGAAATTTCTGCAAGAAAATGCAGCCTCAAAACGTGTTTCGTGCCATGTTGGTGCATTTTTCGCATGCATTTCTAGATAAAAATTTAAGCTAGTTGAAAAAAAGAAAATAACCTTTTTCCATTCATTAAAAGCAAGCCGGAATGGTGGATGACGAATGTTGTTTCTATTATGGGTTTGCATAGTTTTTTCTCTTTAAATTGGTTAACCAATAACCTGTATCAGTGATCTCTCTCCACCAGTGCGGTTTTTGGGTCAAAATAGCAGCAACTCCGCAATCGTTTTTTTACACCAGCTTTTTTCTAGAGTTTTAGACTGATTCAATTTAAGTCAATGGGTGAAAAATGCACAGAGAATTGACAAACTGCAGATTTTCTGCACCAAATCTGCAAATAAAGTGCATGACACTTCACTTTTGTTAATAAATCCGCACAGGGGAAAAAAAAAATGTTTAAAATCGTGTATCAGTTCAATTTAGAGTTTTCAGAAAATTACTGTTTAAATTTTTGGAGGGCAATTTTTATTTTTCATTCTACTATATAAAGCAATTATGCAGCAATTTTCACTAGATCTAATATTAGAGTCCTCTTAGGGTCTGAGCTGGGTTATTGCTGCTAATGTCGTTGTGATGGAGTATAGAAGCGTTATCTGAGCATCCGCTCATCGAGGAAAAGGTCAGTTTGCATGGAAGGGGTGAGGGGAAAGTGATTTGTGATGTATCCTATTGTGAATGGTGGATCCTGTGTTATTTGCAGAATATAAAGGTGTGATGTCTTTGAAATCTTGCCTGTGATGATAATGTAACTGCTGAAAAGAGTCTTCAAAACTTTGAATCTTGTATTACACTTAGTGGCTAATCGGAGTTTCATATTACTTTTTTAGGTAGTAATACAAAAACAGTTGCTGTAAAAAAAACGGATTTAAAACAAAGTATTTTTCTTGTCTCACATTTATTTATTTTTTTTTAGAGAAAAAGGCCCAAGAGGGCATAGTTTGTATTGTGTAATAGCTTTTTAATTTAAAGAGCAGGATGAGAAAACCTTGATATAAAAGTGAACCTGATCTAGCAAAAGAGGGAAAAATGTTTAGCTGGACCCAAAATAAATAATTTTACCATGTTTTTATATATTATATAACCTGCAAAAAACCACAATGTTACCAATGAGAATATGGTCTAGTGTTCCAGTATTCCAGCTAAAGTCGTACTGCTCACAGTGATCATCATCCTACACTACTTCCTACCCCTACCCCGGTGTCATGAAGGGCGGATCCTCCTCCTACCACAGCGTTTACCCAGCGTCCATTAATCACGTCCCATCTCACAGCTGTGCCGATACCATTGTATGGAGGGAGATGTTCTGGAGGAAGTGACATTTTGTCCTTTTATGCCCCTTGCCTCCTCATAAATCATTTCTGGGACAAGCAATTAGCAGCTATTTGTACACATTAATTATCAATGTGAAAAGCAGCTACCAAGCCCACCAGCACTGGTGATCACATACGTGGCCATCTCAAGCTTTAAGAAGTTTATCTGAGAGCTGAGGAAGTAGACAAACACCTGTTAAAGTTTGGTGGCAAAGCTGAAATATGGAAATGTAGAAATTGGCAAAGCGAGCAGTCATTCAATACAATGCTCCTTCTTATACAATGGTGAAAAAGTGTGTTGCAGATTTCAAGAGGTGACAGACATCAGTTGAAGATGCTGCGCGCAGTGGTCGTCCCTCAACCGCATGCACAGATGAAAATTTCCAAAAAGTGCCATTGTAATGGCAGATCGACGTGTCACACAGCGGCACATTACACAATGTGTGGGCATATCAGTGGAAAGGGTTGGCCATATCCTAAGGCTACTTTCACACATTCGTTTTTTTGAATCAGGCATAATCGTCCTATGCCTGATAGGACGGATCCGGCGCTGATTTTAAAAAACTGATGCAACTGATCCGGTTTTTTGCCTGATCCGTCCTGACCTTTTCAACCCGGAAATATAAACTTTCAAGAGAGAGGAGAGAGAAAAGGAGAGAGAGGGAGAGAGAGGGATAGAGAGAGAGAGGAGAGAGAGGAGAGAGAGAGAGACCTTGGACGCCGGATTTGTCAAAAATCTGGTCCGGCTCCATAGGTTTGCATTGTTTCCGGCCGCCTGAAGTGCCGATTCAGGCACTGTCAGACGCCTCCGGAAAAAAAAAAACGTTGCAGCAAGCGTCTTGTCCGGCCGCCGGAATCTACAATTCCGACGGATCCGGCCAAAAACGGATGCAACGCGGTGACATCAGGCGCGATCCGGCGCTAATGTAGGTAAATGCTAAAAAAACGCATCCGGTACCGGATCCGTTTTTTTAAAAACACGCCGGATCGCACCTGATTCAAAAAGCCTGATGTGTGAAAGCAGCCTAACACAGCTGCTGAACATGCATAAAGTTTCGGCCCGATGGGTGCACAGACTTTTGACATTAGAGAACAAACGTCTGAGAGAACCTCGCTCTGCGGAAAATGTGCAACTGTTTGAAGCTGATATTCAACTTTTTATGCAGATTTGTTACAATGGATGAAACTTGGGAACACCACTTTCGTCCGGAGTCAAAAGAAGCCTTAAAACAGTGGAAACATCCCACCTCCCCACGCCCCAAAAAGGCAAATGTGGTTCCATCTGCTGGCAAGGTGATGGCATCAGGTCAAACCATCAATGGGGAATAATATGCAGCTCAGATTCATCGTCTGAGGTCATCAATTAAGGAAAAACGTAGAGGGATGCTACGGAAAGGGGTGTTGTTTCACCAGGACAATGCGCCAGTTCACACATCAGCTGTTGCAATGGCTGCAATTCACTCCTGTGGTTTCCAACTGCTTCAGCACCCACCCTATTCCCCTGATTTGGCTCCCTCGGACTATCACCTATTTCCACAGATGAAAAAGCACCTTTGTGGAAGTCGTTTTCCTTCTGATGAAGGCATGGATGCCGTAAAGGACTTTTTGGAGGAGCAAGACGGAACATTCTACCACGGTGGACTAATGAAACTCAAAGAGCGATGGCATACCTGTGTGACCGACAAGGGAAACTATGTCGAGAACTGACTGTAAAAATTTTGACCCACGGTCACTACTTCTGGGTCGGGCCTCGAACTTTTCAGGCGCCCCTCGTATATAATATATATATATATATATATATACATATATACATACATATACATATACACAGTACAGACCAAAAGTTTGGACACACCTCATTCAAAGATTTTTCTGTATTTTCATGACTATGAAAATTGTACATTCACACTGAAGGCATCAAAACTACGAATTAACACATGTGGAATTATATACTTAACATAAAAGTGTGAAACAACTGAAAATATGTCTTATATTCTAGGTTCTTCAAAGTAGCCACCTTTTGCTTTGATGACTGCTTTGCACACTCTTGGCATTCTCTTGATGAGCTTCAAGAGGTAGTCACCGGAAATGGTTTTCACTTTACAGGTGTGCCCTGTCAGGTTTAATAAGTGGGATTTCTGGCCTTATAAATTGGGTTGGGACCATCAGTTGTGTTGTGCAGAAGTCTGGTGGATACACAGCTGATAGTCCTACTGAATAGACTGTTAGAATTTGTATTATGGCAAGAAAAAAGCAGCTAAGTAAAGAAAAACGAGTGGCCATCATTACTTTAACAAATGAAGGTCAGTCAGTCCGAAAAATTGGGAAAACTTTGAAAGTGTCCCCAAGTGCAGTTGCAAAAACCATCAAGCGCTACAAAGAAACTGGTTCACATGAGGACAGCCCCAGGAAAGGAAGACCAAGAGTCACCTCTGCTTCTGAGGATAAGTTTATCCGAGTCACCAGTCTCAGAAATAGCAGGTTAACAGCAGCTCAGATTAGAGACCAGGTCAATGCCACACAGAGTTCTAGCAGCAGACACATCTCTACAACAACTGTTAAGAGGAGACTTTGTGCAGCAGGCCTTCATGGTAAAATAGCTGCTAGGAAACCACTGCTAAGGACAGGCAACAAGCAGAAGAGACTTGTTTGGGCTAAAGAACACAAGGAATGGACATTAGACCAGTGGAAATTTGTGCTTTGGTCTGATGAGTCCAAATTTCAGATCTTTGGCTCCATCCACCGTGTCTTTGTGCAATGCAGAAAAGGTGAACGGATGGACTCTACATGCCTGGTTCCCACCGTGAAGCATGGAGGAGGAGGTGTGATGGTGTGGGGGTGCTTTGGTGTGACACTGTTGGGGATTATTCAAATTGAAGGCATACTGAACCACATGGCTACCACAGCATCTTGCAGCGGCATGCTATTCCATCCGGTTTGCGTTTAGTTGGACCATCATTTTTTTTTCAACAGGACAATGACCCCAAACACACCTCCAGGCTGTGTAAGGGCTATTTGACCAGAAGGAGAGTGATGGGGTGCTATGCCAGATGACCTGTCCTCCACAGTCACCAGACCTGAACCAATCGAGATGGTTTGGGAGAGCTGGACCGCAGAGTGAAGGCAAAAGGGCCAACAAGTGCTAACATCTCTGGAACTCCAGAGACTGTTGGAAGACCATTACCGGCGACTTTCGACTAACATCTGCACTAATCCGTACCTCCCACTCCCGACTTCAAGACTTCTCCAGCGCTGCGCAATCCTCTGGAATGCCTACCCCAAGAAATTAGGACTATCCACAATTTGCATGGTTTCAGGCGCTCCCTCAAAACACATTTGTTCAGAGCGGCCTATCACATTCACTAATCAAGTCATTCTATGCGTAAGTGTGTGTGTGTGTGTAGCCAATTCACTATCTCCATCCATCCCTCACTCCTCAGATGGCTGACCATCATTGTAAATGCACCATTGTATATATACACACCTGTACTTTGTATTCCCCACCTCATTGTAGATTGTAAGCTCTCACGAGCAGGGGCGGCTTATTTGCTTTAATTATTGTATTAACGTTGTTACTTATGACTTGTGTTCTGAAACTGTTAAACTGTAAAGCGCTGCGGAATTGATGGCGCTATATAAATGTAACACCTGCACAGAACTGTCAGAGCAGCTACTGGTAACTGGGATTTACAGACACTAAGAAGATTTTGCAGCTGCTGTAAACAGGGACCTTCAGACATTAATGGTTTTTTTCCCTGAGCTGCGGGGACTACAATTCCCATGGACCCTTGTTTCAGTCAGATGACACAGCTTGGAGGAATAGAGGGAGGAGGAACTTGGGGAGGGAGCTGGAGAGTAGTGAAAGAAAGTGAGAGAGCTGATGGTTCATGTAAAAGATGGAGCGCTGTGGACTTGTATTCCTCTAAAGAGCGGAGCGTTCCCGTCCCTCTGATATACCTGCGAATCGGAGAGAGCGCAGCCCGGTCATCAGGTAAGCAAGCAACATTAAGGACTCGGGAGAGTTCTACGGCACTCCCACCGTAAAAGGCCTGAATCCTGCCGCCCCAGTTGGGGTCCAGGGAAAACTACCACCGGTGGAGACGCATTGTGAGTGCCCTTTTCGAGACTTGTGGTTCAACCACCGTTACAGTGAGTACACTACGCCCCAGACTATTTACCTTCGTGAGCATCTAAGTGCACCAACGGTTATAAATTTGCGCGCCAACATCCGCGGCAACTGGGCCCCAACGTTTGGACTGGGTTAATACAAGAAAAGGGGAACCCTGCTACGTTATATTTGCAGGGTTGGGGAAAGAATTAGGTTGTGATGTGTATATGATTTTTATAGAGCACCGTTACCTGTATTGCATGTTGTTTCTTTAAATACACTTCATTTCTGCTGCATATCCATAAACCAGTTAAACAGTTTTACTCCTGTTTTGGGTGAGTGTGTACTGAGCTATAGGCAGGGGTTTCCCGAATCAGTCCCTGGCAGAAGATAACAGTCCTTCTGCAGTCCTAGAGAGAGCTCCAATCAAGATTCGGGTGGAGGCACTGCGCCCTAAAGAGGTGAGACCCCCCATAACACCCAGCGTACCGTGGTAGCCCTGAAGGGGTGTTACATAAATAAAGATTATTATTATTATTACTACCTCTTGAAGCTCATCAAGAGAATGCCAAGAGTGTGCAAAGCAGTAATCAAAGCAAAAGGTGGCTATTTTGAAGAACCTAGAATATGAGACATATTTTCAGCTGTTTCACACTTTTTTGTTAAGTATATAATTCCACATGTGTTAATTAATAGTTTTGATGCCTTCAGTGTGAATGTACAATTTTCATAGTCATGCAAAATACAGAAAAATCTTTGAATGAGGTGTGTCCAAACTTTTGGTCTGTACTGTATATATATATATATATATATATATATATATATATATATATGTGTAGGTATATAATTTTAAAGGTGATCCCATAAAAAAATCAGGATGCAAAATGGTCCAAAAATGTACAAATGTGATTTCATTGTTTATACATGGTCATTAGTATGGGGGAAAGAAATAAGGAAACGGGTTTTTAGCCACTAGTAAATGAATGTTGAGCAATTTCTCGGCCACGTGCGATACCTTTACCAGATAAAGTAAGACGCCTCAGTCAATAGAAAACAATTTAGGCCGTTTTATCTGGAAGTAGAAAGATACCCTGCAAAAGGTCACTGTCCACAGGGACACGGCCATGAGCTGCCTGGACTGAAATCACTGTAGTATGAACCCTTTATAACAGGGCAACTTAATTCAGTCATTGGAGTAGAACAACAGCAATTACTCATCAAGACCCGCGGACCAAACTTGGAGCATTGTTAGATCAAGAGGTGATATTAGCAGCATTTGTCAAATCCTTCGCCAGCACACACTGGGGAATTCACAGCTGTGCAAGGGAAATGAAGTTTAGGATCCAAGGATAAGAAAACAAAACTAAGGGGCACTCACGTGTGATTTCTGGGCAATATTAAATACACATCTATTACTGCTGCGCGCACGTGGGACTAATGGCCGGAAATACACAGGACGTACAGACCTCACTGATAGAACAAAATACAACCATGTAGAAGAATCAAGATTAATAGAGCAAACTGATCACCATTCTCTATTTAGGGTTCATTTTTCTTGATATTTAGGATGTATAGTGGATGTGCACTTTGTTCTGTGGTACATGAAAGACAATGCTCTAAATAGTGGAGCTTATCTTGCATCACTGCAAAAACGGTCAATTCATTGGGCAGCACGGCGGCTCAGTGGTTAGCACTGTTGCTTTGCAGCAATGGGGTCTTGAGTTCAAATCCCACCCAAGACAACGTTTGCAAGGAGTTTGTAGGTTCTCCCCGTGTTTCCTCCAGGTTCTTTGGTTTTCCTCCCACACTCCAAAGACATACTGATAGGGAATCTAGACTATGAGCCCCAACGGCGACAGTGATCATGATGCTTGTAAAGAGATGTGGAATATCATCTCCTCTTAGCCTTCTTTTTTGCAAGCGAAATATTCCCTGATCATTTAACCGTTTCTTGTACGACATAGTTTGCAGTCCGCTCACCGTCCTGGTCGCTCTTCTCTGAACTTGCTCCAGTTTTTCAATGTCTTTTTTAAAATATGGTGCCCAGAACTGGAAACGGTATTCCAGAAGCGGCCTGACCAAGGACGAGTAGAGGGAGATAATTACTTCACGTGATCTAGACTCTATGCCTCTCTTAATACATCATAGAACTGTGTTTGCCTTTTTTGCTGCTGCATCACACTGTTGACTCATGTGCAATCCGTGATCTATTAGTATACCCAAGTCTTTTTCACATGTGCTGTTGCTTAATTCTATTTCTCCCAATCTGTAGAAGTCATTTTCGTTTTTGTTGCCTAGATGTGGAATCTTGCATGTCTCACTGTTAAATACCATTCTATTAGTCGCTGCCCATTGTTCGAGCTTATCTAGATCCTTCTGAATTCTTTCTCTGTCTTCTCTAGTGTTAGGGTCCCGTCACACTCTTCAATGTCCCAGCGATCCCACCAACGATACGACGTGGATTGGATCGCTGGGACATCGTTAGCTGATCGCTGGTGAGCTGTCACATGGGCAGACTCACCAGCGATCAGGACCAGCGAGCACGCTGGTATCCAATGTACACATCGGGTAACAAAGCACCGCGTGGCACCTAGTTACCCGATATGTACCCTAATGTACCCTAGATACCGGCTCTCAGCTTCTGCTGTACGCGCTGGGAGCTGGTATCCAATGTACACATCGGGTAACTAAGCACAGCGCGGCGCCTAGTTACCCGATATGTACCCTAGATACCGGCTCTCAGCGCTGTACAGCAGAAGCTGGGAGCCGGTAACCAGGGTACATATCAGGTAACTAGGTGCCGCGCGGTGCTTAGTTACCCGATATGTACATTGAATACCAGCTCCCTGATCGTTGGTCTCCCGCTGTAACACGCAGCGATGCAGCTGGCCAGTGGGAGACCAACGATGAAAAAATGGTCCAGGACATTCAACGACGATCAGCGATACCCAGCAGGGGGATGGTCGCCGCTGCGTGTCACACTAAGCGAGATCGCTGGCTACGTCGCTGTTGCGTCACAAAATCGGTGACGCTTCAGTGATCTCGCTTAGTGTGACGGGGGCTTTAGCTATCCCTCCTAGCTTTGCATTGTCTGAAAATTTGATTAGTTTACCTTCAGTTCCCTTATCTAGATCATTTATAAAAACGAACAACAGTGGGGCCAGGACAAGCTTTGTGGTACCCAACTTGAAGCACTCTTCCAATTGGATGTGCAACCATTTATTACCACTCTGAGTACGATCACTGAGCCAGTTATAAATCCACCTAACCACTGCCTTTGTCAATCCATACTTGGATATAAGGATAGTATGAGATATACTTTATCAAATGCTTTTCTGAAGTCAAGATCTGCAATGTCTACTGCATTTCCCTGATCCACTCAGTCAGTGATTCCATCATAGAAGTAAATTAGATTAGTCTGGCATGACTGTTTGCTTCAAACCCATGCTGGCTCTAGTTAATTAATTTGTTCAAAGATCCTTTACTAGTATAGAAGTAAGGTTCACTGGCCTGTAATTTCCTGGCTTCCTTTTTTGAAGATAGAGACAACATTTGCTCTTTTCCAGTCTTCTGTGACTTCTCCTGTTCTCCAGGATTTTTCAAAGATTCTGGCTAGTGGTTCTGCAATTTCCTCTGCTAACTCTTTCAGTACCCTAGGATGTAACTAATCTGGCCAGGAGATTTACATTCATTTAAATTAGCTAAGTATTCCCTCACCATCTCTTGGTTTATGGATAGTGTGGATTCTTTTATTCCTTTGATAGCACAGTTAAGATCAATTGCTGTCACATTTGCTTTTTTAGAGAACACAGATGCAAAATAAGAATTTTAAATTAGTTGCATGTCATTATGTGATTAACAGCTGACTAGATGCATCCTTCGAAGCTCTATGTAAAAACAGGAAGTCTTTTCTCTGCATGAATCACCCCCTAGTCAACTCCTGAACCAGCTTATCCGCTTCTACCTCTGTCAGGAACTTTGCAGTGATGTAGAATTGTAGTTCTAATGATGACTCATGCAGGAAAAAAGACTTCCTATTCCTACATAGAGCTTAGAAGGATTCAGTTAGTCTGTTTTTAAATCACCTGATGTCAAAAATCTAATGGAAGAGGGAAGAATTAGCTGGGTAGAAGGGCAAAATGAGCAATGGTAAGTACACAGTGTTGTATAATATGATGATTGCAATATATTAAGAGGATAAAAAGTTTGATGGGAGAGCTTCTTTAATTTTCAGGAGCGTAATGCTCACTATCCTCCCAGCTTCTTTCATTCCTGGGGTTGGTGCGCTCCGGACTGACCGTTCATACCAGAGGAATAATAGCACACTCTCCGATGCGGTTATATGAGGCAGCATTGGAGGAAAGCATGTGCATTGAAGCTGGATAGATCCAACCAGCTTTAGAGCAATGCTTCCAATCTCTATACAAAATGGCTTGTAAGCACTGCACTCCTTACCTAGGAGACCGGTCACTACTGATGGAATGCATCTGTTGCCTATAACTTAAGAAACGAGGAGAGATTTGAACCATATAGAGCTTTATCACTCCTGTAGGGTCTGTTGTGAGGATTATCTTACTATTCTTTCACTGTGGACTCTGGGATTTGGAGAGAGGATGTTTTTATTTTTTGACTCACATACATAGGTGTTCATTTTATGTAAACCCCGTCAAATAGAGTTGAAACCAGAAGTTTACATACACATGCATGTTTTTCTCAATATCTGACATGAAATAAGAATAAACCTTTCCCGTTTTAGGTCAATTAGGATTACCATAATTATGAATATTTACCAAATGCCAGAGTAATTAGAGAGAAAAATATTTAGAGTTGAGAGTCCTCAGTGGTTGATACCTTTTAATGGCTAACTGAAAAGATGGTAACAAATTGCAAGCTTTCGAGACTACTCAGGTCTCTTCATCAGTCTACGCCTGATGAAGAGACCTGAGTAGTCTGGAAAGCTTGCAATTTGTTACCATCTTTTCAGTTAGCCATTAAAAGGTATCAACCACTGAGGACTCTCAACTCTAAATATTTTTCTATCTACTGGCTAACACGGTACAAAGATATACATCTTTAGAGTAATTAGAGAGAAAGAATGTTTTAAGGCATTTTTATTATTTACTGCAAAGTCAAAAGTTCACATACATGATGCTTGCCACCCCCATGTTTCACAGTTGGGATGGTGTTCTTAGCCTTCCAAGTTCATCCTTTTATTCTGTTTTCATGTCAGATATTGAGAAAAGCATGCATATGTGTCTTTTTATACAGAGTATGTAAACTTCTGGTTTCAGCTGTATATAAGAACCTTGCATTGAACAACATTTCTACTAACACTGGTTGCCCTTATTGTGGCTGAGCTTACTAATGCCAAAGCCCTTGGTATATTAGAAATGATTAAACTCATTTCCATGACATTAAAAAATCCCACAAGTGAGATCTGTAATATGGGATGTGGAGGAGTTTTTGCAGTCAGGTGCTCGCTGCAGGAAGTAAAAAGACAAGAGGGAAATCATTCCTGTCATCAGCTATTTATTGTTAGCAGCGTTACACATTACATTTAGAATTTAATTATCCATGTACAGTTTCACTGCCTGTGTTGCTGGTTAAGAGCCAGCGGCTGCAAATAATCACCAAACTACAAATTATGTTAATTCTAGAGACCTAGGATACAACAGACATCTGAAATATACCGGAGAATTGTTACATCTTAATAGAAAAGTACTGGGCATTTAGGTGTACCTAACCGTGAGGAAGGGAACAAAGAAAGTAAAAAAAGGTAAATGAAAGTTCAATATGGTCCTATGCCCTACTGAAAATTATATACCGGGGGAGAGGTACGGATCAGCTAAAAATGCCGTATGCCACAAAGATAACTAAGACTCATACTTTGCTTCAGCTTCTTAATTCTGCCTTCAAGTGACTGTTTTACAACATTATGGCTTCCCCACACCTTTGACTCCCTGCTTGACTCTATAGGGTATGTGTTCACATTTCAAAGGGTATATCTGGGACTCCACAAAAAATGTACCTAAGCACTAACAGGCAAGTAAATTGCAACTTACTGGCCTGTTGCGCATGGCACTGTTCTTCCCCATCACAGTGGTTACAGATGCTCCTGCCGGGATGCAGAAGCCTCTGCTGACATCACATCTACACAGCGGAGGCCTCTTTTCTAGTCCGCTGTCAACAGGCGGGACTTCCGAGGTCATTCTGATTGACAACCGGACCCCGCTACCTAACTGAGGGAGCCGGCTGTGAATCAGAATGACCTCAGAAGTTTCACCCTGTTGTGTCAGCAGAGGCAGCTGAATCCCCAGCAGGAGCGGTATGTGACCGCTCTGTGCCAGGGAAAAACGGCGCCGGGCACAGCAGGCAGGTGTTGCAATTATCTGCCCGTTAGTGCTTAGGTACATTTTTTGTTTTCTTTTTGTAAAGTCCCGGATATCCCCTGTCAGTATTTGGTGCATGGTTTCTGCATCCCTTGGCAAGAAAAATGTGACTATTTTACTTGCATGTTTTGTTCAGATTTTCCCCCACTCAATACTATGGGTGAAATCTGCAGCAAAAACACTGCAAGAATTGACATGCTGCAGATTTTTAAAATCTTACAAGAAAAAATAAGCAATGTGCATGAGATTTCAGGATTCTCACTCACTCTGCTGGCAATAGAACATCCTTCAGTTTTTTTTGTGACAAATCTGTGCAGAAATAAAGGCGACAAAAACATGACAAAACTGCAGTGTGCGCACACAACCAAAGATCTACTATATGAGATTTAATTGTATTGCTGTCCCAAATAACAGATTTAGATAGGCTATTTCTGATAAGTTTCACAAGTTCTAACCCCATTTTTTCTCTATCTGTTGTGAATAGGCTGGAAATGAGTTCTGAGCAGAAGCTCCCTCTGGTGGTTACAAACGGTACTGGACTGTCCAGTGAAGATTGTGAGGATTGGGAATCAGGTGTTACTGACTGGTCTTATATAAGGGAGTCGCCTTCCCATCAGGGTTGCCGGTGATCAATTGCTCTGGTCTCAATCCTTGATTCCTGTTTCCTTGGTAGCCTGCTGTGTCGTGTCTGAATCTCCTGCTAACAGATAAGACATTTTCTTCTTTTTGTTTTTGTGCTTGATTTTGCATTTTGTCCTGCACTTCTGTGGGGGCCTTCAGGGTCCTTTCTGGGGGCTTTTGCCCTCTCAGTTCAGTTCAGCCACTGATGTTTGTACATTTGCTTTTTCCAGTTTTTTCAGTGGCTGCTGTTTTGTTTTTGGTTACACCAGAGAACTAATTTAGGTGGTAGAGGTCGTGTGATCTCAGGTGTTTTTGAAATTAGTAGAGTTGGTGCTTTTCAGGGTTTTTTGGGATTGCAGTAAGTGCCCTTCCTATCCTTTTCTATTTAGTAAGTTTGGGCCCCAACGTTTGCTCATACTATTTTCTGTCTGTGTCAGTATTTCTTCTTGTCTAACCGCCATTACATGTTTGGGGGCTTTCTATGTTCTTTGGGGATCTGCTCCGGGCAGATAGCTTTCCTCTTTCTATCTTTAGGTGTAGTTAGTTTCTCAGGCTGTGACGAGGCGTCTAGGACCAATGTAGGAACGCTCCACGGCTGCCTCTAGTTGTGGTGGTTAGTCAGGGTACTGCAATCTCATAGCTTCCAACTGCTCTGGTGTATTTCCTTTTTGCCTGCTCTCCTCAGTTACCAAATCATAACAGTATCACCGGCCGAAACTGAAAATTATATGGTACTCACAGAAGGGAAAAATATTGTGGAAAGAAAAAAGTTGTCAGAGTTGTCAGAGATTTTTTTTTTCTGTTTGTTGCATTTTTTTTTTCCCTCTGTATCTCTGGGTGCTGAGGAGGATTTTTTTTTTTTTCTCTCAATGGAGTTTGCACAGTTGTCTGGCCGTGTGGATCAGCTTGCCACTGAAGTTCGGAGTATTGCTACCTATCTTGCTGGGTTGCCTGTTGTGGAACCTAGGATCCCCATGCCAGATTTGTTTTTAGGGGATCGAGCTAAGTTTCTGAATTTCAAAAATAACTGTAAATTGTTTTTTGCCTTAAAATCTAAGTCCTCAGGGAACGCAGCGCAGCAGGTTCAAATTGTCATCTCTCTCCTGCGCGGCGACCCTCAGGATTGGGCTTTTTCCCTGACACCTGGGGATCCTGTTTTGAGTGATGTTGATGCGTTTTTTCAGGCTTTGGGGTTATTGTACGATGAGCCTAATGTCACTGATCAAGCTGAAAAAACTTTGTTGGCATTAAGTCAGGGGCTTGAGGACGCTGAGTTATACTGTCAGAGATTCCGTAAGTGGGCAGTCCTGACCAAGTGGAATGACGACGCTTTGGCGGCTCTTTTTCGGAAGGGACTGTCGGATAATATAAAGGATGTTATGGTGGGAGTCCCTGTTCTCTCTGGTCTCAATGATTCTATGTCATTAGCGATTCAAATTGACAGACGTTTGCGTGAGCGGAAAGGTATGCGTGGAATAATGTTGCCTTGTGAACCTGCTTCTGAATCCATGCAGTGTGATAGAGTGGTTTCTGGGGCACAGCGTCATGAATTTCAAAAGTGCAATGGGTTATGTTTCTACTGTGGTGATGCCTCTCATGCTATTTCAGTCTGCCCTAAGCGGGGAAGACGTTTTGCACGCTCAGTTGTCCTGGTAGTGTTCAGACTAAGTTTTTATTAACTGTTACCCTGATATGCTCTCTGTCCTCATTTTCTGCTCAGGCTTTTGTTGATTCTGGAGCAGCTATTAACCTGATGGATTTTGATTTTGCTAAACGTTGTGGGTTTCCCTTGATACCCCTACGGAAGTCTATTCCCCTACGGGGATCGATTCTACCCCTTTGGCTGAGAATAAACCTCAGTTCTTTACTCAGGTGATAATGAGGGTAGAACCTGATCATCAGGAGAGTTGCAAATTTTTGGTTCTGTATAATCTGCATGACATTATCGTACTGGGTTTCCCTTGGTTACAGTCTCATAATCCTGTTTTGGATTGGAAATCTGTGTCTGTTACCAGTTGGGGCTGCCAATGTGTTAATACCAACACTCCTGTTTTTTTCTGCCTCCCCCCAGGCTCAGGATGTTCCTGACTTTTTGATTGATTTTTCTGATGTGTTTAGCGAAAGTAAATCTGCATCCTTACCTCCCCATAGGAGCTATGACTGCGCTATTGAATTAGTGCCTGGTAGTAAATTCCCTAAAGGTCGCCTTTTTAACTTGTCTGTACCTGAACATGACGCTATGCTGTCTTATATCAAGGAGTCATTGGAGAAGGGTCATATCAGACCATCCTCTTCACCCTTGGTGCCGGTTTTTTTCTTTGTGGCCAAAAAGGATGGTTCATTAAGGCCGTGTATTGATTATCGTCTCTTGAACAATATTACTGTGAAAATCAAATATCCGTTACCCTTGATTTCTGACCTGTTTTCCAGGGTGAAAAACGCTACTTGGTTTACCAAGCTTGACCTCAGGGGGCATATAACCTTATTCGCATTAAGCACGGGGATGAATGGAAGACGGCATTTAATACCCCTGAAGGGCATTTTGAGTACCTTGTGATGCCCTTTGGGCTCACAAATGCTCCTTCTGTCTTCCAGTCCTTCATGAATGACATTTTCAGGGATTTTGTGGACAAATTTCTGATTGTTTATTTGGATGATATCTTGATTTTTTCCAATGATTGGACTCTCATGTGAAACATGTTCGGACGTGTTCCAGATTTTGAGAGAGAATGCTCTGTATGTGAAGGGATCAAAGTGTCTTTTTGGCGTTCAGAGGATCTCATTTCTGGGATTCATTTTGTCCCCATCTGTTATTGAAATGGACCCGGTCAAGGTTCAGGCCATCTGTGATTGGGTCCAACCTACTTCATTAAAGGCTCTTCAAAGATTCTTGGGTTTTGCCAATTTTTATCGTAAATTTATTGGTAATTTCTCTGTTATTGTTAAACCATTAACTGATTTGACCAAGAAGGGTTCTGATGTGGTGAATTGGCCTCCTGAGGCAGTCTCTGCATTTCAGGAACTTAAGCAGAGATTCACTTCTGCTCCTGTTCTACGGCAGCCTGATGTTTCTCTACCATTTCAGGTGGAGGTGGATGCCTCTGAAATTGGGGCAGGTGCCGTTTTGTCCCAAAGAGATCCAGAGACCTCTAAGAGTAACCCTTGTGCCTTTTTCTCTCGAAAATTTTCTCCCACTGAACGTAATTATGACGTGGGTAATCGGGAGTTATTAGCCATGAAGTGGGCTTTTGAAGAGTGGAGACATTGGCTGGAGGGAGCCAAACATCAGGTGGTGGTCCTTACGGACCATAAGAATCTAGTTTATCTGGAATCTGCCAAGCGACTTAATCCTAGACAGGCCAGGTGGGCCTTGTTTTTCACACGTTTTAATTTTGTGGTTTCATTTCTTCCTGGCACTAAAAATGTTAAGGCGGATGCCCTCTCGAGGATTTCCTGGCGGACTCTCCTGAGTTATCTGATCCTTCTGTTATTTTGAAAGAGGGTGTAGTTCTTTCCGCCATCTCGCCCAATTTGAGACTGGCTCTGGAGGGGTGTCAGGAGGATAAGCCCGAGCGCTGCCCTGTTGGGAAATTGTTTGTCCCGGACCAGTGGAAAAAGAGTGTAATGTCTGAGATTCATTGTTCCGCGTTGGCCGGTCATCCCGGAATTTTTGGTACCAGAGACTTGGTTAGTTGGTCCTTTTGGTGGTCTACCTTGTCTCGTGATGTCAGGGAGTTTGTGCAGTCCTGCGGACTTGCTCTCGCTCCAAGCCTTGCTCTCGTTCTAGTGGTTTGTTGATGCCATTACCTGTGCCCAAGAGACCATGGACCCATATCTCTATGGATTTCATTTCCGACCTCCCTGTTTCTCAGAGAATGACCGTCATCTGGGTGATTTGCGATAGGTTTTCCAAGATGATACATCTTGTGCCATTACCTAAGTTGCCTTCCTCCTCTGAATTGGTGCCTTTGTTCCTTCAGCACGTGGTTCGTTTACACGGCATTCCTGAGAACATTGTGTCTGACAGAGGAGTCCAGTTTGTTTCCAGATTTTGGAGGACCTTTTGTTCTAAAATTGGTGTTCGATTGTCTTTCTCCTCGGCGTTTCATCCTCAGACCAATGGTCAAACTGAGAGAACAAACCAGACATTGGAGACTTATCTAAGATGCTTTGTGTCTGCTGATCAGGATGACTGGTCTCTTTTTTGCCTTTGGCTGAGTTTGCTCTTAATAATAGGGCTAGCTCTGCCACTTTGATGTCTCCATTTTTCTGTAATTCTGGGTTTCACCCTCGATTTTCTTCAGGACAGACAGAGGCTTCTGTCTGTCCAGGTGTTGACTCTGTTGTGGAGCGTATGCAACAGATTTGGGACCAGGTAGTGGAGAGGTTGTCCCTCTCTCAGGAGAGGGCCCAGCGGTTTGCTAACCGGCATAGGACTGATGGTCCTCGTTTAAAAATGGGGGACTTGGTCTGGTTGTCCTCAAGAAATATTCCTATGAGAGTGGCATCTCCTAAATTTAAGCCTAGTTCATTGGACCTTATAAGATCATGGAGATTCTTAATCCTGTTTCTTTTCGTTTGCTTCTTCCAGGGACATTTAAGATCCATAACGTGTTCCACAAGTCCTTGTTGAAGAGGTTTGTTGAGCCAGTGGTTCCTACTACTGTGCCTCCTGATCCTGTTTTGGTTGAGGGCAATCTGGAGTAAGTGGTTGAGAAAATATTGAATTCTCGTTTTTCTAGACGAAACTCCAGTATTTGGTTAAATGGAGAGGTTATGGTCAGGAGGACAATTCTTGGGTGTTTGCTTCGGACATCCATGCTAGGAGACTCATCCGTGCTTGTCATAGAACTCATCCTGACCGACCTGGTTGCTCAAATGAGGGTTCAGTGACCCTCCTCAAGGGGGGTACTGTTGTGAATAGGCTGGAAATGAGTTCTGAGCAGAAGCTCCCTCTGGTGGTTACAAACGGTACTGGACTGTCCAGTGAAGATTGTGAGTATTGGGAATCAGGTGTTACTGACTGGTCTTATATAAGGGAGTCGCCTTCCCATCAGGGTTGCCGGTGATCAATTGTTCTGGTCTCAATCCTTGATTCCTGTTTCCTTGGTAGCCTGCTGTGTCGTGTCTGAATCTCCTGCTAACAGATAAGACATTTTCTTCTTTTGTTTTTGTGCTTGATTTTTGCATTTTGTCCTGCACTTCTGTGGGGGCCTTCAGGGTCCCTTCTGGGGGCTTTTGCCCTCTCAGTTCAGTTCAGCCACTGATGTTTGTACATTTGCTTTTTCCAGTTTTTTCAGTGGCTGCTGTTTTGTTTTTGGTTACACCAGAGAACTAATTTAGGTGGTAGAGGTAGTGTGATCTCAGTGTTTTTGAAATTAGTAGAGTTGGTGCTTTTCAGGGTTTTTTGGGATTGCAGTAAGTGCCCTTCCTATCCTTTTCTATTTAGTAAGTTTGGGCCCCAACGTTTGCTCATACTATTTTCTGTCTGTGTCAGTATTTCTTCTTGTCTAACCGCCATTACATGTTTGGGGGCTTTCTATGTTCTTTGGGGATCTGCTCCGGGGCAGATAGCTTTCCTCTTTCTATCTTTAGGTGTAGTTAGTTTCTCAGGCTGTGACGAGGCGTCTAGGACCAACGTAGGAACGCTCCACGGCTGCCTCTAGTTGTGGTGGTTAGTCAGGGTACTGCAATCTCATAGTTTCCAACTGCTCTGGTGTATTTCCTTTTTTGCCTGCTCTCCTCAGTTGCCAAATCATAACACTATCTGCTCTATATTTTAAAGACGGTTGTAAATATGACTAAAGTCCTAAACTGCATTTACAAACTAATCACCTATCACAAAATAGCCCTAATGTGTAACATTTATGGCTCATGGGGTTCTCGTTTTATGATATTTGTTGAAACACAAGGCATGCATTAATAGGGTTGTATTAGATTTTTATAGTATGGTATCTTTCTGCAGCCTGTTATTTTCAGGCTGGGGGAGGCAATATCCATAGCCCCTTACCAGTCAGAGAATACTAGCCCATAGTTGTCTGTTTAGCTTGGCTGGTTGTCAAAAATGGGGGGATCTTTACCCGTTTTTTTTACATTATTTATTTAAATAATAATAATAAAAAAAAAAAACAGTGTGGGGACTAGAGTTGAGCAAATTTTTTAACATTCGATTCGGATTACGATTGGCAGCAAATACTGAACTTGCAATATTCGCCGAACACAGCCTAACGTCATTGGAATCAATGGGAGTAGAAATAAATGAATATGTTCGGAACCGATCAAACACAAATTTGGCGCAAATAGGGTACCAATACGGCACGAATATGGGGAATTCAGATTCGGTGATCATTTCTGAACATATTCGCTCAACTCTAGTGAGGACCCCTCTATTCTTGATAACAAACCTTGCTGAAGCTGACAGCTAAGGGTTGCAGCTCACAACTGTCAGTTTTGCCTGGCTGGTTATCAAAAAAAACAAACAGGGGAACCTATGCAGTTTTTTTATATTATTTATTTAGAGTGCAGGCGCCGACTGATAAATTCTCCCATCAGACACCACCTGATCTAGCTGTTATTAGCACCAGCAGGTGTCAGCTGATAGGAGCAGTAGTCCCATCAGCTGACACCAATGACCGGAGATAAACTTCTTACCTCCTATCACAGCTGTGGGCTCACACTGTCATTTGACAGCGTGTAAACCAATGCGGTAATGATTTTATGCCGATCAGAGGCAGTGTTTGCTACACTGTCATATACATGACAGTACGAGAAACACCCACTGTTCGGGGGGGGGGGGGCAAACCCAAACAGGTGAAGTCAGTGTTCGGTGTCCATGCCCGAACAGTAGGTGTTCGGTACGGACACCGAACTTTATTGGGCAGTTCGCCCATCACTAGCAAACACCACTTTCAGAACAAAGAAGAATATAGAAAACCAAAAATCATTATCTCCCCACTTCAAGGTAACAATAGCAGCATTTTGGGTGCGGTGCACTGACAAGGAGTGGGCCAGTTCCCAGGATATGAATAAAGTAAAGTGGTAACTCCAGCATCAGAAACATTTATTTGATCTAAAATTACAAAGACATTTTTTAAAAAAAACGGCATAAAGGTTTCAAGCCCATGCCGAACCCAAAAACTAAGGGCTCGAAACGAGTATTCCAAATAAACTTTTTTTTTTAATTGCTGATGCTGGAATTATCCACTTTACCTTAACCACCTCCAAAGAAGATCCTGAGATGGATCTGGGGTAGAGGCAGAGGGCACTGGGAGGGAGTATACCTCAACTTATTACTTTTAGGTCGATGTCGCACTTGCAACTGCAATGCAAGAAACTAGCGCGAATCCCTTGCATTAATACTCGGGACCAGAATGTGCGGCTGCATGGATTTGTATGCAGCTGAACGCTCCGGGCGGCAGTGCAGTATGTTGGCTAAAAAAATAAAAAAGATATATACACATTTATTGTCGCACACCACCCTTTTATAGGTTGAAAGATCTCAAGCAAAAAGATCAGGAATCCGGAGCATGAAACACAAGATGGGACACAGGCGGTTTAGGTCTTATAAAAAGAATTAACAGTTATTGTGATGGAAACGACATCTCATTTCATACCTTAATCCGCTCATGGCAGACAGACGAAGCGATATTCTGTAAGATGCGGAGCCGATATGCAGACGTGCTCAGCTTACGCTGTTGATATCAATCTGTATAATGTCGCCGCAGCGCCGCGCTGTTTATCAGTAATATGACTTTGCAATCCGCTATTAAAATGTGCTACACCACATCTGACAACACAGATCCGAACAAAGCTATCAGTCGGCTCCCGCTGAACATGACAGGCAAACTAAGCTCCTAATTGCCCCCTGACAGTTCTTCAATTGACCCTTTGCCGAGTCTTGCAAGCAATGTTGTTTAATGTACAGTACGGAGAGCTGTCAGCATAAATAAGGATGGCACCGCTGCCTGCCGAGATAATTAGTATATACATCTCTGCATTAACCCAATAAGTAACTTCTATGTTGCAAACACTATGTGACATATACGCCAGATAAATGCATTATTACTCCGATGCCTATTCTGCATCCACATCAAGGATTTCAGAAGTAACGTAATAGACTCTGGCAACGTCAGTGCAAAACCTGCGACACGACCTCTAGCACCAGACTGGTGAATGTGCCAGAAAATCTATGCATGTACAGGGTCATTAAATGAAGAATCCGATACTGGATGAGCTACAGATCGCCCGTGCTACTGACTGGTAACTGTTAGGCCTGCACCCACCGTCCAGTACTTGCTGATGTTTCTGGTTTAGTTGCACGCACGGTCTTGCCCCATAGTTTTGTGCGCATATACCGGATGCAAGTTCAGGGGTTCGCCATAGCTTGCAGTCACCAATTCTTTGAATTATTCTAATTTTTTGGGCCGATGTATCAAGCAGTTTTCATGAGTAAAACTCCATGAAATGTTGCATTTTTTTGGTGATCATTTGCATTTTATGACTTTTTTTTTTTTTTTGAGTGTGACCAGGGGTGTTCCCCCTAATTCATCAGAACTTACACAACAGGAGTGGCAGAAATTACAACAAATGTACATCAACGCCTTCCCGGCATACATCTTTGGTATTGAAGCACAATAGTTGAAAGATGCGCCAAATTCCTTACACAGGCGTGCACCTCTTAATTTGGTTCTTTTAACTCCAGCGCTCCCTACATTAAGACCGGCATGCAACATGCTAAGTCTTAATGAATCGGGGTCTTTATTTTTTTTTTTTAAAAAAAATCTTCATCGATTTACATTCTTTTTTTTTGCACGTCCAAAAAATACACTGAAAGTCTAAATATTATATTATATAATATATTATATATATAATAGTACAGGTGACAATCGGTTCATGAAGACAACCCCTGTCCATATGCCAGGGAGCACCCTCTCTGAGTCAAAGTAAAGATTGCTAAGCAAGAGCCGTTCTCTCCATGACAGACCCGGGCTTGTCCACGTATTATAAAGTCAGCAATTCATTTAAATAGCAGACATAAAAACAAACAAAAAAAAGTATAATAATTATACAAAACTTGTCAGTGACCAGCTGATGGCAGATTTCATAAGTGCCGAAAGTCAAAAGCTGCTCCCATATATTTACTTAAATGGAATCTGTCGGGTCCCCTAACTATTCCCATGCACTATTAGGGTGGTATTGGTGCAGATTAGTAGGGACAGGGGACCTGCCCGGTTTCCTTCAGGGCTCATTTACACATCAGTTTTTTTCGTGATGAGTGATATCTTTGTCTGTCACGGATAGCACTAACACCTACGATGGACACATGAGCAGCCCCATACACTGATTTGTTGTGGACTGAATGATCCATGCAAAATCAGAGACATGTCCGATGTTGATTCGAATGTTGGATCTAAACTTGGCAGTGAAAGTCTTTGGGGTTGTAAAAAAAAAAAAGTCAGACAGCACTCAGATGCCATGTGAGTGCTGTCCAATTTTTCACCGACACATTTTTATTTCATTAATCAATAATACACATGAAAATAAGAAACTTTGTAAAATAAAGAGATAGATTTGCTTCTTTCTCCTCCTGGACTGAGCTTTCACTCTCAATTCATGGGCAAAATTTCTATTTCCCCATTACGGAGTTAAGAGATGACAGTTAGTGCTTTTAAAGTTTGATGGAGGTGGAGGAGCTAACGGCAGACACAGACATTCTGCTGCAAGTACTTTTGAAATTATACAACTTTCCATAGAACTTTATGAGCACCAACTGTCACCTCTTATCTCCGTAATGTGAACGTTTGTATTTACCGAACATACATTTTACCCTGGAATTGGAAATTTTGAGAATAAATGATCAGTCCAGGAGGAGAAAGAACAGATTCCTGTAATAAGAGGTATAAAATGGTTTCTTGTTTTCATGTATACTATTAATTTATGAAAATAATAAATAAAACAATCGGTTACTCTTCAAAACATTATGGGGTCCACACATTGGTTTTCACAACCCATTCTCCAAAATCAAAAGCAGAGGTTTTTTTTTTTGGGGGGTGGGGGAAATTATAGAATATCCTGGAGTAACTGAGCGGAAACACTTGAGCCCCAGATAATGTATCAGCAAACATATTCTGAATAGGTTCAAGGTTTTGCTTACCTTTCAGCTAACACAGATGATGTTAAGGAGGCGATTCGGTGCCACAGCTCATAATGCTTAAAATGGATAAAAGGCTGATGGGGGATCATCAGTTGTCTGCCATTTCGGCAAGTGCAGCAGCCCCTTCATTGTTTCGCAGTCAAGGCTCCATATTTTTTTGGTGGCCGCACTGGGTATTTGCCACTAAGAGCAGCTGGGTCTTATCCAAATCAATAGGACTGTGCTGCAATACCAGCACAGCCACTATTAGAAGTATGGCGCTATTTCTGTTATATAGCTACGGGAGACATAGTCCCTTCAAATCACTGTTCAGTGACTCTCACAGGAGTCAGACCCCCACGTATGGAAGATTAAGGTACACCATTGATCTCATATGACCGTAATAAACTGTTTACGCAATCGCCCTCCAAAAATCAAAATAAAACTTATTTGCCTGTGAGATTGGCTTTAAGGCAATCAAAAAATAAATCTATTTTGTATCCCCTTTATCGATGTACCACAATATAATTTATTATTGTACATCGCAACCCCTTTATGAAACTTTGCATTCAGTTTACGTCCTATGACATGTCATTCATTCAAAGTTATTAAGTCAGGACATAAAACACAGATCCAGGAGCCTCATTTGGGTGATTTGAAAACTAAACTAGGAGATCAATTCTTAATAACTTTGGGGTATAATATTTACCCTCAGGTCTTCATAAAAAACAAACAAAAAAAAAAACCCCGCTGATTAAACACAATTATCCTAAAGCCGCTTCCACTGGGTACCGGCTGCACAGATCAAAAACTACAAAGTCTGAAGCTTTTTCAGAATGAAAATTTCATTTCTGCTGCTTAGAGAAAAAAAAAGTGATCTATTAGAGATTTTTTATAAGTATGATAACTATTTTATGTATCAGGGACATCTATCTCTTAAATTACACTGGGAAAAGAGACGAGAGGCGAAATAAATATATAAATAAAATAATAAAAAAAAAAAACCCTCTCCACGGACAATGATAAAGTAGTTAGTGGATAATAAATATTTGTCAGGTCTTGTCACATCTGCACAAATTCCGCTATTAGTGAAGAGACGCTGCACAGATAGAAATAAATAGAGGCTAGAAAATCAATGCATCTTGAGCTCAAGCAGTTGCTAAACACACAGAAAAACATCTTTATCCAACAAGCGGCGCGCGGAGAAAATTCCCAAGTCTTGCCTCGCTGCAGCGAAGGAAAATTTAATCTTCCCAAATACTCATCAGGGCACTCCATCCTGCAGACCTGACAGCCCCACTTATAATTAATTATACAATTTCGATGGGAATATCGACTAAACCCAGCCATATATCATAGCAAAAGTCAATAGCCATGGACACATTCAATCATGTCCCAGCCAATGATTACTACTCTTAAAATACAATAATTATTTTCAGGAGCCAGCTCGAATTAAATTTCTGTCAGCCTGGTACAAGACCAGTGCTTGATGAAGGATGCAATGGATTTTTTTGGGGTTGAATTCGGCCCAGGAACATTCATCCTTTAAGATAGGTAGTTTGTTTTTTAGCGATCATGGTGCTGCGTATTTAACTACACCATGAAGATTAGATTATCTCCTCTGACTCATTATATCATTTATCTTTTTCTTGCCTCTATGGTTGGATAGGAAGATTCTCTGCAAGTACAGAAAAGAGGTACTGGCTTTTTTTCTTAAGGATATATGCCATGCACCTTGCAGGTAAAGCCGGCTAGATCCTAAAGGCCTCCATACACATTAAAGGGGTTGTCCACTACTAGGACAACCCCTTCTCATACCCCATGCTCGGCCCAGATAAAATACTCACCTCCCGTGCAGGCACCGTACCCGTGGTGTCGGCACTCACGTTCCAGGAGCTCTTGTGTGGTTGTTGTGACACGTGACCCTGGAGTCCAATCAGCACTGGCATCACTGTCCCCGCCTTCAGAATTCCTCTTCAGGTTCAATTTGTCCGATCGGTTGCAGCCCGGACTTCCTCTTCATATTCACTTTGTCTGAAGGCGAAGACCGTGATGCCGGCGCTGATTGGGAGCTGGGGTCATGTGTCACAACAACCACACGGGAGCCCCGGGGAGACTGAGTGCTGACACCGCTAGCAGGGAGGGGAGAATAAGCTTTTTTATTTTATAGGGGCCAAGTGTGGGGTATGACAAGGAGTTGTCCAAGTAGTGGACAACTTCTTTAAGCTAAAGTCAGACGAACCTGACGATTTTGCCAGAACAAGGCAACCATCTGATGTGCACGGGGGCCTCCCAACTCTTCCCCCGACAGATCTCAGGACGGAAAGATCTTGACTGGTGAATTTCTGAAGTTGATCCTTTTGGGATAAGCCATCTCCAGAGAGTCAGACAGCAAAGCACACAGGAATACATGGCCAATCCAAGCGTTTCTACGTATGGGAGAGAGATAACCCTTAGCTGAATGATCGTTCGGCCGACCTTCAGCTATCTTGTATGGGGGTCTTAAGGCTGTAACATTAATGGAAAACAGATCGATAAATAGTGAGAGAGGGTTGTCTAGGACCAGAAAAATGGCCAGCTTTATTCCAAAAATACAGGTCCTTCTCAAAAAATTAGCATATAGTGCTAAATTTCATTATTTTCCATAATGTAATGATTACAATTAAACTTTCATATATTTTAGATTCATTACACACCAACTGAAATTTTTCAGGTCTTTTATTGTTTTAATACTGATGATTTTGGCATACAACTCCTGATAACCCAAAAAACCTGTCTCAAAAAATTAGCATATCAAGAAAAGGTTCTCTAAACGACCTATTACCCTAATCTTCTGAATCAACTAATTAACTCTAAACACATGCAAAAGATTCCTGAGGCTTTTAAAAACTCCCTGCCTGGTTCATTACTCAAAACCCCCATCATGGGTAAGACTGGCGACCTGACTGATGTCAAGAAGGCCATCATTGACACCCTCAAGCAAGAGGGTAAGACCCAGAAAGAAATTTCGCAACAAATAGGCTGTTCCCAGAGTGCTGTATCAAGGCACCTCAATGGGAAGTCTGTTGGAAGGAAACAATGTGGCAGAAAACGCTGTACAACGAGAAGAGGTGACCGGACCCTGAGGAAGATTGTGGAGAAGGACCGATTCCAGACCTTGGGGGACCTGAGGAAGCAGTGGACTGAGTCTGGTGTAGAAACATCCAGAGCCACCGTGCACAGGCGTGTGCAGGAAATGGGCTACAGGTGCCGCATTCCCCAGGTAAAGCCACTTTTGAACCATAAACAGCGGCAGAAGCGCCTGACCTGGGCTACAGAGAAGCAGCACTGGACTGTTGCTAAGTGGTCGCAAGTACTTTTTTCTGATGAAAACAAATTTTGCATGTCATTCGGAAATCAAGGTGCCAGAGTCTGGAGGAAGACTGGGGAGAAGGAAATGCCAAACTACCTGAAGTCCAGTGTCAAGTACTCACAGTCAGTGATGGTGTGGGGTGCCATGTCAGTTGCTGGTGTTGGTCCACTGTGTTTCATCAAGGGCAGGGTCAATGCAGCTAGCTATCAGGAGATTTTGGAGCACTTCATGCTTCCATCGGCTGAAATGCTTTATGGAGATGAAGATTTCATTTTTCAGCACGACCTGGCACCTGCTCACAGTGCCAAAACCACTGGTAAATGGTTTACTGACCATGGTATTACTGTGCTCAATTGGCCTGCCAACTCTCCTGACCTGAACCCCATAGAGAATCTGTGGGATATTGTGAAGAGAAAGTTGAGAGATGCAAGACCCAGCACTCTGGATGAGCTTAAGGCCGCTATCGAAGCATCCTGGGCCTCCATAACACCTCAGCAGTGTCACAGGTTGATTGCCTCCATGCCACGCCGCATTGAAGCAGTCATTTCTGCAAAAGGATTCCCGACCAAGTATTGAGTGCATAACTGAACTTTATTATTTGATGGTTTTTTTGTTTGTTTTTAAAAAACACTTTTATTTTATTGGACGGTTGAAATATGTTAATTTTTTGAGACAGGTTTTTTGGGTTATCAGGAGTTGTATGCCAAAATCATCAGTATTAAAACAATAAAAGACCTGACAAATTTCAGTTGGTGTGTAATGAATCTAAAATATATGAAAGTTTAATTGTAATCATTACATTATGGAAAATCAGGGGCGGAACTATAGTGGAAGCAGGGGAAGCAGCTGCCACAGGGCCCGGGCTAGAAGGGGGCCCGTCCCTGCTGCAGCTGCCCTGTGATTTAGGAGCAAAAAGGGGGGCCCGAGCACGCTGGCAAATGGATCCGCGCTCGGGCCCCCTCCCAACATTTTGTTCAGGCTTCTGACTCTGAACGCTGATGCATAACAACACTGTGTTGTTTTAAAGAGACACTACAGTGTTGTAAATGCAGACAGCGAACAGAAATGAGCACTGTAGCTTTAAGCTGCGGCCCAGTGCATTATGGTCCGTCTGTCACAGCGTGTGTGCATGTGGGGGCGGACAGCAGACGGCCAGGCAGACCACATGAAGCAGCAGGCTGACTGGGCAAGCAGGTGGAAGCCCGGGCGAGCAGGGTGAGTACCGTGAGTCTCTCAACAGTGAGAAGAGGCTTGGCTGCTCAATGGTGACTGGGAGGACAGGTGCAGGCAGGATCTAACAGGGCCCACATTCAACAGGCCCCAGGCTGCAGTGCAGGGGGCCCACATTCAACACAGGGCCCAGGTAGCAAGGGGCCCGCATTCCAACAGGGCCTCGGGCTCCTGGGCCCTGTTTGACGCAAGTCTCAAGTCACCACTAACCTCCCCCTGGGCCCTGTTGGGCACGGGACCTCAGTCACCAGTAGCCTCCCCCTGGCCCAGTAACAGCCTCATGGTTGCTACAAGTGACGAGTGACACCCTGATCTCTGCTACATGTGACAAGTAACAACCTCAGCTCTGCTACATGTAACAAGTAACAACCTCAGCTCTGCTACATGTGACAAGTAGCAACCTCGGCTCTGCTACATGTGACAAGTAGCAACCTCAGCTCTGCTACATGTGACAAGTAACAACCTCAACTCTGCTACTTGTGACAAGTAGCAACCTCAGCTCTGCTATTTGTGACAAGTAACAACCTCAGCTCTGCTTATGTGACAAGTAACAACCTCAGCTCTGCTACATGTGACAAGTAGCAACCTCGGCTCTGCTACATGTGACAAGTAACAACCTCAGCTCTGCTACATGTGACAAGTAGCAACCTCAGCTCTGCTCATGTGACAAGTAACAACCTCAGCTCTGCTCATGTGACAAGTAGCAACCTCAGCTCTGCTCATGTGACAAGTAGCAACCTCAGCTCTGATACATTTGACAAGTAACAACCTCAGCTCTGCTACATGTGACAAGTAGCAACCTCAGCTCTGCTACATGTGACAAGTAACCTCAGCTCTGCTACATGTGACAAGTAGCAACCTCAGCTCTGCTACATGTGACAAGTAGCAACCTCGGCTCTGCTACATGTGACAAGTAGCAACCTCGGCTCTGCTCATGTGACTAGTAGCAACCTCAGCTCTGCTACATGTGACAAGTAACCTCAGCTCTGCTACATGTGACAAGTAGCAACCTCAGCTCTGCTACATGTGACAAGTAGCAACCTCGGCTCTGCTACATGTGACAAGTAGCAACCTCAGCTCTGCTACTTGTGACAAGTAGCAACCTCAGCTCTGCTATTTGTGACAAGTAACAACCTCAGCTCTGCTCATGTGACAAGTAACCTCAGCTCTGCTCATGTGACAAGTAGCAACCTCTGCTCTGCTACATGTGACAAGTAGCAACCTCAGCTCTGCTACATGTGACAAGTAGCAACCTCGGCTCTGCTACATGTGACAAGTAGCAACCTCAGCTCTGCTACTTGTGACAAGTAGCAACCTCAGCTCTGCTATTTGTGACAAGTAACAACCTCAGCTCTGCTCATGTGACAAGTAACAACCTCAGCTCTGCTCATGTGACAAGTAGCAACCTCGGCTCTGCTACATGTGACAAGTAACCTCAGCTCTGCTACATGTGACAAGTAGCAACCTCAGCTCTGCTACATGTGACAAGTAACCTCAGCTCTGCTACATGTGACAAGTAACAACCTCAGCTCTGCTACATTTGACAAGTAACAACCTCAGCTCTGCTACATGTGACAAGTAGCAACCTCGGCTCTGCTACATGTGACAAGTAACAACCTCAGCTCTGCTACATGTGACAAGTAGCAACCTCAGCTCTGCTCATGTGACAAGTAACAACCTCAGCTCTGCTACATGTGACAAGTAGCAACCTCGGCTCTGCTACATGTAACAACCTCAGCTCTGCTACATGTGACAAGTAGCAACCTCAGCTCTGCTCATGTGACAAGTAACAACCTCAGCTCTGCTCATGTGACAAGTAACAACCTCAGCTCTGCTACATGTGACAAGTAACAACCTCAGCTCTGCTACATGTGACAAGTAACAACCTCAGCTCTGCTACATGTGACAAGTAGCAACTTCAGCTCTGCTACATGCGAGGAGTGACAGTCTCATCTCTGCTACATGTGCGGAGCGACAGCCTCAGCTTTGCTATACAAGTAGCAGAGCTGAGGCTGTCACTCCTCACATGTTGCAGAGATGAGGCTGTCACTCCTTACATGTAGCAGAGCTGAGGCTGTCACTCCTCGAATGTAGCAGAGCTGAGGCTGTCCCTACTCACATGTAGCAGAACTGAGGCTGTTCCTCCTCACATGTAGCAGAGCTGAGGCTGTCACTCCTCACATGTAACAGAACTGAGTCTGTCACTCCTCACATGTAGCAGAGCTGAGGCTGTCACTCCTCACATGTAGCAGAGCTGAGGCTGTCACTCCTCACATGTGTAATTGGTGAGGGCGTGGTGCAGAAGTACGGTATACAGAACAATCTTAGATTATTCTGTATACCGGACTGTTGTTCTACTGAATAAATCATCCGTTTTGAAAGCAATTTGCAGGCTGGATTACAAGTTTCTTCACATATTTACTCTGGAGAAAGCCTACCTTCATCACTACCTCAGTTGCTTCCTGGAGTTGGTTCTTTTCTGTTATTTCACTATCATTACTCCAAAAACCTCTAATTTTGGATAATAAAGGTATCTTTCTTAACACAACTTGGGTAGACCGGATTGGCAACGCGCGCAGGGGGGGGGGCCCCATTGTGAAGTTTGCTGTGGGGCCCTGCCGTTCCTAGTTACGCCCCTGTGGAAAATAATGAAATTTAGCACTATATGCTAAATTTTTGAGAAGGACCTGTAGTGCGCTCTTGTTTATTGGCTGTCTATGGTATTGCAGCTCAGCCCTGTTAACCTAAATGCAGCACTATGCGTGCCGCTGCACTTGAGGGGAAAGTAGTAGACCCAGTTTTCTCATTTCAGACAAAAATAAAATAAAATTAAGAATAAAATTATAAAACAGAATAATAAAGGTGTTCCCCATAAATAGAATGACTATAAAGTACTAAATAAAGGTGTTCCCCATAAAAAGAATGACTATAAAGTACTAAATCTAATCTATCACTTTTAATGGGGTTTTCCCAAGATGGAGATTTGTCACTTCTCCACAGGTGAAGTGACAAATGTCAAAAGCTACTAGTACCTTCATTGAGCACAAGAACGGTATTCACAGAGCCCCCGAGATACGGTCCAAGTGGTGTAACTCAAAACTTGAAGGCACAATGCAATATCTCCATAAGGGTCACAAACTATTGGGGATTGTTAATGGTACTGTTTTTTTTTTTTGTCCAAAGTGAATTTCCAGTCCCCGTAACCATCAGGCAACACGCAGACGCACTATAGTTCCACTTCTGTATGTTCACACTGCAGGGAGTAGGCGTTTGAATAGAGCGTTGGTTGAGCATGTGATCTCGCGATCCATTCAAAGTCTGTGGTGCTGAAAAAGTCACTGGTGGGCACAGACAGAAGAGGCCCCTGTGCAAGAACAATATTTGGGCCCTTTTCAGTCCAATAGCTCATCATAATGTACAATTCCACCTGATTTGGGAGGAGGAAATTGGCCCACTTACCTCTTGTGCCCGTGCGGTTACACAGGTTACACCAATGATGTGTCCACCCTTAAGGGTATGCCACACTAAACAATATCGCTAACGGGATCGCTAAAAAACGTCACTATTTAGCGATCCCGTTAGCGATATTGTTCAGTGCGGCAGCTTCCAGCGACGAGCTTCCTGCTGTGATCTCGCTCGTCGCTGGAATCGTTCCGGACCCTATTTCATCGCTGGCGCTCCCGCTGGGTAAGTATCTTATCGCTGTGTGGCACCTTTTCTTAGCGATTTAGCGGTACTTTTGTACCGCTAAAGTCGTTAAGAAGATCGCTAACGGCGATAGCGTCGTTAACTATATCGCTAAATGTGGCCGCATTTAGCGATATAGAAACGATCCCGCTAGCGATCTCATTAGTATGCAACGCTAACGAGATCGCTAGCGGGATTGTTTAGTGTGGCAGTAGTCTCCGACAAAGTAGAGTGCTCATGTTGGATACAAGGTCTACAGCTGCTCAATTCAATCTTATTGTGATTTGATTGTGCATTGAGCAAAAACAGTAGACTTCATGTTCTAGCAATCAGTGTGGGGGGGGGGAATCCAGCGATCAGTTATTAATTATCCATCCTGTGGATAGATGATTGATGTCCATATAAGAAAAACCTTTTAAAAGCCGTAATGTTGGAGGCCTGAGTCTATGTGCAACCTTGTTGGAAAAATCTCCAGTTCCTCCTGCAGCTTTTGGATGGAGTAAGATCATACAATGAACGTTGGAGCTCTATTCTTCATTCAATACTTGGGATGAAGTTTCATATCGTACAGTTCAAATAGATCTTGTTTTCTGTTTCAGTAACTATGCGTTTGGTTCGAGAAGTAATATGTCTCCAAAAATGTTAATTGTTAGATCCGTGTGTGTGTGTGCGTGTGTGTGTCAAACTGTTTTCCCATGGTCACAAGACAGAAACCAGGAGGCGCTAAATGGAGTGGCCAGATGAATAAGCCCCCTGCTGCTTTTTTCATTGTCTATGTTCATGAAGTCTATAGTCGTGCAAACATTAGTGCCATAAACCGCCAAAAAAGAGGCAGGGTGCCCGCAGAAGAGGTAGCGGCCATAAGCAGTCAACAACGCAGCAAGGTGCATGCAAAATAGGCAGCTTCATTCAGCTCATCATGGCTGTGGTCTTCTAGAAAGAGGAGAACATAAGGAGATGCAAGTTCACAGTTTTGGTCATTGGTGGAAGTCTTCGCAGGGGGACAAACTTAGTTTTAACAATTATCAACTATCCCGTGAAAAGGTGATCATCTTTTGGAGCTTGAAATATCATTTTTATATTTCGCATCACAACTAAGAGGTGGTCATCTGCAGTTGTGGGATCACAGGCCTCTTTGCTTTTTTCTGTATTCACAATTACCAACGATTCTCTAATGCCAGTTAAATTTGTTTTTGTTAACAAAATGCAAATTAATCCATATTTTTGTGGAGTTAAATCTGCAAAGGAAAGTCATAGCGGTGGTCTCATGAAGACATCTGTCCGTATGACACAGAGTGTACAAAGCCCACCCATATATCAAATGGTAATCCAATCAGTTAGAAATTTGTTTGCTGGGTTTTTAAGTTGCTTGAACCCTGAAAACCACCTGATCTTTGAGTTTGTTGTGGTGAGATGCACTGGGGCAAGATTTTCTAACCCGGTCTAATATTCAGACGTAAACCAGACAATATAAAAACGCACCAAGATCATCACTGAGGCTTATGATGGATGATGAACTTGGGCATCCTTAGACACTTTTGCCGAAGTTTAAACTACTTATTGGTTAAGTTAGTCTGTGGCAACTAGAGATGAGCGAACGTGCTCGCATAAGGTGTTAACCGAGCATGCATGGGTGCTAACAGAGTGTATTTGGTGTTCTGGAAAAATCTGTTCGAGCCCCTCGGGTGCCTGTCTCGTGGTTGTTCGACGGCTGCAACACATGGGAGGGATTGCTTGCTTGTTTGACAATCCCTGCATGTGTTGCAGCTGTTGAACAGCCACGAGACATGCTGGTTGAGCATGCTTGGACAACATGAGCATGCCAAAAATTTGCACCAAAATTTTGTAAAATTATTTCACATATTGTTGCATTTTGAGTCACAGCTTTTTCCACAAAGCCACATGTTTTCAGAGCAGCAAGGACTGTAAAAATCTATAATTAATGGAGCACAAGGCGTATGCGGTAGTTTTTGGTGCAAACAATGAGGGAAATTTACTATACCAAACTGTACCCAAATTCTGGCTCGGAGTGAAGCCCTGAATAAAGTTCTGCTATCAAGAAGTTATCCTTGTGAAACATTTATGTCTAGTTACGAGGATGACCCATTTCGAGGGCAAGCCGTGCATCTGTCAGGTTGGGTTCAGCTTTTGTATTCTGGTATAAATAAAACTTTTTACTAGGCAATGTTCTTAGAACTGCTTCTACGCGAAACCACAATTATGTGCCACATATACACATTGTGATTATGATTTTTATAAACAGACTTTGATACTTATGCGATTTTTCCCCATTAACCTTAATGGAGAATCAGAAATCTCTGACAAAAGAAATCCCTGTGGCATTTATGTAACATTTAAAGAATGGACTTTGCTTGAAAATCACAACAAAATCTTGAAGCTGTGCAGGGTCAGGACAGGCTTTCAGCCCCAAGATGCACACAAGAATATTGTCAATCATTAACAGCAAGCAGAACTCAAAAGGATATTACAATTTTTTTTTATTATTTATTATTCTGTAAAAAGAATCCGACTCACCGCAGTGCCATTATTATCTCTAAAAACTTCTTGATTAAAATAATCAAATAATTTCTTTTCTATTTGTAGCACGACCTGAAAGAAACGGGAAAGAAAATGGAGAATATTGTTAGGGAGCATGGTCCTACATACAGTACAGACCAAAAGTTTGGACACACCTTCTCATTCAAAGATTTTTCTGTATTTTCAGGACTATGAAAATTGTACATTCACACTGAAGGCATCAAAACTATGAATTAACACATGTGGAATTATAGACTTAACAAAAAAGTGTGAAACAACTGAAAATATGTCTTATATTCTAGGTTCTTCAAAGTAACCACCTTTTGCTTTGATTACTGTTTTGCACACTCTTGGCATTCTCTTGATGAGCTTCAAGAGGTAGTCACCGGAAATGGTTTTCTCTTCACAGGTGTGCCCTGTCAGGTTTAATAAGTGGGATTTCTGGCCTTATAAATTGGGTTGGGACCATCAGTTGTGTTGTGCAGAAGTCTGGTGGATACACAGCTGATAGTCCTACTGAATAGACTGTTAGAATTTGTATTATGGCAAGAAAAAAGCAGCTAAGTAAAGAAAAACGAGTGGCCATCATTACTTTAAGAAATGAAGGTCAGTCAGTCTGAAATATTGGGAAAACTTTGAACGTGTCCCCAAGTGCAGTTGCAAAAACCATCAAGCTCTACAAAGAAACTGGCTCACATGAGGACCGCCCCAGGAAAGGAAGACCAAGAGTCACCTCTGCTTCTGAGGATAAGTTTATCAGAGTCATCAGCCTCAGAAATCGCAGGTTTACAGCAGCTCAGATTAGAGACCAGGTCAATGCCACACAGAGTTCTAGCAGCAGACACATCTCTACAACAACTGTTAAGAGGAGACTATGTGCAGCAGGCCTTCATGTAAGGGCTATTTGACCAAGAAGGAGAGTGATGGGGTGCTACGCCAGATGACCTGGCCTCCACAGTCACCAGACCTGAACCCAATCGAGATGGTTTGGGGTGAGCGGGACCGCAGAGTGAAGGCAAAAGGGCCAACAAGTGCTAAGCATCTCTGGGAACTCCTTCAAGACTGTTGGAAGACCATTTCCGGTGACTACCTCTTGAAGCTCATCAAGAGAATGGCAAGAGTGTGCAAAGCAGTAATCAAAGCAAAAGGTGGCTACTTTGAAGAACCTAGAATATAAGACATTTTCAGTTGTTTCACACTTTTTTGTTAAGTATATAATTCCACATGTAGTAATTCATAGTTTTGATGCCTTCAGTGTGAATGTACAATTTTCATAGTCCTGAAAATACAGAAAAATCTTTGAATGAGAAGGTGTGTCCAAACTTTTGGTCTGTACTGTATGATCACAGATCCTCTGCAGAGGACACACCACTAGCGCCACATAAACGTCTCAAGTTGCTAAAACGCAAAAACTTTTCCTGTTATGATGCGATGTGCATTCTTTGTTCTTAAACACCACAATAAAATAAACCTCATTCAGAGATAAGCACATACACAAAACAATCTTATGTGAAAAACAGGCAATTTTTCAACAGTCTGCTGGATCCAATTTTCATCCATCTTTGGACCATTTTAGCTATCAGTGCGTAATCCAGTGTTGTCACATGTAAAAACAATTCCAAGCTTCTCCTAACCATAAAATAAAAAAAAAAACAAAAAACAACATCACTTGGACGACACATGGATGGTATCTGAGAACTATTCTTTTTTTTGACTGACCCATTCACTTTAATAGGCGATTTTGATCGGCATACTGGATTAAAAAAAACAAACATTTTTTTTGCGGACAATCGGTCAACCAAATTCCCCCTCTCCCAAAAAACAGGCAGATGAAAAACTCCATAGACTATAGCAGTTATATGTTCTAGCCATGAAAAAAAGAAAAGTTACACGACAAAACTAATTATATGCAGCTGAAGGGTATATTCACACTGCAAATCTTTTTTTTTTGAGCCGGTCCACTCAAAACAATGGGGTAAAAAAGTGTAAGGCTACGTGCCCACGTTCAGGATTCTTTGCAGAATTTTCCTGAGCAAAACCGCACTTTTTCCCAGGAAATCCGGATGCGTTTTTTCACGTTTTTTTTATTGTGGTATTTGCGTGGTTTTTTTTCGGATTTTTCATGTTTTTTCAGGAGCTTCCTAACTCAATAATATAGTGTATAGTGGGAAATCCGCAGATTTTCAGCAAAATTAATGAACATGCTGCGTTTTTTTCATGGAAAAAAATGCAGCATGTGCACACAAATTGCGAAATGCATTCTAATAATAGGATGCTTAATGGTTGCTTTTTAAGCGTTTTTTTGCAGTGGAAAACCGCCGCAAAAACACTAAAAAAAAAAAAAACCGCAAAAAATTCCTGAACGTGTGCACACAGCCTCAATGTAATGGTCCTGTTAATTTGGATGTGAATACGACTTAATGGTCATATTAAGTTTGTGCTTTTGAACGTCTTTGAAATGTTACAGACTTCTAAAGTTGCCACTCAATTAAAAGTAGTGAGACATCCATTCTTTTGGCATTTTCCACTGAAAACTTTACAATACAACTCAAATGAGAAAGTCTTAAAGGGGTTGGTCTGGTATAAATCGATAAGTCTTATGAATCCCCCTAACGTACGCACTGTGTGCTGCGGGGATTCACCGATTTCTGAGCCGGGATCGAAGAGACATACAAATTCCTGGGCACTGGGCGCAGCCTCGCTGCCATACACTGAGCAAGGCCGCGCCCTGTCTCGCGATGCAGCCGGCCAGTGGGAGTGCTTGTATGGCAGCGAGGCTGCGCCCAGTGCCCAGGAGTATATATATATCTCACACATATCCTCCGGTCCCGGGTCAGAAACCGGCGAATCCCCCAAAGCAGTGCGTGCACTGGAGGGATACTCAAGTCTACAGTCTCACAAAATGAGTGGAGACTTATCGACTTGGACCAGACAATCCCTTTTAAACTTAACAAAAACAAACAAGATCTACAAGTTTGGGGAAGGACTGTAATTATCTTTGTGCTAATAACCCCAAATAGTTAGTGATTGCACTACGTGACCTGCACAAAACCTAAAATTATACTCTACCATAAAGATTAATAAAATCTAGATTTTTATTAGATTACTACAAATAATTATTTTATGTGATTTAATTTAAAAATCTGTATTTTATCTTTGCGGTCGTGTATGTATCCAGGTTTAGTGCAGGCAAAGCAAACAAAAAGAAATTACTGTAACCTGAATGCTTGAACGTTACTAAAGTGCAACTACTGACTGAAAGAACACAATTTTTTTAATAAACACGACTACAAACCTTGCGATCATTCTCCGATTCTCGGAATACCAACTTGTCTACTGTGCTGCTGTCCGTTCCATGGACTGTCTGCATTGTAGTTTTTGCACAAAGTGTCTGAAAGAAAGTAGTTTTAGTATAAATTCAATACAGTAATATTGTAATACTAAAAAAGCAGACAACCAAATACACCACTTTTTGTAGTTACTGCTGTATTTACACAAAGCTCAAATTTTCCAGCTCTCATCTGACACATGTGGAAAACTAAATGCCCCCTTAACAGTTGCAATTCTAACGAAATTACAATCAGTTTTTTTCTCCTAATTTTAGAAGCATTTCTGACATCATCTTAGGCTTAAAGGGGTTTTCCACTTTCAGGAAAGTTGACACCAAACATTCAAATATCAAACCAAGCAAGTACTCACCTTCGAGTCCAGCACCGGCTCTCTGCTGCTCAGATTTCGTTTTTGTTTTTTTTTTTGCTGCGCCGGCCTCCCTGCTGCTCAGATCTCATTTTTTTTGGCCGCATCCACTCCCTACTGCTCAGATCTCATTTTTTTGCTGCGCCGACCTCCCTGCTGCTCAGATCTAGTTTTTTTTTGCTGCACCCATTCCCTACTGCTCAGATCTCGTTTTTTTGGCTGCGCCGGCTCTCTGCTGTTCAGATCTCGTTTTTTTTGGCTGCACCCACTCCTTGCTGCTCAGATCTAGATTTTTTGGCTGCGCCGGCTCCCTGCTGCTCAGATCTCATTTATTTTTGGCTGCGCCAGTTCCCTGCTGCTCAGATTTCTTTTCTTTTGGCTGCGCCAGCTCCTTGCTGCTCAGATGTCTTTTTTTGGTTGCATCGGCACACTGCTGCTCAGAGTTAGGATTTTTGGTTGCATCGGCACACTGTTGCTCAGAGCTAGGATTTTTGGTTGCATCGGCACACTGCTGCTCAGAGTTAGGATTTTTGGTTGCATCGGCACACTGCTGCTCAGAGTTAGGATTTTTGGTTGCATCGGCACACTGCTGCTCAGATCTAGTATTTTTTGGCTGCGCCCACTCCCTGCTGCTCAAAAATAGGATTTTTGGCTGCGCCCACTCCCCGCTGGTCAGATCTTGTTTTTTTGACTGCGCCCACTCCCTGCTGCCCGGATCTTGTTTTTTTTGGCTGTGCCGGCTCCCTGCTGCTTAGATCTTGTTTTTTTGGCTGCACGTCGATAGTGTGTATCACGTCGATAGTGTGTTCATCACAGAGTTTACCAGATCTTACTATTAAAATATTCACGAATACCAAAATTTTACATTATACTGGATATCTTTATTATTATTTTTTTTAATTTAAGTTCAGGGTGCAGTTACTTGAGGCTACCGGATCGCACCCATAATAAGTGCCCAATTATACAAAATATGTACGTTATTTTGCACATCACACATTACAAGGAAGTTTCTGCATTTCACAACATATAGACAGATAAAGAAAACTTGGGTGTTCTGGCCCTGCTCCAAAAATAAACGCTTCACTTGTATTATTACCAGCATTTTATTAACTTGTGATTAAAATGTTTTGCTGAATTAATTACCTTTGCCAACAAATGACTGGATTACATAGCGGAAAGAAAATAGGTAGAAAGCCCTGAGGGCATTGGCCGGTAGGTTTCTTTCACAGTCTTATTTATAAAAAAAAAAAAAAAAAAGTGAAAAAGAAAGAAAAAAAAATCAATGTAAAATTTTGCAATTCCCATTTTTCTGAACCATCTGTGCCCGCTTACACTTTCAAATGCCGGGATTCACATGCGACTGGTTTCCCAAGAGCGTTCGTCTCTGATACCAGGCATTGAAATTCAAAGCACAGATTAGCTAATCGGGTCAAGCCTAAAAAAAGAAGGCCTTTGGACTTATGTGTCACAAATCAGTCTGGTCGCCTTTAAACAGCACACAAGCTTAGAACAAGCATTAGGACAAGCCAGAGGGGCAAACCGGACGCTTTCTAAAGCCGGTTTGTAAAGCCCTAACAAATCGCTCCATCTTTCACTCATTTAAACTTTCCAAATGAGGGTCAATATGCTCTCCTAGCATCCACATGCTAATGCGCTTAAGTGCGCTTAAGCAGCTTTGCAGAGTGAAAGGACCCGTAAAAAAAAAGACCTCTGCAAAACACAAGGGACAGCTCCTGCCACTGTCTCACAGTCATTGTAGCCATCAGAGAGCAGTGGTAATTCAAGAAATTCATTATTTCTGTCCTTTAAAAGCATCTGCCTTAGAAGGCATTTTCCCTGCCGCCACTTTATCTCTTGGTCAGCTCTAAAAACTTTGCAACTTCTGCAAAGTACCATGCAGTGAGCACTACAGCCAGGACTTTTTCTTTCACCATAAAGACGTCCCCACCCCAAAAAAAAAAAAAAGTTGAAAAATGACGTGAAATCCATTCAATTACACCAAGGTTCATTTCGTATGCAATCGGGGGATTGTTCTTTTGAACTGCTACAGTCGCGGGCGACCATGCAGAACATTTTCAAGAGCCTCCTTATCAAAGGATCTGATCCAAAGTATTTGTCAAATGATAGAATATCATTGTGGTAGAGCAGCTGAAGAAAAAAAAAAAAAGCATTCCCGGCGGATTGGTTTCTGGCGGCTCAGTGTTTAATATTCTATAATCTCTCAGGTATTAATATATATTTTCCCGAAATAATGGATAGAAAAAATGTGTTACAATACCTGATTATTAAGAGAATAGCAACATTGAGAACAGAAAAGATTTACATGGCATAATAGCAGATGTTGGTAAAGCCGAGTCAGCACAGCCTGGGTCGGATCAGCGTTGCGCAGCAAACATACAGATGCTATTTTATTATGGGGCTATTTAAGGAGAGAACACTAGTATTGGTGGGTAAAAGGGTCAGTTAAAGCAGTATTCCCAATAGTAATGCCATACATTAATGATAAATACAGGTTCCACCTCTAGGACCAGCATATTATCAGGACAGGAAGCCATCTTGCCCTGTTGGGAAACAGAGTGGTGGCCATTGCCCTGTTTCTAAACGGAGTGGTGGTCGCACATGCGCGGCCATTTCTATTCACTTTTATAGAAGGTTCCAAAGATAGCTGAGGACGCTACTTTACTACTTCTATTGGTACTATGTTAGAGATGGAAATATCCTTTAACAAAGGAGGTGTATTAAACCACAACAGAAACCTGGTACTAATTTTAAATGAATGCCACTAAGACAAATCCGTCCATTGGTTTTGTGTTTGACAAGTGGAGGTCAGAATGTGGAGACCCCTCCAGAATCTGGAAGAGATTGCAGGAAAAAAAAAAAAAGTGATGTCTATTTGGCCCTTAAGGAAAACCAGGAAGAGAGGCATACAGGCTCAAAGAAAGTGCGTGTGGCCACGACACTGGAAACTAAATGAAGGCCAATCAATGTGGCACCGAGACGAAGGAACCGGAGAGAAGACTTGGTGCAAAAAGTGGCTTCGGCTTTCTTTAGATTCACGTAAATAGGTTCCATGTAATACTTTACATTTTGAGGCTTTTCATCAGGGTTTAAAATTATCGAGGTTGAACACCACAAGCCAGATTGCAGGTGAAAGTACAAATTGACGAGTAGCCACTCGTTTCTTGTAGACTGTGTGTGACAACAATGTGATGTCACAACTCCGGGAACATCGGTACAGACATCGCTGGTACAGTGATGATGCGAGAGGAGAGTATACAACGTTTTCACTTTAATTGGGGTCTTGAATCAATTAATTGGGGGTAGTTGAGTAGTGGAGAACCTTTAAGTACCGGTATGTAATTTCACCCGGTGTAAAACACTCTGCTTTTCTGAATCTGCCTTTTTAAAAAAAAAAAAAAAAAAAGTTTTGTTCCACTCCTTCTCCATTGGCTCCTTCCTTCCCGTCTAAAAATGTAATCTTTTTAACTAACTGGGTGAAGTCCTCAGAAATCACCCATAGAGAAGAGCTGAGGACCACCCCTCACTTGGCTAACAAGACTAGATTTCCATACAGGGGAAAAAAAAGGAGCTATATCTCAGAAAGAAAAATGCAGTACAAAAGAAAGGCAACATTAGATCCAGAAAACTAAAACTGCATTTACACCAAGTAAAAAATAACAAAAATAATTTATGGCAAGTTGGCAAGTGCCTGTTCCTCTAAGGATCAGCCGTATTTTTAGCTCGATTAGAAACTTGCAGCACTTTTTTTTTTCTTTCCGTCTGTACAGACTGAAAAATAAAAGAGCGATGAGATTCAATTTCTTAATCGTTGAGGAAAAATTTTGGCCAAGTCTTGCTATATCCGACAGACATGGAAACCCTCTTTAATAGAGCTTATGGGTTTTGCATAGGTACAATTCAAGAATACAGTTTATGCGCACACGTTCAGCATTTACAGATTTTTCTGCTGTAAAACCCATAGGGTTGGCAAAAAAAAAAAAAAAATGCTTAAAATAAGGTAGATTTTTTTTTTGTCATTTTTATTAGCATTTTTGGGGGTCAAACATGCGGCAAACAAGTAGCAGATTTGAAAAAAACAAACGTCTTTAAAAGGTTAAAATCTGTAAAGAAAAAAGAAGAAGCTTGTGTGTGAGCTTTCACAAATCCCATTCACTTTGCTGGTAGTGAAAAACGTTGGGAGGGTTTTTTCCCGCGGCAAAAACGTAAACCTGTGAATAAGCCCTAAAATACCCTAATGTAAATATGATACCAATACACCACACTTTTTTTTTTCCCACGATTCACTATTGGTAAAAGTTTTACAGTAGATCTGAGCTGTACGCCCCTCCACCAGCCTGGACTACACCAGTAGTGGTCTCTCTTGCTAGTATGGATAACTGAATAAAGGAATTAGCTGCAACTGGGGGGCAATAGACATGCACAAGGCTTGAAGAAGGAAACACTTGAGAACTTAAAAACCCAAATCAGATCAAAGAATCCTGTAATGAGATCACAGACTTCTGCACCGCTCCTAAATTAATCACACAATTGAGATCTTAAGAGTCTGGGGGGGGGGGGGAGGGGGTGAAAAGGCTTTCTATGCAATGAAAGGTAAGAGGGCTAATGTATATAAAATATACGCATGAGGAGTCGGTGTTAACTCCTATATTGCTGGAGAAGCTCCATGACCCAATGATAAAGCCACCTAGGGGTAAAAAGACTACATTCAGAAAAGTATAGCAGGATACAAAGACTGTTTTTTTTTTTTAACTTAAGTACACGCAGTGGGGATACAAAAGTTTCCTTCCATGATCAAAATATACATGTTTTATAGGCTACTATGAAATACCGTAGGTCTTAGTGTGTTTTCTGTCCATTAAAGGCAGTGACAGGTATGAATATGACAATCATGTAGAGTGCAGATAAAAAAAAAAAGCAATAAAAAATACTGCTTAATCTGAGAGACGGAAAAAATAGGTCTGCAAACAGTGAATCAACAAAAAAATACTACAAAAACATTGTCCCGTTCTGAACTTATGCCAGGATGCTTGCAATTAATTAAAAAATAATCAAAAACTAATTTGGGCTGGACCAGCAGTCCATCTAATAAGTATGGGGGCTTTCCGATTTGCTCTTTTGTTCTAATGGGATAAAGCACCGCTAGAGGAGTTGGGGTGGTCGGGGCATAGGGATACGAAGACCTATCTGCAACCATTGTCATCAATAACAGAATGGTGGGGGTCTGATATCCAGCACACCCACCCAACAGCTGCCAGACGTTGAACGGACCTGTACCTAGTACCTATATTCCAAGTGTTTACATCCAGCCGATGCAAATCACAGCTGATCAGTGGAAGCACCGGGTGTTGGACCCCCACCAATGTGCTATTTAAGACCTATCCTGTAGATCGGTCATCAAATCCTTATACCTAGACAACCCCTTTTAAACATCAGCCAAATGCCCAGTCAGTCGAGCATGTATGTGTATGAAGTGGAGGTAGGGGCAGGAGAGATAGCTGAACCCACTTATTAATCATGACATCATTCACATATACTGACATTGTATGTCACAAGAAAAAAGTTGTGGAGTTTACAGGATTAAAAAACACAAACAAAAAAAAACAACAAAGAAAAACAAATTTTCCATCACTCTGCGGAACATTCCGAAGGTTCTAAAGGTGACAAGTAAAATCTGAAAACTGTACAACCAGCGGCTCTACTTCCGCCACAAATGGGGTTGGACCTCAAGGGTTTAAGAAGCGGGTTCTTGAAATGAAGGTATAAGATGCCAAAGTGGTTTCTCAATGTATATATTTACTGGTACGATCCATGCAGTGATTACAATGTATAACTGATGACATATTGCAGGTTACATGTTCTGTTTCCAGTGAAAAAAATATGCCTAATTTTATGCACCAATGTCATACTGTATTCATAGACAGACACATTTTCAAGAACCCTCCATATACACTGCTCAAAAAAATAAAGGGAACACTCAAATAACACATCCTACATCGAAATGAAAGAAATATTCTCACTGAATACTTTGTTCTGTACAAAGTTGAATGTGCTGTCAACATAATCACACAAAAATCATCAATGGAAATCAAATTTTTGAACCAATGGAGGTCTGGATTTAGAGAGACACCCAAAATGAAAGTGGAAACAAGTCAAAATGAAAATCAAAACAAGACAAAATTAAAGTGGAAACAATTCAAAATGATGCTCAGTATTGTGTGTGGCCTCCACAAGCCTGTATGACTTCCCTACAACGCCTGGGCATGCTCATGATGAGGTTGCGGAAGTTCTCCTGAGGGATCTCCTCCCAGACCTGGACTAAAGCATCCGTCAACTCCTGGACAGTCTGTGGTGCATGGAGCGAGACATGCTGTCCCAGATGTGCTCAATCGGATTCAGGTCTGGGGAACGGGCAGGCCAGTCCATAGCTTCAATGCCTTCATCTTACAGGAACTGCTGACACACTCCAGCCACATGAGGTCTGGCATTGTCCGGCATTAGGAGGAACCAGGGCCAACCGCACCAGCATATGCGTTTGACAGAGTGATCAATGAGTGGAACAGGCTGCCACGAGAGGTGGTGAGTTCTCCTTCAATAGAAGTCTTCAAACAGAGGGTAGACAGACATCTGTCTGGGATGATTTAGTGAATCCTGCTTTGAGCAGGGGGTTGGACCAGATGACTCAGGATGACTCAGGAGGTCCCTTCCAACTTTACCATTCTATGATTCTATGGTCTCACAAGGGGTCTGAGGATCTCATCTCGGTACCTAGAGGCAGTCAGGCTACCTCTGGCGAGCACATGGGAGGGCTGTGTGGCCCTGCTGCCTGCAACATCCTTCAGCATGACTGGTTTGGCAGTGGGTCAGTAATGGTGTGGGGTGGCACTTCTTTGGAGGGCCACACAGCCCTCTATTTGCTCGACAGAGGTAGTCTGACTGCCATTAGGTACCGAGTTGAGATCCTCAGACCCCTTGTGAGACCATATCCTGGTGCGCTGGGCCGTGGGTTCCTCCTAATGCAGGACAATGCCAAACCTCATGTGGCTGGTGTGTGTCAGCAGTTCCTGTAAGATGAAGGCATTGAAGCTATGGACTGGCCTGCCCGTTCCCCAAACCTGAATCCGATAGAGCATATCTGGGACAGCATGTCTCGCTCCATCCACCATCCATGCACCACAGACTGTCCAGGAGTTGACGGATGCTTTAGTCCAGGTCTGGGAGGAGATCCCTCAGGAGAACCGCAACCTCTTCAGGAGCATGCCCAGGCGTTGTAGGGAGGTCATACAGGCATGTGGAGGCCACACACAATACTGAGCATCATTTTGACTTGTTTCCACTTTAATTTTGTCTTGTTTTGCTTTTCATTTTGACTTGTTTCCACTTTCATTTTGGGGGTCTCTCCAAATCCAGGCCTCCATTGGTTCAAAAATTTGATTTCCATTGATGATTTTTGTGATTATGTTGACAGCACATTCAACTTTGTACCCAACAAAGTATTCAGTGAGATATTTCAGTCATGTAGATCTAGGATGTGTTATTTGAGTGTTTCCTTTATTTTTTTGAGCAGTGTACATTATCTAACTTAGATAAGATGGCATTTGATAACATCCTGGAAACAGAACGTTGGTGACGTACCGTCATGGGGCAGACAAGGTGACTGCTATGGGCCAGAGTAGGGGGCGGCTTGGTGCCAAATGATGCCAGTGTCTGGAAACATGCTTAACTTGCTCCATAACCCGTGTCCGACTGCTATTTTACACTGCAATCACTTGCTAGTAACTGCAGCAGTTTACCACCTTAGATGCTGTGATAAACCGCAACTGCAGCATCTAGGTGATTAGAACCATCTGTCATGGGTATCTGATGAATTGTTGTAATGACAGCTGGGTCACAATCCAGACCTTTGCCATGTGGCCCCAGAAAAACCTTATATCTGCTTATCAGGTCCATTTCTACTAGGGCCTATTATTTTGCTAGTATAGGACTCGAACATATACTGGGGACAGTTCCCGGGAACAATCGGGCTTAATGGGAAGTAAAGTATGGACTTGTCTCTCCAAAAGATTCTATGGTACTATGATGAAATAGTCTGAATCTTGGAGTAAATAATATTCTGTATGTCTCAAAGTACTCAAAAATATGACTGAAAGAGTTAACTTTTTTAATGAAGCATCATATAATCATCTACTTTTATTTCTTCATTTTGCTTTCTGCCAGGCTATTTTGTTTCCTCATCAAACAGATTGTACAATCATTTCTTGCACCAGACATCATTGAACAGCAGCAAATAGTTGGAGCAGACGTATAGAACAGTTGCTCATCTGGACGGCTGGGCACAGGGATGCTTCATCTGCAGTCCCTCATTGCAGAAAGCTTCTTTTTTATGGAACCACAAAGCAAATGCAGAATTTAGAGTACAGATGTCAAATAACCCTTTATGGGTGAGGTTATTCCCAGTGACATATGAGCTAGGATACATGGCACTTTGCAAGATCGTTAGTATCAGTCTGATGGCTTTGCCAAAGCAAATAATCAACTATGAATATCAAAAACATAAATTTCCCTTTCTCCCTTTCCTGTGCCATGCATCATGTTGACTGGAGACTACTTCATAATCTTCATATCAAAGCTGATTAATGTTTTTGCTAACCTAAAGCACAGCTCAAACAGCAGAAAAGTAGTAACTTCTAGATGATTGATAAAAAGAAACTGATCAGGATTAAAAAAAGGTTTCAATTATATTTTTTTAAATACCCCATTACCATCCTCTCCTTGTACATGGGCTGTTCCCGGTTTTGCACCTCATTTCCATTTTTCATTTCCTCATTTTTTAATTTACTAGAAGGACACGTGCTACAGTCAAAAAAATGGTGCCATTCATGCAGAAAAAGAAAACTGCTATTGATGAACCTCTAGTTGCCATTGGATCCTTCCAGCAGGAGATCCATTACTCGTGGGTGAGCATGCGCAAAGCACTTTATGATTTTACACACTGAACTGTCAACAGATCTGTCCCGGCCAGATATAGTTGGCACGTCATGACGCTAATGTAAGTTTAGTATGTACTGTAACTTTCAGTACACTGTACAACCCTGTGCACAACTATCAGATAAATTTGATCTTCTGCCATACACAGCAATGTAGCTAGGTGTTTGTTTTGCCAACAATGACTTGTTAGCCAGGATCCAGCTCAGCTGATCTGCATTTCCTCTGCTGTGGAAGGCTCTTTTCCCTCCACATTAGGGCTTGAAATAATCATTGTGGAAGCACAGCCGAGCGGACCACAGCAAAGCAGAGCTGTGTTCAAAGCCAGCTAACAAATTAAGGATGTAAAAATGCAAATGCCACTTGTAAGAAAGCAGGAGGTAAGTTAACCGAGATGTATTTATTTTGACTGGATTTTAGGGTCCAGGATTTAGGAGTGACCAAAACAGCTTGGGTGGGAAAGGTCGCTCAATACTCCCAGTTTGGGTTTTACAGGCCTAATAACAAGCAGGTGGGTTAACTCAGCAGAGTGTGTTTGTGTAGGGACTGGCAAAAAAGAGCTTGTGGATAGTCTGTAAAGAGCCTGGAAGGTTCCAAGTTGGTAAGAACCTTTTTGATTTACTTTACCTTCCCCAGAGAAAGGACGTTTTCAAATTTGCAGCTGTAAAGTCTATGAAGGACAATAAACTTTATTTTGTTTTAAGATTAAAACCGGCTACCAGAGCGCTGAACCTCTACACACTCTATTGATGCATATGGCAGAATTTAAAGGCTTCCATATGCAATACAGCCACATATGCAGTTTTGCATCACTGATCTGTCAGCAGCAGGTATCAAGGACAGCTCAGCTATGCTTCTCTCAGCCTAGCTTTGCTTTATAATCATTTCATTAAGCTACATTATGAAGGCAGAGCAGAGAGCAGAACACCGAAGCAGAGTCAGATGCCGACTAACAAATCGTTGATGTAAAAACACAAGAAGATAAACTGACGTATAGGAGTATAAAAGATGAAATAGTTATGACATGAGCGTACAGGACCATATAGGGTACAGAAGCAGAGTATGTTTTACACAGAATAGCTAGATGATGTGTCAATCATCGAGGCGGAGGCAAAGCAGTACAGAGCACAAACCAGCAGAGCTGTACTGGAATACGATGCCATTTTGCACATTAACCCGCCGGCCAACATCCAATACCGGCTCAAAGTTATCAAGTCAGAGGCGCGGCCAGTCAGAGGCAGTTCGAGCGAGGGGCTTGCAGCACTGAGAGGAAGCAGTGGGAAATTTACCTTCACATCCAGCTTTGTGAAGTTGGATGCACAGAGGGGCAGGTTAAGAAGTAAAAAAAAAGTGAGATAAAAGAAAGAATCTGTATATTAACAATAAGTAGGCATTTACCATGCTTAGTGAAAATCATGCAATTGTGTGAATTACTCTTACATAAAGTGTATCACAAAGTAACATGAATTTATTACTTCTCTTTTGCAAAAAGTTGTGCAGAACAGATTTGCATGGCAAGTAGATTTTATATTTTTGGATACTGCAATACAGAGTACATGAGCAGAACGATCATCGATGGCTTATACTGAATACAAATCCTTCTGTGCACTTGTATTGATGAGTTTTAACCAGTACATGATTGGTTTAAACAATTTCTGCCTCCCATTAACATCTGCGACGGTCCTGGGTGCTCCAAACTCCATTCTCTGCTATATCTTTAAGTGCTGTTAAATTCATTTGTCATTTGATCGGATGCCAATAGGCCACAAATCGCCGCACACCTCCCAGCATGACTGGTGACAGGAGCATTCTGTTTTACCATAGGAAAACATTTGTGTGCTCTTCTGTTCGCTCATACATGCTTTTTTAACTCATCTGCCTTTCTATTCTTCCTGCCCGGGAGGACAAATTGCTCTCTGTGCCTTCTTTTCAGAGGCAGCCCAGCGCGCAAAAAATTGTCACTGAGCAGAAACACAAGGAACAGGGGCATAAAAATTCATCACTTTGGCCTCTTGACCTCTAAGTTTGGTGCACCAGGCCCTTAAAAGAGGGGAAAAAATTTAGCACCCAGGGAGCTAGGGGGGACTGTCCGAGGTAAGGTACAGACAAGAAAATATCTTGGCCACATGAAAGCCTAACCAGATGCTTCATTGTCTCCCGCATAGAAGCAGATCTGGAAACGGGGTGATCAGCCAAATGGTACACTGGGTGAAAGGAGGAAGATCTTTGTTTCAGCGCAGCTCTGTCACTTTTTTGACTGCAGTACAAAAGGGGTGTAAAGGCAAGATTTAATCCTGACTTTTTTTTTTTTTTTAAATCAGCAGATTAAAACCAAACATGGCAGATGTCCATGGGGCTGTTTAACATACAAGGGGAGCAGTGTTTTTTTTGTAATACACTGACAAGAAAACTTTGCATCACTTTATCAATATATTTGCTTTAATGACAAACTATTTCCTTGCGTAAACTGCAAATGTTTTATTATTTCGGTTATTTTCCACAAAAAAAACAAGTTCCGCATCTGCCTTCCATTGAGGCAGTATATGCCAATTTTCCTCATTCATACTCGGAACAAAAAACTGCAGTATAAAATATTAACTAAAATTTATAGCAATTTCAGGCCAATTGCATGGCAGGGCAGAATTTCATTTTTTTTTCCAAAAAAAGTTAGAATGGCAAATCTGATTAGTTTTGCAGTTCAAAGGGAACTGGGGCATGCGGCATGGCACATTTTCATGTAGATACATAATATACTGAGCATAATGGAGCGCGCTAGGGAATTGGAACTTGTGAAAGTTCATCCATAGGAGGTTTTGTGGATGCAGATGTTGTATTTGTTGCATTTATCAAGGACCCTCTGCAACAAAACAGTCAGGTGTGAGGCAATAGGGTTGGAGAAACCTAAGGACTCACTTATCAGACGTTCATGAAGCTCGGTCCGAGCATGGACCACAATCCGTGGTGTAAGTTGAAGCTCATGGGATCCAATACAAAAGCTCCCACAGGGCCTCCATTTATTGCAAGTCTTTAATAGCATTGGCCTTTTCAGGCTCCCTAAGGCACGGGTGTACTTACAACCCCTGCACCTGCCTTTCGGGGCTTATCCACAGCATTCTGTAATGCGTTAGATAAGCCCCCGGTCCGACCTAAAAGATAAGAAAAAGAGGATTTATTATACTCACCCGTGGGGCGGTCCGATGCGGTCATGACCGATGGGTGTCGCAGGTCCGGGGCTCCCATCTTCATGCGATGTCGTCATTTTCTTTGCTTTGTGTCGTGCTCCTGCGCAGGTGTACTGATCTGCCCTGTTGAGGGCAGAGCAAAGTACTGCAGTGCGCAGGTGCTGGACCTCTCTGACCTTTCCCGGCGCCTGCGCACTGCAGTACTTTGCTCTGCAGGAGCGCGACACGAAGCAAGGAGGATGACGACATCGCATGAAGATGGGAGGCCCCAGACCTGTGACATCCATTGCACCCGACCGCCTCCCCCTCCCCGGGTGAGTATAATAAAACCTCTTTTTCTTATCTTTCAGGTCGGACCGGGCGCTTATCAACAGCATTATAGAATGCTGTAGATAAGCCCCGAAAGGCAGTGGCCGCATCTTATAGTGGCAAAACGAGGTGACTGGTTCCCTTTAACAGAGACCACAATCCACAGACTGGCCATGGGTCTCCAGTCCTGAACTCTGCAGCCTTGTATGAGTACATGACACTGCCGAGTTCGTGTCAAGAATAGGGATGAGCGGTCCGGACCCATGGAAGTTTAGGTTCTGTTACCTGACCTTTATTCCAAAGTCCGGTTCAGGTACAAGAAATATGCCAGAACCCCAATGAAAACAATGGTAACCCGAAGTTTAGAGCTGGAAATCTCTCTGGACTTACCCCAGAACTCCGAACATTACAATGAACCTCAAGAAGTCCGTTGACGACGTTTAACACTGGACGCTAACTCTTCGGTATGAACCCCGAACTTTTAAGTTTGGGTTCGCTCATTCCCGTGGCCAGTACATGGATTGGGGTCCGCGCTCGTGTATATATATTTCCACTTATTAATTTTATCTAAATTGCATCTTTTTTTGCAGAGTCTGCTGTGCCACTCGATATCTTGGCATGTCAGATGCCATTTGTCTTTTAGAGACACTAAAAATTGAACTTATTTAATGGTGCAACACTTCCGTAAAAAACATTTTCTGAAGTCACCTTTGCGAGTCTTTAAAAAGGAGCTTCTAAGGGATCTGATTAGAGTCTGAGGTGCGGTAATCCTATAATGTCTGACAGAGTAGAGTTTAATGTACTTGCAACTTGCGGCTTTGGCACAAAGTATATGCTTTACCTCTGGTGTCCTCCATGCGTATATGAAGACTGGGATATATTGCTTTCCAGACAGCAACATTATGAACAAGTGAAAAGCTTTCTATGTGTAAAAGAGTTTTTCCAGCCTACAGTCATTAATACTTTCTAATGGCCTTGTCTGAAAACACTGGGTAAGGCCTCATTCACACATCATGTTTCAACATGTACGTGAAAAAAATGGTGGATCAGTGTGTCCGTATACAGTTCGTGTGCCAGTTTTTACCATCAGTGTTTTTGAAGGATAGATAAAGAACTTACACATAGGGATAAGTGAACGTGCTCGGTGATACTCACATTGCTCGAGTATCTGGGTGCTCTGATGTGCTCGTTACTCAGCGAATGGGGCTCGATTTCAAATTCGAGTCCCCGCATCACATGTTTGGGGCCTGTTACATAGCCAATAAGCATGCGGGGATTGCTTGCGCGTCACTGTAATACCGTAGCCATCTTGGTAGTGGCATTAATGTCATTGGCTGGCCACGTGACATCATCAGCGGCAATAAAAGCACAGGCGCTGCCAGACTCGGTACACGGATGCCATTGCACAGCTGTTACACTTGTTATTGGAGGGAGAGAGTGTTGTCCTCTGCACACTTTGTGCAAAGCCTTTATAAGTGTAGAAGTACAGCAACTACACTTTCCAAATATTTACGTTCCAACATTTTTTCTGGATTCAATTTGTCATTCATACAGTTTAACTTGGTTATTGCTTCATTACGATGGTATGTAAAACTCAAAAAAAGCATTGAAATTTTTTTCTTTATTCAATTACTCATCCATAGAGTATTACGATGGTGCAGGACATACAGGGGGCTATCGCCCATTTGTACATGTCATGGGCTCCGGCACTACCTGAAGCCGGGTCACTTACAGCCCAGGCACCTGGGAATTGGGTTCCAGGAAGCAGGTGGAGGCAGTCTCCCCAGCCTCCCAAGGAAGGAGCAGAAGCAGTGGACACCTGAAGAAGATTACTGTATTACCCGACTTATAATTTTTTCCTGGCTTTGCACTTTCTGCAAAGCGTTTAAGAGTTTATTTACGTTGAATTTTTTTTTCTGGATTCAGTTAGCCATACAGTTTAACACGGTTATTGTTACACTAGCTGAATAGCCCAGCGTTGCCCGGGCATAGTAACTAGCAAATAACAAATTATAATGATTATATTGCACATAAAAACATTTGATCCCGAGAAATTGCACTAATTGCTATAAAGTGTATCGTATACACAGCGTACTTCTTCTGCAGCACCACACAGCAACTTCCTGTTATGAGCACAACGGTAATCCATGAGGCTCCTCCCTTTTCCCTTGAGGTCATGCCTCACAGGAGCAACTCCATTCTAGGCACGATGGAGCTAGATATGGCCTGTGCCTGCCGCGCACGGATATTCTAAAGGCGGTCCTGACTGTAGCTTGCAGAGGCTGGACCGTCGAAGTCGGTGAGTTTTGCAGGGTGGCTTTCGAGGGGAATGTGTCTCCGCCCGTGTGCGCCAACAACGTGGGCCGTGTGGACGGGGCTTTGTGTGTGGAGTGAGCCAGTTATTGCCTTCCAGGGTGTAGTAATGACTTATAAATTTTTCCCGGCTTTGCACCTTGTGCAAAGCCTTATGAGTGTAGAAGTACCACAACTACACTTTCCTAATTTTTTTTTATGATTTCCTAATTTTTTTTCATGAGGCACTCCTGTTGTTGCATTCAGGGGTGTTTTATGAGGCACTCCTGTTGTTGCATTCAGGGGTGTTTTATGAGGCACTCCTGTTGGTGCATTCAAGGGTGTATGGATGACCATGTTTGTAATTATTGACAGGTTGTGAACTGTGTGCAGAGCCTTTATGAGTGTAGAAGTACCACAACTACACTTTGTTCACAATATTTGAATGAGGCACTCCTGTTAGTGCCTTCAAGGGTGTATGGATGTTCCTGCTTGTAATTTTTGGCAGGAATTGCACTTTGTGCATAGCCTTTAGGAGTCTAGGAGTACTACTACATTACAATTTGAACAGAATGTGTATGAGGCCCTCCTTTATGTCTAATACAGAGTATAGCTGAGTCCCTAATGGTTAGAACTTATTAATTTCTTTATAAATTAAATAAATTACAATGAAATTTCCAATTTAATAAAAAATTTTGGTTTACTTAACTTTTTTTTTTTGCCTGATATACAAGTCATTATACAGGAAAAAAATGTTTAACAATTTTTCCTGTAAACTCCAATTTCTCATTGATTTTGAATATTTTATTGTCAGTCCTTAAAGTGGGGCAAAAGTGTGACACCATTGTTCTCAGCAGCGATATGGGAGTCAGAGATGCTTCCAGGGAGTCTTCCCTATGCATTAAGTACTTTTTCCACACAGTTCAACATTTTCACTGCACCCCAGACCTCCTTGTAGGGTCTACCGGAAAAATGCTCAGATTTCCCATTGACACCCAATATACTCGTTACTCGAAACAAGCATCCGAGCATTAGTGCTCATTCATTTCTAATTACAAAGTTTCTCCTATACTTTGCAATGTTAAATACAACACACCATCAGTGTGCTGTTTGTGTTTTCCACAGACCGATAGTCTTGTATTGGCCCTTTTCATCCATGATTCCGGCCAAAGAACGAACATGTGTATGTGAAATTTCAACGAACACACGGTCTATGAAAAACACGAAAATGTGAATAGCAGCATAGATTATAATGGGTACATGTTCTATCTGTCAAAAACGGACAGAACACATACATGCAACAAGGACGTGTGAATGAGACCTAAGGTTAAATACTTAATACGTTCTTGACGTATTTTCGCTGCTCAAAACAAACAAAAAAAAAAGCAGTTTAACAGTTCCAGAAAAGTGGATGGGAGGATTTATATAAATCTGTTGCCTACTGTGCTTTTTTATGCATCATAAACCGATCTGCGGGGTAGTTTCTAAATAATCTGCAACATGTAAATTTCTTTTGCGGGTTCGCTGAGTTTTAGGTGCGGATTCTCCACCATAGAATTGCACTAGATGCGGAAAATCTGCAGGTAAACAAATGCATATATGCACTAACACCACAAGTAATCCACACATGACTATCAAAGTTTTGTCAAAGCCAAATACCAGGGGGGTATCAAAAACAAAGTAGTTTTATTTAAAACTTGATATACAAAAAAAAAAAACACGATAAAAAAGCAAATGACAATTTAACTAATACGTGAAAAAAATTTGCAACATAAAAAAAAAAAATCACCAACTACTCATTGTGGGAATGACAAACAGCACTCATACTTATGATGGGACATGAGAACTACCCCATAGACAATTTTTTCCTTGGACTGAGTTGTCAGAACAAAAGCATGGAGACTTGTCCAATATTGATCAAAGTCGCCAATGCAAGTCTATGTATTATGATTATGTAGGAACTCACTCGGGGAAAATAGATAACACTAAAAACTGCAGCTGATTCTGCCGATTGCTGTACAGACTAGAGATCCTGACCCCGCAAGTCCCTAATGGTTCCTCCGTGTGCAGAGATAGCCCTACTCACAGACTAGAAGATTGCAACTCAGACCTATGCTGCCTGAAAGGCTGTCGAGCGCTTCACGTACCTACTAAGGAACCGGAGGGCAGAGCACAGTGCAAATTACCTACAGAAAGGAACGTGTGCTGAAACAGAAAGATCCCCGAGTGAGTAAAACAAACCACGAAATACAAAATCAAGGATTTAGTACATGCTGATAGAAAAGACTTCCTAAAAAAAACAGAAGATAGGTGCAAGTAAAGAACATAACCAGCAGAGATGCTAACTCTAGCTGATCTTTCACTGACTGGCTTAAACTACAGTAGTATGGCTGAACATCCAAATGAGACTATCACCAGCAGGAAATACCAGCAAGTGGAAAGTATATAAAGCTGCACCCAAAAGGTGAAAGGGCAGACAAATGAGTAAATGAAAACACTTGTTTCAGTCTGTGATAAAGACTGAAGCAAGGGTAACAAAACTAAACAGCACTCCATTCTCCATTTTCTTTTTTTCAACCAAAAAAAATTGATAAAACTAAGACTGAAGGTGCCCCTGCTACAGAATGGAGCCATCTGAAGTACTCTGCAAATCAGGTGTTTGAACACTGATGTGCAGGGAAAAAAGGTAGTACAGCGGTAAAATACGCAATTTGTGCTTTTGTATTCTCAGGATTGGTGTTTTTCCCACTGATAATGAAGTGATGGCATGTAACAGCGATATGTCATTCATTTCTAAGGTAAGATAAAAATCCTTAAACACAACAATATTGGTAACAAACACACTTTAATATGCCCCAATCCAGTCTAAACCTGACACTTCAAGCTTCAACCAATCGACTCTTCCCAAAGAGTAAAATTGTAGAATTTTGTATTAACGATAGGAAATCATGTTTTACTCTGTTGTAGAACTGGACGGTTAGCTGGGTGGCCTTAAAAGTGCTTCTTACCAATTTTTCATGCACATCCCTCTAAATGTGACCCTGTATCCAAAGCTTTTATTTGTCTGACAACTTAAAGCAGAAAAACATGCAGCCCCTCTGATAGCATGAAATTGGCAACAAAAGCAGGGCAAACAAAGGGTTGAGCTGGGGCTGATTCTCGCCTCAAACAGATGTTCTGTAGAAAAGAATGAGTAAAAAGAAAAAGAAAAAAAAAAAAACCTACAAGCGTCAGCGACCCAGTGCACTCCACATTTAGAGGACTTGGCCATTAAAGATAAGCAGCAATAAAGTGGCACAATAGAATCATCTGGTTGGTTCATCGACCAATGAGACATCATTAAACATTAGATCTGGCGACAAATTGTCAATATTCATGGGCACGTCACCCTGTGAATGAAGGGGAGAAGATAAAAAGAAAAAACTTTTATTTTGGCTTTTTTTTTGTGGTATGTGCCAGCAGTCTGTAAACCTGGCCCCGGATCGTTACACTGCACCTGTTTAAACTAGTAACTTCATATTGTGGGTTTGTCGAAGGTCTGGAATTTACAAGTCTTGATTGACATCTTTAAATCTCCCCATTCTATTGCACACTGGGAAGGCAACTCAACAATGGCTACTCCAGCTTCCAACCAGGGACAATGGAAGGTTTGGATACCATTTCCCTGCTTTCTTCTCATTATACCCAGCACTGAGTGCTTGATGAATGTTAACCCATTACCATATCATTAATCTAAATAGGCCAATTGATGAAGCTCAAAAAACTTGGCCATCGTGTAACTAGGCAAAAGGAAGAAGAACCATCTCAATGGCCAAGAGTTTATCAGTGGGAATTCCCTGAATAAATCTCATAGTGATGATGTCCATGTATCAGTCCATCCATCCTCCACCTGTCCATTCCGCAATATGTACGTCCATCTACCCACCCACTTACCAATAATTCACCTATCTGAAAACACCATCAAAAACTCTGGAAAAGTCATAAAAAATCACCTTCCATTAACAAGTCATTTGTTTTCTACCTGTTAATGTCGCTCCTCACCTGAATCCGGTATAGTTTTTTCTTTGTTACTAAGAGAAAAGTCTCATTAACGCGTTCAATTTTTCCACGTACGAGAAAAACAGACCGATTAGTGTGGACGGAGTGTCCTCCGATTTTATCACACTTATTAAAGTGGAAAAAAAAATAAAGAAATGTCTCCACCTTCTCCATTCTGACAGTCTGTGAAAATCGAACCGCACACGGAAATGTCATCCGAGCGCAGTCTGATTTTGTTTCACGGACACATTGTTTTGATTTGCGGATTTTCCGAGGACCTCAGTCTGCAAAAAAAAAAAAAAATCAGACAATGTGAATGGCCCATAGACTATCACAAGTACAAGTGATATTCGTGGACATCACGGATAGCACACGTACGAGAAAACCGGAAGTGTGAATGAGGCCTCAATCTAATATTTTTTTGACAAGGGGCGGTCAACTTTTTCTCTATGTAACCACGCCTATGAGGTTTAAATTTTTTTTTTTTTTAATAGGAATGAAGAAATGGAGGAACAAAAAGTAAAAAGCCAGATTTCAGGAGAAAATCGGCACTTAGACCAGTTAAAAAAAAATATGGTCTTTTTTTTCCCTTTTAACTAAACTGGGCACAGCAATGGACTAAAAATAATAAAAAAATGCTCTGCAGCTCCTCCGTAGCTACCGTCAGGGGCGTAACTATAATGGGTGCATGGGTTGCAGCCGCACTCGGGCCCTGGAGATACTTTTGGCCCATATGAAGAGAGCAATACTATTAAAAAACAGTTCTAGTTGGGGGTCCCATTGAAGGTTTTGTATTGGCGCCCACAAGCTTCAAGTTACACCACTGTCCATGTTCATGACCCTGCAGCCAATCATGGACTTGTCATTCCCATCATTAGAGGAAGCGAAGAAACATGCAGCAATGCTACTGAGGAACTATAGATATGTAATGTATATTTAATGGTCTGTTGGCATAAATATAGAACAAATATAGAACACCTGCCAATCTGCTCACCAGGAATTACAGAGTGTAGATTACATTTTCACCTATTTACATTAATATATGGTGGCGCCGAGTCTTGCAGGCTCTTGGTAGCGTCTCTTTGTTTTGTCTAATGGCAGGAGACCACCCTTTAAGACATGGATAAGGACAACTGCTTTACTCATTGTGAAGTATCAATGACATTATTACGACAACTTTATGCAGACTCTAGGCTGTAGATCAGTGGAAAATTTAGAAGTGATTTGAAATGTCACTTATTGGCTCCTACCTATCTTAAAAAAGCAATGTTAATATAACGGTGAGCCAAAAGATACTTGTGATCTAGGTCATATAAGGAGACATTAATTTTCCCCTTTTGCACTGGTCAGTTGTCTTAAAGGGAATATTCGGTGCTACCGTTAGAGAAGACTTGGACAACTTCTTCTCATACCACTCTCGTTTGGCCACCATAAAATAAAGCCCACCTTCCATGCTGGCACCATTCCCGCAGTGTCGTTACTCACTCTCCCCGTGGCTCCAGTGCGGTTGTTGTGACACGTCACGCTGGTGCACAATCAGAGCTGACTTCACGGTCCCCCGCGTCCTGTCGAATTGAGCATGAAGAGGAATTCCGAGATCAGCTACAGCCCGGATGTCCACTTCGTGTTCATTTTGCCCGCCGGCAAGGACAGTGACGCCAGCACTGATTTGGCACCGGAGTCACTTCAAAACAACCGCTCGGGAGACCCGGGAGAGCTAGTGCCGACACCACGGGAACAGCACCGGCATGTGAAGAGAGTATAAGCTATATTATTTTATGAGGGGTTAAACATTTCGATCAAGAAGGGGTTGTCCACTACTAGGAACGTTCTTTGAGATTCATAGGACACCTGAAGAAAAATAACCTACACTACTGCAAATCTCTATAAACATGTGACTACAGAAATTCCAGATCTTTTACAGATTAGTACAAAAGGCAAATTGCCCAAACCGTTGACAGTTTCTTTTGTCGATATTCGTAAACAGGATCTGATAAACATATGTTACAGTTTACCAAACGTACTACATCAATTAATTAAATCCTTCAGTCCTAATTTACAGGGACACAATAAACGTCGGCAAATTGAAGAGTTCTATTAGCAGGTAAGTGACCGTAGGGGAGAAATCTATTGCAGAGCCGAAAATAAAACTAGACTGTGGAGGTCAGAAATTGACTGACATCACTGTGTACACGCATTATTAAGACACACAAAGAAGCGCCTGTGCCCGAGAGCCAACTGAGCATTGTCATTCAGTAAATGAAAAGGCACTATTATGAGATGTTGTTGTCAATATCGGAGACAAATCTTTTCTTGCGCCAAATAATACAGTTGTAAAATGTCTGTCGGTAGGAAACATCATATGATTAGGAGGAATTAACTCTACCAGCGCATGTATAGGCAGACAGTGTGGGACTCTGTTATGCGGATACAGTGGTAGTGGTCAGACATACCCAACTGTATCAAGTGCACATATATCTGACAATGTTTACCACTAGTAAATTAATGTATCACTAGTATTTAAAAAGATAGTGATCAGATCAGAAGTGACCCATTTTTTTTTTCTGCTGCTTCCCTGAGTATGCATAGGTTTTCTTATTTTAATCCGCACTACAGTCCCAGAGACATGGGACTTTAGTGCTATTTTTTTGTTCTAGTTTTTACCAAGGGGGTGGTGCTAACAGAATAATAAAGCAAAGCAGACTAATGACACGCCCCTAAAGAATATCAAGGGCCACACCCCCTTGGTAAAGATCATTAAAAATAGCACCAAATAAAAAGCTAATTTTTCTAGAATCATGGCAGATTTGAAAATAATAAAAAAACTATACAGTCAAGGAAACAGCGGTAATAGAATTAGAGCAAAAAATGGACACTTATGACCTGGAATCAGGATTAAAAAGACTTTGGGATGGGGAATGCATGAATAGTGGAAGAGGTTTAGATAACCAGATTTCTCAAAGCCTCCATACACATATGATCTAATGACGGCCGATCCTGCTGATATTGATGGCTTCAGCAGACTAATGAGTATGGGGCACAGGCCAACTGAGGGTAGTGGGACATGGAGGTCAAAGGAGAGGTCGATCAGGCATGTCCGATTTAGGACTACTGATTGCCTTGTTTAAGTCCCCTCCCCTACCGGCATAGCTGTCTGTTATGTTTAGGTAGCTGAGGAGGCAGGAGAAAAAACCGCATAGGCAGCCTAACACCAGAGAGGTTGGAAACTAATAGGTTGCAGACCCCTAAACTAACCCCACAACTAGAAGCAGCCGTGGGACGTTCCTACGGTGCCCTAGACGCCTCATCACAGCCGGAGAGATAGCTATCCCTGAAGATGGAAAGTGGAAAGCTAACTGCCTCAGAGTAGACCCCAAAAGAATAGGAAGCCCCCAGACATATAATGGCGGTTAGACAAGATGAAAATATGAACACAGACAGAAAATACACTGAGCAAACGCTGGGGCCCAAAACTGTCTAGATAGTACAGGCACAGGAGAGAATACTGTCTGCAACCCAGAAAAACCCTAGGAAAAACTCCAACATTTCTGAATCCAAAAATACTGAGACCACACGGTCTCGACCACTTATCAGATCTCTGGTGTGGACACGAGCAACCCAGCAGTAAAATAACACAAGAACTGAGCAAATGAACAAATACAAAAAACGAACGGAGACCAGTCAAAGCCCCCAAAGGGGACCCGGCTGAAGACAAAAAGCAATGCAGCAAAAAGCAATGCAGCAAAAAGCAATGCAGCAAAAAGCAGGGAATTCAAACCACAGTAAAAAAAACTGAAAGAGACTTATCTGAATGCAAGCACGAGACAGCAGAAAAGCAAGCTGAATTCCAACCTAGACCAGGAAGAACAATTGATCACCGGCGAGGATCATGGGAGGTCAGCTCACTTATATCAGGCCAGTCAGTACCACCTGACAACCACTCGTCAACTGCAGGTGTAGGACTCTTGGTGTTCAACATAGGTTCAATACCCTCAACAACCACCAGAGGGAACTTCAGCTCTGAAGTCATCTCCAATACGTTCACAACAGATGTCCCTCTTCAGCTCTCTCAGGGAGAACACAGGAGAGCTAGGCCGAACAAAGGCACCAGTGTATGGGAGAGATGGCCACCGAACAAACCAGCATCCAAAGCATTGTTTGGCCGATAGCCATCTAATGTGTATGGCTGGCTTGGCTTTGTAGAGAATTAGAGCATCAACTTTTGCTTTGCACTTTGCTTTAATAAATCTTACCTCGCCTTTCGAACAAAGGATTGGTCATGTTTAAATTCAACATGTCCAATCCTCACCCCTAACAACTGCTAAACTAATACACATTAAATGGCCAGCTGGTTCTGCCAATAGCAAAAGATTTGGCTATCCAATGTCTTAAGTGTTTGACCACTTTTAGCTTCTGCTCAGACTGCCATCACAATTTTTGTTCTATTAGGATTTCTTTCATTTTATACCTTAAGTAACTTATTGACTAATGGGATGTGTAAGGATCCAACACACAACAGAACCCTAAAAACTGTGCATGGCTCTGGTACTCACTGGAGATATGAAGATGCTGGTGTAAAGAGCGCCTAACCTCGATTTTGACACAAGCCGATTTTTTGCTCTGTGCAGCATAAGCCTGACTGCGCACTTTTACAAATGTATTTTAGATGGTTTACGGAATGAGGTCATATTGCATGAAAGAATGCCTGTACACCAATACAAGAAATCCCAAAACGTGCCACCGATTTGGTACCTACTTGTGGCATTTGAGCTCCATAGCACATTAAAATATTGGGAGTATTTGAGTTTACAAATTAAAGCTAAAATACAAGTTACTTCTATTAGGAGAATGTCTATATATTTTGCACATGGAAATCAAATGCCTTCAGACAATGAGTGTAAAGGGAGTATGTGGGCTAGTAATTCTTGATATATATTTCATGTACAAAAATAAAACTTAAGATGTCACTGAATCATTATAGCGGTCGGGTTGCTATCCAGCTGGCTCCATTGCAGCTGAAGTGATTTAACTACTGACCACTCAGGCTGCAGATTTTGCAGCTCAATGTGCAAGTGATTAAGGTCTTATGAAGCTAGTGATATCCTGCCCCGAACAATTAATCCTTTTAACCCTGGAAGCTACTTCAAATGCAGGGTCACATGTGCAAACAAGGTCTGTATCTCATCACCGCTACCATTTCATTTATATATAGCATGTTCTCATTTAGAAATTCCCTTATGCTTGCTTATCACACAAGAATAAAAAAATTCCTTCCCCACATACAGTAACCTTTAAGGTATGTTCACACGTTGCATCTTTGCAGCAATTTTTTTTTATGCCAAGTTTAAGCTGCTTACAAAAAGCAGGATTTGATTAGTTTTTGGTGCGTTTTTTTTTAACTGCGTTTTTGTCAGGGTACATTTGTCTCTTGTGCACGCTGATCAAGTTTAGCGCATAAAAAAAATCTGAATCATCAGGTTTTGGCACAAAAAAAACCGCAGCAAAACTTGATACCTGCGTTTTTTGTGAAAGCATTGCTTTCAATGGGTAAAAAACGCTGCAATTACGCTGAAAAAAAAAAAAAAAAAAAAAAAAACAATGAAAGAAGTGACGTGTTGCATTTTTGCAAAAACCAAGATATTTGACAAAACAGTAAGGGGAAAAAAAACAAGATGTGTGCATGAGATTTCTGAAATCTCAGATTTTGCGAAGACTGAAACGCAGCTGAAAATTGGCATTAAAACAAATGCTGCAAAAAACAGATGTAAAAATGCAATGTGTGAACATAGTCTTATGTGGGTTTCTATGGTGCCATAAAAAAATACCCATAGAATGTGCTTTATTTGCCACCGCACTCATCATGGAGGTCTTCTGTTCTAGAATAAACTCAAATATGGTACAGCCACACAGAGACTGAACTATAGAGTTACATGGTCCTTACATAAATAGTCACTCGCTATATTGTTTAACACTTTTAGAGCTTCATGAAGTAGTTTTTTTTAACTGCAAGAAAATCTGGTTTTGTTTTTTCCCGATCAACTGCGTGCACTTCACTTTATCGAGCGTCCCTTCCTTATTACTATTAGTGGTGATGACAACAATACACAGATCTACCACAATCGATCTACAGAGATCTACCACAATCGATGTACAGAGATCTAACTCAATAATCATAACATCTAAAAACACGCTGGAGTCTTGGCTTTTAGGCGCATTTACACTGCACGGTAATCATGGACAAGTGCTCTTAATAACGCTCGTTTCACGCTTATCTTGCAGTGTAAAACGCTTCTTCATCAGATAATCGTTCTCAGCGGTGCATCGTCCTGAGTGAAATTGACTCGAGCTGCCGAAAACCATGGTGGTCTACAGTCATGGCCAAAAGTTTTGAGAATGACACAAATATTAATTTTTACAAAGTCTACTGCTTCACTTTTTCTAATGGCAATTTGCATATACTCCAGAATGTTATAAAGGGTGATCAGCTTAACAGCAATTACTTGCAAAGTCAATATTTGGCTAGAAAATGAATTTTATCCCCCAAAACACATTTCAACATCATTGCAGCCCTGCCTTAAAAGGACCAGCTAACCTCTTTTCAGTGATTGCTCCATTAACACAGGTGTGGGTGTTGATGAGGACATGGCTGGAGATCAATCTGTCATGATTAAGTAAGAATGACACCACTGGACACTTTAAAAGGAGGCTGGTGCTTGGCATCATTGTTTCTCTTCTGTTAACCATGGTTATCTCTAAAGAAACACGTCCAGTCATCATTGCAATGCACAAAAATGGCCTAACAGGGAAGAGTATCGCAGCTAGAAAGATTGCACCTCAGTCAACAATCTATCACACATCAAGAACTTCAAGGAGAGAGGTTCCATTGTTGCCAAAAAGGCTCCAGGACGCCCAAGAAAGACCAGCAAGCACCAGGACCGTCTCTTAAAAGTGTTTCAGCTGTGGGATCAGGCTACCAGCAGTGCAGAGCTTGCTCAGGAATGGCAGCAGGCAGGTGTGAGTGCATCTGCACGCACTGTGAGGCGGAGACTCTTGGAGCAAGGTTTGGTCTCAAGGAGGGCAGCAAAGAAGCCACTTCTCTCCAGAAAAAACATCATGGACAGACTGATATTCTGCAAAAGGTACAGGCAGTGGACTGCTGAGGACTGGGGTAAAGTTATTTTCTCTGATGAATCCCCTTTTCGATTGTTTGGGACATCAGGAAAACGCCTCATTCGGAGAAGACAAGGTGAGCGCTACCACCAGTCTTGTCTCATGCCAACTGTTAAGCATCCTGAAACCATTCATGTGTGGGGTTGCTTCTCAGCCAAGGGAATCGGCTCTCTCACAGTCTTGCCTAAAAACACAGCCATGAATAAAGAATGGTACCAGAATGTCCTCCAAGAGCAACTTCTCCCAACCCTCCAAGAGCAGTTTGGCGATCAACAATGCCTTTTCCAGCATGATTGAGCACCTTGGCATAAAGCAAAGGTGATAACTAAATGGCTCAGGGAACAAAACATAGAGATTTTGGGTCCATGGCCTGGAAACTCCCAAGATCTTAATCCCATTGAGAACTTGTGGTCAATCATCAAGAGACGGGTGGACAAACAAAAACCTAAAAATTCTGACAAAATGAAAGCATTGATTGTGCAAGAATGGACTGCTATCAGTCATGATTTGGTCCAGAAGTTGATTGAGAGCATGCCAGGGAGAATTGCAGAGGTCCTGGAGAAGAAGGGTCAACATTGCAAATATTGACTTGCTGCATTAACTCATTCTAACTGTTAATATAAGCTTCTGTTACTCATATGTTTGCAATTATATTTCTGTCTGTGATAAAAACATCTGTCAAACACACACATAAAAACCAGAGGGCAGCAGATCATGTGAAAATATAATATTTGTGTCATTCTCAAAACTTTTGGCCATGACTGTATGTGCACTGATCTATTATAGAACGCGCAGAGGGCATCCTTTACTACGAAAACCAAATTTTATCCGTGGCCCACCGGATATACCTCCCGGGCCTCAATATACCACCAAAAAAGGAAGACAAAACAAAAACGGACCAAAATACCAGTATCAATAAAACAATTGAATAAATCCGCATAAAAAGGAGGATTTTTTGCAAAAATATATAATTTATTAAAGTTTAGACAAAGAAGGTATCAACATGAGGTAGATAATATAAGCAGCTTGATGATTGGCAAATTGTAAAAACACTATAATAGAATACATCAGGTCTCTGTTCAATAATAAGTATCAGGTGCTGCAATAATCAAGGCATGTAACTATGAAGCAGCACCCACAATCAAAACTCGAGTATGACTAAGATACTAACCCCATAATGTCAGACCAAGTAGCAACAGTATAACAAGATAATATATCTGGCTACCATAATAGTGGTATTATTTACCTTGCGACATAATAGGCTCAAATGGCAGTGTCAATGGGACACAGAAACAGCCCCGACACGCGTTTCACCGTCCTCGGTTTCACGCCTCCTGAAGAAACCGAGGACGGTGAAACGCGCGTCGGGGCTGTTTCTGTGTCCCATTGACACTATAGTGTCTTAACAATTTTTCCTCTCAGGGCTCTGCTATCCCCCATTTACCATTATACCATTTCTGACTCCCATATATATTGTACAATATTAGTGGTGTGTGCCAATGGGATATTGTTTTTCTGTCTGGCCAGATATTTCACATCTTATAAATTTGCCAATCATCAAGCTGCTTATATTATCTACCTCATGTTGATACCTTCTTTGTCTAAACTTTAATAATTTAATAAATTATATATTTTTGCAAAAAATCCTCCTTTTTATGTGGATTTATTCAATTGTTTTATTGATACTGGTATTTTGGTCCGTTTTTGTTTTGTTTTCCTTTTTTGGTGGCATCCTTTACTACGGTCTGCCTGTGTAAAACAGAAATTTAAATGCCTGCCGATCGGTAAAGTTCTACCAACCAGTGGTCGAATCGTGCCGCCGGTCAGGTCATGTAAATGGACCTTAGTGACGCAAATAAAAACGGCATCTAAACTGGCCCAGCTGACTCTGGTGCAATTACCTTAGTGTATTTTTTAATAGGAGGGATAATCTACAAATTATTCTATATGGATTTGTAGGAGGGAAAATCCACAGTGTATTACAGCTGCGAAATGTAGTGATCTTACCAAGTGCAGTTTAAAAAAAACAAACTGTAGTGTAAACTAGAATGCAATGTGGATATACCCATATGGTCACTTGGACTCTGCCCCGTAAGGTACACTCAGTGTCGGACTGGATTGGCAAAACTGCCAGTAACTGATTCTTGTGGCCCGCTGTTCAGCTAGATGGAAAAATAAACCTGACCCTAGTAAATAAATTAACTTTTGCTTCTATGTAATATAACTTTACTGCCTTGCTTAATGAATAGTTACATTATACTGGCAAATTGTGAATTAAGTGTAATAACACTACTCATTAGCACTCCTTCATAGGGCCTACCGGAGGATTCTCCTGTTCGCCTGAGGGCCAGTCCAAGCCTAGGTACAGGTACAACAATTGATATTGTACATCACCAAATGCAAATTGAGCAGCCTGGGCAAATGCCTGACTTTAGTTGTGTTTTAACCAAAAAACAAAATCCATGGATGGTTTCTGAAGAATCCTAAGTGACAGTAACACTTTAGAGACTTCGGCAATTCAGCTACAGCACCCTTCACACAATCCATGTAACCTGTGGTCCGTATTTTTTGTTTTCTCAAACTTCTAAAATTTCACCGATCCATACATAAATCTGTTTTGAAAATGGATCCATCCACTAAATTTTTTTGAAAACGGATCCAGCAATCCCATCTTTGAGACTCAGAGCACGTCCTTTTCTCAACCGTTTTGCGGATCTGACTCAATCTTTAAGAGTCTAGGGGAATTTGTGCAAAATTGACATCAAATGGAAGACATAAGTGTGTTTCAGAGTTCCATCTATTTTTACCTGAGCCACTGCTATGAGACAATGGATAAAAAAAAATGTAGATAGTCTAAAAAAGAAAAAAAAAATGAATGAAAAAAAAAATGCAACTAGGATGAAACCAGACAATAAAAATTGGTCCTTTTCTGTCAGATGGAACCACTCTCGTGTGAATGTAATGCTGGCAAACATGTTAAAAAGGAGAATGCTCCAGGAATAAAAAAAAAAAAAGCTTTAATGAACTGTCCCCTATGGTGTAAAAGTATAAAATAATAAAAGGTTAGCGTCTGTCGGGAAATACATACTTAAAATAAGGAAGAAAAAAAAAAAAAGATGAAGCCATCAGAAGGGAAAGACAGGGCAGAAAAGCTTCTTAATCGTCATCTATCACAATGACTGTCATGTAGGTGATGAATGGCAGGTGTGGTGGCCGCAGACTATAGTACCCATTGAGCGAGGGACAGGGGCTGCTGGTACTGCTGTCATCCTTTTGTCATGCCGTGCCAGCTGAGGCTTGCAGCTGCCAGTTGCTGCCGCGCAAGAATTAAAGCATACACTTCCAACAATCACAACAGCATTGCAGAGTTGATTGACTGTGATATTAATTAGATTAATGACGCTCGGAACTGTTAGAAAAAAAAAAAAACACACAAGATAATTGTATTTAATTTGCGTATGTTTTAATTACAGCGGAGGCAGCATGGAGCCTGATCCCGGACTTGGATTTTTTTTTTTTTTAATTCATTTGCATGTGAATAGGAAGAAATGTTGTAAATTCCTACAGGGAATAAAAACATTCTTAATTTTTAAAATGTGTCATCTTTAACATGGAGCCGTCCCCCGGGGGACCTCTGCCTGCCGATAACGGTAATCTTTAGCTGAAGCCACAAATTAAACGGTGGATGTTTACGGCCACATGCTGCTCCTTCCCCTTGGGGGGCGTCTAGGAACGTGTAAGCCTTATAACAATTCATTTACTCAAAGCCTCCCTCCCTTCTCGGATGATGGAGGTAGAAACAATTGCATCATTTAATTTACTATTGCAACAAGGATATGGCTCATTGGCCCCTCGTTGTTTTGAAGATGGATTTAATTAACCTCCAATGAATCTTGCCAGCAAAGCGTGGCAGCGCGAGACTGCAATCAGATATGTCACAAGTGCTGTTGAAAAGAAGGGTAATCAGCACTAAACCTGGCGCAAGGTTGTGATTAAAATCCTTGGCCCATGAATATATTAGGCAAACACGAGTACAATGGGACGCAAACAGAAGTGCTAAATCATAGCAAAAGGCTTACTAAGTTAGCCTGAGGACATAAATGTTGTAATCGGATGATGTTAACAGATCAAGACTCATTTTGGAGCTGGTATACAGCTGTGGATAATTGAAAAATGAAATACACATAAAGCTGTCGTACTTAACCCTTCAAGGGACCGAGACAGGCAGACTACTGTATGTCGGCCGGAAATGGATGGAGGTCTATAGTAGGGAACTTTTTCTTCTATTTGCAGCTATTATTAATTGCTTCACAATGGGAACTATTAAAATTACATTTTATGAGATTTATTTAGGGTCTACTCTAGTGACAATGAGCGAACGTGCTGGGATAAGGTGTTATCTGAGCATGCTCGGTGCTAATCTTGTGTCTTTGGCGCGCTCAAAAAATTTGTTTGAGTCCCCGCAGCTGCATGTCTCGCAACTGTTTGACAGCCGCAACACATGCAAGAATTGCCTAACAAAAAAGGGAATCCCTGCTGCAAGACGTTCATCCAGTCCAGTCTAGCTATGCCAATATGACAGTAACATGGGTGGGATGACGCGTGGCCCGACCCTTAAATTCATAAGTAATGCCAGTCTTGAAGGGAATCTGTCAGGAGGTTTTTGCCATGTAATGTGAAGGCAGCAGGAGATAGTGGCTGAAAAATAGAATTCAGGGATGTGTCATTTATTAGGCTGTGTGCTGCTGTTACTTACAATGAAAGTTTTATCACCCAGACACTATCACTGCTGGACTACAGCTCAAGTGACTGCTAGTCCAACCACACCACCTCTTGTGATAAGCAGCTCACTGTCAATAGACAATGTAATATACATACAGCACCTGAGCGCTGCTGCATGATACATCTAAAAACTCTTTCTTTAATGAATAGGCCATTATGCCTGACTGTATTGCCTCTTTCTGAATGACTTTTAAAGGTAGGTTTACACAGTGCTCTCTGTCGGGCAGTACACGTTGGGAAACACTGACAGAGCCAATCACTTGAATGAAGCTGACAGTCACTCTCTGGGCCTTGCCCTGCCAGTAGTAGTCCTTTTCTGACATTTTTAGAGAGCATCTGTCAGTAGGATCAACCCTCCTAAGCCATCTATATGGGCATGTAGGTCATAGGAAGAATAAAATGATCCCTTGATATCTGCAATCCAATGTCTACTCTAATTAAGAATAATGTGGATTTCTCAGGGAGTAGTAAATGAGCAGTTAAGATCTATGGGCTGGACATACATCTTCCAGAGAATCTGCCTCCATAAAGGAGGTATTACCAGTATGAAACATGTAGGTTAGAAGAAAGGATTGTCAGTCATTACATGTCTCACACTGGTAAAGCCTCCTTTCATTTATAATAAGCTCTGAAGGCAGATTCTCGGGGAGATCTATGTCCATACCATAGATCTTAACAATTCATTTACATATTAAGAAAAACAAGGACTTCTCTGAAATAAAACACTGGATTGGAGATATTAAGGTATCATTTTATTCACCTTCCTATGGCCTACGTTCCCATATACACGACATAGGAAGGTTGATCCTACTGACAGATTCCCTTTAAAATGGTTTGTTGAGGCTATGTCAGGGATTTCATTGGAATCCAACTCTTCAGGGATGCCGACAGAAACCCAGATGTAGTGCTCGACATGAGTCTATCATGTTCAACTGAGGAATGGGAAATGATAGAAGGAAGAGGCCCTCAACCAGCAAATTTACTGTCCCAGGTGTAAGTGGACCGATTCAACATTCAGCACAAGAATTGCGCAAATTTACATAAGTATTTATTTCCTTCCAAACATTTGTATTGCAATTTATTCAGTGGACAAAGCACGCTGTGTAAACTATCGAATGTTCCTGCCATGACTAGGTTCAAAGATTAAAAAGTCTCCTGGTAAGAAGTAGTGTCACCTCTGGAGATTGACATTTTTTTTTTACTGGTCAGTGTTCATTTAAGGCTATGTTCACATGTCCAGTAATTATCCGTTCGAACGGATCCAGCAGAAACCCGTTGACAAAAAACTGATTTCAACTGGATTTTTTTTTATAACACTGAAGTCCATGGAAAATGGATCGAGTAAATAGCTATCCATTTTTCTCCCATTTGAAAAGGATCGTTTTTCGCTTACTGGATCAGTTTTAAATTGAAGAAAACGAGTGGCTATTTACCGGATCTGTTTTCCATAGACCTTTTCCATAGACCTCAATGTTAACAAAAACGGATCCAGTTGAAATCCGTTTTGTTTCCCAGGAGGAAAAGTCTGCCCAACATTTTTCTCAACAGATTGCCGCTGGATCCGTTCTAACGGATGATTACTGGGCATGTGAACTTCGCTTTAATACTGCAAATCCGTTAATATAAACCCAATTTAGATCCTTCATGACAGATTCTCCCAAGCGTTGCACCTACACACTCCTATTGGTGGCACAGCGGCTGAAGAGACGTTGGGGCATCTTAACCAGGTTCCCTGGATAAATCTCCATCAATAAGTCAGCACTACACAATGGTACAATCGATGGATGTGCTTTATATTAGTGGATATTGTTGTGCAGATGGCTGGAGGAAGGAGATGAAATTTTGTCCAGGAACCTGACTGCATCTGCCCGGAACCCTACATGTGTCTGCCAAAAGTCTGTGACTGTCACCAAAGCTCCGGTATTGTGTGTCACTCTACCTGGATGCCAAATGGCACCGGGTCTGGATGCTTTGTGGTACTATCTGGCTGTAGGATTAGACATTTTGGCAGTGTAATAAAATATTTATCTGGGTATAGTCTCAGATTGGCCAGATTTGTAGAAACCGTGCTCTGATCATTAGTAGGAAAAGGAGACCAAATAATACGGTCTATGGGGTTTAAAATGCTATCATGTACACATTTCAGTCCCTTACATAGATAACACGCATAGACAGTCCTTGAAGGCATGATTGGTGACCAAAAGATGGCTGACCACAGGCAGATGGTTGTCCGCTACTTTCACACTGATGACCTATCCTTAGGATAGGTCATCAATGTCTGATCGGCTGGGGTCCAACACCTGACACCCCTGACGATCAGCCGTTATCGGTGTCGACGGCCATCGGCCAGAAGTACTTGCTTGCGGAGCTGGCTGTCTACTTGTAGTGGCTGCCGCAGGGTACCGCACATCTGCCTCCTATTCAAATCAATAGGAGGCGGATGTACAGTACCCTGTAGCAGCCACTACACGCAGACGGCCAGCTCTGCAAGTGATCACTTGTGGCTGCAGACACCGATGACAGCTGATCGGGGTGTGGAGGGGTAGCTGGGTGTCGGACCCTGGTCGAAAAGACATGGCCATCAATGTAAAAGTAGTGAACAACCTCTTTAATTTAGAAGGCGAATAATGAATAATTGAAAAAATCATGGAAGGATTAAAAAAAAAAAAAAAAAAAAACCCACAGGAAACAGCGTATGCCATACACAGGTCCTATGCACTTGAACTTTGTGGCACATGGAGTCCAGGGTAAATCACATTACAATGTAGCATGGTCCGTTCCACAAGTAATATTCCACTGAAATCAATACTTACGGCATTACCTGAAAAACAACATGATTTTTTTCAAGAGGTTTTTTTTTTCACATATATTCAAGTGCAAAAGAACAAAAACAAAAAAGCTATAAACCTTCATTGAGACCAAAGGCATACAATAGCACTCATCCTCTATTAAGGCCATATTACGGCTCCGGACCTTGTACAGAACGTTAACATTTGAGTATAGTTTTATGAATGAAAGAAATACAGAACAAAAAAATTGCATGACTGCCGTAGATTTAGAATTTTTTTTTTTTTAAACTAAAACCAAACCAAAAAAGTCATGGTTACATTCATGGAAAAGTAAAAAAAAAATAATAAAGAAAACAAGACAGCCTTCACTTTTCAGTAATAAATCTCATATTTACATGTCAGGTTAACAAGAAGGTGAAATGAATTACAGAGTGAGAATGGAGCTTCAGGGCCCAGGACAGTAATCAGGAGAGTTATTCATTGTGATGTAAATGGAACAACAAATGGAAGTGACACGGGAATGTCCAGAATCGTGTATGGTGCTAATAATCCCATTATTGCCACAATGGTCTACAGGAGAAAAGAAGAACAGATTGTGCGCCATTTGCTGCACACAAGCAATGACTAACCCCTGATTAAATATGGTGTAAATGGGATCTGAAGAGGTGCATGCCTACAGAGACATCAGCAGGTGAATCAATTAACCGGACTGTTAAAGGGGCTGTCCACTACTTAATCACTCCAGTGCCCCTTACAGAATAAGAACAAATCGATATTCCCCTGTGGCAGCAGTTCCTGCCATATCATTCATGGCATCTGATCGGTCGCAGTCTTTACTATTCTATTACAGCAGCCGTGACTGACTGAATACAAAGGAGCTGCAGCCAACTAGAGGTCACGTGACAACAATGTCACCTACCGGCAGATTTTTTAAAACTTTTTTGCTTCATTAAAAATCACTAGCAGAAGGAAACTATTCTTAGTGTGGAGCGCAAGTGCTCGCTACTCGAGTTTGCATCTTTAAGTTTTCTTAAGATGAGGTGCTCAACACGCCATTACTTAGGCTGCTTTCACACATCAGTTTTTTGATGTCAGGCGCGATCTGGCGTGTTTTTAAAAAAACGGATCCTGTACTGGATGCGTTTTTTTGTAATTGACATTTTTATTAGCGCCGGATCGCGCCTGATGTCGTTGCGTTGCATCCGTTTTTGGCCGGATCCGGCGGAAATGTACATTCCGGCTGCCAGACAAAACGGTGCATGCAACGTTTTTTTTTGTTTTTCCGGACCCGCCTGATAGTGCCTGAATCGGCGCATCAGGCGGCCGGAAATAATACAAGTCTATGGAACCGGACCAGTCTTTTGTGCAATCCGTCAAAAGACTGATCCGGATTCTGGAAATCAAGGACTACTTCTACTACTACTTCTACTACTACTACTACATTTTCCCCTGTCTTCGGACATGCGAACCTGCATTTTCTGCCTGCAAAACTTCTTTTTCCGGGTTCAAAAGTTCAGGTCGGATCCAGCAAAAAAACTGATCCGTTGCATCAGTATTTTCATTTCAACGCCGGATCCGTCCCTTCAGGTATTCGACGGATTATGCCTGACACTAAAAAACTGATGTGTGAAAGTAGCCTTAGGGGACACTGCCATTTCTAAAATGAAGCACAATATTTTACAGTCGCGGACCCACAAACTATTGTCAGTCATATCCAACAATATCCCTTCATGGGAAGCAAAATTCAGGAGCGTGGAATCGTGTTTTAAAAAATGACATGCTTGAATTTTGTCATCTCCCTTCACGTTGGAGAAGCCAACCCAACATTGGTCTCGTTGATATATTTTTATTGACGGGCCAAGAATGACTCTGCTATGAAATAAAGGTGGGAGCTCCTCTCGAAAAATCAGCCGATATATATCCTTCTAGTGCTACTTCCCCACCTCATACTGACAGGAAACATCACACGCCGCATACATGACTGGCAGCAATGGCGCCTGACAGACCGCACCTTGTCATTTTACAGGAAATAAAAAGTTCTGCATAAGGAGATTTTTTTTTTCACATGTAAGAAAAAAAAAAAATCAGTGACAGATACAGCGTTTTGGATGTCTTGTAAGAATATTTACTACACTAAGGGCTCATTCAAACGTCCGATTTTCACGGCTGAGTGCTATAAGTGTTTTTCATGGATCTAACTGGTACCTGTGATAGTCTATGGGGGCTTTCACATTTCTGTGATTTTTCTTGGATCAAGAGAGAAATATGGTCCATCCGACAAGGGTCCGATCAAAATCAGCAATGCAAGTCAATGGGTCCGTAAAAAAAATGGATGGCATCAGAAATCCGAATGCAGAGAGATTTTCACAGAATGGAAAAGGTGGAGAAACCTTTATTTTATTTCTCAAAGTACGACAAAAATGGATGACACACCGATCAGAATAATCGGTCCGTTTATCGTGGAAAAATCAGATGTGTGAATGAGACCTAAGCCTAAATTATTCTAGAGGGAGAATGAAAACATCATGGATATTGGTTCTCACAAAGGCCTGGGAAGGGAGTCCTGCAAGCAGCCAGAATAAAGGTTGATTTACACTGCAAAATTAACGTAAATCAGCGTTCGTATGAATATTCACGATAATCGTGCAGTGTAGATAAGCTGCCTATTATCTGACGAATGAGCAAAATGCAACGATCTTTTGGTTTGCGCAAAACATTATTGTTCTTGGCAAAGCATTGTTCTGTGTACGCCGGTCCTGCACTGGCAAGAAAAATGGCAGCTAATGAGTAGAGTTGAGCGAATATGTCCGGAATGGGTCGCCGAATCTGAATTTGACATATTGGTACCCTATTCGTGCGGAATTTATTTTTGACGATCGATTCCGAACTTATTCGCTCATTTCTACTCCCATTGACTCCAATGACATTCAGCTGTGTTCGGCGAATATTGCAAATGCAATAGTCGTCGCCGATCGTAACTGGAACCAAATTCTGAGAAATTCGCTAAACTCTACTAACGAGCACTGAAGAAGCTATTACAGATCGCTCAGTGCGCCTCTAAAGCGAAGTAAACAGGCTATTAAACGAACATCAACTGGCAAACATATTGCCTATCAGCGGTCATTTAACACCACGCATTGCACACTGCAAATGCAGCTTTAGACAACAATATTTAGGATTTTTACACATTTGCAAATTGGGGTCATGACCTTACTCTCTTAGACTAATGAGAACAGAAACAATACAGCAAATATCTCACCAGGTTTGTGCTACCCCATCTGATGAATCACTTACTGGGCTGCTTGCTGCATCTTTAATAAAATCCCTTTTTATAGGGTGCTGATCTATCAGATCTTTGAATGCTGAGCAGTGTATAACCCCGCCCACACCACGGATTGGCTGCTTTCTGTGTACACTGTGCATAAGCAGAAAGCTGCCAATCAGCAGTGGGGGGGCGGGGTTGGACTACATGGCTTCAGGTTTACTAGTCCGCTAGTGATAATCTTCTGCTGATAAAACAGTGATTTTATAAAAAACACAACAAGCAGCACAGTAAGTGATCATGTCGCTGAAATCAGGGTTTCTGTCTTTACATCATGCCGCTTGCAGATTAGGCAGCAAAAACATGGTGACAAATTCCAGTTAAGGGATAATATATTTTCTTCAAGAATGTACAAAAAAAAAAAAACCACAACACAAATAAAACATGCATGATATTTTTTTGATTGTGGTAGACTGCTTTAACAACCAACACTCAACATGCATTTGTGTCTTCCTAGGTCAGAGGTCAGATCAGGCAGGAAAGTATGTCTCCCTAACCCCTTGAGACAACTTAGGCTATTTTTACACTTCAGACATTCACAGTAAAGCAGCATATATGAGAACTTTGCGTTCCAAGTCAGGAGATCCACAGCCGGTCCTGGCATCGCAGTCTGTGCTCGGATACCAGATAGAAATTTTTATTGGAAATCCTGTGACCACCGGTTGATTTCTCGCATTGCAAGAGCCTGTGTGGTCTTCTGACGACTCAGTGGGAAGCAGGCTATACAAGTTTTTCTTATACAGTGATTGACAGTCAGCCATTGACATGGTCCCCGACAGCGAGTCTTGCTATATTTCACTTACATAGCCTCCTCCTCTAATTCCTCACAACAAAAGGGATCTGCCAAACACTCCAGTCTGTATTCAAGGGAATCAGAATTTGGTCCTTAATAGGTAAACCAAGCACAACTGTTAAAATCATTGTTTTCGCTGGATGAGCGGTTCCTCGCTTCTAAATAACAATCGGAGACATAAAACATTAAACTAAACCCAAACGTAACTAATAAAAAGAACATGATAAATTGGTAGCAGGCAAATTTATAAGATTCTACAAATTTCATTCACATGCTGAGGAATATTTTAGGGAGTGAATAAAAATGCTACAAATTTGGGAAACTCATTCTATTGGGAATCTGTCACCGATTTTCTTAGCGCAACTTTCTACGTAGAAGGGTTAAAATATGCCATGAATCCAAAACAAAACCTCTGCTGAAAAAAATCAAATATATCTGTGAATTTGCAGAAAATTTTGAAGCACAAATTTTCAATCCCAGTGTGGAATTGACTAAGACTTCCAGTTTTTTTCAGTTTTCTTGCTAAGTGTGCAACAGATCACATACTGGTAAATGCTATGGCGGGTGTAGACAAGCGTAATTTTTAATCCAATGTTATTTTATGGTGCCTTACACACGTTCGTCATTTGTATCGCAACTGGCCTTTCAAGAAAATGAGCATGTGGAAAACATTGGACTGCCCTCAGATGACATCGGAGTGCAGTTAGATTTCTACACACTGTCAGAATCGAGAAGATGGAGTCTCACGCCTTGCTTTCCTGTTAGACAGGCCTTTGTACGAGTGCATGTAGCTTCAGATATTAACAGTTCCAGAATAGAGTTGAGCGAATATGTTCGGAATCGGTCGCCGAATCTGAATTTGCAATATTGGTACCCTATTTGTGCCGAATTTATGTTTGACGATCGATTCTGAACATATTCATTCGTTTCTACTCCCATTGATTCCAATGACATTCTGATTATATTGCAATTACAATATTCGCCGCCGATCGTAATCAGAACCGAATTTTAAAAAATTTGCTCAACTCTATTCTAGAACACCAACGTTCATCTGTACCTGGTTTTCTTTTTGAAATACAAAGCTTAACTTTTCAAAGTAGCCCCGACTTACAAGCTATACTTTAGTCGAGAGCTGTATCCACAATTCTGCGGGTCGTCAAGTGAAACAGTCACAAAGCTTACCGTCACATATCCAACAGCCCAGTTTTTGGAATCGGTGGGGCTGCCAGTGGTTGGACTCCCAGCAATCAACATTTGGGACTTCTAAGTTTACATTTTTAATTTCATTCTCTCAAAAAAATTTATTTTCATTTAATGATTATGGTTTTTTGTCACAGAATAATGTTGGAATACTGTTGTATAGTGCCATCACAAACTCATCAGAATACGTTGGTTTTATTCTGCAGCAAAAGAATACCTGTCGTTAGTGCTATCCAAAGTATCGAAACGCTTCAAGTGAAGTCTCGACAACTTGTCTTTAATCCCAGAACACCCACAATTCTTTTTGACAATGATACAATGCAAAAGGCACGGCTGGGATATCTGCAAGCTAAAGAGGCGATTCCTCTTTTCAATGACTAAACGACCACTAGGACTGCAATGAAGGATGATTTACAGTAAGCTAATTACTTACACGCCAGCATTGTCCAAAATGGCCATAAACAAGGTACAAAAGTATGAACCTAGAAAAGCAAACACAGCTGTTGTAGTGGTGATTAGGAGAATAATCATGCTCAGCCACAGGTACACTATCTGCTCTACAGAAGAGTAGACACCAATTACCGAGGTGTAAAACACTCAGCAATTTGATTATGTGTGCAGGGTAACAGAGTAATGAAAAGAGGTTTATTTGCCTGTGCTTTTGAGCAACCGAGTCTCAATTTAAATTTTTTCTACCATTTTACAAAAGAAAATAAAAAGTCAGTAAATAATGAAAAAATGTACCCCGCATTAGAGGTAAGCGTTAGTGATGAGTGAATCTACTCAGATAAAGTCTTATCCGAGCATCTGGGTGTGCTCGTATATTAATGTTCAAGTCCCTGCGGTTGCATGTTTGCAGCGGTTACGCAATCCTCACATGTATTGAGATTCTCTAACAAACAGGCAATACTCACGTGTTCAGGCTATCTAACAGCCGCGGGGACTCGAACATAATATACGAGCACACAGAAATGCTCGGATAACACCAGAGAGTGCTCATATATGACATCATCCGAACACGTTCGTTCATCACTAGTCAGTGCACCTCCTAAATAATAAAGTAACTTTTAGGGGCCGTATAAACTGGATAGAGATTGGAACGCAATGCACGGAATGGCCGGCCGCTCTCCCGACCTGAGCTTGACAGCTTCATGTATTTCTATGCAGCTGTCAGGCTCGGGTCGGGACAGCGCCCTTAACTTGGTGGTAGACACATTCCCTCCCCTCTGGTTTACCACATATTGTGCATGTCTCGTAACCTAATATTATGTCTCTTGCATGATATTTGCTGGGTAGCAGACGACTGCTCAGCAACTACCACACAGCATACAGTAGTGTCTACCCACACCGGATATCAGATTTGCCATGAGTGCAAGTCTACCCAACACTTTCAACAATTTTAGGCCAATTTCACACTTCCAACATTCATGGTCTAAGCAGCATATATGACGTTTTAGAGTTCAGGAGAGGAGATCAACGGCTAGTCATGGCATTGCGGATCATACTCAGACATGTGAAACCGGCATTAATTCTATAAATTGATGTTTTTGGCTTGAGCAGTGAACAAGTTTATTGTAAGTGATGTCATATTTCTGATTGGATATGTTGCTCGTTGGCCATTTTTGTTACCGTCACAAATATTACTGCTTGGAAACGATAGCTGCTGGATAGGATTTTTTCATTTGCTAAAATTAATAGTTAAGAAAATAGCACAAAAAAAAAAACTTACAATAACAAACAGTGACAAAACGTAAATAACAAAAAAACAAAACTTGTCATAAAGAAGCTGTTTACTGATCCAGGTGCTTGGATCAAAAAGTGATATCATTGTATCTTGAGCCATAGTGTTAGATTGAGCGGCTATCATATTCGCACTTGGCATTTTCCTGTGGTTTGTCACCTGCTGTTTTTGGCAGTAGAAAAACTAGAACAGCCATATTATTCATATTTTGTGTTTTCAAAATGAGCATTTGACTTTTTTCTTTCCCTGCTTTAATCTGAATCAATCACTCAACTTTTTGTTTTGTGGCTTAAAAAGAAAAACTTAGCATGTGAGAAAATAATTACATTTGTAAAAGCTGCAATGCAAAGGTTATTCACAGATTCAGTTGTACGAGCAATTCCTAAACATTTTTTTGTGTGGCTCAGGGTCTAACCAGACCAGAAAAGGTGAACGTGAAATACCACCAAAAAAAGAATAAAAGAATAGTAACAGTGGAGAGATTGGCTGAAGGTTTAAAGGGTATGCCACACTGAACAATATCGCTAACGGGATCGCTAAAAAACGTCACTATTTAGCGATCCTGTTAGCGATGTTGTTCAGTGCGGCATCTGCCAGCGACGAGCTTCCTGCTGTGATCTTGCTCGTCGCTGGAATCGTTCCGGACCCTATTTTCTCGTCGGCGCTCCCGCTGGGTAAGTATATATCGCTAGTGTGGCACCTTTTCTTAGCGATTTAGCGGTACTTTTGTACCGCTAAAGTCGTTAAGAAGATCGCTAACGGCGATAGCGTCGTTAACTATATCGCTAAATGTGGCCGCACTTAGCGATATAGAAACAATCCCGCTAGCGATCGCATTAGTATGCGTCGTTATAGTGATCGCTAGCGGGATTATTTAGTGTGGCAGTACCTTTAGGCTAAAAGAAAGCAAATATGCATGGTTACATAAATCAGTGGTCTGTAGCCTGTGACACTTCAGCTGGCCCATGGTTTAAAAAAAATTAAAAACTAAAAAATTGCTAGTGTCTTCTACGATGTAAAATTTATTTCATGCCCAACACGGAACACCACAGGTTGGTCATGAGAGACAACAATTCAGCTTCCAGTTGAGCTAGAATGAACATCCTCCAAGGCTGTGAGGATTACCGTGATCGGAACGTCATTCACACCTTCAAGAATTACCCACAGCACCAATAATTTATCCCTGGTTTAAAAATTATACGAAACGGGATTATCTGGAGAAGAGCAGAGCCATTCACATTACAGCTAGCATTCCTGCCGATCATGCACGCATGTCCGTCAGGTGTGGGGGTTGTAATGTCGTAAAAAGTGAGTTGCTCTGGACTTTCACCGGATAATCCTTAAAATGGCATAAAAGGGGTAAATTATAGAAGCAGCATCATAAAATAATCAGTTAATCATTAGATTTTGGTTCATCATTTCCACTGTATAAAGAATGAAGCAAACTGTACGTGTCTTACCTCTACCACCGATTTTAAATCCAGTCGAAAATTAAAATCTCCAAACACAAAGTAGGGAACTTTCTCAAATCGATGATCTGTAATACTGAAAGATTAAACCGTGTCAGTCACATAACTGCTTTTTAAACAACTTTTAATGAATAAAAGGCTCAATAAAAAAATCAATACAGGAATAAAAAAAAATAAATAAAGGCTATGATTGTTAACATGACAAGCTTTTAGGGAGAAGTGTCGTAGAAATATCTGCAACTGTCCCATTCATAAGAAATCAATGTATCTGCTTCAGAAACAACCCCATGGATGAAATATATAAATATAAAATATATTTAATCAATCATCAAAATAGATAAAAATCATGTTCAGAAATTTCCATGTTACCTTCCCACCTCCCCCGTCACATTGAGTAACTAGAGAGTTTTTGTTTAGGATTCAAGTTGGGCGACAGCGAAAGATTTATAAGGGGCACATAATTTATACAAAAGATTTATAAGGGGCACATAATTTATACGAAAGATTTATAAGGGGCACATAATTTTTTGGTGAAACAAGCATTGCTAAAAAAAAAAAGATGGTCGAACTTAAGTTTTAACACAATTAAAGAAGTTTTTTTTTTATGGTAATTTCAAGCAAATTCAGTAGGAAAGGGGCCTAAAGGCCTCTATACAAATTTGACTAAAGTGAGCCAAATCTGCGGATATCAGATTGAGGTCTAACTTGTACGGGGACCTCCCGATTCTCTCTTGTCATCATAACCTTAGATTTCGAATGGCCAATCTTTCTTGTTCGCTTGGAGATAAGCTGCTGTTAAAAGGAGTGTGGTAGCGGTCCTCTCGTAGAGAACACAGGAGCTATCGGTCAAGATGAGCGCCCTTTGTATGGATGAGTAGCGGGAGCCTTATTATGATAAAGAACAGGGCTGGACAAACAAAAATATGGATATTTTGAAAGGTAATACTACACGACGAAGGAATAATTTCTTAAATTTAACTAGAATCAATGTCGTATATATTTCAAGCAGGTGTCAATACCGGTCACAAGAACATCAGTCCATTTTTCTCCAGAAATTCTAACCATTCCTGTTAGGTTCACACCACAATTCATAACACATTAACTTTAAGCAAAGACATTTTGGCCTTTGCCAATTTCAGTAATTCATTTCGATTTTTGGCATTGCTCAAGGTCATTTACAGCTAACATAAAAATAATGAATGTTGGTAAAGTGGCAGAAAGGCGTGACGGATTGCTTTTTAAATAAATTGATTTTTCAAGGAAGGTATGTGCAGCTAATTTTTCCCCAAAGTCATTTTTTTTAAATTGACACTTCTTGCCAAAGATCTGCTACTTACAGCTTGTTAACTAAATGGATATCACAAGTCAGAAATGATGGAATAAAAAAAAAATATAAAATCCGGGCCAGAAACAAAAAGAAATCAGTTAATTAAAGCTCAATTACATTACTTTAACACATTTAGGGATTTCATAAAAATGATAAGTTTCACCTCGGTTCGGAAGATCATGCTTTGCCCTGAAGATACAGAAAGGCAGCCCTGAGTGTTCCAGCTATGGATTGCTGGCTGTGCATAGTGGAAAGTGTTTTTCAAAGAAGGATGAGGGCCAAATACCCCTGAAAAACTTGACCTTCTTGTACATTTACTTCCTCGTCCAAACTCTTAAAGGGACTGTTTAATAAAAAAAAAAATGACCCTGTAATGTATGTAGTACAGTTCATATAGCGTCTTGTGCTTGGGTGCGATGAAAATACATGAGACACAGGTTTGATATAGAAAGTCTTGTATTACTTCATACAAGTTGGCAAAAATAGTCACACAGTTTGCAGACACAGAAACAGGAGACACAGCAGGCCAGAGTAATCTAAGCTCAGCAATCACTCTCCACAACAGGTTCAGGATCTTCTTCTCTGTTACCTTAAGTCCATGCAAACGTGGGTCTTTCAAAGAGCAGGGTTCAGAGTCCACAAGTGCTTCAGAGTTCCTCAGTAGGAATAGCTGGAGTACAAGGTCCAAGGCTTTAGGAGTCAGGTCACAGGTTCACTGCAGGCTAGATTCTGAAGCACTGATTGCTCAGCTGTGGCTGCTTAAGAGGCAAAAGGAGAGAATCAGGGCGGGAACATGCAAGCTGGAAACTCCATTTTGACTGAGGGCAAGATAGCTGCAGCAAGACAGAAAGTAAAATGGCTGACGAACAAACTGAGTTTCAGGAACATGTACACAGAACCTTACATTACTCCCCCCTTAGGACAACCTCCGGATGACCTCAGGCCAGGCTTGTGTGGGTACCTCTGATGAAACTGACGGACCAAGCGAGGAGCATTAACGTTATTGACTGGTTCCCATGAGTTGTCCTCCACTGGGTAGCCCTGCCATTTAATCAGATATTGTAACTGATTTCTATACAACCTGGAATCTAAAATCCTTTCCACCACAAATTCTTCCTGACCATCGACTAGCACTGGGTCAGGGCAAGGAGAAGAACGTCCAGGAAACGTATTGGGTGTCGCAGCCTTTAGTAGGGATACATGAAAGACAGGGTGAATTCTCATAGTTCTGGGCAGTTGAAGACGACAAGCAACGGCACTTATAATTTTACTGATTTTATAGGGTCCAATGTACTTATGTCCCAACTTAGACGATGGAATCCTTAACTTAAGATTTCTGGTTGACAGCCAGACCAAGTCTCCTACCTTGAAAGCTGGTGCAGGTTTACGAAATTTATCTGCTGCTTTCTTGTACCTTTCCTGAGCCGATTCCAGATTCTCCTTTAGAAGATCCATATTCTTCTGTAAAGACGTGATTCTTTCAGCCACTGCTGGTAAAGGCGTTTCTATGGGAAATCGTGGTAGAATGTTAGGATAATAACCTAGATTAGAGTAAAAAGGAGACTGCTTAGTGGAGGCACTCTGAGAGTTGTTATACGAGAACTCAGCTAATGGAAGTAGATCCACCCAATCATCCTGTAGGTGGCAGATAAAGCAGCGGAGATACTGCTCCAGAGTTTGATTGGTTCGTTCGGTCTGTCCATTAGTCTGGGGATGAAAAGCAGAAGAAAGGTTTACTTTAATGTCCAATGCTGCACAGAAATTTTGCCAAAACCTAGAAGTGAATTGCACCCCTCGATCCGAAATAACCTCATCCGGTACTCCATGTAAGCGAAACACATCTTTAATCATCAAATCTGATGTCTGTTTTGCAGTGGGTAAGCCGACACAAGGGATAAAATGAGCTGCCTTTGTTAGACGGTCAACCACCACTAAAATGGTGTTCTTCCCTTGAGAGGTTGGTAACTCCACAATGAAGTCCATAGAAATGGATCCCCACGGGCGGGACGGGGTGGGAAGAGGCTGTAACAGACCAGTTGGTGAGGAGCGAGGTGTTTTGCATCTTGCACAGACTTCACATGAAGTGACATAGTTTAAAACATCCTTCCTGCAAGTGGGCCACCAAAAGAAACGAGAGAGAAATTCCTGTGTCTTTAGAATTCCTCTATGCCCAGCTATCTTGGAATCGTGAATGACTTGCAATACTCTCAATCTGACTGTTTCAGGAATATACAGGCGTTGTCCCTGAATCCACACACCATTCTTAAAGTCAAGACTTACGTCCCTTGGGGGTTGTGCCAAAAAGGAATCCGCATGGTATGCTTCCTTGATGTCCTTAAGTAGGTCTTGATTATGAATTACTCCTAGGAATCTAGAGTCAGGAAGAATAGTCTTAGGAGGAGTAATTGGACGTGTCTCTGCTGAGTAAATCCTAGAGAGTGCATCAGCCTTTCCATTGCGCGATCCTGGTCTATAAGAAATGATAAAATTAAATTGGTTTAAGAAAAGATTCCAGCGAGCCTGGCGAGGAGTCAGGCAGTTAGCCGACCTGATAAACTCAAGGTTACGATGATCTGTCAGGACGACTATTTGCTGTGCAGCTCCCTGAAGAAGGTGTCTCCATTCTTTGAAGGCGGCAATAATGGCCAACAACTCTCTATTGCCCACATCGTAGTTCCTCTCAGCCGAAGACAACTGCTGGGAAAAGAAGGCACAGGGATGCAAGACATTCTTCTCACCTGTTCTCTGAGAGAGTATAGCTCCAACGGCACAGTCTGAAGCATCCACCTCTATTATGAAGGCAAGCTCGGGGTTGGGATGTACTAGGATAGGTGCAGTGGTAAATTTATCTTTTAGATGGGAAAATGCTTCCTGGGCTTGGGGAGTCCAGGAGAACCTAGACTCTTTCCGGGTAAGTTGAGTGATAGGTGACACTACCTCAGAGAAATTTCTAATGAAACGTCTATAGAAGTTGGCAAACCCGATGAAGCGCTTTACCTCCTTCACATTTCTAGGACTTGGCCAATCCTTGATGGCTTGGGTTTTGCTTCCATCCATACTAATTCCTTGTGTAGACAGTACATACCCCAGAAATTGAATTTCGGTCCTATGGAATTCACACTTTTCAAGTTTGATGTAAAGATGATTTTGTCTTAGACGTTCCAAGACCATTCTCACATGTCCATGATGTTCCTCTGTGGAGTTAGAAAAAATTAGAATATCATCCAAATAAATTACCACGAATGTATCTAGGAGATCCCTGAAGATGTCATTCACCAAGTGTTGGAAAGTGGCTGGGGCGGTACTCAGACCAAAAGGCATAACTAGATATTCAAAGTGTCCATAGCGTGACCTGAATGCAGTCTTCCATTCATCCCCAGGTCTAATACGGACTAAGTTATAGGCCCCACGAAGATCTAGTTTAGAGAAAATTTTGGCATGTCGCACTCTCTCCAATAACTCAGGGATTAAAGGCAATGGATAACGGTTTCTAATAGTAACCTTATTGAGTTCTCTATAGTCTACGCATGGTCTCAGAGATCCATCTTTCTTCTTTACAAAGAAGATGGGTGCACCTGCAGGAGATGAAGAGGGGCGTATGAAGCCCTTGGCTAGATTTTCGTCTATGTAATCCTTTAAAGCCTTTAGCTCGGGCCCTGCCAGGGGGTAGATCTTACCAAAAGGTATCTCTGCTCCAGGCAATAATTCAATTGGACAATCATATGGACGGTGAGGAGGAAGCTGGTCAGCGTTCTTCTTGTCACATAAATCCACATAGTCCTGGTATACAGCTGGTAGTTCAGGGACTGACATGGTTCCTTTAGGAACAGAGCAAGCTGAAACTTTTGGACTCATCTGTTTCTCTGGAAAGTGTAATTCCTTGGTCTCCCAGTTAATGGTAGGATTCTGAGCCTGCAGCCATGGTAGCCCTAGAATAATGGGAAAGTGGGGAGAAGAGATAAGCATAAAGGACAGTTTCTCTTGATGATCTTTACCCATAAGAACCCTCAAAGGCTCTGTTTCCTGATCCACTGGTCCAGAGGTCAGCAGGGAGCCATCCACAGTTTCCATCTGTACTGGAGTAGCCTTCTTCACTGAACGTATCCCCTGTTTCAGAGCAAAGGAGACATCCATAAAATTTCCACTTGCCCCTGAGTCGATCATAGCAGAGCTAGACACCCAAGCTGAGTCAACCCAGAGTTTGATGGAAAGAAAGCAATGAGAATTGTTTTTCTTACAACTCAGCTGGGACACCGCGGAGGAAACTTGAAAAATGGCAGCGTTTACACAGTCAACGTCCTCAGAGGTAACGGAGTTTAAGTCCGAGAAATCAAGATCTGTTGCTGCAGATCTCTCTGGAGCCTGAGGCTCAGACCTGACAGATCCCCTCTCGCAACACTCACAATGAATGAGTGCTGCAGTAGTCTTAAGAGAACGGCTGGGGCAGTTTATAATGAAGTGCCCTGACTTACCACAATAGAAACATAGATTTTCCTTAAAACGATGTTCCTTGCGTGCATCACTAACCCGTCGTTGTAAAGAGTCTACCTGCATGGGTTCAGGTTCAGGTTCCCGTGTAATCCTACTCAAAGGTTCTTTAGCTGGAGAGGAAGGTAGGAAAAGGTTAGTGCGATTGCTTTCGAACCATCTCTCTTGCCTGCGTTCAGTCAGACGAGTATCAATACGGATGCAGTAGTTAATAAAGTCACCTAACGCAGTGGGAGGGTCGGCACGAGCAAGTTCATCCTTAATCAGTGGAGATAACCCCTTTCGAAAAATAGAATTTTTGGCGGAACTGTCCCAGGTGGTATCAAGGGCCCATCTCCTGAAATCCAAGGCATATTCAGCTACCAAGTGCTTACCTTGGCGCAAAGCTAACATGGCTGCTTCAGCTGTTGCACCTCGATTGGGGTCATCAAACACCTGCCCCATGGCTGAAATAAAATCATCAAGGTGATTCAAACAATCATCCTCAGTCTCAATCAGAGGGTTTGCCCACATCAAAGCCTTGTTGGTAAGCAACATAATTATAGTAAGCACCTTAGATCGTTCAGTGGGAAATTGTGAAGCATGTGCAGAAAAAAAAGATTGCATTGATTAATAAATCCCCTGAATTTCTCACGTTCACCGCCAAAACGAAAAGGGGGCAACTTGGGAATCCCAGAACTCGGGGCTACGGCAGGAGCCTGGACTCGCTCTTCTAGAACCTCAATCCTGGCTCGCAAATCCTGGGCAGTCTGTCCAAACACTTGCAAATTGTGATTAGTGAGGTCCTGTAGGCTTGAAAAACGGGTCTTTATATTCTGCAAATCTGCAAGGATATTATCAGTCACTCCGCAAAGTTCCTTTATGCGGGCCTCCATTTTCCAGATCTTTTAAGACAGGAGTACTGGAAGAAGAGGAGAGGAGAAAAAAAAACAATAGTGTTTACCTGTGGTAACACTGCAGAAAAAAAAACACTTAAGGGAATTGCTCACCTGGAATGGTTGTGAGAAGTCACAACCACTGTCATCACAGAAAGTACAACCGGACATCCGATATCCACAGTTACAGCAGACACAGCCTTTCCAGACCCAGCAGATACTAACGTTTTGGCTTCAGAATCTTGTAATGTATGTAGTACAGTTCATATAGCGTCTTGTGCTTGGGTGCGATGAAAATACATGAGACACAGGTTTGATATAGAAAGTCTTGTATTACTTCATACAAGTTGGCAAAAATAGTCACACAGTTTGCAGACACAGAAGCAGGAGACACAGCAGGCCAGAGTAATCTAAGCTCAGCAATCACTCTCCACACACAGGTTCAGGATCTTCTTCTCTGTTACCGTAAGTCCATGCAAACGTGGGTCTTTCAAAGAGCAGGGTTCAGAGTCCACAAGTGCTTCAGAGTTCCTCAGTAGGAATAGCTGGAGTACAAGGTCCAAGGCTTTAGGAGTCAGGTCACAGGTTCACTGCAGGCTAGATTCTGAAGCACTGATTGCTCAGCTGTGGCTGCTTAAGAGGCAAAAGGAGAGAATCAGGGCGGGAACATGCAAGCTGGAAACTCCATTTTGACTGAGGGCAAGATAGCTGCAGCAAGACAGAAAGTAAAATGGCTGACGAACAAACTGAGTTTCAGGAACATGTACACAGAACCTTACAGACCCATTGCTTAAATTAGATTTTTAAGAAAAATTTGGGGTTTTGAAACGTATTTGCTATTTTTATTTTCCATATCGCTAAGAATAAAAACCTTGCAATTTTCACACTGGCTACTAGGTCTATTGGATTAATACTTCACATGGGCATTAGCAGCAGACTCAGACCCCATTTGTTCATATAGAAGTATAAATTGGGTATGCTCTAATATGGGAGACTTAATGTGAAGGTAGGGGAGGAGGAGTGCGATAACATCACTTATTATCCTATGTTATCTATTGTATGAAGAGGTGTTAAATTTGATTTCATGTGCAATTTCTGATAATAGACTGCTGAAAAGTCTCGTCTATAGCCTGTATAACTCGATGAAAAAAATTCAATATTTCTGAATATATACAGTATTGTATAAACGCTTTAGGCAGGCACTGAAAAACGATTCAAAGTAAGAATGCTTTTAAAAAATATATATATAAAAAAAATTAAAAAAATCAATAAACTAAAAAAATTGCAAAGTGAATGAACAGAAGAAATCTCTAAATCAAAATTTGGTGTGACCGCACTGACTTGAAAACATCAATTCTTCTAGGGACACTTGCACATACTTTAACCCCTTTACCCCCAAGGGTGGTTTGCATGTTAATGACCGGGCCAATTTTTACAATTCTGACCACTGTCCCTTTATGAAGTAATAACTCTGGAACGCTTCAATGGATCCCGGTTATTCCGACACTGTTTTCTCATGACATATTATACTTCAGGAGAGTGGTAAAATTTCTTTGATATTGTGAGGAACTCAGCCGGCCGCCACACGGTAGCCCGGGTATCACAGCTTCTGATACCACCGCCGCTACCAAATGTGACGGACGATCCCTTTCCTCCCACGTCACCAATGGGACGTAACTCCACAGGTACAGCTCTCCGGCGCCCCCCTTTGTCTCTCAGGTCAGTAAGAGAACTGCACCTAGAGCAAATGGCCGCCGGGGAAGGTGTCCTGCTACCCACTGGGTATTCTAAGATTCGTGATCAGAGTAAAAGCATCAGCCCAAGATTAATTTTATGGTTTAATTTGCCTTAAGGGCGCACTAGATAATTACAGAAATATACAGTAAAACTATACAACGTAATTACAATGGAATGGCAGTCAGAGTAAAAATACAACCATAATGTACAAGGCTAAAAGGTATATGCTATGGATCAATATTACCGGGTATTATGGTCTTGGGAAGGCCTTGGCTCTGCCATTCCCAGGTACAGTCTTCAGTTCCTGAATAGTCCCTTGGTCTTTCCTAGACCATCTTCTTGGCTTCTGTGTGAGAAATGGAATGAGACCAGCAGCCTGGTCATGGCTAGTTTTTTAGACCTGCTAGGCCCATCCCCATTGCTTTGAAGCACGCATATTAATTGGCCTGCAATTCATATGGAACAGGAAACAATGCCTGAGCTTGGCTATTTACCATACGACTGAACATCTCATTCAGTCACTGGCCTAGACTAATTAGCATGTAAAGGCCTATTGATTCCTAGTGGGCATCAAAACCTGTCGTACTGGATATGCTAATAGGCAATGTGTAGCTAAAAGTCTGTGGCTGTGTGAACTGACAAAATGGAGGCTGGTACAGGCCCTATACAAAATGGCGACAACCTTTTCCTTACACCTCCCTGCTTTTGAGGGCGCTAGGGGGTATCACATTCCTGTGTTCCCCCGTGCGCCCTACCGCACCCTCTCCTTGCCGGGACAACCCATCAGCGTTACCATGGTCACTGCCCTTTTTGTGGCGAATGGTGAAATGGTACTGTTGGAGAGCGAGGCTCCAGCGTAGCAACCTCCCATTCGTCCCAGAGACCGTGTGTAACCAGCTGAGGGGGTTGTGGTCTGTTTCCACGGTGAATTGGCGTCCGTACAAGTATGGCTGCAGACGCTGCAGGGCCCACACAATTGCCAGACATTCCTTCTCCATCGTGGAATAGGCCACTTCCCTCGGCAGGAGCTTCCTGCTCAGGTACAAAATGGGGTGTTCATGGCCCGTAGTGTCAACCTGGCTGAGCACAGCACCGAGGCCGAAGTCGCTGGCGTCGGTCTGCACTAAGAATGGCCGCGTGAAGTCGGCTGCCTGTAGTACAGGAGAACTAGAAAGGGCGGTCTTGAGCGCCTGGAAAGCTGTCTCGCAGGCGACTGTCCAGTCGACTGCGACGGGCAGCCTTTTCTTGGTGAGGTCCGTTAGGGGCTTGGCCAGGGCACTATAGTGCGGAACAAACCTCCTATAGTACCCAGCAGTACCTAAAAAGGACATCACCTGCTTCTTGGTCCTGGGGGTGGGCCAGGATGCGATGGCATCCACCTTCCCGGGCTCTGGCTTCAGAGCTCCCCCACCTACCCGGTGTCCCAGGTAGTGGACCTCACTCATACCCAGCTGGCATTTTTCCGGCTTAATGGTCAAGCCTGCTCGCTGGATCCGCCCGAGCACCTGCGCCAGGTGCTCTAGGTGATCCTCCCAGGTGGGACTGAAGATGGCAATGTCATCCAGGTACGCGGTCGCATACCCTTCCAGTCCCTCGAGCAGCGTGTTGACCATCCGCTGAAAAGTGGCAGGGGCATTCTTCATGCCGAAGGGCATCACCGTGGACTCGTACAGTCCGAATGGGGTGATAAAGGCAGAGCGTTCCCGTGCCCTAGGGGTCAGGGGAATCTGCCAATACCCCCTGCTCAGATCCATGATGGTCAGGTACTTGGCCCCGGCCAGCTGGTCGAGCAGGTCATCGATGCGCGGCATTGGGTACGCATCGGTGACCGACACAGCGTTGAGCCCCCTGTAGTCCACGCAGAACCGCGTAGTTCGGTCCTTTTTAGGGACGAGGACTACAGGCGAAGCCCACGCGCTGTTGGACGCTTGGATCACCCCCAGCCTCAGCATCTCGTCTATCTCTTGGCGCATCTGCTGCTGCACCTCAAGAGAGACCCGGTATGCTGAACGCCGGATTGGGGGGTGGTTACCAGTGTCCACGTCATGGACTGCTGCCTCAGTCCTTCCGGGCAGGCTGCTGAACAGCTCCCGGAAGGGGTGTAGGGTGGCCCCCAGCTGGGAACGTTGGTCCTCCGAGAGCTGGTGGCCAACCCCCACATCCTCGATGGATCCACCCGCCTTGGCTTGGTGAGCAGATCGAGGAGGGTTTCTGCCTCTCCTTCCTCTGGAAGGTTGCACACTGGGTGAGCATAAGCCTCCCGCTCATGATGGGCCTTCATCATGTTCACATGGAAGGCCTTCCTCCTTCCACGGGCGTGGTCCAGGGTGACCAGGTAGGTGACGGCGTTGAGCTGCTCGTGCACGAGGTATGGACCCTCCCAGGCTGCCTGAAGCTTGTTTTGTGGTACGGGGACCAGTACCCACACCTTTTGACCCACCTGGTAGGTCCGCTCACAAGCATTCTGGTCGTACCATCGCTTCTGGTCAGCCTGAGCTTGGGCCATATTGTCATGCACCAGCCGTGTCAAGGCCATCATTCGGTCCCGGAAGCGCACGACATACTCAATGACCGACACTCCAGGGGTGGCTAAATCCCCTTCCCATGCTTCCTTCACCAGAGCAAGGGGCCCCTGTACACGTCGCCCGTACAGGAGCTCAAAGGGGGAGAACCCCGTTGAGGCCTGTGGAACCTCCCGGTAGGCAAACAGCAGGTGTGGGAGATACCGCTCCCAGTCTCTCCCGTGGGAGTCGACCAACATCCTCAGCATCTGCTTTAAGGTGCCATTGAACCGCTCACACAAGCCATTGGTCTGTGGGTGATACGGGCTGGCCACCAGATGTTGCACCTGTACCTGCTTACAGAGAGACTCCATCAGCTGCGACATGAACTGGGTCCCTCGGTCGGTGAGCATTTCCTTGGGAAACCCCACTCTGGAGAAAATCTCCAGTAAGGCAGTGGCCACTTTGTCGGCCCGAATGGACGACAAAGCTACCGCCTCCGGGTACCGGGTGGCATAGTCCACTACCGTTAGTATGAAGCATTTCCCGGAGCGGCTGGGAGTGGACAGAGGTCCAATGAGATCCACAGCCACCCTCGAGAAAGGCTCTTCGATGATGGGCAGAGTTACCAGTGGGGCTTTGGGGCGCGGCCCCGCCTTCCCCACCCTCTGACAGGTGTCACATGAACGGCAGTAGGCTATCACCTCGGTCCTCATTCCAGGCCAGTAGAAATGCTGAGCTAGCCTGGCCCTGGTTTTAGTGATCCCTAAGTGTCCGGCCATTGGAATCTCGTGTGCGATCCGCAACAATTCCGCCCTGAACGGATGGGGCACCACTAACTGTCGGTCCCTGGGCCACGCCTCCGGTGAACCCTGCTGGACCGTTACCCGGTACAGCCGTCCCTGGTCCCAGACCACTCGCTCGCGGTCGGACTCCAGGGGAGGCTGTGCCGCCTGTTCCTTGAGAGTCTTCAGGCTAGGGTCAGCTTCCAACGCTGCCTGAAATCCCTGACTAGATATGGCAAGAATTGACGAAACTGCCCTGTCCTCTGTCAGTTCCCCGGGATCTGTCTCCTGGCTACTGTCTGACTCGGCAGCCACTTGGTCAGAGAGGGGAAACCGTCGGACCTCCGCGAGGCTCCTTGGGCTTCAGCGCTCCCACTCCTGGTAACAGCGGCCACGACCGCTGAGACCACGGGTAGCGCCTGCTTTCCCTCCTCCTCTGACCAAGTCGCCGGGTCAGGCAGACTTCCCTGACTTCCTGACATCCCGGATGTGGGGAACTCCTGACCTGGGGTCCTACCTGGTGGCTCCTCTCCCGGGACACCCCCTCCCCCCATGGCCTGTTCCTCTTCCTGCAGGGGCTCTAGACTCAGCAGGCTGGATTCACTTAGGGGCCCTACACTGCCCATAGCAGCCCCTCCCTCCACCTCTGAGCTCTCCCCTACAGCCTCCTCACCTGTCCTCACTGTGAGCCCTGTGTGTGTAGTGTCAGTGCATGGCTTACCATCAGGTTTCACTCCCTCCTCCACTGTTGGAGGCACATTCAATACATTAACATTAGCATTCACAGTAGAGTCATGACATTCTTGGGGAGCCGGACTTGGGGTTCAGTGGCCACATACTGGGACACTAGCCGCCCCAAATCGGTCCCAAGCAACACATTTGCAGGAATATTCGGCGTTACTCCCACCTCCCGCATCCCCCTCCCGGCACCCCAATCCAAATACACCTTGGCAACGGGCAGCGCCGGTTCAACGCCTCCAATTCCGGAGACGGAAAGGGTTTTCCCAGGTACCAAGTCTTGAGGGGACACCACCTCAGGGCGTACCAGGGTTCGTTCAGCGCCTGTGTCCCGCAGTCCCATGACCGCTGAGCGGCCGATGGTGACGGGTTGGTAATTGTCTAGGGACCTCCCACCACCCCCTCCACACACAAAACAGTGGACGGTTTCTGGGACAGGGATGGGGCCTTCTGGCGCTGGGGACATGCAGCCTTAAAGTGTCCTGGCTGATTGCAATTATGGCAACGTCTGGGGTCTGTTCCTGGCCTGGAGAGGGCAGCAGGGGGTACGCCCCTTGCACTCTGGGGGCTGGATATGGGGCTGGGGCAGGATTGGGCTTACCCCCTCTCCAGGTGCTGCTGGCAGGCTTCTTTGGCTCCGGCGCCCTGTTGTTGGCATACTCGTCTGCCAGGGCAGCTGTAGCAGAAGCCCCCTTTGGTTTCCGGTCACGGAGGAACTGCTGGAGGTCCTCTGGGCAGTTCCACAAAAATTGCTCCACGACAAACAGTTCCTGGACCTCCTGGCGGGTAGTGAGCTCTAGACCCGAGGTCCAGTGCTCCGCAGCTCTCAACAGGGCCCGCATGTGGTCGGTCCAGGTGTCCTTTGAACCCCGCTGCAGGCTCCTGAACTTCCTGCGGTACGACTCCGGGGTGAGGTTGTAGTGCTGGATCAGGGCCCGCTTGATGCTGTTGTAGTCCTGCTCCTCCCCGGCAGGTAAGTCCCCCAAAACTTCCAGGGACTTACCCCTCAAACGGGGGGTCAGGTACCTTGCCCACTGATCCGGGGCCAGATGATGTTGGAGGCATGTCCTCTCAAAAGCCAGCAAAAAGGAATCCAGGTCTCCATCCTTTTCAAGCAAGGGAAAGTCCTCCGCCCGGACCTTGGGAGCCCTTGTCTCCAGTGGGCCTGGTGCATCCAGTGGGGGCCCGTGCTGAGCCATCTCCAGTCGGTGCCGGTGCTCCGCAGCTTCACGGCGTTCTGTATGCTCCCGCTCCGCTGCTCTCTCTGCCGCTGCTTGCTCACGCTCCGCAGCTTCACGGCGTTCTGCTCGCTCACGCTCTGCTGCTTTCTCTGCCGCTGCTTGCTCACGCTCTGCTGCTGTCTCTGCCGCCACCAGGAGTCTTTCATAGGCGGCATCATTACCAGCCTCGAGCTGCGCCATAGCCGCTTGGAAGAGGGTCTCCGATCTGGACAGGCTGGGACGGGCAGGGGGTGGGCAGTCCACTGTGAGACTGAGCACGGGGGTCGGGCTCCTTGGGGAGCCCTGGCTGAGCTCCCCCTCGCCTCCATCGGTATCGAACTCATCATAGACCACAGCATTGGCCTCCCCCTTTGCCCTACTCCTGGTGCCTTCCGCCATCTTGGGAACCTTTGGTCACTGAAACACAGCTGCAACCCTGACCTTGCACACAACTTGTTATATTTACACTCTGACCGTCTAGTGCTGGGCTGACCTTAAGACCCCAGCAGTGAAAGTACTGCTGGTAGTCTCTAGTGTCTGAGAGTAGGGGTCCCACGCACACTATTACTCTGATCCCACCGCTGCCACCAAGTTGTGAGGAACTCAGCCGGCCGCCACACGGTAGCCCGGGTATCACAGCTTCTGATACCACCGCCGCTACCAAATGTGACGGACGATCCCTTTCCTCCCACGTCACCAATGGGACGTAACTCCACAGTACAGCTCTCCGGCGCCCCCCTTTGTCTCTCAGGTCAGTAAGAGAACTGCACCTAGAGCAAATGGCCGCCGGGGAAGGTGTCCTGCTACCCACTGGGTATTCTAAGATTCGTGATCAGAGTAAAAGCATCAGCCCAAGATTAATTTTATGGTTTAATTTGCCTTAAGGGCGCACTAGATAATTACAGAAATATACAGTAAAACTATACAACGTAATTACAATGGAATGGCAGTCAGAGTAAAAATACAACCATAATGTACAAGGCTAAAAGGTATATGCTATGGATCAATATTACCGGGTATTATGGTCTTGGGAAGGCCTTGGCTCTGCCATTCCCAGGTACAGTCTTCAGTTCCTGAATAGTCCCTTGGTCTTTCCTAGACCATCTTCTTGGCTTCTGTGTGAGAAATGGAATGAGACCAGCAGCCTGGTCATGGCTAGTTTTTTAGACCTGCTAGGCCCATCCCCATTGCTTTGAAGCACGCATATTAATTGGCCTGCAATTCATATGGAACAGGAAACAATGCCTGAGCTTGGGCTATTTACCATACGACTGAACATCTCATTCAGTCACTGGCCTAGACTAATTAGCATGTAAAGGCCTATTGATTCCTAGTGGGCATCAAAACCTGTCGTACTGGATATGCTAATAGGCAATGTGTAGCTAAAAGTCTGTGGCTGTGTGAACTGACAAAATGGAGGCTGGTACAGGCCCTATACAAAATAGCGACAACCTTTTCCTTACAGATATGACTTGCGTTTGTGAAAAAAACAGAAATTTAGCGAAAATTTTTAAAAATTTCAATTTTCCAACTTTGAATTTTCATGCCCATAAAATCACAGATATGTCACACAAAATATTTAATAAGTAACATTTCCCACATGTCTACTTTACATCAGCACAATTTTGGAACCAAATTTTTTTTTTTGTTAGGAAGTTATAAGGGTTAAAAGTTGACCAGCGATTTCTCATTTTTACAACACCATTTTTTAGGGACCACATCACACTTGAAGTCAATTTGAGGGGTCTATATGATAGAAAATACCCTAAAGTGACACCATTCTAAAAATTGCACCCCAGAAGGTGCTCAAAATCACATTCAAGAAGTTTATTAACTCTTCAGGTGCTTCACAGGAATTTTTGGAATGTTTAAAAAAAAAAAATGAACATTTAACTTATTTTCCACAAAAAATTTACTTCAGATCCAATTTGATTTATTTTACCAAGGGTAACAGGAGAAATTGGACCCCAAAAGTTGTTGTACAATTTGTCCTGAGTATGCTGATACCCCATATATGCAGGTAAACCACTGTTTGGGCGCATGGCAGAGCTCGAAAGGGAAGGAGCGCCGGTTGACTTTTCAATGCAAAATTGGCTGGAATTGGATCAGACGCCATGTCGCGTTTGGAGAGCCTCTGATGTGCCTAAACAGTGGAAACCCCCCACAAGTGACACCATTTTGAAAAGTAGACCCCCTAAGGAACTTACCTAGATGTGTGGTGAGCACTTTGAACCCCAAAGTGCTTCACAGAAGTTTATGATGTAGAGCCGTAAAAATAAAAACTGATTTTTTTCACAAAAATGATCTTTTCACCCCCAATTTTTTATTTTCCCAAGGGTAACAGGAGTAATTAGACCCCAAATGTTGTTGTGCAATTTGTCCTGAGTAGGCTGACACTCCATATGTGGGGGTAAACCCCTGTTTGGGCGCATGGCAGAGCTCGGAAGGAAGGAGCACGTTGACTTTTCAACGCAGAATTGGCTGGAATTGAGATCAGACGCCATTCGCTTTTGAGAGCCTGATGTGCCTAACATGATACCCCCAATTCAACTCCAACCCTAACACACCCTACCTAATCCCAACCTACCCCAATTCTAACCCTAACCCAATCAACCCTAACTTCAACCCTAACCCTAATTCCAACCCTAATCCCAATTCCAACCACCTAACCCCAATTCCAACCTAATCCCAATTCCAACCCTAACCCCAATTCCAACCCTAACCCCAATTCCAACCCTAACCCCAATCCAACCCTAACCCCAACCCTATCCCCCAATCCAACCCTAACCCCCCTTACTTTAGCCCCCAACCCTAATGGGAAAATGGAAATACATTTTTTTATTTTATTATTTTTTTTCTAAGGGGTGATAAAGGGGGTTTTGATTTACTATTTATAGTGGGTTTTTATGATTGGCAGCTGTCACACTAAAAGATGCTTTATATTGCAAAAAATAGTTTTTTGCATCACATTTTGAGAGCTATAATTTTTTTATATTTTGGTCCACAGAGTCATGTGAGGTCTTATTTTTTGCTGGATGAGTTGACGTTTTTATTGGTACCATTTTCGGGCATATGACATTTTTTGATTGCTTTTTATTCCGATTTTTTTGGAGGCAGAACGAACAAAAAAACAGCAATTCATGAATTTCTTTTGGAGGGGGTAGGGGGTGTGGGAGTTTACACCGTTCTGCAGTGGAAAAACCGATAAGGCAGTTTTCTTCGGGTCAGTATGATTACAGCAATACCTCATTTATATCATTTTTTTTGTTTTGGTGATTTTATACAATAAAAACTATTTTATATAAAAAATAATTATTTTTGCAACGCTTTATTTTGAGAGCTATAACTTTTTTATTTTTCCGGTGATGGAGCTGTATGAGGGCTTATTTTTTGCGGGACAAGATGATGTTTTCAGCGGTGCCATGTATTTTTTACATCCGTCTTTTTGATCACGTGTTATTTCACTTTTTGTTCGGCGGTATGATAAAGCATTGTTTTGTTACGGATGCGGCGATACCAAATGTGTACTTTTATTGTTTAGATTTTTTTTCTTTTATTCAAATATTTATTTATTGCTGGAATACATATTGATTTTTTTATTATTTATTATTTTTTTAAATATTTTTACAATTTAAATTTTTTTTTTTTTTAAATTTAATTCTTACTTTTACACTTTGTCTCACTATTGGACACTCTTTTTGTGCAGGCTGATTGCATATCTGCATGCTATAGAAGCTGTCAGCGCTGCAGCTTCAATACACTGACCTGAGAGACTTCCTGGTCATCACTGTGCATGACAGGAAGCCTCTCAGGCCTGGATGTTGTCATGACAGCATCAGGTCTTCATGGCAGCGATCGGGACCCTGCGTCATGCCGCGGAAAGGCAGAGGGGCTCACAGCACCTCTGCCTACTCCGGAACGCTGCGATCATATTTGATTGCAGTGTTCCGGGGGTTAAAGTGCCAGGTGTCAGCAATCAGCTGCGATCTCCCCGTAGGCGCGGCCGATTGCATATGACGTACTATCCCGTCCAGGGTCATTAAGGCCCAGGTCACATGGACGGGATAGTACGTCAAAGGTCAGAAAGGGGTTAAGGAACACAGTAGGAGGTTGCTCCAAACATCTTGGAGGACTAACCACAGATCTTCTGTGGATGCCACTTGTGTAAATCCTTCTGTCTCTTCATGTAATCCCAGACAGACTTGAGGATGTTGAGCTCTGTGGGGCCATATCATCACTTCCAGGACTCCTTGCTTTTCTTAACACTGAAGATGGTTGTTAATCACATTGGTTGCATGTTCAATTGAGGTCGTTGTCTGCTCTAGAACAAGCCACCTCCCTAATGGTAGTTCATGATGGATAATTATCTGCCTGTATTCCTCAGAATTGAGGACCATAGACGCAGTTGTAGGCCAAGGAAGTTTAGTGCAGCAGATGAATCACATCATGCTTACTTCCCTTCAAAATCGGAAGATGTCCAGCAGTGCCATCAGCGGAGAACAGGCAGTAACCAGAGAGACCCAGCTATACCAATCTACTTTTTGGTAAAAGTCTGGCCAGAAGTGGCCTTCAAACAAGAACTGCAGCAAAAAACCATACGACTTGGAAACAAGGCCAAGTGAAAACTGTTCAAGAAAACATAGGAGCAGGAGTCTAGAAGGATGGTAGCAGATGTGCTGTACTGATGAGTCAAAACGTGAAATATGTGGCTGTAACAGAAGGCGGTTTGTTTGCCAAAAGGCTGTAGAGCGGTACAATAAGTGTCTGCAGGCAACAGTGAAGCATGGTTTAGAGTCCTTGTAAGTTTGGGGCGGCATTTCAGCAATTAAAGTTGGGAGTTTGGTCAAGAATTATGGTGCCAAAAATGCTGAGAAATACAGGCAGATACTTATTCATCCTGTAATAGCATCAGGGAGGTGTCTGACTGGCTTCAAATTTATTCTGCATCAGAAAGTAATGATATGGCCACTATAGAGCCCGGATCTCAGCATTGAGTCTATCTGGGATTACATGAAGAGACAGAAGGATTGGCACAAGCGACATCCACAGAAGATCTGTGGTTAGTTCTTCTAGATGTTTGGAACAACCTCCCTGTCACGTTCCTTCAAAAATTATGTACAAGTGTATTTAGAAGAACGGATTCTTTGGTTTTAAAAGGCAAAGGCCTGTCACACCAAATATCGATTTTATTTAGTTTCCTCTTTTTTCATTCACTTTGCATTTTGTTAATTGTTAAAAATAAGCTATTAACACTTTATTCTTATTTTGCAGCATTTTTTACCACACTGGTTTAAAAATTTATACAGTACTGTGTGTATATATATATATATATATATACACACACACACACACACACACAGTCATGGGCAAAAGTTTTGAGAATGACACAAATATTATATTTTCACATGATCTGCTGCCCTCTGGTTTTTATGTGTGTTTGACAGATGTTTTTATCACAGACAGAAATATAATAATTGCAAACATATGAGTAACAAAAGCTTATATTGACAGTTAGAATGAGTTAATGCAGCAAGTCAATATTTGCAGTGTTGACCCTTCTTCTTCAGGACCTCTGCAATTCTCCCTGGCATGCTCTCAATCAACTTCTGGACCAAATCCTGACTGATAGCAGTCCATTCTTGCACAATCAATGCTTTCATTTTGTCAGAATTTTTAGGTTTTTGTTTGTCCACCCGTCTCTTGATGATTGACCACAAGTTCTCAATGGGATTAAGATCTGGAGAGTTTCCAGGCCATGGACCCAAAATCTCTATGTTTTGTTCCCTGAGCCATTTAGTTATCACCTTTGCTTTATGGCAGGGTGCTCCATCATGCTGTAAAAGGCATTGTTGATCGCCAAACTGCTCTTGGAGGGTTGGGAGAAGTTGCTCTTGGAGGACATTCTGGTACCATTCTTTATTCATGGCTGTGTTTTTAGGCAAGACTGTGAGAGAGCCGATTCCCTTGGCTGAAAAGCAACCCCACACATGAATGGTTTCAGGATGCTTAACAGTTGGCATGAGACAAGACTGGTGGTAGCGCTCACCTTGTCTTCTCCGAATGAGGCGTTTTCCTGATGTCCCAAACAATCGAAAAGAGGATTCATCAGAGAAAATAACTTTACCCCAGTCCTCAGCAGTCCACTGCCTGTACCTTTTTCAGAATATCAGTCTGTCCATGATGTTTTTTTCTGGAGAGAAGTGGCTTCTTTGCTGCCCTCCTTGAGACCAGACCTTGCTCCAAGAGTCTCCGCCTCACAGTGCGTGCAGATGCACTCACACCTGCCTGCTGCCATTCCTGAGCAAGCTCTGCACTGCTGGTAGCCCGATCCCGCAGCTGAAACACTTTTAAGAGACGGTCCTGGCGCTTGCAGGTCTTTCTTGGGCGCCCTGGAGCCTTTTTGGCAACAATGGAACCTCTCTCCTTGAAGTTCTTGATGATGCGATAGATTGTTGACTGAGGTGCAATCTTTCTAGCTGCGATACTCTTCCCTGTTAGGCCATTTTTGTGCATTGCAATGATGACTGCACGTGTTTCTTTAGAGATAACCATGGTTAACAGAAGAGAAACAATGATGCCAAGCACCAGCCTCCTTTTAAAGTGTCCAGTGGTGTCATTCTTACTTAATCATGACAGATTGATCTCCAGCCATGTCCTCATCAACACCCACACCTGTGTTAATGGAGCAATCACTGAAAAGAGGTTAGCTGGTCCTTTTAAGGCAGGGCTGCAATGATGTTGAAATGTGTTTTGGGGGATAAAGTTCATTTTCTAGGCAAATATTGAGTTTGCAAGTAATTGCTGTTAAGCTGATCACTCTTTATAACATTCTGGAGTATATGCAAATTGCCATTAGAAAAAGTGAAGCAGTAGACTTTGTAAAAATTAATATTTGTGTCATTCTCAAAACTTTTGGCCATGACTGTATATACACACACACAATATATATATATATATATATATATATTATATCTACATAGACACACAAACATATATACCTAGAGCAAATATTGAAAAATATATATTTTTAAAATTTCTATTTAAATGCTATTTTCACCTAAAATGCACTTTTTATTTTAATTAATAGATAGTGGCTATTTTGTATTTACTTTTACCATCCAATGTTCTGTAAATTATCACAGTATGTTATTTTATCCGCATGTTAAATCAATAAAATCTGACAGTTTTACCATTACTTGTTGGAAAAGTAATGCTCGTGTGGTATGGCATTCATTGTGAGAATACTGTATTCATACCTGTGGATAAGCAATAAAAGATACATATAGACTAGTGATGAACGAACTTGCTCGGATAAGGTGTTATCTGAACATGCTCGAGTGCTAACCGAGTATCTTGGGCGTGCTCGAATAATATGCTCAAGCCTCCGCGGCTGCATGTCTCATGGCTTTTAGACAGCCGCAACACATGCAGTGATTGCCTAACAAACAGGAATTCCTGCATTTGCTGCTGCTGTCGAACAGCCATGAGACATGCAGCCGCGGAGGCTTGAGCATATTATTCGAGCACGCCGAAGATACTCGGTTAGCTCACGAGCACGATAACACCTTATCCGAGCAACTTCGCTCATCACTAATATAGACAATTGGTTTTCTGGGATTAAAAAGTTTTGTGCAGCTATATTAAAAAAATACACACTAATATGCAATAATTAAATAGGTTATTTAAGCTTGAAAAAAAAAAGAAAAAAACCCTTGGTCAGTTTCCCTCCATCTGAATAGTATCACAGCTCAATCTTTATTCGAGTAACTGTAATACCAGACAGAAGCCAGGAGTGGCGCTGTTTATGGAGAGAATCCAAAGTCCTTAGGGATGAATTCAGACACGGCAAATCTGCTAAAAATTACAGTAAAAGACAAGTGGATGAAATTTACAAGTCTCGTCCACATTGTTCAGACATTTTCTGCATAAAGGAATGAACATTGGCAGATTTTTATATACATGTTCAGTCTTTTGTGGATTTGTCATGGATTTTCACAGCGATTTTCTCCACTTTCAATAAAGCAGGAGTGGTTTCCATTGTGAATCTGTGGCACATGTTGCAGGTGTTCTTACTTGTGAAATGCATGTCAGAATAGCTAGATGATGCTTTTGAAAGTTTATCCACCCCTTTCCACTCTGGACACCTTTCACCCTGGCTGTCAATCAGAACAACATCAGATGTCCCGCCCTGTCAACAGAGCAGAGCGGAAAAGAATCTGTCGAGGTGACGTCAGCAGAGGCAGCCGAATCGCCGGCAGGAGCGGTCTGTGACCACTCTGTGCAGAGGAAGAACGGCACCGGGCACAACAGACAGGTAGGTAGCAACTACGTGCCTGTTAGTACTTAGGAACAGTTTTTGTTTTTCAGAAAGTCCTGGATATCCCCTTTAAACAGTCAGCTCTGGTTGCTGCTGTTACAGGCAGATGCCAACATCTGCTGTAAATGGTGTGTCATATATGATAACTTATGTAAGACCCACTATTAAATTTTATATTGGGAAGGGGCATAAAAAAAAGTCCAGCTCTAACTAGAGTAATTTTAATTACAGGATTATACAGCCATTCTGACATGGATTTTCACAGTAATTACAACAGCCTCATCAAGTCTAACATTTATTTATTAATGTATTCAATTTGTAATAATGTGATAAATCCTCTTTAAGTTCCAGGGACCCAAGACAATATCTGTAACAGCACCACCTGATTTACCAAGTGCCATTTGTAATACTTTTGTCTGGGTTTGAATGCAACCACGTACTTTGCGCCCCCTATAGCTAGACTCCTGCTTTACACCCCCTGTATAAGACGCTCACTGAACTTCCGTTCCCTATATGAGATCAAGAGAATCCAGATTTTAATTTAATGTCACTTTCTATCCCCCACGTTACAGTAATGGATGGCACGGCCACAGGTAATGCTCCTCATAGGGAACGCTACACATCCCAGATCACACAACAGCTGAAATATTCAGACTTTGGGGCAGGAACAGATAGATTTGTGATAACCAAAATAAATACAGGAAAGTCGTGATAAATTAGAATGGCTTCTTCTACTTCGCAGCTTTATGGCGGCAGCTTAAGGATTTTATAAATGTTATCCCATGAAGAAGCCATAAGTCGTCCCTGTGAGGGCATCCATTGGTAAATGCTACAAGGGATGCATCATAACAATAGCATGATTCATTCCACAAAGGGTGAGCAGGAGGTGAACTAGTAACAGCGCGAGCGGCGTAACACAATATCACAATACATCACCGGGAGCGCTCAAAAAGGCAAATTTTCTAATGGCTCTCTAGAACCCGGAGGATATTTCGAGGGACAGTTTCATCAAAATGTGCCATCTCCTAAAGTACAGCTTTTTTTTGCAACTGTAGTACATGTAAAGTGAAGCTCCACCTCTGGTCAAATCTACCACTTATAATATTCCTTTTTTTTTTATCACAGAAGAATTTGGAAGCAGTCAACAAGCTGCTGATGGTTTCCTATTATAACTTTATTGAAATTGTCGCTTGTCTGACCATTGCAGACAGCAGCGCTCATTCACACTTGAATAGCCAATTAGTCTACCATTATCAGTATAGAATAGCTAATTTTTGGTCCTCGCATGTTTTTAAAGATTGGGGCTGCAAGGTCATAAAGAGTACCTGAGGCTACAACAGAGCATTGCTATAGTTCATGAAGGCTACATTGGATAGAGATGCGTACCTTCAGGATATCGCTTGGGCCATGTTCACACATTCAGTATTCAGTCAGAAAAAAAATAAAAAAAAATCAGTTATCTGCCCACCCCATTGAATAAAAATAGACAGCACTAAGACCGTAACTATAGTTGTGTGAACAAGCCCTTGTAGTGTAGTTTTTATTAATATAAAAAGCTGTGTAAATGCTATCAGGACTCAGAGAGAAAGCCAACGAGTCCTGCTTTTCCCACTTGATTCACAAATACATATATCTCGCATTTTTTACACGTTAAGACACACTTTTCAACAAGAAAAATGTAAAAAAAAAAAAAAAAAAAAAGGGTGCACCTTATAGTCTTTCCCGATCAGAGAGCTGCCCTCGCTCTTCCTGCCCCACTCTAATCCATGTGATCGGTGCAGAGCGGGAGAAGAAAATGAAAGAGGAGCTACGCAGGCAGCACGAGGCCGACTGATCACACCACCCAGTCGCACATTATAAAGGTAATGCTACAAATACAGACCACATGTACATAAAACTTCTTACTCACTCAGTATGTGCTGACAGAAAGGAAAGTTGAAGTAAATCATTGACTCTAGTATTATTTTTTCTGACATTTCACATTCTGAAACTATAGTAATGATCCGAACTGACCTAAGAGAGGGAATGTTTACTAAGAATAAAGGGACAGGAATTGTAAAAAAAACAAAAAAAAAAACAAAAAGATCTTTAATTTACTGTCCATGGTGTCTGTAAATTAATGACTTCAACTGGATCTATCGAATTAAAAATATCAAAAAAACTATGGGCAGAGTCAGAGCCGTCAGGAAGAAAAGCATATCACAATTGAGTAACCTGAGGCTAAAAACTCATGAGTAATATTTTATTATATGTTCACTGACAGTCACACAGACAAATCAAAATTTCTTTGACAAAGGCCAGATAGGCCGAAACGTTAAAAAATTTGATCTGTATGGCTTCCAATATGAGGAGAAATACTGGATGAAGTAATTAAGGTAAGTAAGAGGACTCGCCGCCGTTTGGAAAGCATCTGCTTTCCAAACGACGGCGAGTCCCCGTACCTACCTTGATTCCTTCATCCAGTATTTCACCTCACATTGGAAGCCATAGAGATAAAATTTATATGACAAAGGCCAGCTAGGCAGAAACGTTGGAAAATTTGGATTTGTCTGTGTGACTGACAGTGAACATAAAATATTACTCATGACTTTTTAGCCTCAGGTTACTCAATTGTGGTAACCATTTCAAAATAGCCATCATCTAATATCTATTTATCACCTATCTAATATCTATGACCCATCACCTATCATTGTTCCAAACATGCCACAATCACGTCTATCCTCAAAAAGCCATCCCTCAACCCGACCGCTGTCCAGCTATCGCCCCCATTCTGCTGCTCCAATTTGTTTCCAAATTCCTTGAGCAGCATGTTTTATGCTGCTCTTTCCTCCCACTTGTCATCTAACTCGCTCTTTGACAACCTTCAATCTGGCTTCCGTCCCCACCATTCCACTGAAACTGCCTTGACCAACATTACTAACGACTTTACAGTCAAAGACAACAGACAATTCTCTATACTCCTCCTTCTTGACCTGTCCTCTGCCTTCAACACAGTTGACCACTGCCTCCTAGTAAAGATCCGCTCTTCCTTTGGCATCAAAGACCTTGCACTATCCTGAATATCTCATACCTTACCAACCGCACATTTAGCGTCTCCTACTCCCAACACTACTACCTCCTCATCCCGCCCTCTCCCTGTCCCTCAAGGATCTTTCCTAGGACCCCTACTCTTCTCCATCTTTACCCTTGGCTAGGGAAAAGTCAAAGCCCTATGGCATACAGTACAATCTCTACGCTGATGACACTTAGCTCTATCTCTCTGGCCCAGATGTCACCTCTCAGCTGTCCAGAATCCAAGAGTGTCCATAAAGCCATATCCTCTTTCTCCTCTCGCTTCCTAAAGCTCAATGTGGACAAATCTGAACTCACTATCTTTGCTCCATCTCACGTATCTTCCCTACCTGACCTATCTATTACAAGAAATGACATCACACTTTCCCTTATGCTGGAAATGTGGTGCCTCGGAGTAACCCTTGACTCTGCCCTGTCCATCAAACCGCACATCCAAGTTCTCGACACTTCTTGTCGCCTCCAGCTCAAAAATATTTCCAAAAGCCATCCTTTCCTCAACCCTCAATCTACTAAAATGCTTGTGCATGCAATCATCATCTCCTGACCTTGACTATTGCAACAACCTTCTCTGTGGCCTACCGCCCAACACTCTCGCAACTTTCCAGTCCATCCTTAAAGCGAACCTGTCACCAGGTTTGGCCGATGCGAGTTTCTGCCACCGCCTTTCAGGACTTATCTACATGATTCTATAAGCTATAGATAAGCCCCTGATCCAACCTGCAAGAGATGAAAAATAACTTTTATTATTTTCACCTGGGGGGCCGTCTGGTCCGATAGGTGTCGCAGGTTTGGGTCCAGCGCCTCCCATCTTCTTGCGATGCCGCCCTCCTGCTTGCTTCACAGGCTCCTCGGCATCGCACTCCTGCGCAGGCGTACTTATCTGCCCTGTTGAGGGCAGAGCAAAGTACTGCAGTGCCCAGGTGCCGGGAAAGGTCAAAGAGGCCCAGTGCCTGCGCACTGCAATACTTTGCTCTGCCCTCAACAGGGCAGATAAGTACGCCGGCGCAGGAGTGCGATGCCAGGGAGCCATGAAGCAAGCAGGAGGGCAGCATCGCAAGAAGATGGGAGGCTCCTGTCCTGCAACATCCATCGGACCGGATCGCCCCCCGGGTGAGTATAATAAAACTTATTTTTTTATCTTTCGGGTCGGATCGGGGGCTTATCTACAGCATTATAGAGTCCTGTATATCAGCCCTGAAAGGCGGTGGCCATAACTCATATCGGCCAAATCTGGCAACAGTTTCCCTATAACTCTGCTGCTGGACTAATTCATCTCCCTCCTCACTACTCCTCCACTTCCCACTTTGCAAATCCCTTCATTGGATGCCAACTCCCCAGTGTATACAGTTCAAACTACAAACACTGTTCTACAAAGCCATCCATAACCTTTCTCCTCCAAACATCTCCAAACTAATCTCCTAATTTCTTCCCTCATGTTATCTCCAGTCCTCCCAAAACCTCCTTCTCTCCTCCACATTTAAACGGTCCTCACCCAATCGACTCCAAGACTTCTCCCAAAAATTCCTCAGACTTGGGAATTCTGTGCCCAAACACATCCAATTATCAACCACATTCGGATCATTCAGACAGAACCAGAAAACCCATCTCTTTAAGAAAGCTTACAACCTGCAATGATCACGCTGGCACCTCAACACCACCGGAACCACTGCAACCCCCCAACCTACCGTCTCTTTCCCCATCATTCTGTAGAATTAAGCACGCAAGGACAGGGTCCTCTTCCCTCTGTACCAGTTTATCATTGTTCGTTTACTGTGATATTTGTGTTTTGTATGGAACCCCTTCTCTTGTAAAGCACCATGGAATCAATGGTGCTATATAAATAATCCAATATCCACGACACAATATCTACGACCCAGTATCCAATACCTACGACCCATCATCCAATATCTACGACCCATCATCCAATATCAATCATCTAATATCAAGGACTCATCTATTATCTATAAGCTATCTAATATCTATTATCTATCTAATATCCGTCACTATATATAAATGTTTCCTGGGAAGTTCAATGAAGAAAAATAAATAAATTTGTCTTTATCTTCTTGGACGTTTTCATGGGCATTAACTCATCCACCACCATTTCACTGCACAGCTTCAATTCAGTAAAGAAGGACAAAACTTTGACAATAACATGCGTGAAGTATTAATAATAATAATCTTTATTTATATAGCGCCAACATATTCCGCAGCGCTTTACATTTTAACAGTTTCAAAACACAAGTCACAAGTAACAACGTTAACAATACAATAATTAAAGCAAAATAAGATGACCCAGCTCGTGAGAGATTACAATCTACAATGAGGTAGGGGAGACACAAAGTACAGGTGTCTATAGACAATGGTGTATTTACAATGATGGTCCAGCCATCTTGAGGGAGTGAGGGATGGATGGAGATAGTGAATGGGTTACACACGCACACTTACACATAGAATGACTTTGATTAGTGAACGTGATAGAACCGCTCTGAACAAATGTGTTTTGAGGGAGCGCCTGAAACTATGCAAATTGTGGATGGTCCTAATTTCTTGGGGTAGAGCATTCCAGAGGATTGGCGCAGCGCGGGAGAAGTCTTGGAGTCGGGAGTGGGATTACAGGTCTATCCAAAACTAAATATCCCCTGAAACAATTCAGGAAATAGAACAGAATTCTGTGTTCAGCTTGGTATGGACAAATGTGGTTCTGGTGGTTAGGCACATATGTATCCCTACAGCATGAATATCTGTATGAACCTCCTACATACCCAAATCTTCAAAATCTTGTCTTGGGGAAATAGAATTGATACAGCGATACTTTTTTGAGATATGCACCAAAGGCTGAAAAAAAAAAAACGCTTGGACAAATGCATGCAATTTAAAGTGGGAGGCAGCTGAGCATAACTCCATGTGACAAGGGGCACACTGATTTAGCTAAACCATTTCTCAGGGCACTTTGTAAGGAGGATCGGCTGTATTATTCCCCTAATAGCCATGCCTAATGCAATAGCCTTGAGGGTTTTGTCCCAGACCAAGGTATCAGCTGCAGGTCAGAAGGTAACATACTGTTTACACGATTATTTCCTAAAGCACTTATCAGGCATTCGGTGTGAAAGTTGACTTTTCTGTTTGTAAGGAGGCCAAAAGAATTGAAGGAATGGGAAAAATTAGCCACACTGAACTAGAGCTGAATGGCAGAGGTGGGAGGTCTGAATAAGCCCCTCTGTGGTTCTCAGCGGGGCACCTTATTAGTCGCGTCATTGCAGTTCATTCAAGCAAACCACAACAGTGTCACCAACATTCCCACACAAAGACAAAGTTCTTCACACAGTCTATAAACATGCTTCCTCCGGCCAATTCATCCAGCCTTGACTTCAATAAAAAAAAAATTGCTTTTTTTTTCTCCTATTTTTATAATATAAAACAAGGTTAAATTTAGAGGAACATAAAATAAAAAAAAATTGTATTTTCTAGAACGTTCAACTTTAATAGAATGGATTTGTAATCGATTTTATTGTCTAATGAATACTTGAAAACCTAATACTTGAATATATTGCGGCGGCTTCAAACATCAGAATAGATAACCTCCATTTTTTTTTCAGAAAGGCAAAATATTGAAATTGCAGAAAAACACTAATTATATATATATTGCTAGATTTTGCAATGCTGTAATTTGTAGGGTTACCTGCTCACTGTAGCAAGTTCAACCACAAAATTCTTGAACCGATCGCCTCTAAATTTGCATCGTTGCAAGTTACTGTAGAAGATCTCTGACAAGCCCATCGATGGTAAGGGCGCATTCAGACAGCCGGATAAATTGGTCAGAGATCGGACCACTCATGCACTTACTGGTTGCGGGTTTCCCGACCAAAGCGCAACAGCTTCATAGAAATATATGAAATGGTCACACTTGGGTCAGGAGAGCCACGGCCGGTCCGTGCTAGGACCGATCGGCAGATGTCTGAATGAGACTTCATTCTCATATAACATTTTTACGGAAAGTCTACAGAAGTGGAGGTCCAGAGAAGCAGCACCAAAGGAAGTCAGCAGCTGATTATTCACACGTGCAGATTTGTTTCAGAAACTTTAGTCTTTCCCAATCACCTGAAACGATCTTTGCAGAAAACCTCGTGCTTGCCACCAGAATTCTATTCCGATAAGTTGGGGAAAGTTCCCGACTTCTGCAAGAAATCTGCCGTATGTGAATAAACACCAACAGAACAGACCAGTAAATCACAATTATTGGCCTTTGCAGATATTTAATTATTTAATATTTGAAGGTAATGTCTTCAGAAAAAGACCTCACGTTCAAATCCGTTTTTTGTATTAAATTTTTTTTTTTTTTTTTTTTACATTTTTGGCAATGTTTTTCTATTTCTTACCGCAATCTTCATTAAAAATACAAAACAGAATGATTGCAATTTTCTCACTGACCACTGGAGAAATTTTAGAATAATTTTTTGATTCAGCAAATTCCATATACGTAGATTAGCAGAAATCAACAGACTTGGACCCTTATCCTTTATACTGAAGCATCTAATGAGCGTGTGCAAAAGTCATTGTGAAGGGAGAGGAGCAGGGTCGGCTGTGACTGTCTATTGTGGTTGGTGGATCCTGTGATATCAGCTGTGTATAGAGGCATTACCGGTCATTGTAATCATGTCTCTGAGGATAAGGAGCCTGATAAACTGTTCCTGAAATTACAAGGCGTATTTATCTAAAATAGACCGTTCTGGCCAATGTAAAAATTCCAAGATTACCAATTTTGTGAATTTTTTTTTCCTTCAATAAAAATAGGAATATGAAAAATAAAAATCTAAAAAAATAATATAATAGTTGTCGTCAGTAAATGACCCATTAGTTTTATTGAGCCTCTATAGTGGGCAAACATGCTGATGACGCCAGATGTAATTTGTATTCCATGATGCATACGTATTCCTACAAATCTTAAGACTTCAGAAAGGGAATTTGTCAGTAGGATCAACCCTCCTAAGCCGTTTATATGGGCATGCAGGTCATGGGAAGTTGAATAGAATGATACCTTGATATCTACAATCCAATGTCTTATTCCCGAGAAAAAAAATTATGTAAATTATATGTTAAGATCTATGAGCCACACATAGATCTCCCTGAGAATCTGCCTCCAGAGCACTTTTTAAATGAAAGGAGGAGTTACCAGTGTAATGACTGACAGTCCTCTATCCTGATCTACGTGACTCATACTGGTAACGCCCCTTTTTATGTAATATAAGCTCTGGAGGCAGATTCTCAGGGAGATCTATGTCCGGCCCATAGATCGTAACAGCTCATTTAGATATTAAAAAAACAACAACAAAAACTTGGATTCTCTTGAAAAAACAACAAAAAAAAAACATTGCATTACAGATATCAAGGTATCTTTGAATTCAGCTACCCATCACCTAGATGCCCATACAGACAGCTTAGGAGGGAAGATCCTACTGACAAATGTGCTTTAAGTATTGTACCAAAGGTCGCTGTGCTCGTTTGTATGATTATTTGATTCCACAACTATATATTTTAGAAAAAAAATGTAAATTGAAGACAAAAAAGTTATCCATAGTTACAATATTCAGCTCGTCCAGAAGACCTTTCACTTACAAAACCCAAAAGTGAGAACAAAACACTTTAACCTTAAAAACAGACTCAATGTTCAGAGAGAAGAGAAAGATCGAAATATCATTAACTCCCTGTATTGTGATTTACTAAATAAACATAAAAAAACCTCGAATAAACATCTATTATTTGGTCATTAGCTTTACAGAGCGTGATTATTGCCAAGAAGCTGAATTTCTTAACCTTTTGATCTAGAAAAACCCCATTTAAATAAGAATCTGATGAAAGTAGCCGGGAAGCCATAGTGGATCCTGGGTTTTGCATTCTGTCAGTTCAACGAGTCGAAGAGGGGATCACGTATTTCCCGGGGACAATAGACATTTACATAGCAGCTAGGTGCAAGGGAAACTGTGGGATACCCCACTGTCCACATTCACTACAAAGAGGACTTTCACTGACTTGTAGTATTGTCAAGTGAAGGTCAGCTAAAGGTGACGGGACAAAGCCCCTTCTAAGAAGATGGGGGGACATTCGCTTCCAGTTACCGTCTTAATCACACCCAGCTAGTACAACGCGGCATTACATAGAGGAGAACATTTACTAAGGTTGTAGGGACAAGTTTCGGCACCTTGTATAAATGGGGACTAGCTTTAAATCATAGATATCAATGGTTTATGATAAATATCTCAAAGGCAGAAACTTGACATTAAGGCCATATTCACATACTGTAAGATTTTTACAAAGCACCAATTTTTTTTTCTCCTACACAGTAAATAACTATTAATGGAAATATTTCCACTTGTCTACGTTTTGAACCCACTCAAGTTTTTGCCAACACGGATTTAAAAAAAAAAAAAAAAAAAACAGACACGAGTGGTATAATGTAATTTTTAGCTTCGACTTAGGCTAGGTTCACACGTTGCGTTTATTTCCACAGGCTGCTATCTTGGCACTAAGAAACTTGTTGCAAAAGAGCAGGTTTTGCTTATTTTTTTATTGCGTTTTTGTCAGGGTACATTTGTCTCTTGTACTGTACATGCTGATAAAGGATAATGCATAAAAGAAAAAATCTGATTCTACTTCATCAGGTTTTGGCACAAAAAAAATGCAGCAAAAACCGATTACTGCTTTTTTTTTCCAGAATTTTTTGCACCACCCATTGCTTTCAATGGGTGAAAAACGTTGAAAAAACGCTGAAAGAAGCAACTTGCTGCAGACTGCAAAACCCAAGGTATTGCACAAAAGAGGACAAAAAACCCAAGCTGTGTGCATGAGATTTCTGAATTCTAATACACATTTCTGGTTCTGTAAAATGCAGCTTGAATTTGCATAAAAAAATATGAAAAAAAGCATAAAAAAAGTAACGTGTGAACATAGCCTAACTGATAATGCTGCCCCCATGTTTTCATTGGATAGCTCACACAATGGACCCTTGGTCTGCAAGAACACAGATATGACCACATATGAACAGCTCCAGACTACGATAAGTATGTGAAAAACACAGATAGAATAAGTAGATGAAAAATGGACGTCGGTATGAGGCCTAATAGGTGTCCAGAGGGTTGACGGTTGTTCGGTGTTTCATATACAGACATCAACGCCTGGACCTATGAGGCTTCAAGCTTGTTTCAGGAGACCATGGTCAGGCTGTAGATACAGAATCCAATTTTAGCCAAAAAATAGTTGGAGAAAAAAAAAGTGCAGCCTAAGTGACAGAAAAAAAGAAGCACTTCAGTTGCTCATGGATTTTATACATTTATATGGCATAAATTGATCAAAACACAAATTTCTGGACAGTATCAAAAATAAAACAGGAAAAAACCAAAACAAATAGAAAACAAAACAAGTTGTATGACCCACAAGTGAACTAAAAGTCCTCCTACAATAGTAAAATGTAGGTTTTATGGGGCCTCCTAGTGGAAATAGTGCAGATATACACACACAATGATCTACTAATGTGGCCACAAAGTCAGAAGAAACCAAGAACAGAACAATGAAAAGAAATAAAGAAGTTGCATTCATCCTACCAAATACACTACAAGAATCTCCTACTTTCTAAATCTGCTCCTACCAGAGAAGAGACCATAAATGTGCTGGTAAGAAACAAGTTTGGTAAAAATAAAATTGTAGTTGGATTATTATACCCTTGAAATCCAATTTTTCAAGCATGCCGAAGGCACTCGTGCTGGGATAACGCCTTATCGGAGCACAATCGCTCATCACTAATCTCTATCTCCTATGGCACAATGTGAAAACTAGGTACAACTAGGGAGTGAATTAGCGCATCGTAAAATCCTCACAATGGTAAACTTTTCATTCTTTCTTGTTTTCCAGTCTAACATTCTGTTCCTATGACTTTGACTCGTATATGTACTGTTGAATTGTAAAGTGCTGCGGAATATGTTGGCACTATATAAAGATTAATATTATGATTGTTTTTAATAATAATATATTTTTAATAGTCTTCCTTGGTTGTTGAGATACATTGCTCCAAATCCCAAAAAAGTTTTCCAGGGAAAGAAAAAAATAGGTATATTATCATTTTCTAGCAGCAGGGCCATTTCTGTCTATAGTTGATTTGTACTTGGTGTTGCAGGTCAGCCCTTCTAATTGTGTTGTTAACCCCCCATCCCCACAAAAACAGACCATTTTTGTAATCTCAGACAGAGAAAGCAGATCTTAAAGGGAACCTGTCACCTCATTTTACGTATATAAAGTGCGGCCACCACCATTAGGGGCTTATCTACAGCATTCTGGAATGCTGTAGATAAGCCCCCGATGTAACCCTGAAAGCAGGGCCGAATTTGCCACTAGGCACTGGAGGGCACGTGCCTAGGGCACCGGGCTGCAGGGGGCGACATCAAAACGGAAGAAATTTTTTTTTTAAATTTTTTAACCTCCCCTCCGTTAGACAATCCAGGAAATGTGTTGTCTTTTTGGAGGGGGACGGGGGCACACCTCTATATTCACCTCGATGCAGCTGACCCAGGAAGTCGTGGTGCCGCAACTTCCGGGGACAGAGAGGATGTGCTGTATACTGGTGAACAGGGGAGGCTGCTGCTATATACTGGTGACAGGGGAGGCTGGAGCTGCTATATACTGGGGAACAGGGGAGGCTGCTGCTATATACTGTTGACAGGGGAGGCTGGAGCTGCTATATACTGGGGAACAGGGGAGGCTGGAGCTGCTATATACTGTTGACAGGGGAGGCTGGTGCTGCTATATACTGGGGAACAGGGGAGGCTGGAGCTGCTATATACTGTTGACAGGGGAGGCTGGAGCTGCTATATACTGTTGACAGGGGAGGCTGGAGCTGCTATATACTGGGGAACAGGGGAGGCTGCTGCTATATACTGGTGACAGGGGAGGCTGGAGCTGCTATATACTGGGGAACAGGGGAGGCTGGTGCTGCTATATATGAAGGCCAAATACGGCCCTGCCTGAAAGATAAGAAAAACAAGTTAGATTATACTTACCCGGGGGGCGGTTCAATCCAATGGGCATCGCAGGTCCGGGTCCGTCGCCTCCCATCTTCATGCGATGAGGTCTTCTTCCTTGCTTCTGTCGCGGCTCCGGCACAGGCGTACTGCTCTGCCCTGTACTGCAGTGCGCAGGCACTGGGCCTCTCTGACATTTCCCGATGCCTGCGCACTGCAGTACTTTACTCTGCCCTCAACAGGGCAGAGAATTACACCTGTGCCGGAGCCGCGACAAATGCAAGGAAGAGGACGTCATCGCATGAAGATGGGAGGCGCCGGACCAGTGACACCCATCGGACCAGACCGCCCCCCCCCCGGGTGTGTATAATCTAACTTGTTTTTCTTATCTTTCAGGTTACATCTGGGGCTTATCTACAGCATTTTTTTATTTGTTTATTTTTTTTTACATTTTTGGCAATGTTTTTCTCTTTCTTACCACAATCTTCATTAAAAATACAAAACAGAATGATTGCAATTTTGACAGCATTCGAGAATCCTGTAGATAAGCCCCTAATGGCGGTGGTCGCACCTTATATAAGAAAAATGAGGTGACAGGTTCCCTTTAAATGCTAGAATTCTTACAGCTGCCACTAAGGAGAGCATTGAAGCTTAGTGTTAACAGGTTCAAAGGTAATGTGTAATCAGAAAATGAGCGATTGCTTAAAATCAGGTTTTAGTGATTTTTTTTTTTTACATTTTTCCCCATATCATGTGTGTATATATATATATATATATATATATATATATATATAAAAAATTATAATTATGTAAATTTCAAACCTGCTAAATGATCAGAGGTCAACACTCAATAATCAGAGCCTCCCAATCCCATCTCCAAGACTTCTCACGTGCTGCGCCAAGGCTTTGGAATGCACTACCCAGGATAATTCTAATAACCCCCAATACCCACAGTTTTAAGCGTGCTCTAAACAACGCATTTCTTCAGACTGGCCAATTCAAAATTTTCACCATAACCAGGATCCTTGTATCTTGTTCGTTCTCACACGCTTTATGCATTTATTAGCCCTCTGTGTCTGTACTTTTAAACATACTGGTTGGTAACCGGTTCATGCAGCATTATATGAACACCGGCTTTCTTACATTATGGCTGGTCCGAACAATGAAAGCAATTGTTACCATCCACCTTTTGTGTCTCCCCCATCTCCTCATAGATTGTAAGCTTGCAAACAGGGCCCTCATTCCTCTTGGCATCTGTTGATCTACATGTTCATTGTTATGCTGTAATTTCTATTGTCTGTACAAGGCCCCTCTAAATATAAAGTGCTGCGGAATATGTTGGCACTATAGAAATAAAATTATTATTAACTAGCCACTGAGATTATTTTAGACTTATACTTCCTGCCCTTTCAGGTAGAGTTACCATCAGGCTCATTATCATCAGAGGCAGAATTACAATGACTGGTAATTCCTCTATACACAACTGATAACCGGATCCACCAATCACATTGGGCCATGTCACTGCGCCCCCTCCCTTCACAATGACCTTCACACATGCTTATTAAATGCTTCAATACAAGAGATGGGGTCTGAGTCAGTTGTTGGCTGTTCACATACATGCGGATTTCATTTAACAGGAAGATACAAGTCGAAAACATCCAACAGTGGCCAGTGTGAAAATTTCAAGATTTCTAATCTTTATTTTTAACCCCTTTACCTCCGAGGGTGGTTTGCACGTTAATGACGGGACAATTTTTACAATTCTGACCACTGTCTCTTTATGAGGTTATAACTCTGGAACGCTTCAACGGATCTTGGCGATTCTGAGAACGTTTTCTCGTGACATTGTACTTCATGATAGTGGTAAAATTTCTTCAATATAACTTGTGTCTACTTATAATAAAAAGGAAATATAGCAAAAAGTTAGAAAATTTTGCAATTTTCAAACTTTTAATTTTTATGCCCTTAAAACAGAGAAATATGTCACAAAATAGTTTATAAATAAAATTTCCCACAATTCTACTTTACATCAGCACAATTTTGGAAACCAATTTTTTTTTTGTTAGGAAGTTATAAGGGTTAAAAGTTGACCAGCGATTTCTCATTTTTACAACAAAATCTTTTTTTTTTTTTTTTTTTAGGGACCACCTCACATTTGAAGCCACTTTGAGGGGTCTATATGGCAGAAAATACCCTAAAGTGACACCATTCTAAAAACTGCACCCCTCAAGGTACTCAAAACCACATTCAAGAAGTTTATTAACCCTTCAGGTGCTTCACAGGAATTTTTGGAATGTGGAAGGAAAAAATGAACATTTAACTTTTTAGTCACAAAAATGATCATTTACAAACAATTTTTTTTATTTTCACAAGGGTACAAGGAGAAAATTAACAGATAAAGTTGTTGTGCAATTTCTCCAGAGTATACCACTGTTTGGGTACACGGCAGAGCTCGGAAGGGAAGGAGCGTAGTTTGACTTCTTCAATGCAGAATTGGCTGGATTGAGATAGGACACCATATCGCCTTTGGAGAGCCCCTGATGTGCTTAAACAGTGGAAACACCCCAATTCTAACTCCAACCCTAACCCCAACACACCCCCAACCCTAATACTAACCCCAACTTTAGCCCCAACCCCAACTTTAGCCCCAACCCTAACTTTAGCCCCAACCCTAACCATAGCCCCAACCCTAACTTTAGCCCCAACCCTAACCCCAACCTTAGCCCCAACCCTAACTTTAGCTCCAACCCTAAGCCTAACTTTAGCCCCAACCCTAACCTGTTATGTTTAGGTAGCTGAGGAGAAAAAGCAAAAACGGCAATACACCAGAGAGGCTGGAACCTATTGGATTGCAGTAACCTGAACTAACCACACAACTAGAGGTAGCCGTGGAGCGTTCCTACGTTGATCCTAGATGCCTCGTCACAGCCTGAGAGATAACTAGACCTAAAGGAAGAAAGATGAAAGCTATCTGCCCCGGAGCAGATTCCCAAAGAAAATAGGAAGCCCCCAAACATGTAATGGCGGTTAGACAAGAAGAAGCACGGACACAGACAGAAAAGAGAATGAGCAAACGCTGGGGCCCAATCTGTCTAGACAGAAAAGTACAGGAAAGAATTCTGACTGCAATCCAACAAAAAACCCTAAAAAAATACCAACTCTTTGATTACAAAAACACCTGAGATCACACGATCTCCACCACCTAAATCAGATCTCTGGTGTAACAAAACTAAGCCGCAGCCACTGAAAAAACAGGAAAAAGCAAATGAACAAATAACAGTGGCTACAGATAAACTGAGAGGAGCACAGGCCCCAGGAGGGGACCCGGCTGACCTCCACAAAAGTGCAGAAAATTATGCAAAAAGCAAGCACAAAAAGAAAAGCAGAAAATATCTTATCTGAAAGCAGCAGATGCATGCAAGACTCCAGCAGACTTCCAAATGAACCAGGAACCACAATTGAGACAAGAACAATTGATCACCGGCGACCATCATGGGAGGGAACGCCCCTTATATCAGTCCAGACCGTGATCCCAGATTGCCATTCCTCGCTGTAAGGTTCAGTACTGTCTGCAACCACAAGAGGGAGCCTCTGCTCAGAAACCATCTCCAGCACATTCATAACACTAACCCTAATGGGAAAATGGAAATAAATAAATTTTTTTAATTTTATTATTTTTCCCTAACTAAGGGGGTGATAAAGGGGGGGGGGTTGATTTCCTATTTATAGCGGGTTTTTATGTTTGGCAGCTGTCACACGCTAAAAGACACTTTTTATTGCAAAAAACAGTTTTTGCATCACCACATTTTGAGAGCTATAATCTTTCCACATTTTGGCCCACAGAGTCATGTGAGGTCTTCTTTTTTGCGTGACGAGTTGAAGTTTTTATTGGTACCATTTTTGGGCACATGACATTTTTTGATCGCTTTTTATTCAGATTTTTGGGAGGCAGAATGAACAAAAACCAGCAATTCATTAACTTATTTTTTTTTTTTTTGGGGGGGGGGAGGGAATTTATACCGTTCCTCGTGTGGTAAAATTGATAGTGCAGTTTTATTCGTAGGGTCAGTACGATTACAGCGATACCTCATTTATATATTTTATGTTTTGGCGCTTTTATACAATAAGAAATATTTTATAGAAAAAATAATTATTTTTGCATCACTTTATTCTGACAGCTATAACTATTTTTTTGCTGATGACGCTGTATGGTGGCTCTTTTTGCGGGACAAGACGTTTTCAGTGGTACCATGTTTATTTATATCCTTTTTGATCGCGTGTTATTCCACTTTTTGATCGGCGGTATGATGATAAAGCAGTGTTTTTTTTGCCTTTTAAATAAGGGGTTCACTAAAGGGGTTAACTAGTGTGACAGTTGTATAGGGCGGGTCGTTACGGACACGGCGATACTAAATATGTGTACTTAGTGGTTTTTTTATTTACATAATAATGTGTTTATTGGGGAAATATGAAAGAAATCGTTACCATCTACCTTTCATGTCTCCCCTTTTTCCTCATATTATAAGCTTGCGAGCAGGGCCCTCATTCCTCTCCGTATCTGCTTTGATCTGTGTTTATTATTATTCTGTAATGTCTTGTCTGTACAAGTGCTGCGGAATATGTTGGCGCTATAGAAATAAAATTATTATTATTTAGGGATTTAAAAAAATATATTTTTTTACACAGTATAATTTTTTTTTTTACATTGTCCCAGGGTGTGACATTACTATATAATGTCAGATAGCTGATCTGACACTTTGCAGAGCACTGTGTCAGATCAGCGATCTGACAGGCAGTGCAGGAGGCTTGCCGATGCATGCTCTCAGCAGGCACTGACAAGCCACCTGCCTGCAGGACCCCGTGGCCATCTTGGTTGTTCTGAGGATCTCAGGGAAGCACGCAGGGAGCTCTCTCCCTGCGCGATGCTTCCCTATGCCACCAGAACGCTGCGATCATGTTTGATCAGCTGACACCCGGCCGCGCTCTCCCCGTGAGCGTGTCCGATCGCATGTGACGTACTAGCCCGTCCATGGTTATATGGGCCCAGGTCCCATGGACGGGATAGTACGTCTAATGTCAGAAAGGGGTTACTGTAGATCATGATATGGAAAAAAAATGCAAGAAAACCCCGCAAAACCTGATTTACACAATAGGTATTTTTCTGATGACAGACTTTAAGTTTAATGTAGGATTTACTTGCTTTATTTTTATTTCTATAGCGCCAACATATTCCGCAGCACTATACATTACAAGGGGGACTTGTACAGATAATAAAGAAATTACAGAGTAACACAAGTCAGCAGAAAAGAGTGAGGGTCCTGCTGCTCGCAAGCTTACAATCTATGAGGGAATAGGGGAGACATGAAAGGTGAATGGTAAAATGTGCTTGTATTGTACGGTCCAGCAATCAATGTAATAAATAGGGTACTCACATAATGGTCACTAACCAGTATGTGTACAACTGCAGACATAGAGGGCTATTAAGTGCATGGAGGGTGTGAACAGATTATGGGGACTAGATTTAGAAGAAAATTTCTTAAGGGCTAAACAGGATAAGTGAGGTGGGGCTATAGGCCATTCTAAAGAAATGCATTTTTAGGGCACGCTTAAAACTGTGGGTATTGGTAATCCACTTCCAGAGAAGTGGCGCAGCACGAGAAAAGTATTGTAACGGAGAGGAAGGTTCGGATTATTGAGGATGTTAATCTTAGGTCATTAGTGGAACGGAGGGCACGGGTAGGGTGGTAGACAGATGAGTTAGGAGATGTAGCGCTTTGTGGGTGAGTGATAAGTTTATATTGGACCCTGTAGTGGATGGGTAACTAGTACAATGACCAGTACTGGGTAATGGTTGGTGAGGAATATGATCCTGGCTGCTGCGTTCAGGATGGATTAGAGGGGGAGGATTCGGTAAGAGACCGTTAAGTAGAGAGATGCAATAGTCTAGACGAGAATGAATAAGAGCAACAGTTTTTGCAGAGAATAGGTTAATGTAGGTAGACATTTCATTATGGAACAATTTGTATGCATTTGGCACTCTATCAAGAATATAAGCCATGAAGTTTATCATGCTCTATATTTTGGACTACTAGAAATAAAAAAAATGGAGGGATGTTGAAGGGTGGCTATTCACCAACTCATATCTCAAGTGTGGCCTACATGTACATCACATGCCTTTTAAATAATAAGAAAAAAAAGAAAAAAAATAAGTATGTAATGACCATAACAGTACTGAACTGGAGCATCTTTTGCACATAATTTTTACTGCATAATCAAAACCGTAAAAACAAATCCCAAAAATAGCAGGATTTTTTTTTTCCCTGCATTTGGATTTTTTTTTCACTGTTTTACAGTACGCTGTATGGCAAAAAATGGATACCACTAATCAAAACAACAACTTGTCCTGCAAGAAAAAAAAAACAAGCCCTCATACCGCTAGGCTGTTTGAATAATAAACTTCTGACTTTTCAAAAAAAGGGGTAAGAAAGCTTGAAAAACACAAAGATGCCCAGGAGGGTTGGAGTTAAAGTTAGTCCCCATAATATTATGTTTTTTTTTAGTTTCTTTAGTTTTTGGTCACTTTAAAAAGGAGAAAAAAACTGAAAGTGCAACTATGACATCAATGGGCGGATGCAAGTTTGTCTTAAAGAACAATGTTTGATCGCACAAATACACGAGGGTCTTGATATAAAAGCTTATGACTATTAATAATAAGCAAACAGAACGGCTGAAGATGCTAAACACTGGAGGTGTTGTCAAACGGGGAAGGTAATTAATTTGCTACTTCATAGCATTTGCCAGACGCTTTAGATTAAGATGCAACGTCCATTTTTAATTTCAATAGTAACATTTGGAAGACAAAATGTTGTATTTCGTTAAATTAATGACCTTGTCAGTAGCTATTTAAGATGAAAAGCTAAAAAAATTGCATCCATTTAATAAACTTAATCTAAGCTACGAAAGTCATAGATTCAAAGGTTCTCTCACAGGAGAGAACAGATACATCATTGTTGAGGGATCATTACCTATAAAGCGGCTGACACATTTCTTAGTCCGTGTATTAAAAGGAACATTACAAAGTATCAGCCCAAGTGTCAATGAAGTTATATATATATAAAAAAAAGTCTATGTTGTGCAATTTATTAATTTCATATTCAACATTTTAAAATACATTTTTAAAAAATGTCATAAGTTTATCTTCTTAAAAATAGTTGTTAAATACTTTTTCTAACTAAATTTTTTTTTAAATTTTCATTTATTTTCCACTTGTAGAGGTTTTTTTTCCCGTTTTCAGTACATGATTATGGGGGCGATCATCGCTACAGCAGCCACGTGAACCAAAGGGGTCTGTAGATGATGCATTTATTTCTATAGCAGTATTCTATGTCATGCTTCGTGATCTGGGCAGGGGAGGAGGAGGAGGTGAGCTGTGATCATCGCCTATTGTCAATGGTGGATTCATTGTTTCTCATACATAGGTATTAAGAATGCTGAGAAGTGATCTCCACAGAACAGAAAGCGTCAGTCTAACATAGAACTTATTGGCCAGAATGAAATCGGCTAGTTTCCAATTTGCTTTTTTAAATAGTAAAATTAAATTTTTAAATATGTTTAAAGAAAAAAAAAATCTTGAATTAAAGAATAAATCAGTTTTCTGAGAATATCTGTATTATAACCAGTATTAGTGTGCACATTTAATTGAGGAAATATCAACTCATTGCACAAAACCTGCAGATTGTTTAATGCAAAATAACCTGGATTTTATGGCGACTCGCGCAGACTTGACATTGCAATGCTGAATTGCTACCGCCCAATGCAAGAACTTGGCCTCCAGTGGCGTACCGTCAATAGAAGCAGACCACACAGCTGCTATGGGGCCCGGACAGGTGAGGGGGCCTGCGACGGCCGCTGCAGTTTGGCAGCTGTGCTGACACAGTACTATCTCCTTTAATTAAATGTAAGTGACGGCCGACGTATACCCCCTTGAAGCTCCCCTTTCCTGGTTTCCTGGTCAGCAGTTGGCTGAAGTCTCTGGCTGGATTTGCATAAGAACGGCACGCCTCCTGGCAGCCAGAGAGCAGCACAAGTGCATTGCAGGAAGCAGAAAACATTCATGAGCCTCTCTCACTCAGGGAGAGGGACACACAAGACGGTGAGCCCGGCTGGCTGGGGGACGGGGTGGGTTTTTTTTGTTAAATGTGTCCACCTGTTGATTTTTTTTTCTTTTTTTTTTGGGGGGGCCCATTCAGACTTTTTCTATGGGGCCCCATGATTTCTATGTACGCCCCTGTTGGCCTCCTAATCCATGGGCTGTTAGCCTTTACCTGAGTCCCTGCCACCAGTCTAGTACTGAACCACTTATCCCCCCCCAAGCATGTGAATTATACCGATATAATTATAGCTACTTTTTTTGTACAAGGAACACTTTAAATATGGACAGCTCTCCCAGCAGGTCTCTGTCTCTGCTCACAAAACTACAAGTGAGGTGCAGAGCAGTAGGAGAGTGCAGTGCACATGATTACATACTCCATTCATTGGCTTCTGCGCCTCGGTCATTGCCATTGTTGACTTAGCAGAGCACAGCAGCGAATGGTGAACTCATCTAACCTGCTGCACTCTGCACAGGAACTGGCAAAACAAAAAAGACAAAACTGCCGACCACTTTACGCATCCAGCTTGCCGGTTGTGGCACTTACCGCATCTGTGCACCACTCCAGTTAGCGTGGTGCTGATCAAAATTGTGCGCGCTCACAGAATTTAGTGCCTGTGCCCAAACATAGATTAATTATAAAGTGCACATGTATCACTTTACAGCAACAGAACACCAAAATAAAGGGGGATTTTTCTATGAATGTTACCTTCTACTGATACCTTATTGATCCCACAATGCTAGACTCTAAAACACATTTTCATGAGTTAGGTGGTGTAGTAAACTGTATAGTATACAGTGGAAACCTTAAAGGCCCATAGCAGCAAGCTTAATCAAGGCAAGTTATGTGTGTAACAATGTAGCAATGGGAAGTATTCTTCAAGAATGCGCTCAGAGCTCAGGGAAAGAACGCCTGTGAGAGCTTGAAACGCGTTGATTTAATCACCATTTTGGATTCAATGTTTTAAACGATTGGAAAAAACCCTTGGATGTATACATGTAGTCACACAGTTTTCCCTTCTCCTGCACGCCCAGGACACATTAGGTGAGCTGGTTTCAAAACTTTTTCCAAAGTATTCTCCAACTTCTAGATTGAAAATGTCATCCATTAAGGATTACAGAAGAACAGGAAAAGGGGAGTGCTGACTGGTCTGAACACATCACTTCCTTTGAATTGATTTCTAAAATGCTTAATTCTTTTAATTTTATTTTTTTAGTATTTTAGAAATCAATTCAAAGGAAGTGATGTGTTCAGACCAGTCAGCACTCCCCTTTTCCTGTTCTTCTCTAATCCTTAACTGATGACATTTTCAACCTAGAAGTTGGAGGATACTTTGGAAAAAGTAGAAATAAGCCATCACATCGTTTAGAGCCAATAAAGCACCAGTACGCAATTGTGCAATTGAGAGGAGAGAGAGAAAAACAATGCTGTTAACTTCTAAAATATTCCTAATTGGCTAGAAATGAAAAAAAAAATTATTAAACTCCCATTTCCCATTCCAATATACTGTACATGCATACATACAGTTGAATCCAGAAGTTTACATACATGACACATCTGCATTGTTTTCTCAATATCTGACATGAAACCAGGATAAACCTTTCCCGTTTTAGGTCTATTAGGGTTACCATAATTCTTAATATTTGAGAGAGATTGGTTTAAGGCATTTTTATTACTTACCGTAAAGTCAAACGTTTACATACACTAAGATTACTACGCCTTTAAACAATTCTGGACTGCCCATATAACGATATGCGTTATTGGCAACATCTGAGTTAAATTAGAGACACACCTGTGGATCTATTTTAATGCACACCTGAAACACACTGCTTCTTTGTGTAGCATCATGGGAAAGTCTAAAGAAATCAGCCAAGATATCAGGAAGAGAATTGTGGACTTGCACAAGTCTGGCTCATCCTTGGGTACAATTTCAAGATACCTGAAGGTGCCTCGTTCATCTGTACAAACAATTATACACAAGTACAAAGAAGATGGGAATGTCCAGTCATCATACCGCTCAGGAAGGAGACGGTTCTGTGTCCCAGAGATGAACGTGCTTTGGTCCGACATGTGCATATCAACCCAAGGGCAAAAGCAAAAGACCTTACGAAGAGGATGGCAGAAGATGGTGAGATTGTGGCAATATCCACAGTGAAATGAATACTGTATCAACATGGGCGGCCAGGAAGAAGCCATTACTCCAAAAGAAACAAAGCCAGATTAACGTTTACAAAGGCCCACAGGAACAAATACCTTAATTTTTAGAGACATCCTGCGGTTTGATGAAACTAAAATTGAACACTTTGGGCATAATGACCATTGTTACGTTTGGAAGTAAAAGGGAGAAGCTTGGATGCCTAAGAACACCAACCCAACTGTGAAACATGGAGGTGGCAGCATCATGTTGTGGTGATGTTTTGCTGCAGGAGGAACTGGTGCACTTCACAAAATAGATGGCAATCATGAAGATTATGTGACAATACTGAAGCAACATCTCAAGACATCAGCCAGGAAGCCAAAGCTTGTGCGGAAATGGATCTTCCAAATGGACAATGACCCGAACCATACTGCCAAAATGGCAACAAAGTGGCTTCAGGATAACAAAGTCAATGTTTTGGAGCAGCCATCACAAATCCCTGATCTCAATACTATTGGAAAATTTATGGGCAAAGCTGAAAAGGCCGGTGCGAGCAAGGCGACTTACAAACCTGGATCAGTTACACCGGTTTTGGAGGAGGAATGGGCCCAAATTCTGACCAACTATTGTGAGAAGCTTGTGGTAGGATATCCTAAACATTTTACCCAAGTCATTCAGTTTAAGGGCAATGGTACCAAATACTAATGAAATGGATGGAAACTTTTGACTTTGTAGTAAGTAATTAAAATGCCTTAAAACATTCTCTCTCTCTCTCATTATTCTGGCATTTAGCAAATATTAATAATTATGGTAATCCTAATTGACCTAAAACGGGAAAGGTTTAATCGGATTTCATGTCAGATATTGAGAACAACATGCATGTGTATCTTTTATATAGTAGATGGAAACTTCTGGATTCAACTGTATATGTACATGTATACATATACAGTACAGACCAAAAGTTTGGACACACCTTCTCATTCAAAGATTTTTCTGTATTTTCATGGCTATGAAAATTGTAGAATCACACTGAAGGCATCAAAACTATGAATTAACACATGTGGAATTATACATTACACTTTACAAAAAAGTGTGAAACAACTGAAAATATGTCTTATATTCTAGGTTCTTCAAAGTAGCCACCTTTTGCCTTGATTACTGCTTTGCACGCAGAAAAGGTGAACGGATGGACTCTACATGGCTGGTTCCCACCGTGAAGCATGGAGGAGGAGGTGTGATGGTGTAGGGGTGCTTTGCTGGTGACACTGTTGGGGATTTATTCAAAATTGAAGGCATACTGAACCAGCATGGCTACCACAGCATCTTGCAGCAGCATGCTATTCCATCCGGTTTGCGTTTAGTTTGACTATCATTTATTTTTCAACAGGACAATGACCCCAAACAACCTCCAGTCTGTGTAAGGGCTATTTGACCAAGAAGGAGAGTGTTGGGGTGCTACGCCAGATGACCTGGCCTCCACAGTCACCAGACCTGAACCCAATCGAGATGGTTTGGGGTGAGCTGGACCGCTCACCGCTTCAATTTTGAATAAATCCCCAACAGTGTCACCAGCAAAGCACCCCCACACATCACACCACCTCCTCCATGCTTCACGGTGGGAGCCAGGCATGTAGAGTCCATCTGTTCACCTTTTCTGCGTGCAAAGCAGTAATCAAAGCAAAAGGTGGCTACTTTAAAGAACCTAGAATATAAGACATATTTTCAGTTGTTTCACACTTTTTTGTAAAGTGTAATGTATAATTCCACATGTGTTAATTCATAGTTTTGATGCCTTCAGTGTGATTCTACAATTTTCATAGTCATGAAAATACAGAAGAATCTTTGAATGAGAAGGTGTCCAAACTTAACCAATATGAAAAAAAGGAGTCCTACACAAGAAATTTAAAAAAAATGTATTCACATTTTTAATTCAACGTGTTATGGTAATATAATTCCTTATCAGAAAGTTTAAGTTTGAAGAGAAAAAAATGCAAAATAGGAATATTTCTGTCTTGGGTCTTAAGCGTCTCACCCCTGCATATGTATACATGTGTGAAAATACAAAATGATTTACTAGTGTCAGGTGTTCAGTGACCCCTAAAATTTGTTTTGACTATTGTCAGTTTTTGGCTAAAAAGACAGAGTATCCCCTAAAAATGGAAATGATTTATACCACCTGGCACATGAGATTTCATTTGCAATGCAAGAGTCCTTCCAGCATACAAAGAGTCAGGCTGACAAACAAGTAGGAAATATCTGCTGAGCAATCACATTTACTCATTATATTGCTGTTTGATGAATGCTGGGATTTTTCAAGACCATTTGTTTGCAAGAAAAAAAAGGCACATTACTCTTGTGTTCGGCATTTCTCAACTGAGCGCATTATTGTAAATGAAAGCTGGCTGTAAGCGTTTTACATTAATACAAATTAACAGCTGATTGATCTGTCCTATCACTCATGATCAGCTTTCTCAAAACTTTTGCATGCATAGGTCAAAACTCCCGTTAACTGAAAGGCAACTATAAAAGGAGTCAACAATACAGACACAGAAATAAACACTAATGGCAGGAAATCAAATAATTAAGGATGGCAATTTCAAAGCTGCTTTAACGTTGCGCCAATTTTAGCTGTCCGTCTAAAGTGTATGGCGGTGACCCTATTCTTCCCCGAAAGCAGATGTTGGGAAAATGAAAAATCGGGCTGTGGAGGATTTGAATATGCCCAGTCTAATTGTTCTTAAAGAGGAAATATAAGAACACTAACCAGTAAAGATGAAGATTTTATTGAAGCTGGATCCCTTTTTTCTTCATGTTCTTAAAGAGGACCTTTCACCAAATTTTTCACTTTGAACTGGACACACACTGTAATAGTGGATGCAGAGGGGAATGTCTTTTTTTGCCTCTCCGTATCTTAGATATTAGCTATGAAAGCATTTGACATTTAATGGGTTACCATATTTTTAGGATCATAAGACGCACTTTTTTCCTTGAAAAATGTAGAGGAAAATGGGGGGTGCGTCTTGTAGTCCGGATGTACCTGCTCTGGCTGTGTATGGGCAAGCGGGGGAGCGGCAGTGGCAGAGCAGAGGGTCACAGGAGGCTGGAGCCAGCGGCTGCGGATAACTCCTGTGCCCGCTGCTAAAGAGAAATAAATATTCATTGCATTCTATGCCCATGGGCGTAGAGGGCAGTTAATATTCAATTCTCTTTAATAGGGAACACACTGTTAGCCTTAGCAGCCGCCTTCCTGCAGCTGCTGGATGTTCGCGTGTGCCTACAACTTAAGGCAATGAATATTCACTGCTCTCCACTCCCATATTCCCTTTACTAGAGGACACACAAACGCCCAGCAGTTACAGGAAGCAGGCGGCTGCGGCTAACACTGTGCTCGCTATTAAAGACCAATGAATACTCACTGCTCTCCACGCACCTAGACCCGGCGTGGGGAGCAGTGAGTATTCCGGCAGCTGTCCTCGGCTTGAAAGCAGCGCATGATGTCCCTGCCTGCGCTGCTTACAAGCATAAATCAACTGCTGGCACTGGAAGAAGATACTGCGAGGGAGTGCAGGAAGGTAAATAGGATGGTTTATTTTTTTTATATATATTTTTTTTTAATGGGGGCCATGCATACCAGGATGGGGATGGGAGGTCAATCATACCAGGATGGGGATGAGGGGGCCATGCATACCAGGATGGGGATAAGGGGACCATGCATACCAGGATGGGGATGAGGGGGGCACATATACCAGGACTGGGATGAGGGTACCTTGCATAACAGGATGGAGATGAGGGGGCCTTGCATACCAGGGTAGGGATGAGGGGGACATGCATACCAAGATGTGGTGATCATATTTACCAGGATGAGAAATTACGTACAGAATTGACCACGTTTTGCTTTTTTTTCTAATTTCCTTCTCTAAAACCTAGGTGCGTCTTATAGTCCGAAAAAATTGCTAACTTTAGTTAAATCCAAGTGGGTGCTATCAGATAGCAACTCATACAGGATGAAGAAGTACATGCCTCTAGTGAAAACTACCTGATAACACACCACTTAAGGGGAGTAGTACACCCCCCCAATGAGAACTACCTGATAACATCCACTTGGACATTACTAAAGTTAACTCTTTAGATGCCAAATACTTTTAATGCTAATATTTTTGCAACGGAAAGTAAAAAAAATTTTTTTATTCTTTTCTGCAGCCACTAGTACATAGTATGTTCAGATTAACATAAAAAAAAATTATGAAAGGTCCTTTTTATAACTGAAGTGTGTATGGACCCCTTTAAAGGAATCAGTCATCACAAAATAAGCCATTGTTTAATCACAAAGGTGATAAAGAAAAACCCATTTCTTATCTAAAAAAAACAAAAAACAAACCTTGCAATATTTATATTGAACTCTGCCCTCCTATTGCTGCAATAGACTGACCCAGACCATACTGAATTTTATTGAAGGATTTAATGAGCTTGCGCTCATCAAGGCAAAGATCCTTGTGTAGGGAGGGGGGAGGAAGTGAGCTTTGACCATCACCTAGGGGGAATATTGGCTCCCGTGTTGCACTCTATATATCAATATGTTTATAAGACTTAGTAGCCAGTATGAAAAAAGCATATTTTATACATAAAGTATAAATAGAGATATGAAAAATGTAAAAACAAAAATAAATAAATAAATAAAAAATTATAAAAAACCTGATTTAAACAGTAGGTAATTTTATAATATCACATTCCCCAAAAATACTCCGATTACCAATAGGTGCACTAGGAAAGATTACAAGTCCTAATTTGCAGTAATCCAGACTGTACTGGTAGTGCGTGAAGTAGAGGTATACTGCGTGAATATTGCACTGGGGAACTACCTGTGGCTGCGCCACCGTTTCACACTAAATAAAGGCCCCACACGGATCTTACTGCCAACAGTTCTTGGCTAGAAGGACAATGGGAATGTTCTGTGTTAGCAACAGTATCCAACAACACATCTGTTCTGTGCGCCTTGTCATTAGCTCCATTCAGACAAATCAGTACACAAAGAAAGGGTGAGCGGAAGTAGATTTTTTTTTTCATTTTCCAAAATTACAATCAGTTCTTGGTTTCCAACGAAGGAAAAAAAAGTGTTTAAAAACTGTCTTTTTAGAAAAAGTAATATAATCTCATGTCAAAAGAGGAAATTACAAAATACAAACACATATGGAGACAAAGTATCAATAATCCTATTTATCACTCTATTGAACTTATTTATTAATAGGGTGGATTCATAGGTTGATGCAAAATTGTGGGTACATTCTAAAATAGCATCTTGTATTACCGGTATATGTCGTACAGGCTCATTATTGAAGGACATGTTCACCTTTCCAACGCACTGCATCTGAAATGGAGCAACTGTAGAATTTGTCCTTGAATAGAATCAAACCGTGTCTCCATGGTTACAGACTACAAACACTGCGTAGTCTGGTGACACTTTCTTCTCCCTTGTCTATTAAAGGGGTTTTCCCAAATTAGTCAAATTAGTAAATTAATCCCCATCAAGATGATTACTGGGACACCCACCGATCCTGAAAACAGAACTCGTTAGAAACTTGTCTTTAATAGACCAGAGATGTGGATACATATTTAGTCTGCATAAGTTGTCATTTTTTTGTCAAGACTTTGCAAAGAAAATGTGCTTCTAAGGTTTAATTGAATATGCCAAGTACACCGTCCAGAACATTGAATTTACACATCTCCACCCCATTAATGGTGATTGGCAACACTGGCTTGCTTGAGATTTCTGTGCAAACAGAGCTTTCTTTAAGGCAAGTCAGAGCGGTCAATCACCAATGAGGAAGGCGGAGCATGCTAAACCAGTGTAACGAGTCTTGTAGACCCGCCCAGCATGTACAAAGCATCCAATCAACATATTTGAATAAATTTCAATTCCTGGAAATGAAGGCAATGATTTAAAAACTGAAGGCATAATTTCTTAATTTTTGTTTTATAGGGGCAATACCCCCAAAAAGGCTCCGTGCTTAGTCTTACCGTCAGTTTGGGCCGATAGGCTCTCTATGCGGAATACAAACATCGGCTGCAAAGATTTTCACCAGAGGCAATCTGCAGACACTTTTTATATAAGACTGCATATCCCCCTTATCATTGGTTTTGTTTTTCAATATAGTAGAGAACATACAAGATAAAAAAAAATACAATTTTGCAGAGATATTCTTCATAACTTATCAGTTGTGTCCAGCTAGATGCTGCGTGCCAGAGCCATATCTGATGGCAAACTACACCAGTCTTGTCTACAGACCAAAAAAAATGGTGCATGCAACATTTTTATCTGGCTCTTTCTGTCTAGTGCAGCAACTGATGCATCGAGATCACGCATTGAATAGAAATCAATAAAAATAATTTTGGCATCAAATTAGTTCTTCAGCTTTTATTTTTCCCCTCCGGCGGCTGCATGTAAAGAAATGCAACATTCTGGAATGTTCTGAAAATAAATTTTTGCCCAACGCTACAGTATCATTCCAGTTGCCTACTTGTAAATTAGGACGGAGATTAAAAAACAAACTAAAAAAAACAAAACTTGTAGCATCACTTATTTGATTTTCCTATTACTTGCATCATACGGAGCTCAATATTTACTTTATTTGTATCTAGACCCAATGAGCTTCTATTAACTAGAACTGAACATTTTGCAATTCAAAGCTCTGCCTGACATGTCCATTATAAATAGCTATACTTACAGGATATAAATAAAACCACAGAGATTCATTCATTTTCATTTTATTCTAATCTAATCATAATATCAAGTGGCATTAGCATTTATGGATTTTACTTCATTTTGATTAGAAAGAAAACTAACATAAAACGCGTCGGCTCAAGACGAGGCTTTTTTTTTATGATGATTCAATTAATTTGTAGTGACAGTGAAATATAATTGCTAAACCTAGACTATATAAATACATACAGAGTATTAGGGTCTTCTCTCATCTTTAAAGATGTAAGGTAGTATATGTACAAAATGCTAAGGCAGGAATGGGGATCATAGAGTTTATTGAAAGCCTATAGTGCCACTGTGGTCTCCGTTCTATGCAAAATCCCTTGAAATAGGGAAATCGTTGGGATTCTAAAAGGTTTCAAATAGAGTAAAAAGAAAAAAAATAGTGGATTTGTTTAAAGGGAACCTGACAGCTGATACACGCTGTCGTGGATCGGGCAGTGGCTGCACCATTCCTGACACATGTTTAACGTGCCGTAGACTAGTTGGAGAGGCAGGTCCCCAGCGGCTTCTCCCCATCCACTACCCTGAAGTGACAGATCTCTGACTATACACTCACCTGTCACTAGGGCAGCGGGCGGGAGAAGCTGCCGTGGACCCGCCTCTCTGACTAGCCTCCGATGCAGCCTGGTCCACGGCGACAATAAAACCATCTTTCATCTGAAACATCGCAACGTTTCAGAACTAAATATATATGGCTGGAATGTTGCAGACAATGTCCAATACAGTCATGGCCAAAAGTTTTGAGAATGACACAAATATTATATTTTCACATGATCTGCTGCCCTCTGATTTTTTTATGTGTTTGACAGATGTTTTTATCACAGACAGAAATATAATTGCAAACATATGAGTAACAAAAGCTTATATTGACAGTTAGAATGAGTTAATGCAGCAAGTCAATATTTGCAGTGTTGACCCTTCTTCTTCAGGACCTCTGCAATTCTCCCTGACATGCTCTCAATCAACTTCTGGACCAAATCCTGACTGATAGCAGTCCATTCTTGCACAATCAATGCTTTCATTTTGTCAAAATTTTAGTTTTTGTTTGTCCACCCGTCTCTTGATGATTGACCACAAGTTCTCAATGGGATTAAGATCTGGGGAGTTTCCAGGCCATGGACCCAAAATCTCTATGTTTTGTTCCCTGAGCCATTTAGTTATCACCTTTGCTTTATGGCAAGGTGCTCCATCATGCTGGAAAAGGCATTGTTGATCGCCAAACTGCTCTTGGAGGGTTGGGAGAAGTTGCTCTTGGAGGACATTCTGGTACCATTCTTTATTCATGGCTGTTTTTAGGCAAGACTGTGAGAGAGCCGATTCCCTTGGCTGAGAAGCAACCCCACACATGAATGGTTTCAGGATGCTTAACAGTTGGCATGAGACAAGACTGGTGGTAGCGCTCACCTTGTCTTCTCCGAATGAGGCGTTTTCTGATGTCCCAAACAATCGAAAAGGGGATTCATCAGAGAAAATAACTTTACCCCAGTCCTCAGCAGTCCACTGCCTGTACCTTTTGCAGAATATCAGTCTGTCCATGATGTTTTTTCTGGAGAGAAGTGGCTTCTTTGCTGCCCTCCTTGAGACCAGGCCTTGCTCCAAGAGTCTCCGCCTCACAGTGCGTGCAGATGCACTCACACCTGCCTGCTGCCATTCCTGAGCAAGCTCTGCACTGCTGGTAGCCCGATCCCGCAGCTGAAACACTTTTAAGAGACGGTCCTGGCGCTTGCTGGTCTTTCTTGGGCGCCCTGGAGCCTTTTTGACAACAATGGAACCTCTCTCCTTGAAGTTCTTGATAATGCGATAGATTGTTGACTGAGGTGCAATCTTTCTAGCTGCGATACTCTTCCCTGTTAGGCCATTTTTTTGCATTGCAATGATGACTGCACGTGTTTCTTTAGAGATAACCATGGTTAACAGAAAAGAAACAATGATGCCAAGCACCAGCCTCCTTTTAAAGTGTCCAGTGGTGTCATTCTTTCTTAATCATGACAGATTGATCTCCAGCCATGTCCTCATCAACACCCACACCTGTGTTAATGGAGCAATCACTGAAAAGACATTAGCTGGTCCTTTTAAGGCAGGGCTGCAATGATGTTGAAATGTGTGTTGGGGATAAAGTTCATTTTCTAGCCAAATATTGACTTTGCAAGTAATTGCTGTTAAGCTGATCACTCTTTAGAACATTCTGGAGTATATGCAAATTGCCATTAGAAAAAGTGAAGCAGTAGACTTTGTAAAAATTAATATTTGTGTCATTCTCAAAACTTTTGGCCATGACTGTACATACTGCCCGGTTCCCTTAAAGAAACAGCATTAAAACTCTGTATAGCCGGCTGACGAAGTGTGGCTACACAGAGAAAACCAAGTTTTAATCACAGTGTAATCTCTGTGTAATGGCAGCGGTGCAGGGGAGTAATTACGTCACGACTCCGTATACTGTGAGCAGAGCTGTAATCATGCCCCGGCACTTTAAGTGACAGCTCGCTCAGCGCACATGCTGTTAGGAAGGCTGTCACTCAAAGTGCCAGGGCGTGATTAAAGCTCCACACACAGCACACTGAGCCGTGATGTAATCATTCCCCTGCACCGCCCCGGAGACTTCGAGAGTCGATACCTGGTGATAACCCTGTGAATAAAACTTCACTGTGTCTGTGTAGCTGCATGTCCAGTTAGCTGGCTACACGGGGTTGTAACACTATTTGCATACAGGTTGACTCAATGTGCACAGGTAGGTAGCGAATGACTAAGGATATGTGCACACGTTGCGGAGTTGCCATGGAAATTTCCGCGGCAATTCCGCACCTCTCTGCCGTGGGAAATCCGCATATTATAGGTATGCGTATTCCCGCTAAAAACTAGCGTTTTGCAAGCGGAATTAGCTTGCAGAACGCTAGCGTTTTACAAGCGATCTGACAGGTTGGTCACACGAGTCAAACAATTGTTTGACTCGTGTGACCAACTTTTTACTATTGATGCCGCCTATGTCGCATCAATAGTAAAAAGATCTAATGTAAAAATAATAAAAAAATTAATAAATAATGATATTCTCACCTTCCGGCGGCCCCTGCAGCTTTCCCGCCTCTCAGCGACGCTCCCGGCCAATCCCGTTCCCAGGAGTCCTTTGCGACAATCATCCCGATGACGTAGCATCACGCGAGACCGCTACGTCATCTGGGTGATCTCGCAAAGGACTCCTGGGAACGCGATTGGCGGGAGCATCGCTGAGAGGCGGGAAAGCTGCGGGGGACGCCGGAAGGTGAGAATATCATTATTTTTTATTTTAATTATTGTTTTTACATGGATATGGTACCCAGGGCTTGGAGGAGAGTGTCCTCTCCTCCAAACCCTGGGTACCATCCGCACATGAACCGCTTACTTTCCGCATGGTGGGCAGAGCCACATGCGGAAAGTAATTGGTTCAATGCATTCCTATGGCGGCGGAATCGCCGCGGTTCCGCAAAAAAGAATGAGCATGCTGCGGATTCTCCCGCGATGCGATTCCGCCGCGGAAAAACCCGCAGCATGTGCACAGCATTGCGGAATCTCATAGGCCTTAATGAGTTGTATTGTGTAAGCGGTTTTGCCGCGGTTTCGCGGCGTTTCCGCCGCGAAAAACCGCGGCAAAACCACTAAGAATCCGCAACGTGTGCACATAGCCTTAAAGGGAATCAGTCAGCACCAGAAACGCTAATGCTACTTTCACACATCAGTTTTTCGCCATCAGGCACAATCTGTCCAATATGTAAAAAAGACGGATCAGGCGCAGATGGCGAAAAAACGGATTCAACGGATCCATTTTTTATCCGGATCCGTCCTGAACTGTTGAACTCGAGAAATGCAGTGAGCGCATGTCTGGAACGAGAGAGAGAGAGAGAATGTCTGGAACGAGAGAGAGAGAGAATGTCTGGAACGAGAGAGAGAGAGAGAGAGAAAATCTGGAACGAGAGAAAGAGAATGTCTGGAACGAGAGAGAGAGAGAGAGAGAAAATCTGGAACGAGAGAAAGAGAATGTCTGGAACGAGAGAGAGAGAGAGAGAGAGAGAGAGACTGTCTGGAACGAGAGAGAGAGACTGTCTGGAACGAGAGAGAGAGAGACTGTCTGGAACGAGAGAGAGAGAGAGAATGTCTGGAACGAGAGAGAGAGAGAGAATGTCTGGAAAGAGAGAGAATGTCTGGAAAGAGGAATGTCGAAAGAGGAGAATGTCTGGAAAGAGAGAGAATGTCTGGAAAGAGAGACAGAGAGAGAGACACGGAACGTGGTGGCCGGAAACGACATTTTAGACTGATCCGGAAAAAAACGGACAAAAGGGAAACACATGTGGCGCGATCCGGCGCTAATGCAACTCAATGAGAAAAAAAACGATCTGGTGGAAGCAAAAAACTGATCCGTTTTTTTCAAAAAAGGCCGGATTGCGCCTGACGGCAAAAAACGGATGTGTGAAAGAGGCCTAAGTGTTATTGCAAAAATGTTACAAATCAGTCAGAGATCCTGCTCAGTTCTGCCGTATCTGCGCTCACTTTTTCTCAGTGTTGTGCCTTTTTGAGAAGTCAGTTCTTCTTGTACAAGAGCTAACCGCGTTTTTCACAGATAGCAATCGTACCCATTATAGACTATAGAGTAGTTCACATAATGTTTGATTTATTTTCCTCGGACCAAGCAGTCCACAAAAAGGCAAGGACACTTGTCTGATATTGATTAGAGTATTGGCTCAAACTCGACTACAAATCTGTGAGGAAAAAAAAAAGGACAGTACTTGGATGTCATCCAGTTGTCTGTTTGTCACAGACTGTTTAAGACGAGCTTGAGAAACATTACATTTTTTTTCCAGCAAAAGAACAAATAAAACTTTGAACTGATAAAAACTGCAACCGTTCAAATTGAGGATTCTCTGATCAAAAATACTGATGAAACTTGGATTTTTTTTGTGTGTAAAATAATTGACGTGTGAAGGAGCTGTCAGAAGTAACAGTGGGTAACGTAGAGGGAGCGAGTTTTACATAGACCACCAGTGTGGAGTAAGTGGAGAGCATCTACAGTCTCAGGGAGGGCTAAGAGAACAGGCTGCATAAAAATAAGAAAATAAAGATGGCACATGAAGTGCAGAATAGAATCAAATGCAGACAACCCTGCAGATCAGTCAAGTGTTCATGTGTACTCCATCGGAAAGGCTGAGTTAAGCTGCTGCCAGACTCTGGCAGAGGATTTTCTGCTTGCATAATAAATGGATTGGGTGAAAAAATGGAAACTGTCCATCCTCATCTCCTGAAACACCATGTGTCAGAGGACTCATGAGGCCCCCATATACAATACATGGTCAGATGATCTTGCTGAGATTAGAGGGTTTGGAGAACCTTTATTTAACTTGTAATGAGGCCCTTCACATTCCTCTTGGGCTTAAGCAGAAACAAACTGCATATAAACTAATACATTTTACTTCTGTAGCCAACAGATATTCCGCAGTCCTTTATCATTCATAGTGGAGATGTGCAAACAATATCATATTACAGAGTAACAGAACTCAAATTTAAACAGAGGAGTGAGAGCCCTACTCACAAGCTAAAATCTATACAGAAATAGGGGAGATACATGGTAAAAATTATTTGTTGTGTAAGGTCCAGCCATCTACTGTATATAATACATAAGCGTGTTCAAGTAGAGCCTCATGAACCGGTCACGAGACGGTACCTACTTATGTACAGATACAATGTGATAATGAGTTAATGGAGTGTTTGGGAACATATCATAGAATGGACAAGATTCAGAGAAGAATTTAAGGAGAAAAAACAGGGAACAGTTAAATTAGTGAGGCGATAGACCTGTCTAAAGTGAGATGCTTTTAAGACTTGTTAAAAACTGTGGATACCGGGAATTAACCAAAATGGTCTAGAGTAGAGCATTCCAGACAACCGGCAGGCCCAAGCAAAGTACTGCAGAAGGGAGTTGGAGGTTGGGATTTTGGTGGATGTTAGTCTTCGATCATTAGGAAAATGAGGAGAACAGGAGGGTGGTAGATCGAGGTAATGAAGGGGATGTAAGGAGACACAGCAGTGAGGACCGCTTTGTGGATGAGCGTGATAAGTTTTTGTTGCATTCTATAGTGGAGAGAAGAGTTTAGTAAGAGGGAGACCGATAAATAACGAGTTGCAGTAGTCCAGACAAAAATAAATAAGATAAAATGAGTAGAGTTTTTGCAGTTTCAAATTTAAAAAAAAAAGGTTGGATTCCGGAGAGGTTTTTGAGGTGGAGGTATCATGAGCGAGTGAATGGATATAGGTAGTGAAATATAACCCCAAAACAGGGGGTGTGTTGCTCAGGAGTAATGGTAAAACCACTCACAGAAATGGAAAGGTCAGGTTTAGGTCGGTTAGTAGAGGGGGGAAACGCAAGAAGTTTAGATTTGGAAAGACTCAGTTTCCGATACATGGAGGACATGATTCTAGAAATAGAAGAAAGACAATCCCTGGTATGTTGTAGTAATGTGGGAGTGATATCAGGACGATACGTGTATAATTGGGTATCAGTTTAGAGATGGTTCTGGAAACCATATCTATTGATGGTTTGCTCAGTGGAGGCGGCTAACAGAGAAAAGAGGAGGAGACAAAGAAATTACCTTGAGGAAGCCCAACAGGAAGGCAAAGAGGAAGAAGAGTCAGCAAAAGGTACACTGAATGAGCGGGCAGAGAAGTAGGAAGAGAACCAAGAGAGCGGAGTCCTTCAGACAGATCGTGCAGAGCAAAGTGAGGAGCTGGTGGTGGTCCACAGTGTCCAATGCAGCAGAGAGATCCAGGAGAATCCGCAGAGAGTCGTGACCATCCCAGATAG